>CM064968.1:39215149-39374149 GCA_032847665.1 Solanum chilense | reverse complement strand
GAATGACAAAAGTCCCAGTGTCCCACATCGGTAGTTAATAATATGGGTAGACTCCTTATAAGGCTTGGGCAATCCTTCTGCCTTTGAGCTAGCTTTTGGTGTGTGAGTTAGGCTAAGACCTAATTTCACATGGTATCAGAGCAGGCTTTTGGGGTGTTAGGCCTAAAACCTAATTTTACACGAACGACTACAAAAGTTAAGTGTCCAAAACTGATTGTATTTGTATATTACATTATTGATTAAATATCATCTTATGAACTATTTCTTAAGACTATATAATTAGATTAAAAATTCATTTTTTTTATCGCTCGTATCAAGTGCGAGCTGAACTAGTTAGAAACTACCCCAGCATAGAGCTATACATTAACTCGAATGGACCACCAATATCTCTTCAACCAACTAGCAAGACGTACAAAAATCATCAATAATGGATGGTGATCTTTTTCGCATCTTTGTTTAATTCAAACAAACGCCTAGTTAGCCATTTTCCCCTTCACACTAATTAGATGTGATAAAATTACTTTATGAAAATATGACTCATTCAATTTGTTTAAGCTTGGATTGGTTTATAATCAGTGCATTTAATAGTTCAATTCATCTTGATCTATCTAAATTCAGTTTATTTGAAAGTTATGTGTATTTAGGATATGTAAACTAAACTAACTCATGAGAAACTTTGTTAAAAGAATATTTGATTAATGATTTTATTGTTTGATATATTATATATTAACTATTATAAAGAAGAAGAAAAAAACTTTTATTAGTTTTTTTTTGTCTGGTAATACATAAACATGATGTTTAACTTGGCGTCAGTTGATAACTATGACCTTTAACTTTGGATGTGCTCAACTAGACACTTAAACTTGTATAAAATTGAACAAATAATTACGTCCGTCCTACATGGCACTCTACATGAAAATTTTGTTTTCAACATGGCGTCCGTATACATGTATCATGTCATGTATGACACATGTGTCTACTTATTCAATTTATACAAGTTTAAGTGTCTACTTGGACATACTAAAAGTTAGAGGGTATAGCTATCCGCTGAAATCAAGTTAAGGGTTATGTTTATGTCACATGCCTAAAGAAATTACGTCGCTGTTTGATCATGTTTGGAATTTGAACCAAATTGTGTTGGCCATGCATGAATGCTAATTTGGAATTGTTTTTCAATTTTTGTGAGTAATGTTGGAATTTTGACCCCCGAATTCGTCTAAGGAACAAGTATATTTATATGTGTCTTTGCAAATTACAGCAGTTACGTTTGTGAAGCAAATAAAATAATAACACAATATTTTATCGCGAAAAATCCTAACTCATAAGGGTAAAAACCACGACCTACACCTCTGTAGAATTTAACTTCACTTTATTAAACTCCAAGTCGCAACACAAGATTACAAACCTATGTAACCTAAGGAATTGTAAACTCTAATTCCTAGCTAATAAATTATAAACTCTAATTCCTAGCTACCCAAGACAAAAAAACCCACGTTTAAGTCTTCTACCGTCCATCAAGTTTCTCAAACTTGTTAGACAAATCCTACACACAAACTCGATTGTAATCAAAACTCTTAATTACAATCTTACAACGTTTTCCTCAAAAACTGGCAACACTCCCAAGTAACTCTCTCAAACCTCTTGATTGTGTTTTGATCTTCTCTCTATGTAAGTGCGCAACTTTTCTCAAACGATTCTATCGCCCTATTTATAGATTTGAACTTGAATCCGAAACCTATTTCAACTAGAAATCCTACTTTATGTAGGACTCCTCTTTTGTGTGAAACTCTTAGTTCAACTCAAACTTGTCTTCGCCGCATCTTCAATAACTCCTTGTCTGAATCAACTTTTTATTTGCCACTACAGAATCTTGTTAAGTTCAACTTGGATTCTTTATTGTCTTTGCCGCAACCACTTATACGTTCTTCTTCAACTTGCTGCCGCCTAAAAGAAAACTTATACTTAGTTTTTCTTAAATAAGTTGCAAGGAAAACTTACACTCAATTTTCCTTAAATTAAATAAGAAAACTTCCACAAAATTTCCTTAATTAAATAAGAAAACCTTCCACGAAAATTTTCTTAATTAAATAAGAAAACTTTGTTACGTAATAACTTCTTTGTTGAACTAACATACGATCCCCATTTAGACTCGAATTTCTTGAAAATGTATATTCTTATACAGACTCGAATTCTTCGCTAAAACTTGTTGACGCTTTGTCACTATGTATTCTAAGCAACCTATTCTTTGCAACTTTGCCATAGTTCAAAATAATATCTCACAAGTAACATCAAGTGAAAAAGGTGAAAACTTTTTTTTGGGTATTTTTTAAATTTATGAAAATTTTCAAATTCAACTTGAAATTAAATTTTCAAAATTTTAAGATCAAACATATATTTTCAAAGTCGAATTCCAAGGAAAACAGGTTAAAAAAATGTCTATTGTCAAACGCCACCGATTAATTGATCTTAGTTGAACGAATTAAACTAGTAACTATTGTTTAGTTTGTCTCAACTAATTAGTCCATTTCAGACAATAACTTTGACAAGATTGACAATGATCTATTTTCTAGGAGAACTTCAGGAGTGGCACAAAAAAATATAAAGCGTTCACAACCAATAGCAATTTAATCATTTTTGCCAACTAAAAGTTGGGGCAGAGCTAATTAGAGATTCGTGGATTTGGACCGACCCAATAGTTTTTCGATAGATAATGTATTTGTATTAGGATATTAAATAAATATAAATGTATGTTAACTTGTAAATCCCCTAAAAAGGTGTCCTAAAATTTAAAACCCTCAAACTTTTAATTTTGGCTTCACTTTTGTTGTCTAAATGTTGCCAATTATGAATAAAATTCAAAAAAATCAAAAGGAAAAAAAAGATTATTGCCAATGTATGTGTTGGTTGAATTCGTTGAACACACATAGAATTGAGACTATGAGACTTTTTTTTTGGCAGCGGCTACCACCTCAATTCTGCCTTTCGAGTGAGTACTCCAAATCGACTGAATCATTCCAGGACTAAACTACGAGACTTGCTAACCAAATATAGCTGGACTAATGACTCTTGAATTTTTTGGCACGTGCCGAAATATTTGAATTAGTCTATTAAAAGCATTTAGTTTGTACTATTTTTGCAATTCTTATAGGTATTCAAATTTATTTAGCCATGCACATTTTTAACATTGACATGATGTTTTCTTTGAAAGGACTATTGATTTATAACATCTTTAAAGAAAATGGGACAAAGGCAGTAGTGATATATATAATGGTACCTTCAATTAAAGTTGCTGTCGAAATTGATACTGTTGCATCGCGAAGAGGGCAATAGCAACATTATCGGTACTCTTTCCGACTACTATCATATCCTAATCAATTCCTATATTTTATTGTCGGATGTATGTTATATACATTAATATATATATATATACACACACGTTTAATAGCTACTTGACCAAGTTTGTGATAGAAAATAAGTGTACTTGGGATCAGGGAATTTTTTTCTTTCCAAAAGCTAAAGAAATAGTTTTTCCCAAGAGTATTACTGAGAAAAATACACTTTGACAAAGCTTGGTCTAACATTAATCGATGCTCAATGCTTTTAAAATTTATTAGTCAAATAAAAATTACTTTTACCAATTTCATTTTTTTTAAAAAAACGTTTTTTTAGAGGAGCAACTTTCAGAAAAATGACAATAGTTTGGATTTAATTAGAGATCTATAACTATAATTTGTTTAACTAGGAATCATAATTACATATTAGAAGGTGGAGGGAGAAGAACAAGATTGAGAGAGAGAGACAGAGAAGAGACACACACGATATTTGAGAGAAGGGGCGAGAGGATAAATACATGATGTATTCATTTTGTTAAGTTTTATCATGAAAGCAATTAATTCGTATCAACGAATACAATTGTATCAAGTGTATTATCGAATACAATTTTTATCAATGAATACAATTGTATTATCAATGAATATCACGTGTATCAATTCTTTATTTATTCACTTTGTATCAAATGTATCAATCAATATATGTTTATCTAATAAGTTACTAGATGGGATAAACATTCCAGTTAACAATCTCATATGTGGTATGCGTTCCAGGGGTCAACTGGAGACCCCGACTCATCTGTTTGCTGAATGTTCTTGGATAGCTGAGGTTAGAAATGGGTTATCAAATTGTACAGGTTTCAGTACAAGCAACAAGGAGTATCACAGAGCATAAGGTGGGTGAAAAGACAACGTTAGAGTCAAATGAAGAAAGAGCTACTTACTGCAGTGTGAGGGGCTATGATATATCATACTTGGCAAGCCAGGAACTGGACAATTTTCAGAAACAAAAGTGTAAATACTTTCTTTGTTATTAGGAAGATTCAACAAGAGATGAGGAATAGAACAAATGGGTTGAGTAGTTCTAAGAGAGTTTTACATAGTCAATATCTAAAACAACAATTGTATAACTACTTGTAGGTTTTGGTTTCTTTTTCTGTTGGAGACCTAGGTGATTGCAACACTATTCAGAAAGGTGGTGTAATACTAGAATGCTCATTTTTGTGTTTTGTTTTAGAGTTGTAAATATTTCGATTGTCAATGATAATATTCACAGTTATTAACAAACTTTTTTAAAATTATAATTGTATATAGTAAATACATAGCACATGTTTATTCAATTATCATGTAGAATTATTTTAAAAGCTTGACTAAATGGACTATAAAGAACAAGTAAGAATAACAAATTAAAATGAAAGAAAATATCACACTTTATGGGTGTCTTGATAGTGAAGTGATTGTATAATTTTATTTTTATAGAAATGATCCAATAGCTAATTAAGTAGAGCATTGTTTGGTGGAGTTGAAGAAAAGGATAGCTATAGCTTTTTTCTTGAGTGAGAGACATAGCTTTCTCTCCCCATACATAGCTTTTTAGGTAAGACATCATAAATTCACTTTTGACAATTAACATTATTCTGCTCTCCTCACTCCCCAGCAGTTTCGTATACATATTGCAACTTAACTTCTCTGTTGGGTAATTTGAACGACTTAATTAGTCCTTACATCGTTATAATAATACCCAATAAGCTAAGGTAGTGAAAACTTGTAATTAAAACATAACCTCAACTAATTTTTATTTTATTTTATAGTTTGCAGGGTTGTCAAAATGAGCGGGTTAAAATAAATTTAAATTAAAAATGATTTGTTAAAATGAATTGACTAATAAATAAACCAACCGTTGAGCAAGTCATATTTCATGGGATTATTTTACCATCCCTCATGATATTTATTGTAAAATGGAAGTTGAAGAAAATTCATCCACCCGATTTGTAAAAATAATGGTGTTAGCTTATTTGAGTCCATCACGAGTAAAGAGACCTGATCCCTTGACTATATAAATAATCGGAAGAACATTAAATACTTGAAGTAAAGGAACACTGAAATTTACGTGAAAACCTAGTTCAACTCTTAATGGCTACAAGGTTGCTCAACAACTTCACTAACATCAAGGAACATGTGAATATAGATTTCAGTAATCACAAATGATTAAACCTCTTAACCCTACACCTTGTAACAATTCTATTAAAAAACTCAAAGCAATAACCCTATTGTCCACTACATCAATTACCTGTAGTTAACATAGATTTCAACCAAACACAATACAACTAACTCTAGCCATGGACTAGACTTTGCAAAGATCACCTACAACTGCAATTATATATATGATCAACAAGATTAACCTAGTAACACTGCATTGGATGAGAGCTCTGCCCCTCTATTATCGTGTCCACCTACCACAACAGGGTTGCCACCTTTACAGCTGCAAACTTATCTCGGATGCATGGTTTACCGCTCGAAAAATCAAATCCCTCTGCCAGATATCTCATTGCTCCATAATTCGTTAATTC
This sequence comes from Solanum chilense, assembly GCA_032847665.1. NCBI lineage: Eukaryota > Viridiplantae > Streptophyta > Magnoliopsida > Solanales > Solanaceae > Solanum > Solanum chilense. The sequence continues at coordinate 39,368,250 of CM064968.1, read as the reverse complement.
ATCAAAACATCAAAATACAAACACTTGGCTTTACATAAAATAAAATGATCAAATAAATACCGTCACACTATAAAAGTATCATATCCCATAGGCCATACACTACAACAAAAATAACCATTAGCGGCATTTAATTCTTAATTCCCGCTAAGTATGTATTTTTAGTGGCAATTGTTACTCTTTGTATATGTCCCTAAAATCTTTAGCGACGTTGATTTTAATGGCACTTAACTAATGTCGGTAAAGACTTTAACACTCTTTATTAATGTCAATATTTAATGTCGCTAAAAGTTATTTTTGTTATAGTGATACCTACAACTATTCTAGGTCCCCTCTATAAACTATAGTTGCAGGGGTTTAGCACATCATGCAACTATAGTTAGGAACATTATGCTAGAAATTTCCATCGTTATAGAGTGTGTTTAGGCTATCAGCAATTCTATTTAATGTGGATATGGTATTTTGATGACGTGGTATTTGCTTATTGGGTTGTTCGATTTCACACACGGTGATTTTATCATAAAAAAATAGTCATAATTATTGTTTTGTTGCTCTAAATTTAAGTTACCTTTTGCATCAACAAAGTCATCGATCAAACAAAGCTTTTGTTTTATTACAATCGGAGAACTATGCATTAGTTGTCTAGAAAATAGAACTCATCGAAAAGATATTTCCAGCATTGGAATTTGATATCTTGTTGAAAGAGTAGTAGCCTGGGCATATGCATGTAGGAACAGAAAACACACTTGTTGATATTAGTTACACTCGTGATACTTTGATAAAATATGTGGTGTAGTGAATGAGATTGTTTCTTTTTTAATCAGAGTTTGAGTCCTACCGTCATGATTGATGACATCAGTAAAATTGTTATATATATATATATATATAAGACAATCTTACTGATGTCACCAGTCATAACGATAGGATTTAAACTCTGATTAAAAAAGAAATAATCTCATCCACTATACCATATATATATATATATACACATATGTTCTTAGTATGGTGGTTTGGAGTGAAATACTATTATAGAGAACGAATCGAAGCCAAAGGTCAGAAGTTGAACTCAAGATCCTTAAATAAAAAAGGAATAGTCACATCCAGTGTACCACGAGTGATTACTCTTTTATACTCCTATTACAACCACCTATGCAAAATTAAAGTTTGTATAGGTTGAAAGAGGAAAAAAGAAGAGTGATACACAATGATTGTGAGTCTTGACCAAATAAACACAGAATCCGGGCCTAAGATTTTGTGGTCACAAAAAAAGATTGGAACTTGAAACTGACAAAGATGCTTCAGTTGAATTGGAAAAGATCACATATGATGCAAGCTGATTAGATATTTATATGATATTTGGTACAATAATCAAATCTTTCGATAATAACATTGTTTGTTTCAATATTTTTTTTATTGATATAGTAAATGTTGCTATACTAAACATATACTCCCCCCGTTTAAAAAAAAAAAATGTTTCTATTTCTTTTTTAGTTTGTTTAAAAAACAATGATCCTTTTCCTTATGGTAACACTTTAACTTTTCACGTGACATGTTTAAAACTACAAGATTAAATGACATTTTGGTCATTTGACATAATTTTAATTTAGAAACACAAGATTAAAATGTCTTCTTTCTTTTCTTAAACTCCATTCCAAGTCAAACTAGACCATCCTCTTTGAAACGGATGGAGTAATATAACATACTCCCTGTTTAAAAAAGAATGGTCTAGTTTGATTTAACACGAAATTTAAGAAAGTAGAGAAGACTCTTAATTTTTGTGGTCCTAATTTAAAGTTATCTAAAATGTACAAAATTGCCCTTTAATCTTATGGCCTAAAACATTTCACATGAAAAATTGAAATTGAAATGTACCAAAAAAAGAAAGAAAACATTCTTTTTAAAACAGACCAAATAGAAAAGATGTCATTCTTTCTAAAACAAAAAGAGTAACAGATTCATTCCTCGAAATTTTTTGAAAAAGAATCAGGCCCACACATGAGAAGGCTAATATTTTAAATTTAACTTTTGCAAATATTATAAGCATATATACCACTAAGAGGTCGTTTGGTAGGGCGTATTAGGAGAAATAGTTCAAGTATTATTTAGTACTATGTTTCGTAGGAATTTTGGGTCTATGTATAATCAATCCGTAGATTAGTTATACACCCTACATGGTATCAGAGGGCGTATAACTAATACCTTCCATTAGGTGGTATTAGCTCTAATACCACGGGACTAATCTCAGTAAAGACAAAATACCCACTCAAATCCTTTTAATCCTTTTGTTTATTTTTCTTGATTCTATATTTAATATTTATACTAATAAATATTATTTAAATAATTATCTTGCAAATTTTATTATTTAGATATAATTTTTTGTTTCTAAAATATGAGTTACTTAACCTACTTATTATTAATATAAAATATTATAATCCGACTAATATGCTAACACACACGAGCACGCGCGTACGCATGCGCACACACGAGCACGCGCACACACGTACACACGCGTGCGCGCACACACAAAAAAAAATATCTCGAATATAAAAATACTTTGATTCATTTTGCTATACTTATTTTTAATTTTTATTTTATTTTAATTTATGATAAAGAGTAAGAATAGATTTTTCCTAACAACATGATTTATGAAAAGTCAAGTTAGTGGACTTGCCAAATTTGGATTAAGGAAGTCATGCCATGAGAGTAACATGCATCATCATATGTATCATATTGCACTCAGCACATAACATATTACATATAGCACATAACATATTTCATATCATTAGATCATATGCCATGAGACCTTGAAATCATGGACTTGACATTAAGACTTCCCAAAATCAGGGCTCAACATATGGGACCTCAACTAGGGAGCCTTCTTTTAGCAAACATAGAGTCTGCTTCATTCATTCATACGTATCCATTTCATTCATTCATATATTAGTGCAACCACTAGTCATACCTAAGATGTAGTTTTAAGACTCTCATTGGGTTTGACGTGCAATGATCAAGAATAACCTAGTGTTATTACTTGAGTCTAGCTCACCTCTTGATTGGCATATCCTAACACCTTTGGTATTTTTGATTTCATTATGTGCATCATTTGAAGCTGACCTCACTCTTTCTTTGGGAACTTTAACATTAACCGACATAGATCATGTGAGCATCATGAAATACAATTTGTCATCCCCACACTGAAAAGAGGTGGAATCATCGGCCAAGGTGAACCAAAATATGCTAGCGTATATAGGGAATTAAACCTTGCTAGATCCCTATATTGACAGTATAGGTTCAAATACTAGGAGATATAATGAAATCCATACCCGGCATACCGAGCAGTCTCATTTTATGAGAGTTACGTGAACCTCCGCCCTTCCAAAAGAAGGCATCACCGCTCATAACTAGCCTATCAGTGCTCAGTATAAAGTTCCATTACATTCAACTCATACATCATGCAAGCTGGCTTCTAGTATGAGGACATCATAGCTCATTAGATTATTTCTCATCTCATCATTAGTATTAAGTATACATTAATATCAATACTTTCATTAAAGTGTTCATAGAGACTGGTCTCTTCATTAACTTTACACTCTCATAGGTGAGTACGTTTTGGTAACATTTACTTAGGCTCATTTGAGATTGCTCCATATTTCACATTAGCCTCTTATCATGTTGTCACCACATTCTTTAACTTTAGCCCATTTGCTTTTCATAATTACTCACCCCTTTTTTCGTGAATGTTCATTTCATCATATGCCAAAGCACTTGGCCATTTAGTGTGTTTCACACTCTTACTTAACCCTTCTAAGGTTACATCCTTTCATTACGTACATCTTAGGTTCACTTACTTTTAAACGTATGCTAGACTTATGGGCCTATACATACAAGTCATGAGGCTTCATTCATATTTCGTTTAAGTGATTCGTATCTTCTTAAGATTTTGTTATACAAGACTTATGCAACTTGTATGTATGCCAAGATCATTGATTTCGATCTATGTAGGCAGTATTATTTTAAACATTTATTCACGTATGACTTATGTATCAATACGGAAATTAGGCAAGGGAACCCGATGTCGAATTACTTGGACAACACTTACATTTTTATTAGTTTTAGTTTGATCCACTCGACTTGGGAACCCAAGATCCAGCCCCAACGTCTTCTCTTCATTTTCCCTTAATTTATTTATTTATCGTTCATTTGGGACCAAGAGAATGTGGGATCGAAACCCCACAACCTCATTTTCTTTTTTATTTTCTTTTTCCTTAAACCATTTTAGTTTGACCGAGAGGGTGTGGGATCGAACCCCCACAGCCCCACTTTATTTTTCTGCTTAATTTCCTTTATTTAGTCGAGATGTCGTGGGTTCGATTATCACATGCCTCACTTATATTTTTCTTTTAATTCTTCCTTAAGTCTGATCGAGAGGTTATCGGTTCGAACCCCGCACCTCTCATTTTTATTTTTTCATCATCTTTTTCATGTTTTGGTCAAGGCACACGGGTTCAAATCCCACATGCCACATTCTTTTTCTATCACTTTATTTCTAAGATTTTTAACATGGTGAGGTCACGGGTTCGATTCTCAGAGACCTCACTTATTTTTAATTCATTTTACATAGCATGATACACCACTTAGCTTGGGCGAAATTCATCAACAAGATGTTGGAAATTATGTACATTTTTCAGCTCATTTTCATCAACGTTTACATGTTAGTTTTTAGGGTAATTCATGGATCATTTAGTACATCTTTAGGTGCATTTACATGGATTCACTTAGCTAATAATTTCCATTTAAATCAGCCACGTTATACTTCATATGAACATCACGATTTATACAAGTTTGTGCACGTAAGAATACAACCATAACATGTAATTTTCAAACTTCAAACCAAGAGTATATGTCACGGCTACAAATTGCACACACATAAACACATAGTTTCGGACAATATGCTTAATATTCACATAACTCCGAATATACATACATGAACGTAATCATCACGAAAACACACTACATCCCTAATTTCTACCAGCAAACTTGCCCAATCTACAAATCGATGGGAGCTAGTGACATGGACATGCAATGGAGAACAACCCTAGTTTTTGAAATAGATTCATATGAGTCCTAAGGGTCTCTTGGGAAAGGGACCAAGAGTAAGAAAACCCATACCTTATTTTGACGTTCAAACCTTGAACTTGCTGACCAAAGACCCTCTCCAAAATCACGTCCAAATCCAAAAGCTTCAACTCCAACTCGACGGAAAAACCCATCCCTTTATCCTAACCTTTTTGGTTATGTTTTTATATGTTTTTAACATGAAAGTTCTTCAAGTGTGAAGAACTTTTGGTTGATAATCAGTTCTTGTGTTTAGGCAGAGAGAACGTGAAAAGAAAAGAGAGATATTGACGTGAGAGAGAGAGAGAGTTATAACGTGAAAGGTAGTTTAGGATTAGGTGGAGTAGTTTAGACTTCGTAAACTAGGACTCTTTCAAACCAATATAAATTTGATTTTAATTTTTCTTAAATAAGTTAATAAATATTAATTAATTAAATTAATTTACCAATTTAAATCATTGCTCTCACCTAGGTTCGAACCCGGGTGGAGCCAGATTTTGCTAAAAGGCAATTTCGGTCCTCTCTCACAAAAATAACCATCCACCTTATTATTTAAATAATTAATTATATATTTAGGGTAATTACGATACTACCCTTATCTTGGAAAAAGACCATTTTACCCCTAGACCCTCCAAACTTAAGATTTCCCCATTTTAAGTCTGGTAAAGGCTCATCCAAGTGAATATTCATATTCAGGAGCGCTACCTGGCTAGACTCAATCTTTCCTAGATCAACTAACTGCCCAAGTTAGTTGGCTTGGATGTCGCAAGGGTTCAAAGGTCTGGTTCTAAGCGCATCAATTCCGTGTGAACCCGGTCTAATCGTAGGCATTTGAGACACATTAATCATTATTTAGCATATCCATTTTTAGGGTTGTTACAAGTTCCGTGTTTTTAAGTCGGTTTGGTGTTAATAAAAGTAAAGTGCAAATATGATAAAGTGTTAAGAGTTTCATCATGTATTTAATAAAAATAAAAAGGGCATAGATGATTTTTTAGCAAAGATGCCAAAGGAGTTGTTTCTGTTTCTTAGCATAGATGACTGCCATTTTGCTAAAGTCTAAAGGTTTTCTCTCATACCGGAATGCTGAATAAATAAAGAACAGAGTAGGCAGCCTAGCAAGCACGATTCCATGATGAACTTTTGAACAACCAAAATATAAGTACTCACAATATAGAATTATTCATAAACAACAATAGTTCAACACTTTATTGACATTAAATTTGTTGTCATTTAAAAATTGAAAATTTAAATGGGTCATGTAAATATTTTGAGTCAAAATTCAGAAGTGTAAAACTATTATTAATTAAGCAATATAATTTAAATATTTCAAAATTTTGTAAATAAAAATGCAGTTCTTTGGTGCACCGTAGTTTCGCAACCCTTGCATCAAACTCTGAACCAATTTTTTTTAAAAAAAATCGACACCGAATCAAAACACCGAAGAACCGAAACCAAAGAACCAAAAATTTTTCAGTTTGGTTTGGTTTTTCGATTTTTCGATATTTATGCCCACCCCTTCCACGTTCTATCCTCTAATTCCTCTCCTAATTTAAATTTGTACAATGTGTGTATTTCTATGGTGATCAGGTACGAAATACGAAAAATAAGAACTTAAGAAAGATTCACATGAAAATCAATATTAATCCAATGAAAACTCAATAGATTACAATCATCTGGTAGCCACAACCCTCGAACTAGGGTATTTAGATACTCATAACAATACTTTTAATCAAACAATGTTTAATTATCATAAAGAGATTAAAAGTAAAAGAGTTTACGAAAGAACCCTAAAAATGATGAAATATCTATCCAAGTCACCGTTCTTCAAATCCAGAAAAAAGAATATTTAATAAAATAAATTGGAGCCTATTTATAATAAAGTTGAAATGGCCCAATCTGGCCACCAAGGGCATGAAACGTACGCGTGCTTTAGATTTCTTTGTGGAAAACATCGTTCTACGCGGCACAACAAGTCTGTAACGCCCGAACCTACACCCTGGACGGGACTGACACTCAAGAACCATTGTTGACCCCAAGAGAACCCTTAGTTTGACTTACTTTCTCAACTGAAGACTTAGCTCAACAAAGATAAATCTATATAATAAACTAGAAAGTCGTAAAGGAACATTCAACTGACCATTAAGGCAAATTCAATTCTCAACATAAGATAATAACAATGAAAAGACTAAAGAACTAATAGTAACTGTCTATGAAACCTCTAAAACAACTGAGATAGATGTTGGGATAAGACCTGAATCATCCGAAAATGAAATACTAAAAGTCAAATTATAACAAAGGAGCCCTCCGGAAAGCAAGAAGGTTCACCAACTGACTCTGAATGCTCAACTAGATCAACGAGACCCTGGATGATGATCCTATTTACCTGTGTCTGCATAATAATAAAATGCAGGACAAATGACATCAGTACATTGAATGTACGAGTATGTGAAGGGAATTCTAAAACAAGAAAATAGCTTGATCAACGAAACTGAAGAACTTACCCAACTCAACTTAACTAAACTAATTTCATTAGAATGCAATATGAATTTTTTTTTTCAAAATATGGATGTAACCTCTGTATGTATGCAAAGATACAATATAACTCTAAATTATATGTAAAAATATAAATAAACAGTGTGTATAAGAATACAATTATATATGTGGGAGAATCTATAATCGACAACCATTACGTAGAGCTATATGATGATACAACATTTTTCCTTATGCTGCCAGGGCCGTCCTAAACCTTGACGAGGATATAAAACCTGAATTACTAAGTTGATCCACTAGTATATGCTAAAAAGCACAAAGGAATCATCTAAAAAAGTATGACCCTTTTCTACCCATGGTGACTACATGGTATATAAGGGCTATGAGTTATCTTAACTCTCCCCATATCGGTGCTCAATACTACTCCAAAAAATATGATCCTAGCTCTTATGTTTTAAAACATACTTTTTTTTGTGATTTCAGATAATTTCTCAAATACTTAGCTTAAAGGCTATCTTGTAAATCAAAATTTGCCCTCTTACTTATTCATGAAAATGTATACACTTAACTGAAAACTATCACAAAGAATCTTCAGAAATCAAGGTTTCCTTTTCTTTTTTTATGTGAAAACGTTTTAAACCCTTTGGGAATTTATAGTCCCCATATACTTCTTTGAAGAAATGAAATTCAAACTTTACTCTTTACTCTTTACTAAACTTGAAGTTTAAGTCTTAAAACAAATTTAAAAGAATTTTCAAAACACCTTTTGAAAAGACTCTAAAAACTTTCTAGACTTGGTTCTTAACTTACCTTGAATTTGAAGTTATGGATTCAAAGTTATGATTTATTTTTCTAGATGATTTTATCTGTTTAGAAGTCATTTAGAGTAGTTAGAATCAACAGGAACTGTTAAAACACTTAAGAAAAACTTAAATGGGTTGAATGAGAAAAAGGTGGTGAAAAACGACGATTTTAGCGCATCCCAAGCGGGTTGCGCTAGGTCCAACTTACTGGGGCTCTTTTCAGGGGCAATGCAGGTGCGCCGCCTCAGCCTTTCTGGCACTATAAAGACACGACACACGAGGCCCTCGCCAAGTGCGTCTAACGAATTTTTCAACTCGATTTCTAATTCTAAATCATTTTAAATTGATCCCTTTTCTATATACTTTCTTAGACTCAGATACCCAAATCATGTACAATAGAATCTAACTCGAAACAACTTTTAACATTGATAAAAAGTCTCAAGCAAACCCACCAATCACATGTAAGTTCAAGAATGAAAATAATTCAAGAACATCAAATTCTAACTCTTTTAGGATGAAATACACTAAACTAGACATGTTTGACGCGTGGGTTAATGGAACTAATGCTATGTGATTTCACATACCTCGTAGGGATTACCCCTTGATGAAATTATCACAAGCGATTCCTTACGAAGACGTCGAATCTTGAACTTTCTTTTCCTTTCTCCTCTATTCTCTTTTCTCCAAGCCCTAGCTTGAACTTCAACTTTTCCAGAACTGACTAAAATCTTATTTGACCCTAATTAATTACCCAAAAATGAAATAAAATAATTGGTCAAGAAAAAGAGTATAATGCTCTTCTAAAATCCGGATTGGACATTTCCTTATTTGAACAAGCCAACTTCCAATGGGCATATCTCACTCATACGAACTGGGAACCGCGTAAACTCGGAGGCGTTGGAAAGATCATTCCAGTATCTTCCTAAGATATCCGGAAACACACTTAAATCATCCTGAGTTAGGATATATAGTCGTTTTAAGTTAATCAGACTCAACTTTAACACACTTAACAAATTTCCAGATTTTTATATTTTTTTCAAAAATGACTATTTCCAATTTTTAACTTTTTTCTAGTTCTTTTCAGTTACGGATGTTACAATATCTTCTCCTTTGGGAACATTGATCCTCAAATGAGTTTATTCTTAGTAGGCTAAGGTATAAAATCAGACATTCAGCTTAAACACCCAACAAGCAATGTAAAGTACAACATTTTATCTCATAAATTAAAGAATAGTGAGAAGAGAATTAGTACCTTGATTTGAAATCTCTTAAGTTTCAAAGAAATGGGGATACATCTTCTTCATATCTTCTTTAGATTCCCTACTAGCTTCCTCAGAACACTGGTCCTCAAAAGAACTTTAGTTGATGCTACTTTCTTAGTTTTCAACTTGCGAACTTGGCGATCTACAATCTGAACCGGAATATCTTTATAATATGAGCTATCCTTTATCCCAATAACTTTAGTTGGTATGATAAATGAAGGATCGCCCATCCACTTCTTCAATATGGAGATGTGAAATACTGGATGAACGCTGCCAACTCTTGTTGTAGCTCCAACTCGTAAGCTACATTATCAAACCTTTTTGTTATTCTGTAAGGGCCAATATACTGGGACTAAGTTTCTTTTTCTTACCAAATTTCAAAACACCTTTCATGGGTGAAAATTTAATATATACTCAATCATCTACTTCAAACTCTTACTCCCTTATCATAACATTAGTGTAGGATTTCTGATGACTCACCGCTGTTTTATACCTTTATTGAATCACTTTCACCTTCTCCATAGATTGATGAACTAAATCAACCCAACTTCACCAACTTTAAATCATCCAATAGTAGATCTGCATCTCTTCCCATAAAGAGCTTCATAAGGAGCCATTTGGATGCTAGAGTGGTAACTACTGTTGTAAGCAAATTCGATGAGAGGTAGGTGATCATCCTAATTACTTTTGAAATTGAACATGCACGCAGTGAACATACCCTATAAGGTCTGAATAGTGTGCTATGCTTGCACATCTGTCTGAGTTTGAAAGGCAATACTTAAATTCAACTTTGAACCTAAATCCTTTTGGAATGACTTCAAAAATTGTGCAATAAATTGCGCATCTATGTATCGAATAATGGAACCAGAACCTCATGAAGTATTACTACCTCTTGAATATATAACCTGGCATAATCCTGTGCTTAATGGGTAGTCTTTACCGGCAAAAAGTAGGTTGATTTGTCATTCTGTCGACAATCAACCAAATAGAGTCATGCTATATGCGAGACTTTGGTAAACCTGTGACGAAGTCCATATTAATCATCTCTCACTTCTATTATGAAAGTTCTATATTTTGAGCCATATCACCGAGCCTTTGGTGCTCTTTTTTAACTTGTTGGCAATTCGGATACTTAAGAATAAATTCTGCAATGCCTTTCTTCATACTACTCCACCAATAAATTTCTCTCAAATCATGATACATCCTTGTGGAAACTAGATGAATGAAATATCTGTAGCTAAGAGCTTCCTCCATGACCTCTTTTGGAATTCATCCATCCTTGGTACATATAATCTACCTTGATACCTTTATAGACAATCTCCCCTTTGTTCAAAAGCCAATACTTTTTGCTTATGAATATTTGCCTTAAATTCACGCAAAATAGGATCTTGGTCTTGCTTCTCTTTTAATTTTGACATAAATGATGATTCAATCCCATTCATCACCACCACTCCTCCTGTGCAATCCATTAGTCTGACTCCCAAATGTGTAATTCTATGCACATCTTTTGCTGACTCTCTCTTTTCTTCCTCAACTAGGGTGGTACTACCCATACACAACCTTCCTAAAGCATCAAAAACAACATTAGCCTTACATGGGTGATAAAGAATACTTATGTCATAATCCTTAAGTAATTCTAACCACCTTCTTTGTCTGAGATTAAGCTCTTTCTAAGTAAACACATATTTATGACTATTGTGATCAGTGAATACATCAACATGAACGTCATACAAATAACGACACCATATTTTCAATGCAAATACTACAACAACCAAGTCTAAGTCATGGGTTGGGTAATTTTTCTCATGATTTTTCAATTCTCTGTAGGCATAATCTATAACTTTGGCATTATACATCACTAAAAAACCCATGCCAACTCTATATGCATCAAAATAAACAATAAAACCTTGCATACCTTCTGGTAATGTCAAAACTAGGGCAATAGTAAACCTCTTCTTCACTTTTAAAAGCTTTTTTCACAAGCTTCAGACCATTGAAACTTCATTGTCTTCTGATTTAACTTGGTCAAAAGGGACAAAATAGATGAGAACCCCTCTATGAACCTTCTATGGTCAAACCAAGGAACTCCTAATATCAGTTGAAGATATGGGTCTAGGCCAATTTTGTACTGCTTCTATTTTCTAAGTATTAACTTTAATTCCTTCTCTATACATAATGTGGCCTAAGAATACCACAAACTCAAGCCAAAACTCATACTTAGAGAACTTGGCATATAACTCTCTATTCTTAGATTCTGGAGAATTATTTTGAATGACTAGCATGATCTTCTTCATTTCTCAAATAGATTAGTAAGTCATAAATGAAGACAATAATTAACATATCTAAATTAGGTTTTAATACTCCATTCATAAGGTTCATCAACGCTGCAGGATTATTAGTTAAACCGAACGACATGACCAAAAACTCATAATGACCATAAAGGGTTTTGAAAGATGTCTTTAAAATATCATATTCCCTTACCCTCAACTAATGATAACCTTCTCCGAGGTCTATCTTAGAGAAACAAGTAGCACCCTGAAGCTAATAAAAAATATCATCAATTTTTGGAAGACTTTTTGTTCTTGATGGTAACCTTGCTCAATTGACGGTAATCTATACACATCCTAAGGGAGCCATCTTTATTTCTCACAATAAGACCGGAGAGCCCTAAGGTGAGACATTTGGTCGAATAAGTGGGATCTATATATATTTATAATTGAATTATACCATACATACTAAGTACTAAACAATTGCATAAAGTACCACTAAAAATGTTTGTTGAAGAAGAGAGAAAATATAATAAATATGAAAAATATAATTTATTTTATAAAAAATGACACTTATTTCAACAAACCCTTCATCTTTGGGAGTTCTTTTTTTAAGAAAAATTTAAGAGACTCTGTATTTCTTCAAGAAAGATAAGAAAGACTTTATTTTTTCAAAAAAGATAAAAAAGACTCGTGATTTCCTTGTACTTTTTCACAAAAACATTCTTTCTTCTTTGTATTTGTAACACCCCGTAGCCAAAATAGATCAAAAATCAGTTTTTTTAAGAAAAATCTGCAGGTGAAACCAACAATGGCATCGACGGTCCGTAAGACAGACGACGGTCCGTCCTGCACAACCGTCGATGGGATCAGATACTCCCAAAAATTCATCCGGGAAAATTTTGGAAAAGTCTTGATCGACGGACGGACCGACGGTCCGTAGGTGGAAAATTTGCAGACAGTTAAGGGGAAATGCAGTTGGGTCAACTTCAAATAGTTATAGCTCTTATAATAAAATGAATTAGGTGTCCCATGACCTATCCATAGATAGATAATTGAATTATCTTTCCATATCCACCAATCTTACTCAAATCAAACCTCCGAGTAAAAAGTTATACCTATTTTACTAAAAGCCTGTCGAAAAGGCCCAAACGACGGACCCAACGACGGGGCTTCGGTCAGACGACGGACCATCAGTCCTGGCCATCGTTTGTTCCAACAACAACTTTCCCAGGGGTCTTTTTGACCTTTCCCACTCTGTTTAAACCCTAATTTACGTCGTTTTGATCATAAATCATCATATTTTAGTCATTTTAAGCCTGGAAACATAATTAAAAACATATCAAAGTCAAATCATTAAATCAAAAATTAGAAAACTAGAAGCAAGAAAAGAGAAAAAGCTCAAGAACCCTAGTTCAAGAACACCACAATGTAACGATTCAAAAAAAAAGAATTTTATAAATAAGAATAAATAGGTATTTAAGGGTATAATTGTCCTTTCACATTTTAAATGAATAAATAAATAAATAAATAACAGATTTGTATTTATTTATTTTAAATGTTATTTGACTAATTTTTGAATTAGTCTCCTAATCCAAATAGTCCTCTCTCTCTCACGCTTGTTAACTCTCTCTCTCACGTTCTCCATCTTCCTCACATTATTTCTGCCAAATATCAACAGTTCTTCACGCTTGAAGAACTCACAAGAATTTTTTTAAGTAAAAGAAAAAGTAATCAAAACGTCAAGGCTAAGAGAGGTTCGTCGAGTGAGGTGTACGTTGAAGTGAATTGGGAGTGGTTTGGAGGAGTTTTCCGGGCAGCAACATCAAAGTTTGAACATCGATTAAGGTATGGGTTTCTTCTCTCTTGGTCCCTTTCCCAAGAGACCCCTTAAGGTTCAAGATATTCATTCCGAAAACTAGGGTTGTTCCCTTTTGTATGTCCTTGTCACTAGCTCCCAATGATTTTAGGTTGGGTATGATTGCTGGTAGATTTAGGTGCATATTATGTTTTTGTGATGAATATGATTATGTTTGTGTACTTGGAATCGTATGAAAGGCAACCATGTTTTCTTGAAATTATGTGCAAGTATGTTACGACGAATGAGGTTCTCTATGTAATGCTCCAAAAGTTTAATGTAATATGATTGTATATTTTTCGTGAATAAAAAGGGGTAAGGCGTGAAGTTCATATGAAGTGTTAGGTGGCTTGATTGAGGGAGAAATTCTTGGTTAGACGAATCTATAAAAAAATTTTTAACTAAAACATTATGAATGAACCATGAAATCTCCCTAAGAATTAATGTTAAAGTTGATGAAAAAGTGCAGAAAAATCGTGAAAATAAACTTCCAGAACTTAGAAATAGGCTTTAAAAGAATCTGGAAATTTTTGGACGTCAAAGAAATAAAAAAAAAAAAGTTTTGGAGGCTGCAGGGATCGAACCCAGGACCTCCCTGCAGCAGGCTTTAATTAAAAAAAAATGGGGCAAGGGGGGATCGAACCCTCGCCCCTGCCTTCCGCGAAGAAACAAAAGAAAAGGAAAAGAAGGGGGGGCTGGGGGATCGAACTCGCGACCCCCAGCTACGCACGAGAAAAAAAAAATAGCTGGGGCAGGGATCGAACACGCGACCTGGGGGAAGGAGGAGGAGAAACTTAATTAAGAAAATAAGTGGGAGGCGTGGGGTTCGAACCCACGACCTCCAGCTACGCGCGAAGGAAGGAAAAATGGGGAAAAAGGAGACGCGAGGCGTGGGAATCGATCCCACGACCTCAAGGCTGAAGGAGGGGCGAATTTAATTAAGAAAAGAAGTGAGGCTGTGGGGATTCGATCCCACAACCTCACTGTTGCTCGCCCCATTTAAATAATTTAATGATAGAGGGGCTGTGGGGGTTCGAACCCACCACCTCACAGCCTCCTCTTCAGCGAAAAAAGGAGGAAAATAAGGGGGGCTGTGGGGGTTCGAACCCACAACCTCCCCCAATTAGGCCAATTTAATGAATAAATAAATAAAAAAGGATTTGAATTAGAATTCTAATTAAAATAGAAAATTAATTCTTTCATGTATATATGGAGATTTAATTTATAATTCTAATTAAAATAGAAAAAATTAATTCTTTTATGAAAACAATGAAATTTAATTTAGAATTCTAATTAAAATAGAAAATTAATTCCTTCATGTAAATATGGAGATTTAATTTAGAATTCTAATTAAAATAGAAAATTTATTATTTTATGAAAATATTGAGATTTAATTTAAAGTTCTAATGTTATGAATATTATAAATAAAGTCAATGAAAAATATAAATGATATCCAAATGGTTCAAGAGTGGGGTTCCCGTGCCCAAACCTCCGTATTGATACATAAGTCATACGTGAGTAAAATATTCAAGAATAATGTAATCTACTTTGATCAAAAATCAAGATCTTGGTATATATACAAGATACATAAGTCTTGTAATACATAATCTTAGGAAAATAAGAATCACTTAACGAACTATAAATGAAGCCCCATGGCTTGTATGTATAGACACATAAGTTTAACATACGTTCAAAAAATAAGTGAACCTAAGATGTACGTAATGAAATGAAGAAATAAACTTTCTCATAATAAGAGGTGAGTAACTATGAAAAATGAAGGTGCTAATAATGAAGAATGTGGTGACAATCATGATGTGAAATTAATGTATATGAAGAGAGCAATCTCAAATGAGCCTAAGTAAATGTTATCAATACGTACTCACCAATGAGAGTGTAAGATAATGAAGAGACCAGTCTATACGAATACTCTAATGAAAAATATTGAGTTTAAAACACTTAATACTAATGATGAGATGAGAAATCATCTATTGAGCTATGATGTCCTCATACTAGAAGCCAGCTTCTATGATGTATGAGTTGAATGTAATGGAACTTTATACTGAGCACCGATAGGCTGGCTGTGAGCGGTGATGCCTTCTTTCGGGAAGGGCGGAGGTTCACGTAACTCTCATGAGATGAGACTGTCCGGCTTGCCGGGTATGGGTCTCCATACATCTCCTAGTCTTTGAACCTATATTGCCACTATAGGGATTTGGCGGGGTTAAATTCCCATATACGCTAGCATGTTATTGAATCGCTTTGGCCGGTGATTTCACCTCTTTTCGGTGTGGGGAAGACACTGGATTTCATGATGCTCACATGATCTATGTCGGTTAAAGTTAAAGTTCCCAATGAATGAATGAGGTCAGCCTCAAATGAATCATATAAAGAAATGAATGATACCGAAGGTGTTAGGATAGGATAATCAAGAGGTGAGCTAGATTCAGGTAATGACATTAGGTTATTCTTGATCATTGCACAGCAAACCCGATGAAAGTCTTAAACTACATCCTAGGTATAGCTGGTGTTCGCACTGGCCTATGAATGAATTGAAATGAAATACGTATGAATGAATGAAGCAGACTCTGTGTTTGCTAAAGAAGTCTCCCTAGTTGAGGTCCCATATGTTGAGCCCTCATTTTGGGAAGTCTTAAGGTTAAGTCTATGATAATAAGTTTTCATGGTATATGAATGAATAATATGAAAGAAACTATGTGTTATATGTTATGTGCTATGTGAAGATGTTATGTGTTGTGTGCAATACGATGATTATAATGATGCATGTCACTCTCACGGCATAACTTTCCTAATCACATTTTAGCAAGTCCACTGACTTGACTTCCAAACATCATGTTGTTAGGAAAGAGCTCTTCTTCCTCATGCATGTCCCTGGTGTGTGCTTGCATATACCCATACTTAGTACAAGTGTGTACTAATTCCATACAAACATCTACTTTTAGGTGCAGGCACAGGTGGACGGTAGAGCTACAGGTTCGTTATTGCAGCTATCCGGACGTCAGCATTCATCCGGAGTTTGGTAGGTCCTCATGCTTTCGAGGATGCTACTGTTTTACATTCTAGCGTAGTTTTAGAGTTGAGCTAGTGGAGCATGTTCCACTAGCGTTTTCTTTCCTGTTTTGGTTCAGACTTTGTATTGGTGCTATTTTGGCCGATATACAATTAATACTTAATGAATTATTTCTTTCAGTTGCTTATCTCTTAAATGTTAGATGGTTGATAATGAACGATTACGAAATATTAAGAATGTTTAGCAAGTATGATTAAAGAATCAAAAATTTCAAATTTTTCCGCTAAAATTAACATATGTAAGGTAAGAATGACGTAAGTAGGCTTGTTTGTGACTTCTGAGAGGTCAACGACGCCGGTCACGTCTGGGGTCTAGATTCCGGTCGTGACACACAAGTTCCAGCCCCGAAACTTAAGTATTTTTTCGTGGATTTCATCACCATGCATGTGGGATTTCACTAGTGGGTTCCTTTCACCCATTGGGTCCCTTTCAGTCAGATTCTTTATTCCCATATCATGATTAGATCTAGGGTTTCTAGAACTTTGATAGAACTTTATGAATTTATTAGTGTTATGTTCCAAATCAGATATCATGTTATTGTTAAGTTTATTGCATGAGTTTCAGAACCTTAACTTTGTATTTCTTTAGCTCTTGAATTACACATGCTCGGTCAGATATTTCAGACACTTCAGATATACATGCCTCAGTTATAAATGCATAATTACCAGATTAATTGTTGCATTCTCAGTTTGCATGTTCAGCTTGGAGCTATCTAGTATTTACAGAAATTCAGACATAAGCAGTAAATTTACAGAATTTATTGGGAGTAGCATAATACCGAGTTGGACTATGGTTTAGCGTACTCAATAGTCCCAGAACTACTGGCCAAGTAGATTGTAAGTCTCCTCTATGGGCAATCAGTTTAGTGATCATGCTAGCATGTCTTTATACCTCTAGCAAGGTATATTGGGTCCTCTCGATGGGGCATATACATCGGACTCCACATTTAGCTCATGTGGTTTTATTATCGGTTATTAGTAACTCCCACAGATCAGTCAGACTCTCTACGTTAACCATTTATCAGTATATTCAGTATTCAGTTTTAGCATTTTATAAATTGGTCATTGCATACAGTTAGCTCAGAATTCAGTTTATCATGTCAAATTATTATACTTGCTAATTTGTTTGTTCAGTTATGTTTTATTTCAGCTTTACTCTATCCTACATGCTCAGTACCTTTCAAGTACTGACGTATACATGCGCTACATCTTCTTGTGATGTAGGTTCAGGTTCTCAGTATCCAGATCACACATAGATTGATTTCCCGATCTCCAGTTCAGTAGATTCAGTGGTGAGTCCTCATTCTCCGAGGACAACAGTCATGAATGTCATTTCAGTATTTAGTCATTTAGTTTCAGTTTTTGCTAGATTTAGCTGGGGGCTTGTCCCAGTATTTCTAGTCCAGTTTAGAGGCTATTTTCAGACATAGTTAGATTCAGCTTAGTATTGCGTTAATATCTCCTTTGTATTAAACTCATTGTTTTCAAATATCTCAGTTATAGAATATGCGTATTTCCCATTTTTTCAGATTTAATCATGATTAGCTTCTGCATCAGCTTATTATCTTTAGTATGCTCATGATTATGCCAACAGGGTTAGCTTGGGATCACTTGTGGTCCTAGGTTCCGTGTTCGCTTCTTGGGGGTAGCTTGGGGCATGACAAAATTTTCATAATGAAACTTGAGAAAGTAGAAAATTTTGTATTTCGAGAAACCCTGCATCTGTAAGAGTTCTTTTTAAAAAAAAAAAAAAACTAAGAAGACTCTGCACTTCTTCAAGAAAGATGAACATGACTGTATTTCCTCTTAACTTTCTCAAGCTTCATCATAAAAATAGCTCTTCCTACTCTCTAAAGACGCCACCAGAAACTGATCTTCTTTTCTCAAATCTTTTCTCGACTTTGGTCAAAGTGTCCATATCGAATTGACCGAATTCACCACGCACCCTGCACCCGCGCCCACACCAGTGTCGCGTCAAGACGGATTCGCCGGCAAATATGAAGAGTCTGTGCAACATATGTTGTAAGTTCACCATCGTTTTCTGGCTCTTCAAAGTCATTTGCAATAATAGTCCACAAACCTTCAGTTTTTAGATGTATTCTCATTCTTATCTTCCAGTATTAAAATCGGTTCCATAAAAAAATGGAGTAACAACCACTGAAGAATCAGCACCTTCATTTGTTTTGGATCTCATTTTTTTTTCACCTAACCCTAGATTAAGAATGAAACCTGCTCTAATACCAATTTGTAGGAAATATGGAAGGAGAGTATTATCTTTAGAGAATACTCAAGTTTATATATGCTACTTAAGGCCACTTGAGTTAATTACAATCATCAACTATATCACTACTTATACTACTCAAAATAGAAAACAAAAAGTTTTGCACAATTAACTAGATACATGTATCACCAATACTAGATACATGTATTACAAAATTTTAAAAGACTTCTTGAGAAACTAAGAGACAATATTGAAATACTAAACATCAAGGTGTGAAGTGAATGCATAAATTTCAACAAATACTTCCTTGGTATTGATATTCTAAGATGGATATACCAGAGGTGTATCGTTAAATCAAAGGGATTATGTGCTGGAATTCATCTCTAAAATGGGAACTAATTAGTGGATTAAAACCAGCAATCATACCCTTAGACGTCAATCAAAAGCTCACAACTAGAGAGTATGATGAAGCCACCAATATTATGTGGTGTCAGTGCACATCACAAGTTGATTGAGAAGTTAGTTTATATGAGTCCGGAGCCTAAAGGGTGAAAAATGTTAACAAAAATTTTAACAATATATAATTTAACCAAAACGGAAAAATCGCTCACGAAGTAGCGATTTTGTCCGCTGAAAAAAGTAAAATTTAAATTTGATTTTTTTAATTTTTTAAAACAAAATTTCTCCCAAAGGAGCGATATCCAAAATAAATTTTTTTAATATTTCGCTGCTGAGGCAGCGACTTAAGTTTAATTATTATTTTTTTTATAATTTTTAGATTCTTTTTTTAAAGAAAAATTAAATCAATTTTTTTTAATTAAAATATTTTTTTAAAAAAAATCAAATCGCTAAAAGATTTTGATTTAAAATCGATGCCATTTAATTTTAAAAAAAAAAATGATTTAAACTTTAAAAAAAAAAAAAAAGCAAAAAATAATTTTAAATATTTTTTTGAACTTAAGTCGCTGCCTCAGCAGCGACATATTAAAAATATTATAAAAAAAATTATATATTTTTTAAAAAAAATTAACAAATCGCTGCTATAGCAGCGATTTTACTTTTTTCGGCGGACAAAATCGCAACTTAGTCAGCGATTTTTCCGTTTTGGTTTTAAAAAAATTCATATACCATTTTAGAATTTTTGTTAACATTTTTCACCCTTTAGGCTCCGAACTCTAGTGTATCTAACCATAACTGGAACTGATATTAGCTTCTCTGTACAAACCTTAAGCCAATTTATGCAGATGCCAAAGAAGTATCATTGGAAGGTTGCATTAAGGACTGTCAGGTACCTAAAAAATTCACTAGGATACAATATATTAATTATGAGAGTCTACATATACTCAGCAGCTTACTTGTTGATGTGACTTTGATCGCGTTGCTTGTCCAAACACCAGGTAGAAAGTCAGTTACTGGTTTTGCAGTCAAGTTTGGGGACTCAAATTTCTTGGAAGACAAAGAAACAACAAATTATATTTAGAAGTTCAACAGAAGTTGAATATAGACACCTTGTTGTTGCAACTTTATGGCAGAGTTGACTTGGTTGAAGGGGACTGTTTTCAATGATAGCAAGTCTACAATCCAAATTACTTATGAGAGGATCAAGCATATTAAAATTAAATTTTCATTTTTTAGAGACAAAATCAAGATTATCTATGTGAATACGAAGGAACAACATGGTGATTTGCTAACCAAGGGGCCAAGACACAATACTTGGCAAGCTTGGAGTGTTTAACATCCTTGACCCTCCAGCTTCAGGGGAGTATTAACATGTTAGTTACATCAGTTAGTAAAATAGTTAACCATGCATGTTGTTAGTTAGTACGCTGAATTATATTGATTAGTACTGTTAATTTAACTGATCCACCTCTATAGATGTTGCTTATATAAACTCGTGTATGAATAAGGCTATGTTATATGCTCCCACGATGAGCTAGCTGGCGCTACGGTATACGCTCTTACAACAGTGACCTTATTTGGAAATTCTTGTTGGGTGAAAACATCCCAAACATAATGTGATGCCTGTGACTACGTGCACCACCTCCATTACCTTTGGCTAATTAGCTCCAAATTTTGCATGCATCTAATAATTATAATTTGCAAGGTGATGGATGAACAAGAAGATGAGAACAATAATGACTTATGTAGATGTAGAAGATTATGAATCGTTCACTTTTTTCAACAGAGGCTCCATGAGGGAATTTTCCGGCGATCATAATTCGTGGACATCACGAATTCCTACCATGGGCTACTGTGTCTACCACTAGTCCCAGAAGAAGAATAACCAAAAAGAGATTGACAAGCAAGGAATGCCTCAATTAGTGTGTTGTTGTCAAAAAGTTCAAAGATGAAGTTTAAGTTGTGAGTGTACTTGTAGAGGTGGACATTCGGTAATTCGGTTTGGTTTCAAAAAAAAAAAATTGATTTTTTTGATTTTCGATTCTTGTACAAAGTGTACCGAACACTGAACCGAAATAATTCAATTCGATTCGATTTTTATTATTTCAATTCGATTTATATTATTTCAATTTGATTTTGTAATTTCAATTTTTTTTTAATGGATCTGCTTAGTGGGCTTTTTAAAATTTCAGAATTTATAATTTTTTTTTGGGAAATTTTTGAAAATGTCAATATTTTAACATTTAAGAGGGTTCATTAACAACATTTTCAATATTTAGTAAAAATGTCAAAATTTAAGTTTGTTATGTATCTTATTTATGTTCTTATTATTTGTTTTATTTTAAAAAAATATAATTCTTATATAACAGATTGAGAGGAATTTAGGGGAGATAATTATTTTTAAAAAGGAACAAATGTTAAAAGTTTCATCAGTTACAATTTATTAAAATACACAAACTTTCATCTCTTTCTTCTTTTTTTCATCATATTATAAAAAATCCTTTCTTTTCTCTATTGTTCTAAAAAAATTCAATATTCAATTTTCGTAATCTTTTTTTTTTGTTTCTAAACACTTTTATTAACCAAAATAAATATCCAATTTTCACTAATTATTGTTATAAAAATCACGAAATTAAAGAAGTACCACATCTATAAAATTTCAATATAAATTTTTCACTAATTATTGTTATGAAAATCATAATAAAAAAATATAATATCCCATTCTCACCAATTATTATTATGAAACTTTATGATAATACATTATAGTTTTATCTATTAAATTTAATTTTTTTTTAATTTAGAAACTTGAACACCTATAGTTTTATTCGTAATTGTCATGCTTTTTTCACAGTGTAGTTGTTTTATTTTTTAAAATTTTATATCCTTGCTTAAATTGTATTTATTCCAATATGTATATCGTTTGTATTAGTATCCATTCTAGTTTTTCATGTTGTATTTTGTATAATGAAGCTTGTATTTCTTTATTAGTTTGTATTCATTCCAATATGTATGTCAAATAAAATGTAGCTATTTAAGAAATACATTTTGTATTTGTATATTTTTTCACTTTGTATTTATTTTTCTTTTCAAAATCTTGTTTCCTTTTCTAAGTCGTATTCATTCCAATATGTCTATTATTTGTATTTGTATTCGAATACAAATAAACTAATAGAAAGTTGTTCTTCTTATAAATAAAATACATAACTAGTTGACATACATTTGGATGAATACAAATTAGGGACAAATACAAGATTCATAAACCATGCAACATGAAATTTTTAATAAATACAAATATTGATAGTATACATAGTGATTTGAATACAAATTGAGAAAGCATACCAAATTCTAAAAAAGAACTATAAATACAAAACAAACTAATAGAAAATTGTTCGACAATTAGATCTTCGTCGTCTTTTTCAAGATCCTCACGAGTAGACAAAGATTCTACATTTGCGTTCTGAATTTGAGGAAGGTTTTGCACACCAATGAGTCTTGTAAATGTTCTTACCCTCTTTTTTCCCTCATTTTAGCCGCGGATCATACATTATATACTATTTGTTAAGTAATAAATAAATTAAAGGATGAAAATCACCAGAAATTGGTTGATTAAGATGAATACATCTAGTAAGCCTCTTGGATTCAGCCATTGGAGAGTAAATCATAACGGAAATTGAAAAATACAAACAACATTTTTTTAAGATTTAAACAAAAATAAAATTAGAAAAAAAAATCTGAAAATAGGATAAAGATTAGAGATACCTTAATCAAAGGGATTCTTGTTGATCCAATTTTGAATTAAAAAAACAACCAAAATATATGGCAGAAAAATATTTGCAACTTGAATGAGGGAGTAAAATCAGAAAAGATAACCTTGAGAGACAAAAAAAAATTAAATGGGAGAGAGAATTAACAATTTGAAAAGATAAATATGAGAGAGAATGATTTTTAAAAAAGAATATATAGAATTAATTGAAAAAGAGAGATAAAATAGGAGGAACATTGGGACACATCAAAATTTTTAAAATAATGACATTTTTGACATTATTGCTAATATTTATAAAGTATGGATATTTTTACTAAATATGTTATTTATTTTGACTAGTTTACTAATTTTTCCTTTTTTTTTTGTTTGATTTTTCAGCTTAATGGGCTAAAATAGTTACATCAAAAAAGTGTCTTTTACTTTTTAATTTTTTATTTTAACTTATAATATTTATTATTTAACATTAATAATTAATATAATATAAATATATAATATAATATAATATATTTCGATAAGCCGAAATACCGAATAACACAAATTACATACCGAAAATTGAATTGAAATACCGAAATATACAAAAACGTATACCGAATATCAAACCAAAAATTGAAAAAAACAAAATCAAAATGCATAAAAATTCGATTTGATTCGATGTTTCGATTTTTATGTCCAGCCCTATGTACTTGAAGGATTAATTTGGCACACTTGGAACAAATTGTGTGTGTAGCTGTTGAATGTATATTAATGTTTTTTTGCAATTCTCCTTTTGACAAATGAATTCCCTTGCTCGAGCAATAAAAAGGTACTTCCTCCGTTTCACAAAGAATAACCTGATTTAACTTGACACGAAATTAAAGAATATAAAAGACTCTTGAATCTTGTGGTCCTAAATTAAAGTTAGATCAACTGCACAAAATTATTCTTTGGTCTTGTAGCCTTAAACATTTCATGTGGAAAGTTGAAATTAAAATGTTACCAAAAAAGGAAAGAGGTCATTCTTCTTAAAACAGATTACAAATGAAAGGAGGTCATTTTTTTTTCTAAACGGAGAAAGTATGATTCTCATGACAAAAAGAAAAGGGCATAAAACTATGACCTCCTACAACATCTAGTTTGATCAAAGAAATGCACCATTTTTATGGCTTTCCAAATGTGAGTTTGTGTGTCGTGAAATTGATAATAATTCAGCGGAAAAGAGCATTTTACCCTTCCTCGGACAATAACAGTTGCAACAACTACAAAAGGTTATCATTGATAACTATGTCAGTCAGCACGTTTATGAAGTATATGGACATTACTATACACAGGGATCAGTTGGTCAGACTAGATTTGCTTCCTGACAAGCACTATTCCTCTCATTTCTATTCCAAATCACTATATGATGCTTCCTCTACTGGCAATTCAAAGTCATCAATCTCTTTAAAATGCTCTCGCCAGTAGTTGACAAAATCTTGTGGCAACGACTCTTCAACCACAGGTTTCTTCTTCTGAAAGGCATTTTAGTTACAAGCCACCAAAATGTTAGGTTATGATAAAAGAATGATTACACAGCATCCATTCTACAAGCAGATATCAGAAAAAATTACTAGATTTAAACATTAGCCACACACTTTTAGGTATCTCACTGAGTCATATTTTAGTGTACATATTCCCCTAATATTAGGTTTACATGGTTGGTGAAGGAAAATCAGGAAGGGGTCAGCCATGTAAGCTTAGGCTTGCTACTGCAACCTCTTAGAAAGAAATGTCTCAGAATGTCAACTGGATTCTTGACGAGTCTCTCACATGTAACCTACATATATGAGCTAATTGTGCAAATATATGATCATATGAATGAAACAAAATTTAGCATATTATCTCCGGTAGCTCTAAAGAAGGTCAATACCCATTATCAGTGAATGTCCTTGAGATCTTAAACAGCAATGAAGAGGATTTCTAAGGAGGCCAGTGAAAGATACTTGGCATTAGAGATCAGTAGAAAAAGAGATGATTGTTGACAAACCTTCTTTCGCTTTCCAGTAGGATCCGTCCATGATCCAGACGGTTTAATATCACCAACTCCACCGAATTCCCTCCTACATAGAAGAAACAAGAATCAAGAGAGCATCAGCATTGACTATTTAGGATGTCATGTTCACATTTATAATGTCTTTTTCAATGCTAAACACAAACGCCCCAACCGAAGATATGCTGCAGAAAAGAAAAGAGGGCTAGAGGAGGTTGTTGCCAATGTGCATGCTGCAGGACTATCTTACATATCAAGCACATGTGGAGCGTTTGAAATGCCCAATTTATTAAATATTATGCTACTTCAGGTAGATAAGGAAATTAATATTAGGTAGAATGCATTGCCAACAAAGAAATTTTCAGTCAGGCCCAAGCTGCAAAAAGGATAGACAGTAATTGAGACGTGCCAGATACAAATTTTCAGGGTGAAAACTAGAGGTACAACTAATTGACCAAACTTGCCTGCTACATGTTAGGAGCATGAAAAGTTCACTCACCTAACAAACTATATTTGGTACAGGATATCAGTAAACTACACCATCACAACAACCTTCATATCGCATGTGACTAGCCTCAGAAAAAAGGAAAAATACTGATATTATAGAGAAGGGGAAAAAACTGCTCCTCAAGACTATATGGATGTAGAAGACATGAATAGAAAAGCAATGAAAGAGAGAGAGAGACCTATTCGTTCTCTTCTTTGGCAAGGTGGGGCAGCTAAAAACTGAAGCATCTACCATCCCTTTTCCTCTTGTCTTCTTTAAAGATGAGCGACTTCCAGTCGATGCACCAAATGTTTCTTCAGCTGCTTTTTCATCTGAAGGGAAGTGCTCAAGAGAGATTGCCTGAGCTTTGGATTTTACCTTCTGAGGGGAAGAAGTCATGAAAGGCTCATGAATACCTTTCGTCTTCTTATTTCCTGAAACAGGGGTAGACAGAACAACTGCTTGTTTCCCCTTCTCTTGCCTAGTCTCAGGAGATAAGCTACTGAAAGGCTCAGCAATTGCTTTCCCTTTATCCTTCATAGCTGTAGGAGGAGGCAGGGAAAGGAATGGCTCATCAATCTCCTTCCTTTTGTCCTTTTTGTTTTCATGATTGGAAGTGAATGGCAGAGCAGTAGCTTCTAAATTAGACCTCTTTGCAGTCTGCCTTCGATTGTTATCTACAGCTTTATTTCCTGAAACTGGGGTAGACAGAACAACTGCTCTTTTCCCCTTATCTTGCCTAGTCTCAGGGGATAAGCTACTGAAAGGCTCAGCAATTGCTTTCCCTTTATCCTTCATAACTGTAGGAGGAGGCAGGGAAAGGCAAGGCACATCAATCTCCTTCCTTTTGTCTTTTTTGTTTTCATGACTGGAAGTGAAGGGCAGAGCAGTAGCTTCTAAATTGGACTTCTTTGTAGTGTGCCTTAGATTATACAGTACAGCTTCATTACCCCTGCCATCTTGAGTAACATAAAAGAGACAAATTAGACAGGTTTTCTGTAGGCATGCCAACATATAGACATTGAAAGGTCAGCAAAACAACAGCATAGTGGCACTATCCCCTGAATTTAGCATTTTAATACTAAAGTGAGATAATTTTCACATCACCAGATGAGAACCAAGCTTATACAGAAAATGAGGAACCACAAATAAATGTTAATTATTACATAGATTGCTTCTGTTCAAATGGCAGGAACACGTTTGCAATTTGCTTTCCAACACAGAACTCAATTTTCTAGGGGTCGGCATCTTCATATCATATTTGCGAATATATAAATATTCCTTTATACATCACAATATGACCATTATTACACTTGCGTTTAAGCTAACACAACCTCCTACTTTAACTAGACTTCAGACAGACTATATGAATCTTCACATGCACACAGTTATAAGTTATTATGATTACTGTATCAATAGTAACATTACTTTAAACTAAAGACTTCAAAAATAGTAATTTTTTTACGAAAAGATTGCTGAAATTCGTGTTTCACAAGTTTGGATGAATTCAAGACAACAAATGCAACTAAAGTTACTAATTTGGTTCATGGCTTTCAGAACCTCACAGTAGATATCGCAAATGGCGGAACAAGTTGTCCATTATGGTATTATCATTGAGCTGTGATAACTCTGAAAAAGAAAAGAACAAATCGATTTCTTTTCCATAATCAATTTCATCATTCCAGATAATAATTTAACACTATACATTGTAATCCTAATAATGTTGGGAAGGAACCCCACAAATAAAACATAAACCCATGAGTCAAGAAGATCATATAACAGGGAACAATGTTCAGAAGCTGTTTGTAAGCAAGCAATATACTTACTCCGTAGTGTCAAAGAGGGTAAAATACACCTAAATGACAGAACCCAGAAAATAAAGTGAAATAAGCAACTATATACATACAGATTTATATTAAAAGAAGGAAAGAAAATCATACCATTAGGGTTTTGAACAGAATTGAAATCGGAAGAAGCGACGCTTGTTTCAGCGTTTGCCTCCTTGTAATTTGGTTTTGAAGAATTGGAATCAGAAATTGGGGGTTTTGGAATAGCATTTTGGGGTTTTGAAGTAGAAGGAGAGGAGAAGGAACAAAGTTTACGGAGGGTGGAAGTGGGTATAAGATTGAAATTGGATATGTCAGCAAATGGTTGCCTCTTCTTGTTCATAGATTTAGAGTTGTTTGGGTTTTGGTTGTTCCTTTGATCAGCCATGGATTTAGAATAGTTTGGGTTATTCCTTTGAGTAGCCATGGATTTAGAGTTGTTTGGGTTTTCGTTGTTCCTTTGATCAGCCATGGATTTAGAACAGTTTGGGTTATTCCTTTGAGTAGCCATGGATTTAGACTTGTTTGGGTTTTCGTTGTTCCTTTGATCAGCCATGGATTTAGAACAGTTTGGGTTATTCCTTTGAGTAGCCATGGATTCAAACCATCAATCTTCAGTTGAAGAAGCTAACAATCAGTTGGCTGGCGGGAAGATTTTTGAAAACTATCAGTGGATTTATGGGGTTCAGTTCAGGACAAGTTATCTGATGGAATCCTCTAGTGTGTTCATAGTTGTTCATGAGAGGTCGGTTGGTTCAAAAAGCGTTAATAATTGAGGAATTAATAATGCTAATCTGTGTTTTATCAAAGGCGATGTTGGGACCCTGGGCAAGCTCCAGCAAACATTTTGACACTAGTTATCCGAGACAAGTGTTTTAAGCATACCTAATGTTTAATGTGTGGGATTCACTTTATGAATTTTATATAATTATGTGTTAGAATTCTTTAATTAATATTGTTAACTTTTATAATTCTTTAATAAATAAATAATTCTTCCGTCTCAAAGAATGATCTAGTTTGACTTGAAACGAAGTTTAAGAAAAAAAAAGATTTTTTTATATTGTAATTCTAAACTAAAGTTATGTCAAATGTATCAAAATACTCTTTAATCTTGTGGCCTTAAACATGTCACGTGGAAAGTTAAAGTTAAAGTTTGAGAAAAGACATAAAGACACCATCAAAGTTGTTTCATATTTGCATAAAGACACTTAGGGGGATCTGCCTAGATGTTGCATCAACTAACACAGAGTTTCTTCCTCCCACCTTCACATTAATTTTTAGTGATAAACTCGTTTCAGGTCTATCACGACTGGAATCTAGACCCCAGACGAGACCGGCGTCGTTGACCTCTCAGAGGTCGCAAACAAGCCTACTTACGTCATTCTTAGTTTACATAGGTTAATTTTTGCGGAAAATTTGAAATTTTTGATTCTTTAATCATACTTGCCAAACATTCTTTATATTTCGTAATCGTTCATCATCAACCATCTAACAATCTAAGAGATAAGCAACTGAAAGAAATAATTCATTAAGTATCAATTGTATATCGGTCAAAATAACACCAATACAAAGTCTGAACCAAAGTAGGAAAGAAACGCCAGTGGAACATGCTCCACTAGCTCAACTCTAAAACTACGCTAGAATGTAAAACAGTAGCATCCTCGAAAGCATGAGGACCTACCAAACTCCGGATGAATGCTGACGTCCGGATAGCTGCAACAACGAACCTGTAGCTCTACCGTCCACCTGTGCCTGCACCTAAAAGTAGATGTTTGTATGGAATTAGTACACACTTGTACTAAGTATGGGTATATGCAAGCACACACCAGGGACATGCATGAGGAAGAATAGCTCTTTCCTAACAACATGATATTTGGAAGTCAAGTCAGTGGACTTGCTAAATTGAGATTGGGAAAATTATGCCATGAGAGTGACATGCATCATTATAATCATCGTATGGCACACAACACATAACATCTTCATATAACACATAACATATAACACATAGTTTCTTTCATATTATTCATTCATATACCATAAGACCTTATTATCATAGACTTAACCTTAAGACTTTCCAAAATGAGGGCTCAACATATGGGACCTCAACTAGGGAGCCTCCTTTAGCAAACACAGAGTCTGCTTCATTTATTCATAAGTATTTCATTTCATTTCATTTCATAGGCCAGTACGAACACCAGCTATACCTAGGATGTAGTTTAAGACTTTCATCGGATTTGCTGTGCAATGATCAGGAATAACCTAATGTCATTACCTGAGTCTAGCTCACCTCTTGATTATCCTATCCTAACACCTTCGGTATCATTCATTTATTATTTGAGACTGGCCTCATTCATTCATTGGGAACTTTAACTTTAACTGACATAG
The DNA here is from genome assembly GCA_032847665.1 of Solanum chilense. Classification (NCBI taxonomy): domain Eukaryota; kingdom Viridiplantae; phylum Streptophyta; class Magnoliopsida; order Solanales; family Solanaceae; genus Solanum; species Solanum chilense. The sequence continues at coordinate 39,338,282 of CM064968.1, read as the reverse complement.
ATCATGTGAGCACCATGAAATCCAGTGTCTCCCCCACACCGAAAAGAGGTGGAATCACCGGCCAAAGCTATTCAATAACATGCTAGCGTATATAGAAATTTAACCCCGCCAGATCCCTATAGTGGCAATATAGGTTCAAAGACTAGGAGATGTATGGAGACTCATACCCGACAAGCCGGACAGTCTCATCTCATGAGAGTTACGTGAACCTCCGCCCTTCCCGAAAGAAGGCATCACCGCTCATAGCTAGCCTATCGGTGCTCGGTATAAAGTTCCATTACATTCAACTCATACATCATGGAAGTTGGCTTCTAGTATGAGGACATCATAGCTCAATAGATGATTTCTCATCTCATCATTAGTATTAAGTCTTTTAAACTCAATATTTTCATTAGAGTGTTCATAGAGACTGATCTCTTCATTATCTTAAACTCTTATTGGTGAGTACGTATTGGTAATCTTTACTTAGGCTCATTTGAGATTTCTCTCATCATATACATTATCCTCACATCATGGTTGTCACCACATTCTTCATTTCATTACGTATATCTTAGGTTCACTTATTTTTGAACATATGTTAAACTTATGTGTCTATACATACAAGCCATGGGGCTTCATTAATAGTTCGTTAAGTGATTCTTAATTTCCTAAGATTATGTATTACAAGACTTATGTATCTTGTATATATACCAAGATCTTGATTTTTGATCTAATTAGATGACATTATTCTTGAATATTTTACTCACGTATGACTTATGTATCAATACGGAGGTTTGGGCACGGGAACCCAATTCTTGAATCATTTGGATATCATTTATATTTTTCATTGATTTTATTTCTAATATTCATAACTTTAGAACTCTAAATCTCTACATTTTCATGACATAATAAATTTTCTATCTTAATTAGAATTCTAAATTAAATTTCAATCATTTACATGAAAGAATAATTTTCTATTTCTAATTTAAATCTCAATATTTACATGAAAGAATTAATTTTCTATTTTAATTAGAATTCTAATTCAAATCTTTTTTTTTAAAATTAAAATCGCTTGAATAGGGAGGTTGTGGGTTCGAACCCCCACAGCCCCCCTTATTTTTCAGCTAAATTCGATGAGGAGGAGGCTGTGAGGTGGTGGGTTCGAACCCCCACAGCCCCTCCTTCTTTAATTTATTTAACTGACATCTGCAGTGAGGTTGTGGGATCGAATCCCCACAGCCCCTTTTTTTTATTTCTTTTCTTGGCGAGTTTTGCCGGTCCCAGCCCCCATTTCGAGCCCCGCCTGGAACATCCTCTTTTTTTTTTGTCTTACTTTGGTGAGGTCTCGGGTTCGATTCCTGCAGACCTCACCTATTTTTAATTAATTTTTTTGACACCCAAAATTTCCAGAATTCACCTGAAGCGAATTTCCAAATTCTGGAACTTTGTTACACATTTTTATGAGGCGATTTACGGGACTTTTAAGCACCTCTTTATTTGTCGTTCGTTAGGATTCTTAAGACAAGTTGAAAGTATGATTTGGTCATTTGTTTAACTAAAATTTCTAGCATTTCAACCAAGTGAACATCAAGCTTTTAACAGCCTCTATTTGCACATAAAACACGAGTAATCTCTAATCTATTAACATGCTAAAGAAAGACTTAAAGTCATGGTCAAAATCTTGCACAAATACATACATATATACTTTCATACTTTCCGAAAGACACAAAAATTTAAACACATCATTCATGCAAGAATCTAGCAGCACAACATACCCATCCTACAAATTCGTTAGGGAGCTAAGGACAAGGACATACGAAGGGGAACAACCTTAGTTTCATGAGTTTAAGAAACGTTCGAAAGAAAGTACTCTTGGAGAAAGAGTTCCATGAGAGAAACCCATACCTTAATCGATGTTCAAACTTTGATGTTGCTGCTCGGAAAACTCCTCCAAACCACTCCCAATTCACTTCAACGTACACCTCACTCGACGAACCTCTCTTAGCCTTGACGTTTTGATTACTTTTTCTTTTACTTAAAAATTTTATGTGAGTTCTTCAAGCATGAAGAACTGTTGATATTTGGCAGAAATAATGTGAGGAAGATGGAGAACGTGAGAGAGAGAGAGTTAAGAAGCGTGAGAGAGAGAGAGTGAACTATTAGGATTAGGAGACTAATTCAAGAATTAGTCAAATAAAATTTAATATAAATAAATACAAATCTGTTTTTATTTATTTATTTATTTATTCATTTAAAACGTGAAAGGACCATTATGCCCTTAAATACCTATTTATTCTTATTTATATAAAAAAAAAATTGAATCGTTAGATTATCCCCCCCTTAGGAACATTCGTCCCCGAATGACACTACCATTACACATCATAATGCCATTCAGATCATAACGTAATTACTATGTACAATCAGCCAATAGCAACAAAATATGAAGAGATAAGAAACTATAGTCTCACGAGCAAGAAGCCTAACCTCAAGAGTTGAAAAGATGGGGATATCGGGATCTTATGCCAGCCTCAGCCTCCCACGTAGCACCCTCCACAAGATGATTTCTCCACAATACCTTCACTGTGGCAATCTCCTTGTTCCTCAGCCGCTTGACCTGTCTGTCTAAGATCTCAACAGGTATTTCCTCATAGGACAAGTCTTCACCAACCCCCAAACCTTCTACAGGTAGGATTGATGCTGGATCACCTAGGCACTTCTTCAACATAGAGACATGCAATGCTAACTCATAGGCCACCTCACCCACATGCTGTAGATCTCATAAGGCCCTACATACCTCGGACTCAGCTTCTCTTTTCTACCAAATCTCATCACCCCTTTCATAGGAGATATCTTCAAGTAGACCTGGTCACCAACGTTAAATTCTAAGGGTCGCTTTCTGTTGTCTGCATATGATTTTTGTCGGCTGTAAGCAGTAGCCAACCTGTCCCTAATCATTAAAACTTTCTCCAAGGCCTCATGAATGATCTCTGGACCCAAAATAGATGACTCTCCAACCTCGAACCACCCAACTGGAGATCTACACCTCCTACCATACAATGCCTCAAATGGTGCCATCCCAATGCTGGAGTGATAGCTATTATTATACGAGAACTCTATCAAAGGTAGATGGTCATCCCAATTACCTCTAAAGTCAATCACACACGCTCTCAACATGTCCTCTAATGTCTGAATAATGCGCTCTGCCTGCCCATCTGTCTGAGGATGAAAGGCAGTGCTAAGTTTTACCTGCGTGCCTAAGCTTTTCTGGAAAGATCTCCAAAAATGCGAAGTAAACTGAGCTCCTCTATCTGAAATAATAGACAAAGGAATCCCATGCCATCTCACAATCTCATCAATGTAGAGTCTCGCGTAATCCTCGGCCCTGTAAGTAGACTTCACATGGATAAAGTGGGCAGACTTAGTCAATCTGTCCACAATAACCCATATGGAGTCATGCTGCCTCTTAGTCCTCGGAGGACAACTACGAAGTCCATATTAATGGCCTCCCATTTCCAAGTCGGAACCTCAATGATCTGAGTTAGACCACCTGGCTTAAGATGTTCTGCCTTAACCTACTGACAATTAGGACACTTAGCCATATAGTCTGCAATATCCTTCTTCATGCCATCCCACCAGTAAATCTGCTTAAGATCATGATACATTTTGGTGGAACCTGGATGTATAGAATATCTGGAACCATGGGCCTCTGCAACAATCCTGGTACGTAAATCATCTACATCTGGTACGCACAACCGGTTCTGGTATCTAAGTATGCCATCATCTTCCAAAGCAAAAGACTCGTTCATTTTTAACAACACTGAGTCCTTCATCTCCATCAACACAGGATCAAGATACTGACCCTTTTTGACTTCCACTATCAGGGATGATTCAGAACTAGGGTGAACTGAAACACCTCCACTAGTAGAGTCAACCAACCGCACACCCAGTCTGGCCAGTCTGTGTACCTCTTTCACTAGCTCCTTCTTCTCATCCTCAACGTGGGTTGTACTCCCCATGCTCATCCATCTCAAAGCATCAGCCACAACATTAGCCTTACCTGGATGGTAGTGCACATTCATGTCATAATCCTTCAGCAGCTCCAACCATCTGCGTTGCCGTAGATTCAGCTCCCTCTACGTGAACACGTACTGGAGACTCTTATGATCCGTGAACACATCCAGATGTACTCCATACAGATAATGCCTCCACAGCTTCAATGCAAACACCACAGCTGCCAACTCCAAGTCATGAGTGGGATAATTCTTTTCATGAACCTTGAGCTGTTTGGAAGCATAGGCTATCACCTTACCAGCCTGCATAAGAACACATCCCAAACCAACCCTAGATGCATCACAATAGACAGTGTAATTCTCGCCACTCTCAGGCAGAGTAATCACCGGGGCTGAAGTGAGTCTGTCCTTGAGCTCCTGGAAACTCTTCTCACAAGTCCCCGTCCATTCAAACTTGGATTTCTTCTTTGTCAAGGCTGTAAGTGGGGCAGCAATGGAAGAAAATCCCTCCATAAACCTGCGGTAGTAACCAGCCAATCCCAGAAAGCTATGAATATCGGTGGGTGTAAGAGGCTTTGGCCACTTCTTAACGGCTTCAGTCTTTCTGGGGTCCACTTCTACACCTTGATCGGACACAACATGGCCCAGGAAGGTCACTGATCTCTGCCAGAATTCACACTTGCTGAATTTGGCATACAACTGATGTTGTCTAAGTACCTGCAAGGTTAGTCTCAAATGTTGTTCATGCTCTTCCTTGGTCTTAGAGTAGATGAGAATGTCATCAATGAATACTATAACGAAAGAGTCAAGGTATTCACGAAAGACTCTGTTCATGAGGTCCATAAATGCAGCAGGTGCATTCGTGAGACCGAATGACATAACCAAGAACTCATAATGACCATAACGGGTACGAAAAGCTATTTTTGGGACATCCCCATCCCTAACCCTAAGCTGATGATTCCCTAAACGAAGATCAATCTTAGAGAAGAAACTAGACCCTTGGATCTAATCGAACAAATCATCAATTCTGGGAAGTGGATACTCCTCCTCCTCCAGGTCTCCATTGATTCCTGTGAGGAACCTGCTCATCTCATCCCTGCTGGTCGAAACCAAAGAAGTAGCATACCTGGATAATTTTAAAAAAATTAAGTACTCTCATCATTCTTGTTATCAAATACTAAGGGAAGCAACATACCTTGATAGCTTCACAAACTTCAGGGAATACTCCCTGACCGTCATAGATCCTTGCTTAAGGTTGATGAACTCCTCAACCTTGGCCTCATTCATCTCCCTAGGGAAGAACCTTTCCAAAAATGCTGTCTTGAACAGCTTCTAGGTGACTGGCACCCCTCCTAGGACACGGCTATCTCGCCACATTTTGCACCAAGTCTGTGCAACATCTTTGAGCTGGTAGGAAGCTCAGCCTTCTCAATATCAATGGCCCCCATGGCCACCAGGATCTTATGCAACTCGTCGATAAATTCCTGGGGATCTTCTGAAGTCTTAGCCCCTGTGAAAACTGGAGGATTCATCCTCATGAAATCTCGCAGTCTGTCAGCCATGCTGCGAACTGGTGGGTTTTCCCTCTGAACATCCTGCCGGTTGACTTGGGCAGTCATAGCCTGGGCCTGCATCATGATGGTCTGTGCCATCTGGGCTAGAGATGCCCTCACTTCCGCATCAGTCAACCTAGCTGGGTTAACTGGCATGGCCACTCCTTCAGCTGGAGCCTGGGGTGGATTTTGATTACCCCTAGCTGATGCTGCTCCCGTCCTCCGACCCTTAGTTCTCCAAGTGTTCATTCTCTGAAAACAACAAGGATTAATGTCAGACACGATCATAACCCCAAGAATTCAGACATCATGAAAAGCATAATAAGATCAGAAGAAGGGAAGTTTTTCCTATGCATCATGCAGACTCTAATCCAGGATAGTGGTGCACTTCACTACCATGACTTAGAAACTACTCAATGTGGTTGATGTGAACTCATTATTCTAGGAACCTAACCTAGCGCTCTGATACCAACTTTGTCATGACTGGAATCTAGACCCCAGACGAGACAAGCGTCATTGACCTCTCAGAGGTCGCAAACAAGCCTACTTACGTCATTCTTAGTTTACATAGGTTAATTTTTGCGGAAAATTTGAAATTTTTGATTCTTTAATCATACTTGCCAAACATTCTTTATATTTCGTAATCGTCATCATCAACTATCTAACAATCTAAGAGATAAGCAACTGAAAGAAATAATTCATTAAGTATCAATTGTATATCGGTCAAAATAACACCAATACAAAGTCTGAACCAAAGTAGGAAAGAAACGCCAGTGGAACATGCTCCACTAGCTCAACTCTAAAACTACGCTAGAATGTAAAACAGTAGTTTCCTCGAAAGCATGAGGACCTACCAAACTCCGGATGAATGCTGACGTCCGGATAGCTGCAACAACGAACCTGTAGCTCTACCGTCCACATGTGCCTGCACCTAAAAGTAGATGTTTGTATGGAATTAGTACACACTTGTACTAAGTATGGGTATATGCAAGCACACACCAGGGACATGCATGAGGAAGAATAGCTCTTTCCTAACAACATGATGTTTGGAAGTCAAGTCAGTGGACTTGCTAAATTGAGATTGGGAAAATTATGCCATGAGAGTGACATACATCATTATAATCATCGTATGGCACACAACACATAACATCTTCATATAACACATAACATATAACACATAGTTTCTTTCATATTATTCATTCATATACCATGAGACCTTATTATCATAGACTTAACCTTAAGACTTTCCAAAATGAGGGCTCAACATATGGGACCTCAACTAGGGAGCCTCCTTTAGCTAACACAGAGTCTGCTTCATTCATTCATAAGTATTTCATTTCATTTCATTTCATAGGCCAATACGAACACCAGCTATACCTAGGATGTAGTTTAAGACTTTCATCGGGTTTGCTGTGCAATGATCAGGAATAACCTAATGTCATTACCTGAATCTAGCTCACCTCTTGATTATCCTATCCTAACACCTTCGGTATCATTCATTTCCTTATATGATTCATTTGAGACTGTTGATATATCGTGGTTTCACGGTATAATTAATACTTTTTCCTTAAGTTTAGTGTGTCCGAAAGCCTTTTTGTGCTAATTTTGATATAAGTTTCTCTTTGTTTTGCAGGAAATCTGTCCAGAGCTGAATGAGGAGATTTTGAGCGAAAAAATACGGAGCTTATGACGGTCCGTCGTGCTTGTGACGGTCCGTAGGTGGCAGCGTAGTGCAGCTGCTGAAGGAAGATGGGGAAGTCTGACAAAGTGTGGGATTACGAAGCTTGTGACGGTCCGTCATGGCCATGACGGTCCGTCCTGCAGGTTCGTCGTGAAGATCAGAGAAGTGATCCCAGTACCCAGATTCTAAGAGTTGAAGTATTTTGAAACGAAGACACTCGACGGACCGTCATGCCTATGACGGTCCGTCACACTTGCCGTCGAGGGGAATAAGAGAGCAGCAAAAGAAATTGCTAAGTATGGGACGACGGAGTCCATGACGGTCCGTCGCGACCACGACGGTCCGTCGCGTGGTCCGTCGACCCAGCCGCGTTTTGGCAGATTTCCAGCAATTAGAATCCTCGTTTACTTAGGTTTTTATTTTTTATAAATAGTTCGAAAAACCTCGTTTTTGAGGTTAGACTCTTAGATTATTAAATTCCTTATAGTTAGACTCTGTGAGATTAGACTTTGTGTAATAGTGTTTGATTTTTGGAGATTCTTACAAGTGATTTTTGGTGATTAATCAAGCAAATTTTCGGACTTTATTCTTTCTCATTGAAGTAAGTACATGAATTCTGATTTAACATATTTGAATATTGTGTTTATGGCTATGAGTAACTAAACTCCATAACTAGGGTTGTGGGAACCATAGGCAAATAATGAGATAAACCCTAGCTAAAATAACAATTCTAGAATAGTGTCTTGCATGTATTAATAATTCTTTCGCTTAGAAGTCTTTTTAACGGATGATCAACGTTAGAACTCGCCTTAATGCTACTTGCCGGACCAAGGAGGTAGATAATAGGAAAAGAATTATTAACATAGATTTAGTGTATACTATCTAATAAGCTAGTATTGATTGGTACGAGGTAATAACTTAGTCAAATATCGAATACGATGCTTAATATGAGGTAAAGATAAGGGTTAGGAAAGCAACACACGTAGCCGGACCAAGGTGCGGAGTGAGATTTTCTAGATGCCGGACCAAGGATTTCGAAATACATAACTTATAACTTTGCATGCAAGATACTAGGAAAGAATTGATATAGTTAGAATTATCAAGTTATGAACCTGTGGGGAACACGTAAGCCCTAGTTACTTTGATTAATTGATTAAAACCCAAAATTAAAAGCTGTGAAGTGTCTCTGTCAAGTTCATTAGTTATTTTTACTCATTAGGAAATACAAACCCCCCTTTTTATGTTTTTACTTTCCAAGAAAGTTATCGACCAAACGATAGTAATACTAGGTTAAAGTTAAGTCTAGACTATTTTCCTCGTGGGAACGATCCCAACCTCACTAGTTGGGTTATTTACTTGACGCGACCGCTTTACTTCTCATTGAGAAGTAAGTTTGAGCATATCAAATTTTGGCGCCGTTGCCGGGGAATTTAGCTTTTAGATTAACTTGAACTTATTACTATAGTTTAGTTGATATTTTCTTGATTTTACTTTGTTTTATTGTTTTTGATTTCTTTTCAGAACTATCCTCCTTGTATGCCAAATACACGGAGAAGAAGAGAACCATTGTTTCCCTACGATCGTGGGTTAGAGCGTACACTGCGCAACATGAATCGAAACTTGGGAATAAATAATGAGGATCCAAACCAGAACATCCCAGATCCAGTGGATGTTCATGGTCAGATGTTACCCGACGCTCCTGGTGAACATCAACAGAGGGGACAAAATCCCGTCCCACGGCCCCAAGCATACTACAGAGGGTATGACAACATCGCAGACTCGGATGGGCCACTTGTCTTGCCCCCTCTACCCACAGGCCACACTTTTGTGGTAACTAGTACCCTGATGCAAATGCTCACTGCCAGAGGTTTGTTTTCAGGGCTACCTTCTGAGGATCCACATGCCCATATAGCTAAGGTAAGGGCAGTGTGTAAAAGTTGTGTGGGAGGCCTGATTTGGATCTAGATGTGATAGGGCTCAGAGTGTTTCCTCTCTCACTAACGGGAGAGGCTGCTATGTGGTTCACTGAGCTCCCATACAACTCCATCTTCACTTGGAACCAACTACGGGATGTCTTCTTAGCACGCTACTATCCGGTCTCCAAGAAATTAAACCACAAAGACAGGGTGAACAACTTTGTGGCACTACCAGGAGAGTCAGTTAGTAGTTCTTGGGATAGATTCACCTCATTCTTGAGAAGTGTTCCAAATCACCGTATTGATGATGAGTCACTGAAGGAATACTTCTATCGGGGACAGGATGACAACAATAAAGCGGTGTTGGACACTATAGCAGGTGGATCTTATGGAGAATGCCCTTATGCTGAGATTGCTGAGAAATTAGAGAAAATCTCCCGTAACAACAAAGCTTGGAGTACTAGGAAGTCCGATACAGGGAGAAACACCTTCGCAGTGCAGTCCACTCACAACCCAGCCACAGATGATATTCGTGAAGAAATGGCTCAGATGAGAACTGAGCTTGGGTTGGTACTAAAACATGTCACTGGGGGTGCAGAAAATATTAATGCAGTCAGCCTCTCCTAAGGGTCTCCATTTTTTTTCCCAAGTGTCCTTCAACGGACACTTGTGACGGCCCGTTGTACCCACGACGGTCCGTCCTGCACGACCGTCATGATGGTCAGAGACCCCTCTGCTAAGGGTCTCCCAACATTTTCTAAGTGTCCTACGACGGACACTTACGAAGGACCGTCGTCCCCTCGACGGTCTGTCCTGCACGACCGTCATGATGGTCAGAGACCCCTCTTTCAGGGTTCTTTATATATACATAGACCAAGTACAACACGACGGACCTCATGACGGTCCGTCATAGCCACGACGAGCCGTCATCTAGCCCGTCGTGTGATACAGTTTCAGTATCACTAACACACTATTTTCAATGTTTTATGTCGTATGGGCTTGTCTGTCTTGTTTTCCACTACTCATACTAATATTGATCCTTTACAGGTACTATCTACTATGGCACCCAAGCAAGACCGCACCTACGCACGCGGGCGATCTAAGTCTGTCGCTCCGTCTGCACGCTTGATCATCGGCTCTGATGATGAGCGGGACCCTGAATATGTGCCCCCAGGCACTTCCGCCCCTTCCCGTGCTGCACGTGCCCCCAGAGCCACACCCAAGACGGTGGCGTCCGGCGTAGTCACTGCCTCCCAGTCTGATGAGGAGCGCACACTGACCGGCACACCCTCTGGGTCAGCCACAAATGAGGAAGGAGCGTCTGGCTCCTTAGGAGTAACATGGTCCGAGGAAGCTTCAGGCTCTGCTGAGGTTCCCGCACCCGCCACTGCTGCAGCGTCGGCCTCGTCTGATGAGGCTGATAGTTCAGACTCTACATCCGGCGCACCAGCCCAGGTCCCCACCCCAACCTCTGACCAGCCAAACCGGTGGTGTGTCGAAGGCCAGTTTCAAGTTTACTCCGACGCCAAATTCCTGACTGATAAAGGAGTAATGACTCGGACACTCACCTTGGAGCGGCGGGTACTTACAGGGAGTCTCCCATCGATGCCGGAGATACACAACCTATTCACCAGGCATCGCTTAGAGTGGACAGCCTGTCTGTTGGGACGATACAGTGAGGAGGTGGTCCGAGAGTTCTACGCATCCTACGTAGCGACTCTCCGATCACAGATCGATAGGCGGGCTACTCCCGCTAAACAGGCCCCACTGGAGCAGGTTTGAGTCCGGGGCGTGTAGGTTGACATTTCCCTGCCAGCTATCCGCCGGTTCCTATACGGCGAGAGTGCAGATGCTACGCGGACCCCCATCACTGCCGAGTTTGACTACCGCTGGCAGATAGTAAAGGATGGACAGTTCTTGCGCGAGCAGGCACTGAGAGAGACCACCAAGAGGTGGATGGCCCTGCACCTATCAGTCGACAGAGAGGGTGCCGATTGGGTCACTGAGCCGAAGGGGGCCATCAAGAAGGCCAACCTCACGTTCGTCGCAAAGTTCTTGTGGCTGCTCGTCCGTCACTGCCTTTCCCCCACAGCTGCAGATAACATCGTCACCTGGGATCGAGCAGTGTTGATGGCGGCGATGATAGCCGGCTTCGAGGTGGACTTCGCATGGCTTCTCCAGGCAGTCATGCACGAGAGGGCATTCAAGGTCACTACTACCTACCCCTTCCCGTGTATGATTTTTGCCCTTTGCAGGTCTGCAGGTGTGCCCATATGGAACATAGATCAGTTGAAGACCCCGAAGGGCACCGTTGACGTCGGCCTCATCAGAGACGAGGCCAATGAGTTGGCACCACGCAGAGGGCCCCGTCCAGAGCTGCCCCTCTTGCTGATGATCTTGTGGATACGGTTGCCCAGGCCCGCACATCTACACAGGCATCCACTGACACTACCCCGATCAGTCTATCCCGGGTAGTAGCACAGCCCCTCTACCGTTACTGGCCCCGCTTGCTAGGGTCCAGAAACTGGAGGCACAAATGGCCACTCTTCTGCATCATATCCAGCCGTGGATGCAGAAGTCTATTACTGAGTCTGAAGCGCGTACAGAGAGGAAGATGCAGCGGAAGATTGCTGAGGTTAACCAGCGCCTAGATGCCTTTGAGCTGAGAGTGTTAGCTCGACCAGCCCCTCCGGTAGATGTGTCAACTCTTCAGGCTGCAGTCGACAGTCTGCGTGCAGACATCGCCACGATACTAGCGGCGAGGGTGCCAGATTCTGAGGCCCCTTCTGTCGAGCCTGCTGAGGACACAGTATTGGCGGCACTGTTTACTACTTCTGAAATTCCACCACCTCCCCCTCCAGAGAGTGCCAAGAGGCGTAGGGATCGAGGAGAGGATGAGGCGCGAGCAAGGAAGAAGGAGCGACGAGAGATAGAGGCTGCGAGGAGAGCCTCACTTACTGAGGCGGAGGCACACCACATCAGAGCATCGCAGATAGCGGCTGGGGCGTCTAGCTCCCGCACTGTAGAGACAGCAGGAGGCACTACTGATGGTGCGGTTGCTGCTGAGGACACCACTGAGGGTGTCCAGATTGCAGAGGACGTGGGTTCCGGGAAACCGGACCCACCAGCTTGCTGATTGACGGCGCTATGCGCCACAGGTTTGCTTTACCTACCACTCTAATATTTAGATTTTTTATGCATTGGGGACAATTTCATGCTTTTTTTGTTGGGGGTGGGGTAAATGGAAAGTGAGTGTTAGGGTGAAGTCTGAGTAGCCCAACTCACTATCCTCTTTTGGGGTTTTCTTGCCTGTGTTCTTTTTCCCAAAAAGACTGATTACTTTTTCTGTTGAACCGGCACGTTACATCTTTTGTACATAGTTTAACTCTGAAGTATGATGGCTAAAATGATATCCTGATAAAACTAGAAAATGTTGCATGACTAGGCGTAGTAACTGATAATTGTGTGGCTCTAAACATGAAATAGAGTTACACCATTGCATTACCCTAAATCTTCAAGTCGAACTAGGTGTCTGATAATCTGGTATAGTGATGAGATGTCAAGTGAGTGTGAGGAAATTTGAATAGTCCACTATTGGTACTGAGCTAGAACTTGCCTGGTTAGTCCTGCTAAAAGTAAGTTGTAACAGACAATTAGGAAAGGATCATAGGCCCTTATTCAAAATAGCCCATTTCTAGCCTAAATAAAAGAAACCAAATGAAAGTTATCCTTCTTTGATCCAAATAATTTGAGCTTAAAATTAGACCTTTCTTTTTCACCCCAACTGATCTTTTCTGGGAACAATATGTTGGCCCTGGTCCCTCCTTGGACATGTGCACCTCAGCTTATGCCAAAAGCATAAGTTGAGGGTGGCTAATGCATAGACAACCTTCGTTATGGCCCTGACCCAACTTTGGGTATTGTGTACCTTGACTCATGGCAAAGCCATGAGTTGAGGGTGGCTGTTTTGAAGAATGCTCTGGAAAGTGGGGTTGAAAGAACAAAGAGAGAGAAAGAACAAAAGCAAAGTGACTCAAGAACTCGTTGAAAAAAAAATAATAAAAAGAAAAAAAGAAGAAGGGAAAAGAGTCACTTACACAAATGAAGAAAGAAGGGAAAATAGCAAGATGAAAGAATGGGAGAAACTGGGCGAGATAAAGTGATAGAAAGTGGAAGGTTTAGCCGATATGTCAAGGAGGGCAAAAAGTCACTAAAGTATACCTAAATATACCCTACCTGACTCTGAGCCTATGTTACAAGCTAAGAAAGTCCTATCGTGATCCTAAGGGTTGTATAGCGAACTTAAGGCAGTGAAAATAAGGGCAAGCTTATGGCAATAGGTATGAATGAGTGTGACTTTGTTCTGAGAGCGAGTGTTGAAAAGTAATCCTTATACTCAAACTGAAATCATTGTGTGAAAAATGAGGATTTTGTTTTGATGTGAGGACACAAGTTGCAATACCGGAATTGTTAGCACCTCGATGAGAAATTGAAGAGGATAGGTGTTAGTGCATGGTGAGTCTGTATCATGTTCGAATCCCACAAAATTCAAGCCTAATAGTGATAGCATGCATAGATTTAATGAGATTAATCGGGATTGATAGCCAAATGATTGCAAAGGATAAAACATACTACTATTGTACAAAGATTGTGTAGTGTGTCGCTTAAGGACAAACAACGAATTTAAGTTGTGTCCTCATTCATTCATTGGGAACTTTAACTTTAACCGACATAGATCATGTGAGCACCATGAAATCCAGTGTCTCCCCCACACCGAAAAGAGGTGGAATCACCGGCCAAAGCGATTCAATAACATGCTAGCGTATATGGGAATTTAACCCCGCCAGATACCTATAGTGGCAATATAGGTTCAAAGACTAGGAGATGTATGGAGACCCATACCCGGGAAGCCGGACAGTCTCATCTCATGAGAATTACGTGAACCTCCGCCCTTCCCGAAAGAAGGCATCACCGCTCATAGCTAGCCTATCGGTGCTCGGTATAAAGTTCTATTACATTCAACTCATACATCATGGAAGTTGGCTTCTAGTATGAGGACATCATAGCTCAATAGATGATTTCTCATCTCATCATTAGTATTAAGTGTTTTAAACTCAATATTTTCATTAGAGTGTTCATAGAGACTGATCTCTTCATTATCTTAAACTCTTATTGGTGAGTACGTATTGGTAATCTTTACTTAGGCTCATTTGAGATTGCTCTCATCATATACATTAGCCTCACATCATGGTTGTCATCACATTCTTCATTTCATTACGTATATCTTAGGTTCACTTATTTTTGAACGTATGTTAAACTTATGTGTCTATACATACAAGCCATGGGGCTTCATTTATAGTTCGTTAAGTGATTCTTAATTTCCTAAGATTATGTATTACAAGACTTATGTATCTTGTATATATACCAAGATCTTGATTTTTGATCTAATTAGATGACATTATTCTTGAATATTTTACTCATGTATGACTTATGTATCAATACGGAGGTTTGGGCACGGGAACCAAATTCTTGAATCATTTGGATATCATTTATATTTTTCATTGATTTTATTTCTAATATTCATAACTTTAGAACTCTAAATTAAATCTCTACATTTTCATGACATAATAAATTTTCTATCTTAATTAGAATTCTAAATTAAATTTCAATCATTTACATGAAAGAATAATTTTCTATTTCTAATTTAAATCTCAATATTTACATGAAAGAATTAATTTTCTATTTTAATTAGAATTCTAATTCAAATCTTTTTTAAAAAAAAATTAAAATCGCTTGAATAGGGAGGTTGTGGGTTCGAACCCCCACAGCCCCCCCTTATTTTTCAGCTAAATTCGCTGAGGAGGAGGCTGTGAGGTGGTGGGTTCGAACCCCCACAGCCCCTCCTTCTTTAATTTATTTAAATGACATCTGCAGTGAGGTTGTGGGATCGAATCCCCACAGCCTCATATTTTTTTTTAATTTTCACCTACAGAGGTCGTGGGATCGATTCCCACGCCCCGCGTTTGTTTTTGTTTTTTTTTTCGCGCGTGGCTGGGGGTCGCGAGTTCGATCCCCCCCCCCAGCCCCCTTTTTATTTCTTTTCTTGGCGAATTTCGCCGGTCCCAGCCCCCATTTCGAGCCCCGCCTGGCACATCCTCTCTTTTTTTTTGTCTTACTTTGGTGAGGTCTCGGGTTTGATTCCTGTAGACCTCACCTATTTTTAATTAATTTTTTTGACACCCAAAATTTCCAGAATTCACCTGAAGCGAATTTCCAGATTCTGAAACTTTGTTACACATTTTTATGAGGCGATTTACGGGACTTTTAAGCACCTCTTTATTTGTCGTTCGTTAGGATTCTTAAGACAAGTTGAAAGTATGATTTGGTCATTTGTTTAACTAAAATTTCTAGCATTTCAACCAAGTGAACATCAAGCTTTTAACAGCCTCTATTTGCACATAAAACACGAGTAATCTCTAATCTATTAACATGCTAAAGAAAGACTTAAATTCATGGTCAAAATCTTGCACAAATACATACATATATACTTTCATACTTTCCGAAAGACACAAAAATTTAAACACATCATTCATGCAAGAATCTAGCAGCACAACATACCCATCCTACAAATTCGTTAGGGAGCTAAGGACAAGGACATACGAAGGGGAACAACCTTAGTTTCATGAGTTTAAGAAACGTTCGAAAGAAAGTACTCTTGGAGAAAGAGTTCCATGAGAGAAACCCATACCTTAATCGATGTTCAAACTTTGATGTTGCTGCCCGGAAAACTCCTCCAAACCACTCCCAATTCACTTCAACGTACACCTCACTCGACGAACCTCTCTTAGCCTTGACGTTTTGATTACTTTTTCTTTTACTTAAAAATTTTATGTGAGTTCTTCAAGCATGAAGAACTGTTGATATTTCGCAGAAATAATGTGAGGAAGATGGAGAACGTGAGAGAGAGAGTTAAGAAGCGTGAGAGAGAGAGAACTGTTAGGATTAGAAGACTAATTCAAGAATTAGTCAAATAAAATTTAAAATAAATAAATACAAATCTGTTTTTATTTATTTATTTATTCATTTAAAACGTGAAAGGACCATTATGTCCTTAAATACCTATTTATTCTTATTTTTATAAAAAAAATTGAATCGTTACAAGGTCACCATAAAGAGAGCCATTATTGTCTAGCAAGATAACAATCAGGAGATCAAGCTTCTTCGATAGCGGTTGCAGCTTTGTCCTGGCATCATGAAATCGAGTTTATCAGAAATCGGGTTGAAGTTTATTTCGAATATTCCACACATTTGTGCAAGCTCAAAACAAAATCATGAAATCAAAAAATGAGGACAAACTTGATTATTTTGGATTTAAATTTGGGGAAGATGACATAAATTGATTAAATAATTAATAATAAAGAAAAATAATGACACATGGCACCTTTAAACTAGTACATGACAGTAATAATACTGCATGACGCGCCTCATGTGCGTGGTAACCACCCAGACTTGAGAATGGGTCAAAATGATCCATTTACAAAAAAATTAAATAGTTATGTGGGGTAATAGGATACTTTAAAAGTTAAGGTGTCTTTATACAAATACGGGACAACTTTGATGGTGTTTTTATGTCTTTTCTCTTAAAGTTTACCAAAAAAGAAAAGGGATCATTATTTTTGTAACATACTAATGAAATCATTCTTTTTGAAACTGAATGAATAATACTTAATAATATTTTTCATCTATAGAAATAAGAAGATCTAGAATAACTC
The DNA here is from genome assembly GCA_032847665.1 of Solanum chilense. Lineage (NCBI taxonomy): Eukaryota > Viridiplantae > Streptophyta > Magnoliopsida > Solanales > Solanaceae > Solanum > Solanum chilense. Next base: position 39,321,371 of record CM064968.1, on the reverse strand, counting down.
GAAGAACAAGTTATAGTATCACATATTTGCTATTTAGTAACACTATGAGATGATAATATATTACGTAACTTTTTTTTTAATATAATACGTAGCGATATTTTACTTTTTCACTTATTATTGATTTTTGTTAATTTTTTTATATGTCTCAAAATTATCATATTTTGTTATTTAGTTATTTGAAAGTAATTTTATTTTTATTCAATAATGAAATGATCTTTTAATTATAATAATAATAAGTTTTACTAATTATTTTCTTTCATAAGGAATTACATAGTATGATAGTAGTATCTTTTCGAAAATAACGATTAATTTATTATTAGAAAATTCAAATATTAGAGTTGATTTGCATCTCATAATAATTTTTCTATCATTACATTATTTATACTTGTAAAATTATGTTGGAAGATTTATTTTCTATTACTTTCCCTAATCATATTTTTAGTTAGTTTAAATTATTGATGTATTTTTATAATTTTGTGTTATTTTATTATTTTACTATATTATCAATTAAAAATTTAAAGATTCATGAGACTTACTCTCATGTCTTAAGACTTACGTCTCTTCATGTACTAAGTAAAATGTCTCACCTCACGACCCTACTTTTTAAAACACTAATAAAATACTCTCCGTCCATTTTGATTGATTTGTTACTTTACTTTTTAGATAATTTATTTATTTGTTTTATTTTTAAAAGAATTATATAAAATTATTATATTTTTTTGTCTATTTTAAGATTTCTCACTCTACACCTTTGTGATTCAACCCATCGGGTCGTATGAACGTTACTCTAACACCTAGATAAGAGAACTCTCAATCCAAAATTGGTTATAATATGCGAAAAAATATACAAATTATAAGCTAAAACCCTAAATGTTTATTAAATCACCATAAATTGATTTGACACTCCAAAATTGTTTTACAAGAAAAAATACTAACACTTAGGGGTGGGCATATTTCGGTTCAACAGTGGCGGATTCAGGATTTAAGGGTTGTGAATGCTCACCTTTTTAATATAAAATTGTTCGCAATCACATAGTATAAACATATAATAACTCAAACTCTTTGATAAAAAAAAATTAACGTATATTAACTCAAACTCTTTGATAAAAAAGTAAAAAGAAAAAAAACGACTAATATTATCATCATGAAAAATAACCTTTAATTATAAGTCCCAATCACCTACTAGTAAGATTGTCATTAGGATTTTATATCATTTAAATCCTGAAACCGTCACTGGCCATAAGCAATGAAAAGTCCAAATCTAATTCCCCAAACATTTTTTTATTCATTATTTGACTTTAATCAAGCATCAAATTACCTTGCTTTAGTATTTTGTATTTTAAAAAGAAAAAAGCTTGAAGTTTGTTGTTGGGTTGGCTGCTTTCTCTTTGAGACAAGAAAAAGAAGAAGAATGATTTCGTGTTTTGTTAAGGAAAAAACCTTAAAAACCAGCAGCGGAAAAGATTTTAAAGCATAGAAATAGTTTTAAAAAAACGTTAGTCAGCCTTTACTAATTAAGAATAGAAAAAGTCAAAACATGTTCAAAATTCAGAGTAAAAGAAGACTTAATTTAAAAAGAGATAAGTGTCAAAACACACCTAAACTATACCTTTTTTTTTAGTTTCATACCTAAACTATTAAGAGTTTGAGTTTCATACCTAAATTATCACTTTTTAGTTTGAAAAACACACATCTCTCTTTTATATCACTCTCATCATGATATGTGTAATACACTCTCTTTTATTTTAAAGAATTCTCACATCACATTCCACATGGACAAAACATTCAACCTTGGCAAAAATTAAATAGATTATTAGTAATAGTTAAAACTAAATATAAAAAAATATTATTTTTTAATAAAATAAAATGTAAAATATTTTTGTTACCCACGCCATCGCTTCCTCTCAACCCCACCCCCACCATTTCTTAAAAGTTTTTTATTTTGTTTAAATTTCTTTTATAAAAATATTTTATTTTTTTACTTCATCTCCTCCCCCTACTCGAATACTAATTGAGGTATTATTTTATTTTCTTAAAAATATAATTGTACCCATCCTCTTAACCCTCCACTTTCAAATTTGTTTTTCAGTGTTTAGGTATACATATCGAAAATATTTTTACTTGCCGCCACAAGATTTTTTTTAATTTTTTAGTTATTTATGTCATATTGGTACACTAGTAGAAATTTTTTCCTAAAAAGATATGTACGTGCATATCTAACACAAAAGGAGAAAAACGTAAAAAATAAAATAAAAATTAGGATCGAAGAATTAAGTAGGATAGGGTAGATTTTTTTTATTTTTTAAAAATAAATAATATCTATTTCTATCGGGGGATGAGTGGGTGGTCTTTTTTTATTGGGTGGGGGTAGGGGGATGAAGTATGAAATTTTTAAAAATATTTTATAAATGATTTTTTTTTTAAAAAAGATAGGGGTTGTTGGGAGGGAGGGAGGGGGATACGTGGAGGAGGTGGGGGAGTGGGATAAGAAAAATAATTTAACTTTATATAGATAGTAATACTTTAATCTTTGATTTTTAATTAAGATTAATATTTTATTATTTAACTTTTATCTAGGTAAAATATATTATATATGTGGAATGTCATGTGTCAAGGTTTTTTCAAACTAAAAAAAAGTGATAGTTTAAGTATGAAACTCAAAAAAAGTGAATAGTTTAGTTGTGTTTTTGATACTTGTTTTATTTTTAAAAGGAAAAAGTAAAAAAAAAAAAAGGCGTAAAATTAGCTTTAAAAAGTCAAAAAAGAAGTGAAAAATTCGCAGAAAAAGGATGAGCTGACGGGATTCAAACCCTTGCCCGACTTGCTTCACACACTTTATATTTCAAACAAAAACCATCCAGCCACGACTGCTTTGTTCAATGGGTACTTATTTATGTTTAATATCGTATTTTTTTCATATTTTCTCTAAATATATACAAAAATTTTATTGGAATCAATAAGTACTTGAGCACCCAAAACCGTCTACATGTGTCCGTCCTTGGGTTCAAATTGATCAGAACGATACAATCCATTATTATTCGGCCCAAATTTATATATCTAAGCCTAACCCAGTCCAATCCAATTCAAATTTGAAATTTTTAAAGAGAAAAGACATAAAATCACCATTGAAGTTGTTTCAAATTTTCAAAAAGACACCTTAACTTTTTGGGTATCCTATTACCCCACAAAAGTACTGAATATCGTTGTAAAAGGGCCATTTAAGGCCATTTCCACACCCAGTCAGACGTGCGTGAGGCTCACGCTTATATGAATCCGACCCGATTCGTTTAAAAAAATGATAGTCACATGTGATACACACAAGCTAAATCTATATTTCCATTAAAACTAAAAAATGTTCCTAAATTAATTTCTCTCCTCCATCAAATTTGCCATTTTCACAGATATTTTATTTATTTATTAATATAAAATACTTTCCTTCAATCTCTGTTTATCCCTATTCTTTCCGCTAATCTTGCTTCAGTATATAATTATCTTTTTGTGTGATTTGTTTTTATCTTTTTTGTTTCTCTTTCTTGGTGTTGTAATTAGGTTTTGCTTTGATAATTGTCTTTCTAAGTTTTTGGGTTGAATTTGGTTTTAGTATTTTCTCACTTGGGTGTGAACAACTTTTGATAGGTTTGAGTTTTCTCAGTCAAAATTATAATTTCGAAATAGAGGAAATTTGAGATTTGATTGCTGAATTGGGACTTTAAGGAAGTTTTTAATGGAGATGATCACAAAGAATAGCTTGAAAATGGTAATGTTTTGAGGAAGAAGATGATTTAAAGCAAGTAAATAATTAATAAAAAAAACAAGTGTAATATGGCAGTTTTTGATTGGTTTTTGTCAGCAAAAATAAATTTTCACGCGCCTGTTGGACGTGTTCAAAACCGGATGAGAAAATGGGTCAAAATGGCTCTTTTACAACAATATTTAAAACTTTTGTGGGGTAATAGGACACTGATATAATTAAGATGTCTTTTTAAAAATTCGAGACAACTTTATGTGTCATTTTATGTTTTTTTTAATTCCTAAACTCAAACATAGTACTCACTCTAAAAAATAAATTTTACTTCACCAATACCATATGCTGCAATTCTCACAAACAAGTGAACGACTCTTTCTCCACCATCATTGATGTCCCAAATCTAGACCACCATTATATTGTTGATGACTTGATGTCGCTGACTTCTTCCTCTTTGTGGACTGTATACCATGTAATATGTGGATTGTCCATGTCCGTTCGTACACATTCATCTTATTTTGTGATCTTTAAGTAGAGTTCATACTTGTCATGAGCGCGTAAGCTTACAAACTTTAATTTTCGTTTTTTCTTGGGTAGATGATGAAGGAATCTCAAAGTATTGAAGAAAATGTTTGATCTCAAAAAAAAAATCAGTGCTACTAAAAGAAAAATCAAATTGGAAAATTTACGTTTTCAAATCGAAAAGACAAAATTTCCATCATAAAATAAGAGAAATGGAAGCTATCGGAGATCATTATCATCTTCAGCTATGAAATATCACTGAATTTTTATAATCAAACTATGTCAAATAGTATAAATATCAATACAAACAACACGTATTGATAAGTATCACCGATCAACTCGAACCTATCACGTAATATAGAGTAGACAGTCATAAAAAAAACATGCAATGTGAAAATTACACCACCCTAAGTCTCTATCCACATGCTCATTAACCATCCGAAATATAATACTCATAAATTAGTATACTTTGAATCCAACCCCCTACTTTATTCCCAACACTAATATTTAAATATTCGACTCTCTTGTCATTCTAAGGCTTCCCAAGCCTACCTTTTATATCCCCTAAGGTTTTCCAAGCTTATATGTTATGTCACCATAATATCGAACTTTTATGAAATTAAGGACTTGTTTTCACATCATAACTTCTTTATTATTAATTGATACCATCTCAAAATGAAAATACACATAAGAGCAATAAGAATATCTTATATAAGAAGATCTAAGGTTAAAATTTCCGATCGAATATTAATGTACTAAAAAAAGAAAAAAAAAGAAGTAGAAAGCAAATATAAAAACATGGCATCCCTAGAGTAATGAACCTTTGCCACGTGAAGTCTGGATAAAGTGCAAAAATTCGAATTTAATAATTAAGAATCAAGATTGATTAGTCACTAATTTACTATCAGATAACAATAATCTATTAATTAGTTATTGATTATAAGCAAAATGTGGCAGATTTGAGGAAATCGGACGGCCTAAATAATTGTGTCGGCTAAGTGCTCCCTGCAACTAGCATTAGGGATCCTTACTAAGATTAATTATTTTTATAACTATGTATGTGTAATCTATTTCGATAATTAAAATATAAATTATGAAATAAATAATTTTATAACTAGTTAATACCTTCAATAAAACGCAAAATAAAATGATCATATATTTTATCATAAATTATTACATCTTATATTTTAGATAAAAAATCTTAATATTTCCTAGCTTATAGTTGATTCAATTGATAATGTTCTACCACTAATCTCTTTTTTTTTTCCAACTATTGACAAGCGAATAAAGATTAAAACGTACAAGGGATACAAAATAAAATAAAAAGGATCCCTCTAGTAATAATGCCTTCAATAATTCAATGGAACCTTCAATTCATGCAGCGTGTTTATTCAAAACATGACGTCTAAGATCATTCCACAATGTAGTCTTTATTAGTAGCAAGAATATTGAGTCTTGGGCATATTTATATATCTAATTTTTAAAAATGTTAAAAATGGTCCCTGAACGTTAGAGTATGTAACGACCTGTTTAGTCGTTTTGAGCAGCAGATTTTATTTCTGGAAAAACTGGTTGAGACGACGGATAATACGACGGACCGTCATGGGCACGACGGACCGTCGAGGGTGTCTCGTCCCAAAACACTTAGAATTCTGAAATTTGAGTACTAAAATCGACTCTCTGTAATCTGTGACGGACCTGCAGGACGGACCGTCACAGCTACGACGAACCGTCGTGAGGCCCCGTTTCAAAACACTTTAACTCTTGAGAATTTGGTACAGGGAACGATTCTCTGAACGTCGTGACGGAAGTGCAGGACGGACCGTCACAGACTCCTTAGTGAAAAAATGGAGTTCTGATCTTTGCGACGACCTGCATGACGGACCGTCTCAGGCACGACGGGCCGTCACAATTTGCGTAATCCCAGTCGGAGTCGGATTTCTAGGTAAGTTTTAAAGGGGCATTTTGGACTATTCCTGCTATAATTATAAAATTCGTGGGTTTATGTTAATAACTCAAATTCTTGGGGGATAAAAGAGGTAACTTTGAGTTAATTATTGGGGTATGATTGTCACATTTTACACTTAATTATATGTTAATTAGGGTAAAAGAAAGAGGGTTTGAATAAAGAAAAGAGAAAGAACAAAGAGAGAGAGAGGAGTCGATCGAAGAGGAAGAAAACACAAAGCTTGGGAATTTGCTTGTTTGAATTCAATTCTTCGGTAGAGGTAGGTTATGGTTTTTATGCTATCTTATAGTAAACTCTTAATAGCGAATGATATGTGTTGGTAGTATTGTAAACCTTTCTATACGCTTAATTGTATGCTTGCATGAATATGATTATGTGATTGTGATAAAATAAGCATGATGAAGTTATTGAATCCAAAATCTTGAAAGAAACCCTAATTCACGTGTTAATGATGATGCCTTAGTATAAAAGAAGGCTTGATAAATTATATAATGAGAATGATGATGCCTTGGTATAAAAGAAGGCTTGATAAATTATATAATGAGATTGATGATGTCTTGGTATAAAAGAAGGCTTGATGAATTAGGGGATCGGGTGCCACATTCCGGTACCAGGATAGAAATAGAGGATCGGGTGCCACGTTCCGGTACCAGGATAGAATGAGAATCGGAGTGTCACGTTTCGACACCAGGATAGTATATGGATCGGGTGCCACGTTCCGGTACCAGGATAGAATTAGGATCGGAGTGTCACGTTCCGACACCAGGATAGTATATGGATCGGGTGCCACGTTCTGGTACCAGGATAGAATGAGGATCGGAGTGTCACATTCCGACACCGGGATAGTATATGGATCGGGTGCCACGTTCCGGTACCAGGATAGAATGAGGATCGGAGTGCTACGTTCCGGCACCAGGATAGAATAAGGGATCGGAGTGTCACGTACCGACACAAGAGGAAGAAAGATAATGAATCTTGAAAAATGTTAATATACTCAATGTAATGAACCTAATTCCCAAATGAGTATGGTATTGAGGCTTGAGTCCTCATGGATGAACTTGATGGTACTTATTGATGATTATAGTACTTGTTGTTGCTATATGTTGAGTTTTATAGTTGATTTATGATATTAACTGATATATACTGTTTTCTATTTTGAGTTGGCCGATGATACTTACTCAGTACCCGTGTTTTGTACTGACCCCTACTTGTTTGTTTCTTTCTTTGTTAATTGTGGAGTGCAGCAAACGCGCCGTCATCTTCAACTCAACAGTAATTCTAGCCAGTCTTCAATACACCGGACTTCAGGGTGAGCTAATGCTTCTAGCTTGGACTGGATCTTCTCCTTCAAGTCTTGATGCCTTGAATTTCCGGCATGGACTAGTTTTTTTTATGTATTTTAGTTTCTTAGATACTCCTAGTTTAGTAATTTGATCATAGATGTTCTTGTGATGATGACTTCCAGATTTTGGGGATAATGAGTTATAAATTTTAGAAGTTGTTTAATTGATTTGTTAATGAGTTTAAGTCTTCCGCATTGTATTTTATTTAATATGTTGGGATTTGTATTGGTTGGTTCGCTCACATAGGAGGGTAAGTGTGGGTGCCAGTCGCGGCTCGATTTTGGGTCGTGACAGAGTAGGTCTAAAATAGTTTCTTTTTAGTATTTTAACTATTCAAAATTTTATCAAGTTTATATAACATAACTTAGATTTATATTAACGAAAATCATGCTTTCGGGAACTTAACTTTTAACTCTCTCCCACTATTTCTTCTTCGTATTACTATTGTGTAAAAAACTCTAACATCGATGATTTAAAATAAATTAATGAGGAAAGAATAAGAATAAGAATATATATATATATATATATATATATATATATATATATATATATATATATATATATATATATATATATATATAATTTTAATTTTATCCTCATTATTTCAAGAAATTTGTTCTCCTTAATATAAATAAATCTTTTGTCACATCTAATGTATAATGATCTTTTTTCTTTTTATAATAAATTTTAGCATATCAAATCATTAGCACCAATAATATGTTTCATTTTATTCTTCATTAAATTAAAATAAGGATTAATATTTATTCGATCAGAAATTTTGTTTTGAATCGTTGAGATTAAATTTCTTTCATAAGAGTAATTTAAAGAAATAGTAGCGGGAAGTGACAAACAATTGAAAAAAAATGATAAAGAATTTATTTTTATGGAGCATGAATTTCATTAATATAAATCTAAGCTATTTACATAAAAATTAGACAGAGATCAAACCTGAAGAATTTGTAAATATTTAAAAAATTAAAAATAATGTATAGTTAAAGAATTAAAATCAATAAATGTACGGTTATTGGACCGTATGACAAAATTTAAAGGACCATCAAATAAACATATAGCTAACGTACTACAATAATTTAGAGGCCATTCGTGGCGTTTTCTCTATTGTTTTTCCTTTAGATTCAGAGACTATTTATTTCAACTATATATTTCTTTTCAGACCAAAGTCAATCCAAACAAAAATTAGAGTTCCATTATTTTAGACACATAACAAATCTTTAATCAAAATAATAAAGTATGCATTTGTGTATTTTGTTTTATAGTAGTATTCTATTTTAGATTCAATGATAATTTATTTTTAAGTGAAATAAAAAGTTATAGTTTGAATAATGATTTTGACTTCAAAGGTAGTGTTATGTTTTGAGTTTAATGATGAAAAAAAAAAAGGAAATTGGTAAATGTTATCCAAAGTTTGAGCTACTATTATTTCTAGGAATTCTGATACAAACTAACTATGTGGAGGGGTCCAAGTCAGAGCGCAGTTAGAGATAAAACCACTGGCTTCATGTTTTTTGTTTGGTGGATACATATGGTGAGAAACAGGGTAAGTGAAACCCACTGATTTCATCTATCATCATAAAATATAATATACTCCTTTTTTTTTTTTTATTCTTTGATCATAAACAGGGGGCCACACCACAGGAAACACAATATCAAATACTCTTTTTTTCTTAAATCTATAAATACCTTCAAACCAAATTCATCACCATTATCAAAACATGGAGGCCTTGCAATCATGGATTTCTGAACACAAACTGAGTAGCATTGGTTAGTAGGAGTACTACTCTTCATTTCATTATGTTTCCATCGATCATCAATCTAATTAATTAGAATTTTGTGGTTTTACAGGGACAGTGTGGGCTACAGCTGTGGGTGCTTCACTAGCTTATTCAAGAGCCAGAACTCCACTCAAGCCAAGTCTTAGGCTTATTCATGCCAGGTTATTTTTTTCTTAATCATCAATTAATCAATTTATATTATTATTTATACGCTACCTACCTAATACTTGGGAAACAGGATGCACGCACAAGCCTTGACATTAGCAGTGCTATCAGGTGCAGCAGTGTACCATTACTATGAAAAAAACAGCAACGACAAGTAAAATACTCCACCGCCATGGATCAGTTTCAAGGAACAACCCTTAGCTAACCTACTATCGTTAGTAGTATGAAATATCCTAGCTTCTCTTCAAATATTGTATTCTCAAGACTTGTGCTCATGGTTGAACATAAATAAATATGTTTTTGTTTCAGCTTTTCTTATGTTTAAGATACAAATGTACTCCTAGTTATTTTTAATTTAATATAAACAACAAGAATGAGACTTGCATTGTGTGTGTATGATTGAGAATGAGAATAGTGTAAGAAAAATCAACGAGTATGACCCATGAATTGTGTATCTTAATGCAGCGTAAGAAATCGCTCCCAAGTCAAATTTTGGAACTATTGAAAACAGAGCATTCTTCATTAACCTTCCGTTAAGCATCGACAGAGTTTTGTTTAAAAAGAAAAAATAAAGCAAAAGTATCCCGAAATCTTAAGGACAAAGTATAGCTACAGAGTCTTTGGTGTTCAATGGGACACTATTAGTTGAAAAATTATACTCTCTCTCTTTCAATTTACATGGCAATTTTCTGATTTTGATATTTAAACAAGTCTATCTTTGATTATAAATTTTTCATATATCTTTTAATTATTTTGTAAAGACCCTCTTAGCCGTTTTATAAATTATAATAATTATATTTATGTTAACCATTTTAGTAGCTTTTCTAAATAATTTATGACTTATACAAGTTTGTGTCATGATTTTCAAATTTAATAAAGGATTATTTTGTTGATACTAATAGAAAATAAAAATATAAATAAATAAAGACTTAAGGGCAAAATCCCTGAACTATTAAAGTTAGCAAAGTGGGAAAAGAAAAATAAACTACCCTAAAGTGTGAGTCGTGGAACCTCTAAAGAAGACGGCAGCAACCTTCGGTAAGCAAAAAAAAAAAAAAATCATTCATGCACGTAACAAAATTTTGTATTTGTATATACATGATTTAAAGCAACTTCACATGCATATTGAGTGAGTTGAATGAAGGATTTGTGTTTTTCTTTTTATATGGTCGACCGAAGTGTAGTTTTTATTAATTGATTGTGGGGTTTTGGGAAATCATTAATTAAATGTCAAAAATCTCAATGTTTACCCATTTTATATGTTAAAATAATGTTGGAGGAGGAATTAGGAGGGCATGCCGACCCTTGTAGCATAGTTATCGTATGAATTGTGGATTTAATTAAAGATTTTGGTCAAGAATTGTATTTGTAAATTGGAAAAGAAGAACAGGTTGCTAAGTTATTACTCTCCATGTGATGTTGGCCAATGATTTTCATTTTTAATACAATGTGATAACATTAAATAAATTAAAGATGAAGTCTAGATTATTTGTTAAGTTTTCAATAGTTAAAGGATGTTAATTACCCCTCTAATTTCGGTAACCATTTTAAGATTCATGTTCGTATATTAATCTATGTAATTAAATATTAGGTGTATTATATTACCTGTAAATTATTAAACTCATCATATTTGAAAGAATTGAGACTTATACCTTAGAAACTTGATTATAGAGTTGGGTGTTGTTAGTTTCGAAATCTCATCGGGGTCATGTATTTGAATAGATTGCATTGATTTGAAAGTTCAATGGAAGGGGAAGACTCAAGTCCCAGAGTGATTGTTCGAATATTTCAGGCAAGTGAATTTTTAAACTCTTGTTAAGTGTATGAAATGCGTGTATTTCCTTGTGGTATATGTTTGGGAGTAACGGGATTGGTGATGGGTTGACTTGTCCACATTGATTAATTCTAATGATGAAAAAAGGGATAACAAAAGGCAATGTGACTAATTGTTTATGTGTGATGTGTTCAGAAAGGGTTGAAGGCTTGTTCAATCATTATTGATGTGACTTCATGTTTGTGTGGTTGTTAACTATGTGATGTTATGAAAATGTTAATCTCCTCATTATTTGTATGAACTTGTCATCTACATTATTTTGAGGCATTGGTTGTGACAAGTGTTATGAGCATTGAGAAAGAATGAGTACTTAAGAGGATGTACCATTTCGAGGGACGTATCGCGCGCCGCGATGGATAGTATATTTCGAGGGACGTATCGCGCGCCGCGATGGTTACTATTATCGAGGGTCGTGTCGTGCGCCGCGACAGATGCATGGACAGGTATGTCCCCCATGGGTCCCGGACTGAGAGACAGCGGGTGTGTATCACTAGGTCAGACATGCATCATTATACTTGACATTGCATTCCATTACATTGCACATACTTATCATTAGTGAACTTGATATTGTGTTTTGCTGATCTAATGATTGCCTATTTGTGGAACTTGTGATTGTTGAATACTGATCTTGTTATTGAGGATATCTGATTTGTTTAAGTGTTGTTGTTGAGGATATGTAATTTGTTAAAGTGTTGTTGTAGAGGATATGTAATTTGTTAAAGTGTTGTTGTGGAGGATATGTTATTTGTCTAAATGTTTTTGTTGAGTTACGTTCTATGTAAACTGTGAGCTATTAGGTTGGGCTGATGTTTATGCAAGTTGTAGTTGTGGAGGTTCGGTTGGGGGTGGTAGGAGTACCCGTATTTCATCCCCGAGGTTTACTTGCTGAGTACCGTGTGGTTTGGTACTCACCCCTTGCTTCTATAAATTTTTGTAGGTTATGAGCCTGGATTTTTGTTGTACTTGTCATCTCTTCTTTTCTGAGGCTTCTTGGAGATTTGTGAGGTAGCTGTTTCCATCTCAGCAGACTTTCTTCTCCATAATTATGATCTTGTTCTATTCTAGAAACAAGTTCATTTGAGACTTGAGTTTTTCTTTTGAATCAATTGTAATACTTTAGAGGCTTGTACACGTGACTACCAGGTTTTGGGGGTATAATGTAAGTTGATAGTAAATTTTCCGCATCTTTATTGTAATGGTTAAGTTTTAGGCTGACTTGTCTTGATGGGATAAGACGAGTGTCATCACGTCCATTTTTGGGTCGTGACAAAATTGAATTGTCAATTATTATTACAATACTACTTTTTACTTAGTTTATAAATATAAAATTTTCATTTCAAAATATTTGAAAATTTCACACGCAAATTTACAGTCAAACTTAAATTGTTTGACTCTCGAAAAATGAAAATTGCAACATAAATTGGGGCAGAGAAAGTACCATATATACAAATATAAAATAATATATAAATTTATTAAATAACATATTCTAGACACCCTTAACACAATAATGTGTTGTTAATCTAGTGGTTTGTGCCTTGAAAGAACCAAGTCTTTAAGCATTTGTGAGTTCAAATTTCACAAGCAATAGCATCTTTTTTCTTTTCAAATATTTTTTAAGTATATTACCTACTTTGTTTTCCAAATATTTTCATATTTTTTAAGTATATTACCTACTTTGTTTTCCAAATATTTTTATGTTTATTATGTAGTATAATTTTAAAATTTTTAGTGCAACTATTCATCCAAAAAAAAATATACTCGTGTATAATTTTTAGATATTCTTCGTGAAATTTTTGGCTATGCTATTGCCTAGAGACACACATAAACTTAATTAAAGTTCTATTACCCCAAACTCATTTTTACATATTTTTATTCTTTTTTGTGCTGGCATGACACATTTAACTACCAAAATTGGTTTTATTTATACACACTCGCTTGTCACGTGTGAATGTTTTCTTTTACTTCCCTTTTCATTAAAAAAATATTAATTTCTTTATTGTATATTTATGTTAAGTTGATACACGTATAGTTTTTGCCTTGCATCAAAACTTTTTTTTTTACTTCAATTCAGTGTTTTTCTCTTTCATTTCTATTGATTTTATCTACTTTTTTTATTTTCTGTCTTATTTTTTTTAATTTGATTTCAAATTTATTTTTCAATGTCTTGCATTTTGAAATAAGTTAATTTCGAATCGATATCAAAATAAAAAAAGAAAATCAAATAAAACAAAAAAAATTATAGCGTTAAAATTATAGACATCTTTTAATTTTTTTAAAAATACACAAAAATATTTTAAAAATAATTAAAGATGAGAAGATAAAAAAATTAAGGAAAGAAAAAACAAATTTAGAGTGAAAAAGAATTTAAAATTATATTTTACAAGAAAGAAATGAAAATAATTATATATAATATTAAACTTATTAATTTAAGTTAAATAAATATATAATTTATATGTACTAACTAATTATAAAGTTATCAATTAAAAAAAGATATGTGCTCAATTGGTTTAACTCATCATATGTCTTCACTCTTCAACAAAATATGCATACTCTATATGCCACACCAATATTTATGATATATTTAAATTTAGATGTGATTTTAAAATTATAATTATAATTTAAAAGTAGGGAAAATTGTATATAATAGCAAACTAATAACCTAAATTAAATAAAATAGTTAGGGTTTGATTTAATTGTGCTCCATAGCAAACATTAGCGAAAATTTGCCAGCGTCTCTCTCCCAAAAATCTCGCTCGCCACTCTCCATTCTTGCTCGCCTCTCTCGCTTTATACACAGAAGTGTATAATTCTGTTTCTGTTTTGTATAAAGCGAGAGAAAATTGTATATACACATGCAAAAATATATATCTTCGTGTTATACACTTAATTATACAATTTACAAACATTTTACTTCAAATATTGCAGAGAAAAAGGCCAACGAATTATACAATTGCGAATTATACAATTGCAGTGAAATACAATTTTCTCTAGCTTTATACAACAGAAGTGTATATATTGTGTTTCTGTTTTTGTATAAAGCGAGAAAAATATATATCTTCTTGCTATACATTTATAATTATGCAATATACATACATTTTAATTCGATTCAACTGTATGCAAAGCGAATTATACAAATGCAGCGAAATAGGCCAGCGAATTATACACTTGTATATGTATAGCGAATTATACAGTTTTTATGTTTGCTATGGAGCGCAATTATGCAAAGTTTGCTATAGCATACAATTATGAATTTTTTGTTTGCTATATGTGAAAGTTGCCCAAAGTATTAAGACCTTATTTTAGAAAAAAATATTATATATTTTCTCTTTTGTCTTTTTTATATCGAGTATAAGTCTTTAGGAGCACAAAGCCCTCTCACTTTTCTACGAATCTGGCTCCTCATCATTTTCATTCAATTAAATTATCGCAAATTTCTATTTTGATTGGTAATACATGATATAGGATAACTTTAATAGCCAAGATTTGATTAATCAAAATAAATCTCTAAACATGCCAAGAATAAAAATAGAGAAATGCTGAATTTCCATTTATACATTTAATTTTAGAGGAACTTTATGATGCGGATACTCATACATTATTGAAAAATTATTGGGATGAGTGTTTTTTAATAATTAATTATAGATTTTAACGATATTTTTTTTATTCATTATCATTTATAATGATACTATATTAAATTTGAAATATGTATTAAAAGTGAATTAAGTATGCAATATATATGTACTATAGCTGTTTTTAAAAATATATGATGATCGTTTGATAAAAAAATTGACACATCGTATTATAAGTTTATTAAAATGTGTGGTAAATGTACTATCCATCAATAAAACTTATATTATATGTGAAAAATAAAATTGTTCTTTGTAATATGTGTTAAAACTATATTATAAATATATATTTGTTATGAAACTATATAAATTTAGAAGAAGAAGAAAGTAGAGAGAAGAGAAAAGATCTCTTATTCATAGTATATTCAGGATTCATAGATCTTTCACCAATACAAATTGTTTATAATACTCCCCCTTGAATGTCGGTATATTATGTGTCTCGTTAAAACCTTACTAGATAAAACCCAGTGGGAAAAAATCCAGTGAAGGAAAAAGAGTACACATATCTAATAATACGCATTATGGAAGCCTCATTAAAAACCTTGCAAGGAAAACCCAGTGGGACAAAACCTTGTGAGGGAAAAAGAGTTCATCGCGTATTAACTCCCCCTAATGACAACATCAATTCAGAGACTAGAATCTTCGTTTTTCAAGCTTGTGCACTATCTTCTTGAAAGTTGTAGTTGGTAGAGACTTGGTGAATAAATCAACAATAATATTACTTCAACAGACCTCTTGTATGTTGATATCACCATTCTTGGGAGCTTATGAGTATAGAAAAACTTTGATGAAATATGCTTTCTTCTATCTGCTTTTATAAATCTTCCCTTCAGGGTTAAAGATTTCTGCAAGTTCCTTACTTCAACTTCTTTAAGCAAATAATCTATTGTCAAGAGTTTCAATTCTAGTCATCAACTTGCATAATAATACTTGTATATGCTCTATGCATTTTGAATCTATTTAATCCTTATGATGATGATAAACAAGTTTTTCAAAAACTTGTATATGCTTTAGATTTTGAACTTATTCGATATTTTCATATCAATTTTGTCAAGTAACAACATTCAATATTAGATGTATGACATCTTTTCTAGTGCCTAGATTGCAAGTCAAATAAGCTTTACGCTTACCAAGATGCATCATTCCACTTTTCACTTGATAATTATTTCTACACAATCATGCTTTAATAGATGTAGAATTCATATCCTCATAATCTTTTACAATATTGCGTGCTATTGTATCAAAGATATCGTCAACGATATACCACTTTGTATTGATTCACAATACGACAAAACTTATTGAAATCTCATCACTTCATTATTTTTAGGTAGCTACCCCTCTCATGAGGTTTCATAAAGTGTTATGTCGTAGGCTCTTCAAGAGCACATTGTCTCCTTATTATGATCATTTTGATTCTTTGATCCTCCCCCTTTTTCAAGGATTATTTTATTTAGAATTGATTAGTCTATCATGCTTCATGTATGTCATAGACTTTATCCTTAAGAGACATTCAATAGGAGTATTTACAACTTTTGTGTTGCTTCTAATCTCCCCCTTATGTTAGACAAACTAACATATATCTCCATCTGTTGGAGAATCTATCTTTGTGCATCATAGTATATTCATTAATCCATCGGTTGGAGAATCTATCTTTGTGCATCATAGTATATTCATTAATCATATATTGCACATCAAAATTATCAGATGAAAACTATTTGGTCCCTGACCATAAATCAATTAACAGAAAAATTGATCATAACTTATTGGTTTGATTCATACAATTATGTTTGTATGTAATATCATATTTCATATCAACATATGAAACTTTATTTTCATAAACAATGATTTTACTATTTTTGACATTAGTGTCACATCATCTTGAGTATTTATCAATATTATCAAGATAAATTGTCTTGATTACATATTTCGAAATTGTGTTCTTAACTCAATTATTTTTGCACAAATAATTTTGTGAATGTCAAACTACATGTTGACAACAAAACACATGTGATTATCTTATAGATGCAACTTTTTATCATATCACATGATAGGTAAACGGGCCCATATTCACCTTTTATACTTTTTAGAATTTAGAGATTTAATCTCAACATTAGTTGACCCAATCAACTTGTCATGAGAACAAACAACAAAGGAATTCTTGAAGAATCTTCTAGTTTTTCAATGTATGTCATTACTCAGTATGCACATCTTTGGGATTACCAAATTATTCATGCCAACTAATAAAATTATTAGTGCTCGTAAACTCTAAGTTTACTACGTCATGTACCTTTTGCTTTAGTAAATTTCTGATTTACTATTATATGAGTAAATTTTAATTTTATTAATCCAAGAGTAATTTTCAAATTTATTTCTTCTCAATTACTTCACCCTTTAGGTGAGTCGTGATTCCATCATTGAATGAACTAATCTGAAAAAAAATTGTGCATGTAACATATTATTTGTGCCAACATTTTTGCAATCTTTCTCATGCCTAGCATGGTGTCTTACACTTCATTCCCTTTAAAGAATGAATTTATACTTTTACCATTTATCAAAATTTATCATTCTTCATTAATGAAACACAAATATGTGAGCATATCAAATAATGATAGCTTTAGTACTTCATTCAATATCTATGCGCATTATTCAATCACTTGTCTTCTTTCAGACATATTATGCACTACAACCATATTCACTTTACGTAATGGAGCAAATTCAGTAAATTTCATGACTTCTCATAAAAAACACATTAGTTTTTCTTTAGTCATTATTATATCATCAATATGGTGCATTGAGACTCACATTCAATGTCTTATCCATATAAAAGTGCCTTAGGTCATAAATCGATGGATCTTGAACCCAATTTCTTATCATCATGGTGCATCAGGACTTTAACACAATGTCTTACCCACTTTTTGCGATTGGACATAAATCCATCATCTTATTCTTTTGGTGCGATAAAACTTAAATCTATTGTCTTACCCATAATGAAGCTCAACCTCAAGCCTTCAAAATAATTGTAATTTTACCACTTTTGATGACCATTAATATGATCGTACATTATAATTACACACAGAATTGTTATTATTGAATTCTTATAATAAACATTAGTAGTTAATAAATATAGCTTAATAGATCACATACGTCATATAAAGGTTGAAAACATACCTTTCCCTGCTTATTCAATTATTAAAATAAATTAAAGAATTCTCTTCCCAGTCGGTTAAAATTAAACGTATAGAAAGTCGACAAGTCTCTTTAAATACTTACCTTAGATGGTACCTCCAGATCTGTTACATAAATAATTATAACATAAAGATAAATCATACCTCGAAGATGTAAGAACCTTATTGCATAACTTATGCAAGATCTCTTTTACACTCTTCTCATCTTCTTCATCATTGTTTAAGAATAGAACAATCGTGCTGATAACGTGTTATGAAACTATATAAATTTAGAAGAAGAAGAAAGTAGAGAGAAGAGAAAAGATCTCTTATTCATAGTATATTTAGGATTCATAGATCTTTCACCAATCTTCTTTACAATGAAGGAAAACCCTTTATTTATAGGGAAAATCTTACTTGGTCCCCAAGTAGGATTCCTAACCATATCCTAAAAGGACTCCACATAATTCGACATTCACTGTAATACAAATTGTTTATAACAATATTTATAATATATTTATATAAGGACAAAAATTATCCGCACCAAATATTTACACCAAATCAATATATGCATATCATGTATTTAAATTTATAATTTATTTTATTTTATTAAATCACGTAATAATACATTTTGAATTCACTTGATACAAATATTTTTTCTTTTATGTAAGTTTGTCTTTTCTTATCTCTCCTTGTAATGACTAAATCTCAATCAGCCCACATGGCAGCCTATAACCATAATCCTCTAAACCGTTTTTCTCTTCTCTTCTAAACAAATTAGGTCAGCCCACTATACCCATAATCAATTGTAGATGATTACTAGGACAAATTACCTAATTATATATTTTTTAATCATATTTTCCATTTTTTTAAAAAGAATAAATTATTTTTTTCATTACTTTTTACTTTTTGAATAAATCACTGTAAACTATCACCCCAATATCCCCTCCTCCCTCTTTTTTCACGCTTAAAATCACTAAATGGTATCACCAATTATCTTCATCACTTTATTTTTGAATTTCAGATCTTTTTATTTTTTGATCTATGATTGCAAGTTATTAAAGAGGTAATTCTTCTTCATCCATTTTTTTCTTTCCATATTTCATCAGGTGTCAATTTTTATTTTTATTTTTTGCTTTTTCATCTACTAATTCAGCTGTTGAAGAAGGATGCATCTTCGACTTCAAAATCGATTGTGGGAAAAACTCTAAGGGGGAGGGGAGGTCGAGTTATTGCTGTTCCAATAAGCGCTTTGAGTTGAGATCTATGGGTGACGCCATCAGTTGAAAGTGAAAAGAAGTAATAAGAATTGGACACAGAGCAAAGGAGAAAGTGTGGATGATTTCTTCAAAAAAAAATTTTACTTTTAGCAGATCAAACTGTTGACTTTTTTTTGTCGCTTTGAACAGATCTTTTAAAGTATCGAGTTGATTTTGATTCTTAAATTAATGTATAATTTATTTGTTTCATATTTACGATACACTATAATTTTATCATGTACAATATATCGTTGTCAAATATGAGTTTTGATATATAAACCTAATTTATTGAAACGTAAATTAGTATGTATCATGTTCATAATTATGTATTGGATACAAAACTATCAAAAAATATTTATTATCTTTAACTACTAATGCATACAATCAGCCTTATTCAACTAGTAGAATGCTTTGTATTTATAAACACTATCAAATATTTGATGCATAAACAATAATGTTTTATAACAAATCAATTTGTATCATATTCATATTATTTATTTATATGACACATACTTTATTATGTGCATAACATAATTACGTATCAAATGTTGTGATGTATCACATGTTATTAAGTATCTATAACATTGTTTTATAAATAAATCAGTGTATACCATATTCATGGTTCTTATTTTTGTATATGATATATAACTATATAAAATAGTCGACTTTTTATTGAATCTGTTGCAATTTGATCAGAGAAAAAAGTTTAAAATTTAAATTGTTTGGCGTTGTTATTTGGAAAACATTGACATCAATTTGATGTAAATTATTAGGAAATTAACATCTAATTTTATATTTAATTTCATTTTTTAAGTGTCATGGAAACTCACAAGATCATTGAGGACATCAAAAAGAAGATGCATCAGAGAAACATCACCATTACAAATTGCTATAGAGAAAGCAATGGGGTTGCGGATGCTCTAGCTAAGTATGCTACAATCATAAAAGAGTAAAAAATCTTTCTTCATGAAAATGATATCCCATCGGAGGCAAGAGGCCCGCATGAACAAGCTACAATTGTCCAACTTTAAAAGAGGGATAATTATATAGATGACAAACTAATAATATAAAATAAATATAGTTGCTATCGTTTGATTTATTTGTGTTTCATAGCAAACTGTTTGTCAGCCCTTCTGTCCCTCATATACTCGCTCACCACTCTCCCTTTCTCATTCGCTTCCTGTCGCTCGCCTCTCTCGCTTTGTACAATAGAATTATATAAATTGTGTTTCTAATTGTATAAAGCGAGAGAAAATTGTATATACACATGCAAATATATATATTTTTGTCTTATACACTTATAATTATACAATAAAAGTACTCCCCTGCCCAAGTCTCTTTTGCCTTTCTCTCTTTCTCGTTTTATACAAATTCAAATTGTATATAATTTATCTCTTTCTCGTTTTATACAATTCGATTCAATTGTATATTCCCTGCCCAAGTCTCTTTTGCCTTTCTCTCTTTCTCATTTTATATAAATTCAAATTGTATATAATCGTCCTATACACTTATAATTATACAATTCGTTTTATACACTTCGTTTTATGCAATTCTCTGCCCAAGTCTCTTTCTCTTTGTCGTTTTATACACTTCGTTTTATACAATTCGCTTCAATTGTATATGTATAGCGAATTATACATATATCAGTTTGTTAAGCACAATTATGCAAACTTTGCTATAACGTACAAATATATTTTTTATATTTGCTATATGTGAAAGTTGTCCTTAAAAGAAACACTGAAGTTGGACTTTTTGGTACTCTCTAATCATACATTTTGTCATGGTTTAGGGAGGTGTTGCTTAGTCTAAAAATTGAAGGAACATTGTGCAATCAAAGTCTGAAGGCCTTGGCCATCTCATGTAAATGGTAGCCTCTTTTGTCTGTCTTATTATTTTTTAAGTTGGAGCTTTTACTTCCCTCACTCCCCTTTGCATCCCCTTGCACCTAGAGGTAAGATTTGAGTCCCCTCTTTTATATTCTTTTGTTTAAATAATACACAAGGTAGGAGTCCAGACCAAACCCCCACCACAACGGGAGGTGAAAGCCTGGGTGGATGGTTTCTAAAAAAAAATGTCACTTTTTTAATAGGGAAAAGGGATAAATATACTCCGTACTATTGCAAAATGTTATGCAGATAGTACCCTTCATTATACTTTGGGACATTGGTGTCCTTGCCGTCCAAAAACTAGAGCATATATATCCTTTATACTAAAGAACATACACGTGTCATAATTTTATCCACTGATTAAATTTCGTATCGACGGATAAGATTGCACCAAGTGTCGCTATTTAGTCTTTCGTTAGAGTGAATGACATACTCTAGTTTTTAGACGGCAGGGGCATCAATGTTCCAATAGTATGACGGAGGGTATCTGCATACCGTTTATAATAGTTCGGGAATATATTTGTCCTTTTTTCCTTTTTTATATGTTTGATCACCTTACCTTGTGTAAAATGGAGGTTAGATCCTTACCCCCTTCACCCTTTTGTTTGTTCAAAGTTATTGAAATATACAAGGTTGGTGTCACACCAAATCCTCCAAAACCCACTGGTCATTGATCGAGGTGATCATGGCTTATATATATAAATAAAATTAACTTATTATATAATATTTATGAACGCATAACGTGTTACCTCATTTTAGCTGTTTGTAAGGTTGGAAAGTCCTTTTCCACTTCCTACCATAATATTCTTTCAGCTTAATTCTTAAAACAAATTGTTTCTACTTGTAACCTACTCAAAAGAGACATGGCCAACTAACACCCACTATTAATTTTATTTCTTAATGCTTTTAATTTATATCCATTCTTTTTTATTCTCTTTTTCCTAATATTAAATACTTCTGCCTAGCTGGAACTAAATGATGCCCTCTAATTAGCTGGTAAATTATATGAACTTAATAATTAAGTCAAGCTGGTGGATTATTGGTTTAATATTAATCAAATATAAGTTCGTTTAAGAATTAATTAAAAAATATTCTTGCATCTCTCTCAAAAAAAGTACATTTAGCCCCCTCTTTTCCCCCTCTATATATTGGAATTAAGAATATATAAAAATTACATAAATTTCATAGTGTTAAGATCTAGTTATATTTTTTTTAATTAAAAAAGTTCTTTAAAATTATATGATCTCGAATACATCAGAAAATATGCAGAAAAACATATATAACTCACATGTATATCTGAGCAGAGAGTGATGTATCCGAAAGGATATTTTTTGTAACTTTTTTATGTGATAAATTTTCTAGAGATTATGATGAAAAAAGATGTGTATTTAGATAAGAATAAAACACTGAATATAATAATAGCTAGGTTACCCCACATACATATAGATCAATCATATTAATTAGAGAAAACGAAAATAAGTTGCCAATAATTAATAATTGTCAGCTTATAAAGAAAGCATGATAAATAGTTTTGGCTCCCCTTTTCAATTCTTTAATATATATATATATATATATATATAATGGAGCATAAAGTCTATTAAACTTTATAATAATGGAGAAATGAAAAAAGGCATCGCCATCATTTCTAAGTCCACTTCTCTTATTTTAAATCGATCATCGTCTCTTCTTCATTGATCATTTGAGTTCAGTAATTTCTTCTTCGAATATTGATCAGAAAAAAATTAATCGAATCGCACAAATAAATATGGATTGTTCTATATGTAGCGCGATGCCATTTATTTTAAGGCCACCAAGAAATACAATATGTGCAGCTTGTTACGAAGGAGCTAGAACAATAATTACGTTGACTACCAACAAGGTTGATCCTATTGAAAATACAAAAGGAAGTGATAATAAAACAATAACTGGACTTCTTTCTGCTTCTTCATCCAATCCATCTATTAAGGTATGTATATATCATCATCTCTTTCTTCAAATTAGCGAATTATAAAATTTCATAGCTAAATAATAAAAATGCCAGGTTAATCCCATTTAGCTATGGATTGATGATGGAGTATAGGAAAATTCAATTATCTTATGAGTTTTTTTTTATAACATTTTGTTACTTTGATTTGTAGACAAATCTCATATATATATATATATAACAAAATATGTGAAAGATGTTGCACATATAAAGAAGCTAATATTAATTCCTAAAACGTATTTTAAGAATAATGTGGGAATCTAGGACCAAAATGAAAAATATCAATGGTTGCCTCCATTGTTAGATATTTACAAGAAGATTGGGAGAAGGTTAGTTTATTTAGGTTACATTTTCGTTTAATTTTTTTTTTGTTTACTGATGATTTTGATTATAAATAAGCAAGGAGAACAAAGAGAAATTGGAAATTTAGAGTGCAGCGTGCAAAAACAATTTGCAAGGCAGTAGGTTGAGGCTAAACTTATGAAGCACAAACCATTTTGTTTTACTACTTTGTTCCAAAATAATGACATGATTAATTAGCAGTTGAAAAAGATGCTCATGTCTAGTTTTGCTCTATTTTTTGAATATTGATATGGATATTGTTTTCTTGATTTTTTTTTGGGGTGGGTGGGTTGGGGGAGGCTCAAAATTCACATATGAGGAAATTGCAGATTTATCACTTAAAATTAAAATTAGAATTATTTAAAATATATTTTTTTTCGACTTATTTTACGTGGCATCATTTCTTTTTTAATTCCTCCAAGAAAAAGAAATCTTACTGATAATTAGAAACAGTTTTACTTTAAAATTTTCTTCTCACCCTTGATAAAATGATTTACAACCACACAATTATCAAAAGTTTATTTTAAATCACAAGTTTTAGAAGTCTTTTTTTTTAACATAAAAATCGTACTAAGTCCTCTCTATTACTTATTCTCTCCATTTTTCGAACTACACACTTGATGAAAGTCATGTGTTATAATTTAAAATTAAAGTTGAAGATTTATTTATAATTTTAAATTTTCACATTTTTTAAATTATGACAAATGGTTTCCATCCAAGTGTGTAATTAGGGAAACAGAGATAATAAATTATGGAGAGGATATTCATGGTAAAACAAATAGAGTACAAATTGTCTGACTCTCCCATATGTAATCATGATCATTCTTATTGTTTGGATTGACTTTTTAATTTTATCTTATAAGTCAAAAAACAAAATGTAGAATTTTTAGTTTATGATTTTAAATTTATTTTATTATTTTTTATCTTAAAATTAAATATTTAAGGGCATCTTTTTAATTCACGCAAATACTTTAAAATTGATTAAAAGCTATTTTAACTTTAAAATATTTGAAATAATGGAAAACTTACGGAAGTTCCACTAGTTTAGGGGCTTATTATTTCGATATACTCAGTTTGCAATATTATGAATCTTATCAGATTTTTACATGAGATCAAAATTAGGTGTAATTGTTTTAGATACATTATATTTATGTAGATTCATACGTATCTGTGATACATTATATCCAAATGGATTCACATGTATCTTGAAAACATAGAAAATCTCACTTGTCTCCCTCCTATTCCTGATACATGCACATACCAAT
Source organism: Solanum chilense (assembly GCA_032847665.1). Classification (NCBI taxonomy): domain Eukaryota; kingdom Viridiplantae; phylum Streptophyta; class Magnoliopsida; order Solanales; family Solanaceae; genus Solanum; species Solanum chilense. The sequence goes on along the minus strand of CM064968.1, from coordinate 39,296,477 downwards.
TTATGTCTAGTGTTATTTATATGTATCTAGTATATATATCTGATATATATGACTATCTCGCTCGTCTCTCACCCCATCTCGCTCGCCTCTCCCTAATTTTGTATATCTAATAGTAAAAATACATGTATATCTAGATGTATATAGGAAATTCATAATTAATGATAAGATATGTAATTGTCTAAAAGTATACATAGAAAATTACCATATATAATGTATAAATACATATATGTCTAATAAGCTAGTTGTCCTAGAACAAAAGCAATTAACTTGATGAAAATATAAATGGACGAGCTTTCTACAAAGCTGAAAAGCTATATCTTCATAAGAATTCATTGAAGTGACATAAAAATATTGAATATTTTGTCTAACTGATTCCAGGGATTTGGAAATGCATTGAAATGGGTGAAAGAAATGAAGGAGATGGAAGAGGAATCAAAGGAGAAGCTCAATTATCTTAGTGGTTTTGTTGTTGCCTTAAGAGATCATATTCATACTGATATTTTAATCAAACCTGGCAATGATGCTCCTTCTATACCAGCACATAGAGCTCTTCTGGTAATAAAACACGAGGTTTTGATCAAACTAAGCCATTATATAAAGTAATTCATCAAAATAATACATTTTTCTAAAATTTTATAAAACTAGTATAAAGGTATTTCACAGTAACGTTTTAGGGTATATTTTATTTTTTAAAAGTTTACGGTTAGATTGATATACGTTACTCACAATAATGTTTTACTCCTAAAGTGTTACTCACGAAAACGTTTTAGGAGTAAAACGTTACTCAAAATAACGTTTTAGGAGTAAAACGTTGCTTACAGTAACGTATATCAACCTAACGCTGTTAGTTTTTAAAAAACGAAATATACCCTAAAACGTTACTGTGAAATACGTTTATACTAGTTTTGTAAAATTTTAGAAAAATATATTATTTTGATAAATTGCTTTAGATAATGGTTCAGTTTGGTAAAAAATTCAATAAAACACACCAAACTAGCTATTAACTGGCTACATTTCCGTTATCTCACTTTTACTTTACTTTAACAGGCAGCAAGATCTGACATATTCAAAAACATACTGGACTCAGATGGATGTAAAGCTCCACCAAGTAACAACACGATAACGTTGTCTGAACTAAACTACGATGAATTAGAGTGTCTATTAGAGTTCCTGTACAGTGGAGATTTGGCTAAAGAGAAGGTGGAAAAACATGTATATTCATTGTCAATTGCAGCAGATAAGTATGAGATTCCCTTCTTGCAGAAATTTTGTGAGAATCAAATGTTGGGATCATTGAACACATCGAATGCTCTCGATGTTTTAGAGATATCTGATACTTGTTCTAATACGTCGTTAAAGGAGACAGCGTTAAACTTCATTGTTAAAAACATGGAGGATATTGTGTTTACTGCTAGATTTGATGCATTTGCACTCAAGAATCCTCATTTAACTGTACAGATTACTAGGGCTTCTTTTATAGACATTAAAAATAGAAGGCTTACTGTTTGATTATATTCTTGTGTTGATATAACTAATTGTATGCCTACACAAACACCTACAAGAAGGAAATTGGCAAATTATACAATATTTCTTCCTTGTAATTGTTGGAGAAATTTACAAAATGTCAATATTTTAACGTATTTAATACACGATTCATTGTCAATATTTTCAATATTTAGTAAAAATGTCAAAAAAGAAACAATTGTTGAAAACAAAAAGGAGAAATTAAGGGGTGAGAAAAATATTAAAAAGGAATAATTGCTTAAAAGTCTTATCAGTTACAAAAATTCAAAAACAATGAACTAAATGACATTTCTCAAAATACAACTTCCATCTCTTTCTTCTTCTTTCAACATGTTCTAAAAACACGCCTATCACCATTGTTCTAAAAATTCGATATTCAATTTTCTTAATTTTTTTTTGTTTCTAAACACGTTTATTTACCATACATTATCATATTTGAAACAATTTATTCTACTAAGGCATCAATTTGACGTTATGCAATTATAATTTATCTTTAAAAACGTCTGAAATTGTATGAAGTTATTTGGCTATCATGTTAAGGTTATGAAGTTTGTGTATCTCCTTTTAAGAAATTTTCCATTATTCAAAATACAATACTCATGTATTAATGGTATAGGTATTAATCTATCTAACATATGCATTTTATTTTGCTTATTTTCAATATCACTTTGTATACCAAATAGTTTGTGTATAGATTTGATTTTGTATTCGTCCTAATGTATACCATAAAGTTAGTATTTAGATTTGATTTTGGTATTCATCCTAATGTATACCATAAAGTTTTGTATTTATATTTTGATTTCATATTCATTCTCAACTATAAATAACCAAAATACAGTTTATTTATGTATTCATCCTAATTGCATCAGCCAAATACTTTTTTATTTTATTTTGCTCATTATATGTTTATACCAACTAGTTTATCTTTGGTTTTGTATTCATTCACAATTTTAAATAATCAAAATACAAGTTTGCGTTTAGAATATCACTTTGTAAAAACAAATTTGACTACAAACTACAGAACATTCAAAATACTTCCAAATCTTTGTGAAAAAACTCAATTACCTAAATGCTAATGTAGATTCTACTAAATTTGAAATATAAAAATAAATCATAAAAAAAGATCGACAAAAAATATTTTAAATACTAAAAATCTGAAATACATAAATATTTGATGAGTATGTTAACAAATTCATCTAAAAATTAAAAAAATGATGAAAAATCCTCAATACATACAATCCAACACATAATGTGTGATTTTGAAAAAAAAATCTCGCAAAATAAATAATGAATTCAAAAATACCTTTATCAATTGAGGGATTTCTTGATTAATTGATAGATCTTAACAAATTGTTACGAACTTGAATAATTAGTTCTTCTTCAATAACTAGAGATTAATGGTGAAATTTTGATGAAAGAAAAAAAAGAAGAGAAAAGTGAATGATGGGGATGGTAAAACAGAAAAGTTGATGAAGGAGAAAAAAAATAAAAAGTAAAAGATGAAAAATAAATTTAATGGTACTAAAGCATATGAAGAAGTGTAAATGGGTAATGGATGTAGAATTTGATTCAAAGTTGGACTGTTTTGAGAAATAAAATTTGAATACAATCACTTTCTAAAATATTAACATTTTCAATAATTATTTTAAAGTATAGATGTTTTTACTAATTAAGTTAGGAATTGTGACTAGTTTGCTAATTTTCCCGTGATTATTTCCGTAGTCTAATCTTCTTAAAAGTCTTGGGCTAGGCCCAATAAATTATGTGATCGATGGGCTTTGGAGCTAGCTAGGCTACCAAGGTAGTGTTCTTCAAACTTGGGCCTAAAATCATATCATAGTCCATGACCAAAAGGCACAAACCCCTTGTGTGGTGTTGAACTTAAGACACCAAAGTTTTTACGCGGTGGATGTTTTGTTAGTTAATCTGTGTTTAAAACATTACAACTGATTGAAAGAAACTTTGCAGAAAGACAAAGTTAAATGAACCAGTAAAGAATAGAAATTATTTAATAAAACTAAATCTATAAAACATACCAGAATTTGTAAAACCAGAATGGAATGAAAGTATGCATTTTTTCAAACGGTTATGATTGTTCGTGAAAGTCGCAACCTTTTAGAATAATCATCTCCAATGGCGCAAAATTCAAATAAATCGGAAAAATATTTAAATAAAATGGGTAACGCAAATTCGAATCGGGTCGGAATGTTTCAGTTAGTTAACTAAATAATTGAAGTGTTCCATTTACTTAAATTAATTAAATAAATAAATAACTAATACTTAAAACAAAACTTTTGTCGAGAGAATAATCTCTCTATCACTTGTCGAAGTCGACACTACAAGAAAACTATGAATTACATGGGGATTTTTCTGGAAATCAGTATGAAAATTTGCAGGAAAATAAATTTCTTGCGAATTTTCATACTAATTTCCAGGAAAATCCTCATGTAATTCAAAAAAAAATTATAGTGCGAGCAAGCGCCGCCAACGGTGTGAGAGGAGGTCCCTCTATACAAACCTTTTAACAACTAATTGAAGTGTTTCTCTATTCAAACACTTATATTTTTCTTTCCACCACCAAAGAGGAGAAGTGTCTTTTCTTAAAGCATTAGAGAATGTTTTCTAATTCATCTTTTCGTCTTCCCTCCATTTTCCATTAACTCTTGCTATACCAACATGTTTGAAAGTAGGACTTCTTACGTAATTATAGAGGTGACAAAAATAATCAATAAAATGGTAAAATGTATATATAATAATGTATCGATATCAGTGTTTTTAAAAACATTTTTGGGGTGAGTCTTGGAGCGGGCGTATCAAAAATACTTCGGGACGCAAATTAAAGACGTAAAATAATATGGTGCGATTCTTACAATTTGGGCGTAAGCCTTGAGCGTAAAATCGTACACCTAAGGAGATGATTTTTGCTTTGTTTTTGAACCTGTTTTTTTTTTTAAATCATATTTTTTTATTATTAGGTGTAATGTTAAATAGTAAGTATACTATCTTTTTATTCATTATTGGTTATTAATATCCATCTCAAATAAAAATCAAAATATATTTTCTATATATTAAAATTTATTTGTAAAATCAATTGAAAGTTTTACTTTTGCTAATTTTCTTACTAATTAAATTATAAAAATGAATATACATGAAACTACCCTATAGACCCGTGAGACTTACGCTCCGTGTCTCGGAGTTTACACCTTGTCCTGCAAGGCATAGAACGCCTCGCCTCATTCCCCTACCTTTTAGAAAAACTTATCGATGTTACATAAATAATATATAATTTGGTAAAGATGATGTATAACTATATATCATAGATGTATATACATTCATATTCACCTTGTATACAATATTTACAGACATATGTATTGTACTACTAATGGAGTTTAATAGTATAGGAAGATATGAACTAAAAAGGAGTGCACATGTTAAGACATTAGAGATAAATAGGTTGGAGAAATTCAATTATCAATTTAAATAAGGGGACGCATACAATTATTGAAAAGAAGTCTCCACTTCACCCCAATAACGGAGGAGAAGGAAAGGGTGATGATGCTAATTGAGTGTGTCTCATGTTTGAAAAAGAAAGGAATGATATAATAAAAGGGCTAATACTTCCATATTTCTCCTTTCTATCCCTACAAATTCATGTTTGACTATATTTACTATGTTTAAATTATATACTCATCATAAATATAAAGAATTTTCACACGATTAGATCATTTTTATCGCCTAACAAGTTATTATTTTCAAGATTATGTATCCTACATTTTAAGAAAATTTAACCGTTTAAATAATACATCCTTCCAATAACTTGATAATATAAAAAATAATAATTTATAATAATATTATAGGTAGCTTAACTACTATCATATCATGTTCGCACATGCCAACTTATCCTTAATCATAACAATATCAAACATTTAATTTAGTGAAAGGATTTAGCAAAAAATAGAACTCCTTTTATTGCTCATTCTTAATTCAAGCATGTTAAGCCTTTTGGCCTTGATCTCAATTGATAAGTTTTAATTCTAATACTCATCATTGTGATGATATATAACTAAGCATATATACATATATGTGCGTCATACTTCAATGATAGGATACTTACCTTTTTATTCATTTTTGGCAAAAAATATAGAAAAATCAGGCAATGTAAAGAAGTATATGATCTTCGATATGGAGTACTTATGTATATCATATGATACCAAGTACCGATTCTGAATAATTTACCGTAATACATGATTAATAATATAGTACTCCATATATCATATGATACCAAGTACCGATAATCTAGTGTACGTAACACAAGGTTAATAATATAATCTAGTACTATTATTGCTGCCTAGCTAGTATGTATCACGAGGAGGAAAATGAATATGAATGAGCAACAATAATTGAAGCAAAATATGTTGCACAAAAAACCATATTTCTTACTTAGGGTTCCATTTTTCTGAAATGCAAAAGATTACCTTTTGGCATTTATCACAGGTATATATTAGGCTGTCAAGAATGGCCCAACTGTACTTGATAAAATGTAGATTTTGCGTTTCTCAAACAAATGTTGTCAGCAGAAAGTTGGTAAAATAGACAGCATTTATTATTTTTGAATATCTGTTTTTTCATTTTTAATTTTTAATTTTTCATTCAGAATCTTATAAATTATTATATATAACAAACACAAACACCATCAAGTGTCTAAATCAGATATACGCATCACACACCTTCAAATTGTCTTTTAATGTAGCTCAGACAACAACCTCAACTCATAATTATTTTTTTATTATTAAAAATAATTTTTTATTAAGTTTGATTCTGCTTAAATTAATCTGCCTCTTTTAAGTAATTTAATTAATTACGGTAAGTTCTTGTAATAGACATACATAATTAAGTAGCTAGAAGGCCTATGCCTTTCCCACTTTCCTGGAGACTAAATTTGAATAAACTGACATAGGGAGTACTACTTGAAAGAATAGGAATAAAATTATTCAACTTATATAAAAAAGAAGCAAACTAATTTAAAGTATATATACACACAATAAATAATTAAAGAGTAGCTACGGTTTTTTTTTGTTTTTTTGAAATTTTAATTACACATGTGACATGAAAATAGAATCCTGGGCAAAATGAATGATCTTTGATCATTAATATTGATATTAATGAACTAGCCAATAATTCCTTATCGATAATTAATATAACTATCATAGCTAGCTAGGAAGATGATCGGAAAAGTTAAAATTAAAAGAGAAAAAACGAAAGAGTGAAGATAGTAATAATTAATAATAGCTAATTAAACTATATTATATATTTGATTAATTAGCCTTGCTCTTGGCTTTCACTCCAGTTCTTAATAGCTTCAAAAACTGCCTCTGTCACCACTTGGGCATTAATCATGGTTTCTTCATCCTACAAGAACCATTTTTTGTCAGGAAATAACTCATTAATTATATTCTTCAAATACACATGAAAGAAATGAATTTTTTACACTTTTTTTTTGTGTAGTAAAAATAAAAAATTTGACTAGTAATCGTAGATGAATGAATAATTACCTCTCCACCAAATGCTTGTAAACGAAAGGTTTCGGTGCAAGAAACCCTAGCTTCAAGTACGTTAAGGCCAAGGTCTTCAAGAACTTGTAATATGGAAACAAGCAAACCAGGGCAACTTCTTTCTGAATATACATTTACTAAGAAACCTTTTTCTAGGGTTTCCACTTCAATTTGCTGGAAAACAAAATACAGAATCATCGATCGATTGATCATCTTTGAATGTTTTTAAGTATTAGAGAGTCAAAAAAAGGAGATGAGTCAAAAACTTACTGGCCATGAAGAAGTATTGTTGTTTGAATTAGTTTGAGGGGTAGTAGTAGTTATGTCTTGATTTAGCCTTTCCACTTTGTGTTTGAGTTCTTGAATATATTTTGATGCATCTACTATGATTGAGCTTTCACTAAGCTGCATGAAAATGAAAATTAATTAGTCACACTTTGAACTTGGGAATTGCAACAAATTAAAGAGGCAATGTAAATCTACAATTCATAGGGTCAAAATTAAAAAATTAGAAACCTCAAAATTGGTTATATTGTACTTGTATATATATTCATCAATCATTTATCTAATACTACTAAAAAAGTATAACAAAATGAATGTTTACATATGTAGAGTTAAGAACAAATAAATGTCATGTCATGTCATGTTTAATTCTCTTTTTTACTCTCTTTGAGTTGCGGAGCAGATAAAAGAGTATATTGATTGCCACAAAAACACAAAATCAATGAAAAATTAATTTTGAAGAATCAGAGAAATCTTTATAGCTCAATTGATGTGACTATCTGAACTTTCACCTAATCAATTAGAGTTTGATTCCCCATCTCATAATTCTCTTTCCCTATACCCAAAAAAAATGTTGAAGAATGAGAAGAGAAAGTTAAATATAAGTAGAATGGATTAGAAAATTACAGCATGAGATTTAGTGATTGATCTAAGAAGTTGCAATTTGTCATGCAATACTGAGGCTCTTTTCTGCTCCCTTGATACCATTATATTGTTGTGAGATTTAATGTTTTTCTCTTCCTCAAGCTCTAAAGTTAAGTCTCTTTAAATAAAGTATGTAATAACTAATAAGAGAGGAGGTCTTCTCTCATATCAATATCCCCTCTTTAATTTGTTTGCTTCCATGACACCTCATCCCATCACAAGTTTATTTCTTATTCTCATACATTATTATCAAAAAAGATGCCCTTTGGATAAGAAACACATAAATAATTTATTCAATATCCTTCACGACAAAAATAATAAACATTAACCTACAATTACAAAGGCTATAATTTCTCAATAAGGGTGATATTGTCTTTTTTAGAGTTAAACTCGTTAAACTTTAAAACATGTCATTAGTGTATAAGGTCTGTTTATGTTTTGACGATGTGAGACTTCGTACGTGACTCTTAATTATAACATGATATTATCTGTTTCGAGCCTAAACACAAACGACTTTAATACTCGACACTAGTATATGATGTGTGCTTACTTATATACCCAATATTTCTCTTATATTTTATCGATGTGAAGCATAACATAATATTAAGTATACGGTAAATTGTCGTAAGTAACTGAATATTGTTATTTGGGGGATTATTTATCATTACTAGAGTTGGATGTGCAATAATCGAAATAATCAATAATGCACTCCCTTGTCCAGAATTAATTGAAGTTAAGCTTCTAAAACAAAAGACTAATAATGTTTCACAAAATCAACAAGGTATTTAATTTTTTTTTCCTCACATTTACCTTGGTACATTCCTAATTCATCTACAAATTTTGTTGATAGCTACGTCAACCTACCACAAAAATATTTTAGTCAAACTTCATTTTTAGTCCCTATGCCCAAAACTAAAATATCAATTATTTTATATCGAAGAGAGTAATTAGCTAGGATGCCTTTTTTTATATATATATAGCTTAAATTTTTAAGCATTAATGTACATGGAAACCTTTTTTTTCATGGTATTATGATTAATATCATAAATTAATATTCCCACGTTTGGACTATGTTGAATAAATCCCATAAATGAGAGTGAGTGTGTAATATTGGTTTTGATTATGCAATTGCATAGTTTTACTACTCTTGCCACTAGTAAAACTATGTCATAAAAATATCTTCTTCAATCACTCTATATAATTCAAAATGTTAGCCAGCTATATGTTATTAAGGGTCATGTCAAATATGAAAAATGAAATTACCATGGACAAGACTTCTTTTCCAACTATATTATATTTTACACGTCAAAATTTAAAATTTTCAATCAATGAAAATATAATATAATACTACTATATATAGTACACTCAAATAATTAGTGGAAGTTAAAATTTAGAAAGAAGCATCTAGCAATGAAATGGTAATAATCCATGCATATATAGTTTAATTATATGGAAAGTAGTGGAGGGAAAAAAAATTATAGATGGATGTTTATATTTTTGTAAATTTTGGATGAATCCAAATAGTTTTCACGGGGAATTTGGAGTTCCCCCTTTACTACAGCCGTCACCTTTGTCTTCACTTCTCAGTCCTCTTTTTTTTTTTTCCCTCTCTTTCTACACGTGCCTTTCTTCCTCCATCACTATTCTATTTATTTATTTTTTTGAAAAATAAATATCTATCAATATATTATTTAAAATATTCCTAAATGCATGATCAATTTGCTTTTTACCTTTCTACCGTACACACTACTATTAGCAGTATCGTGACATCTCGTGATCATATAGATACATATTATGTATAGGGCTATAGTTTGGTTAGTCTGTGATAAGTTATGTAGGAATTTTGAATTTTGGTGGTGTACATAAATTATTTCTCACGAAATATGTAATTTCATAATGCAATGTACAATTGAATTTTTTTAATACTTCTTAAGCAAAATAACATTTTTCGTACTTTTATGAGTTGGATTTTTCATTTTAATGATCTTAGTCGACATGTATTATTGATATTTATATGTTTATTATGCATTTTATGTCACGATACATAGTGTTGTGAGTCACACCCATAATAAGCAAACTGATGAAAGAACCAACTCACTCTAACCAAACCCAAAACCTTTTTTGAAAATCAAGTCTTAATTATGTAAACCCAAAACCTTTTTCTGAAAACCACACATATGATCCGGAAGAAACCATACCAAACTCTTAAATGTCCAATTAGTGAGGCAACCTCAAACTAAACATAACTAAATCAATAGTTCGTGTCCGAACAAATGAGAAAGAATATATATATATATATATATATATATATATATATATATATATAATTTTTTTCGCCTACCTATACATGTGGGTCGCCCTATGTATATAGATAAATTTCTTGAATCATGAATGACGAAGCTCATTCTTGAATTCGAATTGGATATCGCTCAATTGAGGTTTCAGATCAGCTGCTGGAAGATTCGCTAGACTCAACAACAAAAAAGATTATTGACCACATCAAATATGATGTTAAATATCTGATATAATTCTAAAAATCTGACAATATTCTATTTTAACTATGCATAATCACACCATTGATATTGCGCTAGAATCATGCTTTTGTTTATATATCTTTGTATATAAATAATGAATAGCTTATCAATTGTAAAACACCGAAATACAAAATATTTTTTAACACTTTTTGGTTCATGATTTATCAATTTCTATCATGGTATCAAGAGCATAATTTTTTTCCCACAAACTATAGTTTTTGACCTTTATTGTTGTTTGATTTCTATCATCGTATATCTCTTGTCTTTCTAATGGAGTCACATTCTCATGACATTGTATGCCAAATTTAATGGAGAACATTATTCGATGTGGGAATTTCATTTCCAGGTCTATGTTTAAGGAAAAAGCTTGTTCAGAATCTTGGATGGATCAACCACTGTGCTAGATGAAGACAAGTAGAAAAAAATTGGCACGCTAATAATGTCAGTATCATTTTGTGGATCATCAATTGTGTACATACAGATGTTGCACTCAGTCTGCATCCGTTCAACTTGGTAATAACGATGTGGAAGTATCTCAAAAAGTTGTATTATCAATGCAATCATGTTTGTGATTTTGAGTTAGACCATACTCTTTCGGAATACAAGTAGGAAAATAAAGCCACACGAAATTATTATTTGAGACTTCTGGCAATCTGGTCAAATAAAACCAAATTTTTGAAGGAAATCTTTTTTTTTTCACATGCTTCAAAGAAGTTATGTTGGAAAAGAATAAGACTCGAGTTGTCCAATTTCTCATGAAATTGAGACTAGAGCTAACATTCTTAATAGAGAAACTCTTTTAGACCTCGATGTAGTTTTTTAAGAACTCATTTGTGAGAAAACACGCATCAATACTCTAGCATCCATAAATTGTTCCTATATAATTAATGCGACTATGTATATATCAAAAGGTACTCATAAATCATACACTTAGAGCCCATTTCAAAAATCTAGACTACAATGATTTGAGACTGCAAAGAGTATGACCATATTGCGCTACATTGCAAGAAAATAAACATATGCAACTATTGTAAGAAGCCTATCAATATAATTTTGAAGTGCAATTGACGATCAAACACGCGACAAACCAAGCACAAAGCTTATCAAACATTTTGAAGCTTATGTGATTTAAGAAAGATCACACCACCATCTTCTTTGAATCCAAAAGCATATCATCTTGCCTATTCCACTAAGAATTTAAATAAAAATTCAAAAGTTTGGCATATAGATCGATTTTTTTAATAATATGATAGGAGATATTCATAATTTACACTCTTTATCAACTCCATCAGAAAATTATCTAATTTTCACAGCCAATGGTGATACATTGCATGCCTCTAAGATTGAAAAATCATCTTGCTTCACTAATATTTTTTTGTCCCTAAACTCATTGTTAATTTTATTCGGTTGGAAAATTGGTGGAACAAAATTGTCTTGTTATTTTCTTACGCCTTGATTCTGTTGTTCAAAATCTAGAGATAGGAAATGTGATTGCCAAGGATTATTAAGTTGGGAGAATGTTCCATTTGTTCATGTTTGAAATACCTCGTCATGCATGTTTTATGTCTGACACTAAAGAAGGCATCACTAACTCAAAATAAATTATGGTACTTGTGACATCTTCGTCTTGGGCATCCACATGCTCAAAATTTTCTTCCATGTGCCGGGAGCTCGTATTGTTGGGCTATTGCCCATGTTCCAGCCAAATTCCATGGCCTAATACTACTTGGAATAGGATTGAAATTATTCTCTTTATTTGGTTTTCAATTCTATTAGGAAAAGGATTGGAATTGTAATCCTATTTGTAGTTGGTTTTGGCTTTGTTAGGAAAAGCAAAACTCTATAAATAGAGTATGGTCTTGAGAGAATAATTAATTGCTCATTGATATTGTCTTTGAAAGAATTTATAACATAAGAGGTTTTTTTAGAGAGCTTTCAACAAGAGAAAAGAAAGAACGAAAAGGGTTCTTTTACTACAGTCTTTTTCTCTGACCATCATCGTTCAGATAATGTTATCCAATTAACTAACCGTTGGATTGGGCTAACATTTTTACTGAGTGTTCCTGACATCTTGTTGGTAGATTTGAACAGTGGAGATCGGATTCGGAGGTCATAAAGATTCTGTTTTAGGTCCCGAACAGAACTAGGTTTGAGTGATGTTTCTTTCTATTTATCTTTTGTTGGTGTAGCTATTGTTTGTTCTCTTTTGACACTTGTGTAGCCATTAGAAGAATATTTGTAACCCTCTTATTGGTATAGTGAATCAATTCGGATCTTGTCGATCCCGTGGTGGTTACCTTTGGTTTGAAGGGGTTTTCCATGTTAAACTTGGTGTTCTTTATTGTTAGATTTTAGTTTTTATTTTTTCGTCGCAACAACTGGTATCAGAGCTAAGATTATCTATATATACGGGAATATGAGCAAGATGTTATATCTAAACAGAAGAAACTATAACATATGGAAAAGCAAGATGAAAGATCTATTGTTCATGAAGAATATGCATCTTCTGGTTTTTTCTGCTCATAAACCCGAGAATGTGACTGATGAAAATTGGGAATTTGAGCACCAACAAGTATGTGGATATATAAGACATTGGATTGAAGATAATGTTTGCAACCATATTGTGAATGACAGACATTCTAGAACATTGTGGAAAAACAAAGTTGGACGTTTTGCGCTTAAAAAACTTGCAATAAAAAGTTGTTCTTGTTAAAGCAATTGATGACCTTTAAATACAAGAAGGGCAGTCCTATTCTTGATCATATAAATGATTTTCACGGTATTCTTGATCAGCTATCAGGAATGGGTGTTAATTTGATGATGAAATACAAGGACTTTAGCTTCTTAGTACTCTACCAGATTCTTGGGAAACTCTTTGTGTTTCTTTAACAAATTCTGTCACTGGTGGAAAGGTGACTATGGAATATGCAAAGAGTGGTGTGTTGAATGAAGAGGTTAGAAGAAAATCTTAAGACACATCTTCACATTCAGATGTTCTATATACAGAACATCGAGGAGACATAAGACAAGAGATCCGAGGAGTAGAGGTAAAAGCAGAAGCAAGTCAATATTCAAGAATTCAAATATTATATGTTATCATTGTAGAAAGAAAGGACATATTAAAAGATTTTGTAAACAATTGAATCAAGATCTTAAAGAAGGGAATAAGGAAGAAAACAATGAAAATAATATTGTTGTTGTTGTCCAATATGACCTTCTCTTCGCTTGTGATAAAGACGTCATCAATTTGTATCTCAAGATAAAAGTTGGATAGTAGATTCTGGAGCCACATCACATGTCACACCAAGAAAAGACTTATTTTCATCTTATACTTCTGTTAACTCTGAGGTGTTAAAGATGGGTAATGTTGGTGAGGTTAAGGTGTTTGGTGTTGGCACTGCTTGTTTGAAAACCAATACCGGTTCAATGTTGGTCCTTCAGAATGTCAAGCATGCTCCAGACATTCCCTTAAATTTGATCTCTATAGGACAACTAGATGATGATGGCTATCATAATGACTTGTCCAATGGCCAATGAAAGATCACCAAAGGCTCATTGATTTTAGCTCGAGGAAGAAAGCATTCAAATTTATACGTGACTAAAGGATCAATTCTTGGTGACTCTATAAATTTGGTGAAGATCGAGACTTCATCAGAATTCAGTCACAAGAGGCTTAGAGATATGAGCGAGAGGGGGATCACCTATTTGGCTAAGAAGAATTTGCTTGCTGGTATGAAATAAGCAAAGGTGAAAAGATGTGTCCATTGCTCAGCAGGGAAACAGAAAAGAGTTTCTTTCACAGTCATCCTCCTTCAAGAAAGTCTGAGCTATTGGAGCTAGTACACTAAGATTTGTGTGGTCCTTTCAAAGTGAAGTCAAAAGGTGGTGCACTTTACTTTGCTACTTTCACTGATGATCATTCTCGCAAGCTTTGGGTATATATTTTAAAATCCAAAGATCAAGTGTTTGATGTGTTTAAATAGTTTCAAGCCTTATCTGAGAGACAAACGGGAAAGAAATTAAAATGTATTCGTACGGATAATGGTGGTTAGTATATCGGTCCCTTTGATAACTACTGCAAATTGCAAGGAATTCGATATCAGAAGACTCCTCCAAAGACTCCTAAATTAAATGGTTTGGCAGAGAGGATGAACAGAACTTTAGTTGAGAGAGTTAGATGTGTGCTTTCAGAGGCTAAACTTCCAAATTCTTTTTGGGCTGAAGTACTTAACACTTTTGCTTATGTTATCAATTTGTCTCCTATTGTTGCTTTGGATGGTGATGTTCCAAACAAAGTGGTTTGATAAGGATGTATCTTATGATCACTTGAAAGTGTTTGGGTGTAAAGCTTGTTTGCATGTTCCAAAAGATGAGAGGTAAAAATTGGATGTTAAAACTAAGCAATGCATCTTCATTAGTTATGGTCAAGATGAGTGTGGGTATCGCTTTTATGATCCAATTGATAAGAAACTCATAAGAAGTCGTGATGTTGTGTTTTTTGAAGATCAAACTATTGAATATATTGACAAGACTAAGAAACTAGATTCTCATACTAATGAGAGCTTAGTTGATGTTGATCCAATCCCTATTATTGATACATCTTCTGCACATGAGTGAACCCAAGGTAATGATCAGAGTGTAGAACATATAAATGTTCCTACCTATGATGTTGTGGTTGATAATCAACCAACTCATGGTGACATAACCACTTCGAATGATAGAAACCTCTTGTAGAAGATCTACTGGAGAAAAGCGAAGCTCAACACGTTATTCTCCTAATGAGTATATCATCTTGACTGGCATGGGAGAACATGAAGGTTATGATGAAGTCATGCTAGATACTCATAGAGATAGGTGGGTAGAAGCCATGAAAGACTATATGAATTCACCTCACGAGAATAAAACATATGAGCTAGTGGAGTTACCAAAAGGTATGAAAGCTTTAACAAATAAATGGATATTTAGATTAAAGCAAGATCAACATACATTTGCACCTACATACAAGGCTAGGTTAGTCGTGGTTTTGGTCAAACAAAGTGGATTCACTTTGATAATATTTTATCTCTTATTGCGAAAATGTCATCTATTCTGCAAGTCTAGATTTAGAGGTTGAGCATATGGATGTCAAAACTACCTTTCTTCATGGTGATTTAGAAGAGGAGATATACATGGAGCAACCTAAAGGTTTTGTAGTTAATGGTAAAGAAAACTATGTTTGCAAATTAAGAAAGAGTTTGTATGGATTAAAACAAACTCCAAGGCAGTGGTACTTAAAGTTTGAATCTATCATTGAAAATCAGGGATACAAGAAAACTTCTTCATATCATTGTGTATTCTTTCAGAAGTTCTATGATAATGATTTTATTATCTTACTACTTTATGTGGATGATATGCTGATTGTTGGCAAAAATAAATCTAGAATTGTAGTCCTTAAGAAAGAGTAAAGCAATTCATTTGCGATGAAGGACTTGGGGCCAACAAAGAATATCTTAGGTATACAAATCCATCGAGATAGACACAAGAATAAGTTATCTCTATCCCAAAATAAGTATATTGAGATAGTACTTAAGAGGTTCAACATGACATACACAAAAGTGGTTAGTACACCTCTTGTTAAACACTTTAAGTTGAGTACGACTCAAGGTCCATCGACTAATGAAGAGAAGAATGAGATGTTGAGTATTCCATATTCTTTCGCGGTTGGTAGTTTGATGTATGCTATGATTTGCACTAGACCAGATATTGCACATGTTGTTGGTACCGTTAGCAGATTTCTTTCCAATAAAAGAACATTGGGTGCAGTGAAATCGATACTACGATTATTTGAAGGGTACGTCAGATATGGATTTGTAATTTGGTAGTGGCAAGTCTTAACTAGTATGCTACACAGACTCTACACAGACTTCTGGCTATTTGATCACTTTTAGAGGGGATCTATTTCTTGGCAATCAAGACTTCAGAAGTGTATAACTCTATCTACCACGGAAGCCGAATATATTGCCATTACTAAAGGTGCAAAGGAATATTTTTGGATGAAGGAGTTTATCAAAGATCTTGATTTTGAACAATCAAGTTTTGTCTTATTTTGTGATAATCAAAGTGCTATTTATCTCACCAAACACTTTACCTTTAATTCTAAGTCCAAGCATATTAGTAGAAAATATCATTGGATTAGAATGACCTTATAAGAGAAATTATTTGAGGTTGAGAAGATACACATTGATGACAATCCTTCAGATATGCTTACGAAAGTGGTTATCGTAGATAAGCATGAGTTTTGTAGAAGTGAAGCAGGCATGAAGCCTGCCAAGAGATCCTCCACTTGAAGTCCATTTGGCCCCTTGGATGGAGGGGAGTTTGTTCGGCTATTGACCATGTTCCAGCCAAAGGCCCATGGCCTAATCCTACTTGGAAAAGGATTGAAATTATTCTCTTTATTTGGTTTCCAATTCTATTAGGAAAAAGATTGGAATTGTAATCCTATTTGTAGTTGGTTTTGGATTTGTAAAAAAAATGCACAACTCTATAAATAGAGGATGGTCTTGAGAGAATAATTAATTGCTCATTAATATTGTCTTTGAAAGAATTTAGAACATAATATAGGTTTCTTTGAGAGAACTTTCAACAAGAGAAAAGAAATAAAGAATAGGGTTCTTTTGCTGCAATTTTTTCTCCGACCACATCATTCAGATAGTGTTTCCCGATTAACTAACGTTGGATCTGTCTGAAATTTGTACTAAGTATTCCTAACATCTTAGTGGTTAATTTGAACGGTGGAGATCGGATTCAGAGGTCATAAAGATCCTGTTTTAGGTCCCGAACAGAAGCTGAGTTTGGGTGGTGTTTCTTTCTATTTATATTTTGTTAGTGTAGCTATTGTTTGTTCTCTTTTTGGGTACTTGTTGTGTAGCCATTAGAAGAATATTTGTAACCCTCTTATTGTTATAGTGAAGCAATTCAGATCTTGTCAATCCCGTGGTGATTACCTTCGGTTTGAAGGATTTTTCCACGTTAAACTTGGTATTCTTTATTGTTAGATTTTCATTTTTATTTTTTTGTCACAACACTTATGAGAGTTGGTTTCACTGCACTAATTATGATGGAATATGTTCGAGATGTTAATGAGCAAGACATACTTCTATTTATTGATAATATCTTTCGTTTCTTCCAAGCAGGATTCGAAGTATCTGCCTTATTGAGTAGAATTCCTTCCGTTGTGGGTTATCAACCGACCCTAAGTACCCAAAATGGGTTCTTTACAATATTTTCTTCACTTGAATAAAAAATTATGTATTTTGCCATCACATTTTCCTTGTTAAAATTGTGGTAAATTCAAATGACATAGATTGCATTTTTCTTGTAATATTATTTCATATAACTGTACTTTTGATTTGATTCATAGTGATATATGTTGTATTACACCAATTTCATTCTATATTGATATTTTATCTTGTTTATTGACCATGTTTCTCGATATACATGGGTGTTTTTTTAGAAACAAAAGTAAAGTTCCTAAAGTCATATAACAATTGTGACCTATGTTGAGACTCAGTTCGATAAATGAATCAAAAAATTCAATTTGATTCAGGTGGGGAATATATGAAGTCTGTACTCATAGATTTTTTTAAAGAGAGACATTACTTCGCAACACTCTTGTCATAACACACCTAAGTAAATTGGGGTTGTAGAAAGAAAAAACACGTTAGCTCTTCTTGATACATAGCATGTTCTTAAAATATTGAGTTGAAGTCGTCCAAACTTCTATCTATTTAATAAATAGACACACCATCACCGTTAACAAAAGATGATAGTCCATATTTGTATTTTTTTGGTAAACTCCTTGATTGTTCTTATCTAAAAGTTTTTATTGTGTGTGTTTTGTCCATTTGCCTAGACATCAATGTTATAAATATTTGTTTAAGTTGTGAGGTGTGTTTTCCTGGATTATAATGATGTTCAAAAGGGTTATCTTTGTTGTGATTCTTCTAGACG
This sequence comes from Solanum chilense, assembly GCA_032847665.1. Classification (NCBI taxonomy): domain Eukaryota; kingdom Viridiplantae; phylum Streptophyta; class Magnoliopsida; order Solanales; family Solanaceae; genus Solanum; species Solanum chilense. Next base: position 39,277,948 of record CM064968.1, on the reverse strand, counting down.
ATAACTATGGGTTTCCAAACATTTAATTTTATTGGAGCATTTTGTTTACTTACCCTATCATGTCTTAAACAATATTAGACTATATCTTCTTTCTATACAAGTTTGAGAATTGACATGTACAAAATTCTCTATCTCCCAGCGAAGACTCTAAGGGAATTACTAATGATCCTGATCAATCAGATATATTTCTTATGAATAATTCAAGTAATAGTACTTTGTCGTCAAATTCATTGAATACCTATTCCACTGATTCATCTAACAACAATGATGATTCCATGGTGAACCTGATAAGTGATCAAATAAATTATTTAATTTCATATCCTGTCACTCTGAACGTAAAACATTTGTCCCACATCGATATGAATATTATTTAGGTATATATGTTTCATCTTATACCTTACTTGCTACTTTGAATTTATCCCAATTACTTACCAACAAGCATCAAGTCATGACTACTAGAAAAAGGCAATGAAAGAGAAAATTTCAACTTTAGAAGAAAACTATACATAGAATTTGACATCTAATCGACTGAAACTTCTGTTATTGAAAACAAATGAATTTAATCTGTAAAAATGAAGTTTGATGAATTGGAGAGGTAAAAAGCTCGCCTAGTATCTCAAAGATATAAACCAAAATATGGATTGAACTATGAGGAGACTTTTGCTTTTGTTGCAAAGATGACGACAATTTGTATGCTTCTCATTACTGCATCCATCAAATGCTGATAACTTCATCAATGAATGTGAAAAAACATATTTTTGCATGGTGAATTGAATGAGGTTATATACATGAAGCCTTATCCAGGGTACAACCAAACTCAACTAGATATGATTTTTCATCTTTGAAAATCTCTTTATGCCCTCAAGCAAGCACCACTTGAATGATTTGAGAAGTTTGATATACCATTATAAATGCTTAATTTTCTCAATGGGTTTATGATTATTTATCATTCATCCGATATCCTGACAATTTTACTACTGTGTGAATGATATATTATAACCAGAAATAATGAGAATGAAATTGTGCCTCTCATCAAATCTTCTTTATGCAACTTTAAAAATGAAGGTTCTTGGCAGGTTAAAATATTTTTTGGGTTTAAGGTTGAATATTTTTTGGATGGTATCATTCTAATACAAAGAAAGTATGCAGAAAATCTTGTCACGCCAGCATGTCTAGTATTTATAAGGTAGTGTACACACCGATGAAGATCTATGTGAAGTACAAAAATAATGATGATGACTCTTTTGCAAAATCACCCACGGAGATCAATGTGAAGTACAAAAATCATGATGATGATGATGACCCTTTTTGTAACATCTCGCAATTTGAAATAGGTAGGAAGAAGCTAAGAACTGGAAATAGTCATCTTTCAAAATAATAAAAATCTAAAAATTTGTTTAAGTTAGAAAAAAGTGAGTTTTTGATCAACTTCAATCAGTCATAATGTTATTGATTTTATGCGATTCCGAGTTCGTATGAGTGAGTGTTATGACCTTTGGAAGTTGGATTGTCGGAATAATAAAGTCCAATTCGAATTTTTGAAGGGTAGTTTAATCCTTTTCTTATCCTTTTATTTAATTCATTTTTGGTAATCAAATAGGGGTCTAAGCTGAACTTATTCATTTTACGCTTTTGGAAAAAGAGTTAGGATTATTAGAGAAGAGAAAAAAAGAGGAGAAAGGAGAAGAATGTTCAAGATTCGTCAAGATCGTCGAGTTTAGCTTGTGGATTCCATCGGGGGTGATCCCTATAAGGTATGTAAGTTACACACCATTGATTTCGGTTCACCCACTCGCCAAACATTTTTAATTTAACATGAATTCGTTCGAAAAGTTGTAAGTTTGAATGTTCTTGATGTGTGTTCTTGAATTTACTTTCGTTTTTGAATTGGGATGAAATTGAAGATTTTCTTGATATTATAGAGTCGATTATTAGAGTTGTTTTAGTTAGATTATTGTGTATATGTTGTGGGTACCTGAATTTAAAGAGAATTTGAGAAAAATAGTTGAGTTTAGGTGAATTGAGACTGAAAAACGAAGAAGGAAAGAGTCGGATAAGGAATGGGTATCAGGTCCGCGATGCGGACTTGTTCCTTAGATTTGGAAAATCCACCCCCGCATCGTGGAGTAGTCACGAACCGTTCTGCCTTAAAAGTTATTTTGCGACCAAATACTTTAACTCATCTCAGCGTCGCGGAGCATGTTCCCATCAATGATTTCTTGATTTTTTTTCTCATGATTAACTATCTAAAATCACTCTTAAACATCATGAGATCTATCCTATACGATTTCAATCCTTGAATCCATAGTTCAATTCAAGGATTAGTTAAGAGTAAAATCAAAAGAAGATAAGATCCAAGTTAAGAGAAGTTCTTAGAGTCTTTCAAAAGTCTTTCACAAATGATAAACATTATTTTAAGACTTGACCTTTGAGTTCAGTAAAGAGTAAAGTTGAAGTTCATTCTTTCAAAAGTATATAGGGACTATGTACACCCAAAGAATTTAAAATATTTTCACATTTATATAAGAAAGGAAACTTAAATATCCAAAGATCCTTTGAGCTAGTTTTCCAAAAAGAGTAAATGCTTTCACAATTAAACAAGAGAGGAAACTGATATTTCCAAAATATCCTTTAAGCTAAGTTTTGAGCAATTATCTCAAATCACATAAAGAAGTTACATTTTTAAACATAAAGAGCTAGTATATTTCAGGTTTAGTATTGAGCACCGATAATGGGGAGAGTTTAGAAAACTCCAAGCCGCCATAAACCATGTAGCCGCCACGGGTAGAAAAGGATCATACTTTTTAGATGATTCCTTTAGTGATTTTTAGCATAGACTAATGGATCCACTCAGTCGTTCAGGTTTTATACTCATGGCAAGGCATAGGTCAGCCCTGACAGCGTGAAGTAAATTGTTATATCATCACAATAGTTATTACGTGATGGTTGTCAATTAGACAAAATCTCACAGAAGTAATTGTATTTTTATATAGACAGATTACTTGTATTGTAAAATACATATCTGAGTTATATGTATCTTTTCCATATACCGAGAGTTGACTTCATGTTTTAAATAACTTTTCTTTATATTGCACTTGTTTTAAACTATTTTATATATTGAAATTAGTTTAGTTATGTTGAGTCCAGTTAAGCTAGGTAAGTTCTTCAGGTTCTTTTCAAGCCTATGTTGTTTTTAGAATTTCAACTTGCATACTCGTACATTCAATGTATTGATGTCAGTTGGCTTGCATCGTCTTATGATGCAGACACATGTAATAAGGTTAGTACATAGCACATCGTTGATCCACTGAGCACTCTTGAATCAGTTGGTGAGCCTCATTGCACTACAGGGGACTCTTTTTTATTGCTTTTATATTAGTTTACTAAGTTGTCGTGGATGTTTATACTAACATCCATCTCAGTCTTTTTAGAGGCTTTATAGATTGTCAGTCAAATGGTAGTTCATTCATCATTATTTTGTTATTGCCTTATATTAAGATTTTAGATGCCACTTTGGCTAAGTTAAATGTTTATTTTCAAAACATTATGAGTTCTATTTGAGACACTTGGTAGTTTAGCATTTTAATTCCTTTTCTTTATTTTTAAAGTCTTCCGCTTAATAAGTAAGTCATGCCAAGGGTTTGCTTGGGACCAATAATGGTTTCCGAATGCCAGTCCCGCCCTGGTTGTAGGCTAGAGGTGTGACAAACTTGGTATCAGAGTACAGAGTTTAAGGATTCTATAAATTCATATTTGTAAAGTCCTAGTTAACTGTGTGAAGCTTTCTACATCTATAATTAAAAGGTGCAACACTTAGGAAATTTTCTCACTTCTTTCAAACTCATTTTGTGCATTAGAGTTTGATCTCTAAAAATTTTCCTTCTAATTAGTGTTTACGCGTCTTTCAATTAATTATGCCTCTACAAAGAGCAATCAGAGGTCGTCGGGCTGGGAGAAATGTTGAACCACAAGAAGAAGTGGTACCTAGTGCACCTAAAGTGCAACCCTAAGGAAAGGTCACCAGTGCTAAGTTCCGTGAGGCTATTTGGATGTTCATCCAAGTTGTGATCAAACAGGTTGGGCATCAGAGAGCAAATCGATAGGAAATATCTGACACTTTGAGAATCCGCCAGTTCTTAAGAATGAATCCTCTAAGTTTCACAGGTTCGAGCAAGATTGAGGATTTTTTCAGAATTTTATTGAGGAGTTAAAGAAGGTATTTGAGGTTATTCATGTTGCCGATACAGAACTGGTTGAGTTGGCTGCATATCAACTAAAAAATTTTACTAGGACTTGGTTTGATTAGTGGTAAGAGGGTAGATATGAGGATGCACCACATGCGAGTTGGGCTTGTTTTGAGAAGGTTTTTTTGGTGCGTTTCTTTCCTTAAGAAATGAAATAGGCTAAGGTACAAGAGTTACTCTTACTTAACTATGATTTTCTAAGCGTTCATGAGTATGGGTTGAGATTAACCCAACTACCTTGTTATGCTCCGTAGATGGTTGCAGATTTAAAGAGTAGAATGATCATGTTTGTTGTTGGGTAGTCCCATCTATTAAGCAAAGCGGTCAGGGATGCAATGCTGGTAGGTGACATGAATATCTCAAGGTTGATGGTATATGTGCAGTAGGTTGAGGAAGAGAAGCTGAGGGATAGAGATGAGTTCAAGAATAAGAGAGCTAAGACAAAAAACGAGTCAGGACAGTAGAAGAGTAATGTAAACTGGACATACTTCCAACATAAATAGAAGGGACTTGCTCAATAAACTGCTAGTGCAACTGCACCTAAGAACAATGGTGAGTACAATATTCAGAATTTCTGAGCCATGTCTGCCTATTCTCAAGGTAGTAGGATGTAAGGGATAGTAAGCCTCATGTTTGTGTTAAGTGTGGTAGGAACCACTCAGGTACGTGTTTGAGGGATCCACTGGTTGTTTCAAGTGTGTCCAGAATGGGCATTTCATGTGCAAGTGTACAAAGAACAAGCAGGGAAATGGTAATGGGGGCAATAGAGCCCAGTTTTCTTCCCCTACTCCACCAGAAAAAGCTGCACCTAGAGGGGCTACTTTCGGTACCGGCGAGAGAACAAACTGATTATATGCCATCAATAGTCGTTAAGAACAAGAGGATTCGCCTCACAGGTTTGATACAAGTCTTTGACTTTATTGCTTATGCTTTGTTAGATCTAAGAGAGAGTTTGTCTTTTGTAACTCCTTATGTTGCTATGTATTTTGATGTTATTCCTGAGCAACTTAGTGAACCATTCAGTGTTTCTACACCTGTTGGTGAGTTTATTCTAGTAGAGAGAGTCTATCGTGATTGTCATATTTTTGTCAATCACAAGAGTACCATGACCGATTTAATTGTGTTAGATATGGTGGATTTTGTTGTCATTCTTGGTATAGAGTAACTTCATGCATGTTACACCTCTGTTGATTGTAGAAGTCGAGTTGTAAAGTTTCATTTTCCTAATGAGACACTCTTAGAGTAGAAAAGCAGTTCAATAGCGCCTAAGGTTCATTTTATTTCATACCTAAAAGCAAGGAAGTTAGTTTCTAAGGTGTGTCGATCACTTAATCCAAGTTAATGACTCTAGTGCTGATACATCTTATTCAATCAGTTTCGGCAGTAAAAGATTTTTTAGAAGTGTTTCTAGATAATCTACCCAGAATCCCTCCTAAGAGAGAGATAGACTTCGCTATAGATTTTCTTCCAAATATTTATCCTATATCTATTCCACCATATAAAATATCTCCAACAGAGTTGAAAGATATCAAAGAACAGTTGAAAGATCTTCTTTATAAGGGCTTCATTCAACCAAGTGTCTCACATTGGGACGCTCTGATCTTATATGTGCGAAAGAAAAATGTTCCCTTAGGATGTGTATTGATTACTGTCAGTTGAACAAGGTTACCATAAAAAACAAATATCCTCTCCAAATGATTGGTAATCTTTTCGATCAACTTCAGGGTGCCACCTATTTCTCTAAGATAGATCTCATATCTGGCTACCATCAGTTAAGAGTGAGGGAATATGATATTCCAAAGAGAACATTTAGGACCCGTTATGGTCACTATGAGTTCATGGTCATGTCATTTGTTTGACCAATGCACCTGCATAGTTCATCGACCTTATAAATAGAGTTTTCAAACCTTATTTGGATATGTTTTTTTTATCATTTTCATTGATGACATATTGATCTATTCAAGGAATGAAGAATATCATGCTAGTAATCTCAGAATAGTTCTCTAGACTTTAATAGATAGAGAGTTGTATGTCAAGTTCTCAAAGTGTTAGTTTTGGCTTGAGTCTGTGACATTTGCTAGGCCACATTGTGTTTGGAGAGAGACTTAAAGTTGATACCTAAAAAATAGAGGTACAAAATTAGCGTAGACCTACATCTCCAAATGATATTAGGAGATTCTAGGGTTTGCCAGCTATTAGAGAAGATTCATAGAGGGGTTCTCATTTATTTCATTCTCTTTGACCAAGTTAACTCAGAAGACAGTTAACTTTTAATGGTCTGATGCTTGTGAGAAAAACTTTCAGGAATTAAAAAAGAGGTTGATTGTTGCCCAGTTTTGACCTTACCAGAAGGTATGCAAGGCTTTGTTGTCTATCGTGATGAGTCTATAGTTAGTTTGGATTGTGTATTAATGTGGAATGGCAAGGTTATAGCTTATGCCTCCAACGGTTTAAAGTTCATGAGAAAAATTACCCAACCCATGACTTAGAGTTGGTTGCCATAGTATTTTCCTTGAAGATATGACATCATTATTTGTATGGTGTGCATGTAGATATGTTCACCGAACACAAGAGCCTTCAGTATGTGTTTACCCAAAAAAAAACTTAATATCAGACAGAAGAGGTGGTTAGAGTTACTCAAGGATTATGACATGAGTATTCTTTACATCCTAGTAAGGATAATATGGTTGATGATGCTTTAAGCAAGTTGTCTATGGGTAGTGTCGTCCATGTTGAGGAAGAAAAGATAGAGCTAGAGAAAGATGTACATAGAGTTGCACGCTTAGGAGTCCAATTAATGGATTCCACAGAAGAAGGAGTGGTGGTGATGAATGGGGCTGAATTATCATTAGTGTCAGAAGTAAAATAGAAGTAAGACCAATATCCCATTTTGCTTGAATTCAAGGCAAATGTTCATAAGCAAAAAGTAATGACTTGTGAACAAGGGGGGATGGTGTGTTGAGGTTTCAAGATAGATTGTGTGTACCCAGAGTGAATGAATTCCAAGAGGGAATCATGGAGGAATCTTATAGCTTAAAATACTCCACTTATCCGAGACCCGAAAGATGTATTGTGGTTTAAAAGAGGTTTATTGGTGGAGTACTATGAAGAAGGACATTTCAAAGTTAGTTGCTAAGTGTACGAATTGCCAACAAGTTAAAGTAGAGCACCCAAGGATTGGTGGTATGGCTCATAATATAGAACTTTCAAAATGGGAGTGGAAGATGATCAATATGGATTTCATCACAGGTTTACCAAGGTCTCGTAGGCAACATGATTCGATTTGGATGATTATGGATCGAATGACCAAATCAGCCCACTTTTTTATAGTAAAGACTACCCATTCAACAGAAGATTATGCTAGGTTATATATTCAGAAGGTGGTAAGACGTCACCTTGTTTCAATTATATCAAATAGGGTTACACAATTTACTGCACAATTTTGGAAGTCATTTAAAAAAAGGTTTGGCTTTAAGGTGAACTTAAGTATTGTCTTTCATCCTTAGACACGTAGGCAAGAATAATACACTATTCAACTTTAGAGTATATGTTGAGGGCTTATGTGATCGATTTCAAAGGTAATTTGGATGATCACCTACCTCTCATCGAGTTTTCTTACATCAATAGTTACCACCCGAGCATCCAGATGGCTCCTTATGAAGATCTTTATGAGAGAAGATGAAGATCTCTTATTCGATGGTTTGCAGTGGGTGAAGTAGGGTTGATAGGACCAGGTTTAGTTCATCAAACTATGGTAAAGGTGAAGGTGATTCAAGAGGGGTTGAAAATGACACAGAGTCATCAAAAATCCTATATTGATGTTAGGAGAAGAGTTAGTGTTTGAAGTTGATTATTGGATGTATTTAAAAGTTTTACCCATGAAGGGCGTTATGAGATTTGGCAAGAAGGGGAATCTTAGACCACGGTATATTAGACCTAATCAAATAGCCAATAGAATTGGCAAAGTATCTTATAAGTTGGAGCTACCACAAGAGTTAGTAGTGTTTCATCCGGTATTTTATGTCTCCATGTTGAAAAAGTGCATGGGAGATCCTTCATGATCATACCAACTGAAGATATTGAGATTAAGGATATCATATCTTATAAGAAGATTCCTGTTCAAATTCTAGATCATCAAGTTTGCAAGTTGAGGACTAAGGAATTAGTATCAGTCAAAGGCCTTTGGAAGAACCAATTTATCGAGGAAGCTACTAGGGAAGATGAGGAAGATATGAAGAAGAGCTATCCACATCTCTTCAAATCTGGAGAAGTTCCAAATCAAGGTATTAATCCTTCCTTAATATTAATTTAAAAGTTGAAATGTTGTTTTACATTTGCTTGTGGGTGCTATCTTGCAATTTTAAATAGTTATGAAGAAGCTAAGAACTGGAAATAGTCATCTTTAAAAATAATAAAAATCTAGGAAATTTGTTTAAGTTAGGAAAAAATGAGTTTTTTATCAACTTCAAACGGCCATAAATTCTATATCAAAATGATTTAGAGATACTTCTAGATATGGTAGGAAAGATCTTTGGAATGATCTTTCCAACACGCTAAGTTTGCGCGATTATGAGTTCATATGAGTGAGTTATTCCCTTTGAAAGTTGGATTGTTGAAATAAGGAAAGTCCAATCCGAATTTTTGAAGGGTAGTTTGGCTTTTTACTTACCTTTTTATTTTAATTTATTTTTTCTAATTAATTAGGGGTCTAAGTTGAACATAGTCAATTAACGCTTTTGGAAAAAAATTTAGGGTTATTAGAGAATAGAAAAGAAGAGGAGAAAGGAGAAGAACATTTAAGATTCATCAAGATTGTCGAGTTTAGCTTGTGGATTTTGTCGGGGTGATTCCTATAAGGTATGTAAGTTCATTGCAATGTTGGCTTCGTTCATCCATGAGCCAAACATGTTTAATTCAGCATGAATTCATCCTAAAAGTTGAAAGTTTGAATGTTCTTAATGTGTGTTCTTGAATTTACTTTCGTTCTTGAATTGGGATAATATTGAAGAGTGTTGAGATTATAGAGTCGATTATTAGAATTGTTTCATTTAGATTCTTATATATATGTTGTGGGGTACCTGAATCTAAAGAGAATTTGAGAAAAATATTTGAGTTTAGGCGAATTGGAGATGGAAAACGAATAAGGAAAAAGTCAAACAAGAATAGGTACCGGGTCTGCATCGCTGAAGTGTTCCTCAGATTTGGAAAATCCTCCCTCGCGTCGCAGAGCGGTCCTGGAACTTTTTGCCTCAAAAGTTATTTTGCAACCAAATACTTTAATTCATCTTCGCATCGTAGAGTAGGTTCCCAACAATGATTTCTTGATCATTTATCATTATTAACTATCTAAAATCACTCCTAAACATCATGAGATCTTTTCTATCGCATCAATCCTTGAATCCATAATTCAATTCAAGGATTAGTTAAGATTAAATTCAAACAAAGTTAAGATCCAAGTTAAGAGAAGTTCTTAGAGTGTTCCAATAATCTTTCACAAATGATTTAACTTTGTTTCAAGACTTGAGTTTTGAGTTCAGCAAAGAGTAAAGTTGAAGTTCATTCCTTCAAAAGTTTATGGGGACTATGTATTTCCAAAGAGTTTAAAATATTTTCACATTTAAATAACAACGGAAATTGAGATTTCCAAAGAGACTTTGAGCTAGTTTTCAAAAAAGAGTAAATGCTTTCACAATTAAACAAGAAAGGAAACTGAAATTTCCAAGATAGCCTTTGAGCTAAGTTTTTGAGTAATTATCTTAAATCGCTGAAAGAAGTTATGTTTTTAAACATAAAGAGCTAGTATATTTTGGGAGAAGTATTGAACACTGATATGGGAGATAACTCAAAAAACTCCAAGCCGCCATAAACCATGTAGTGACCATGGTAGAAAAAGTTCATAGTCTTTAGAGGATTCCTTTAGTGATTCTTAGCATAGACTAGTGGATCCACTTAGTAGTGCAAGTTCTATACTCATAGTAAGGTATAGGACAGTGCTGGCAGCGTGAGGCAAAACGTTTTATCATCACAATAGCTCTTAAGTAATGGTTGTCGGTTAAAGAAACTCCTATAGAAGTAATTGCATTTTCATATACACAGTTTACATGTATTTTTACATACATCTCAGAGTTATATGTATGTTTGCATACACCCAGAGTTTACTCTATGTTTTAAACATCTTTTCTTTATATTGCACTTGTTTTAAACTACTTTATATTGAAATGAGTTTAGTTATGTTGTAAGTTCTTCATATTATTTTCAAGCCTATTGTTTTGATCATTCCAACTCGCATACTCGTACATTCAATGTACTGATTCCAGTTGGCCTGCATCGTCTCATGATGCAGACGTAGGTAACCAGGATCAGCATGCAGCGCATCATTGATCCAGTGAGCACCCCAGAGTCAGTTGGTGATCCTTCTTGCATTCCGGAGGACTCATTTTTATTGCTTTCAGTAATTATATTAGTTTATTAGGATGTCGTGGAGTTTACCTCGACATCCATCTCATTCATTTTAGAGGCTTCATAGATAGTTAGTGAGATGTTAGTTCATTTGTCGTTATCATGCTATTGGCTTATGTTCAAATTTGAGTTGCCACTTTGGCTAAGTTAAATATTTATTTTTGAAAACATTATGAGTTCAGTTTGAGACAATTAAGTTGTATAGTATTTGAATTTCTTTTCTTTATGCTTAAAGTCTTTCGCTGAGTAAGTAAGTCAGGCTAAGAGTTCGCTTGGGGCCAATAATGGTTCTCGATTTCCAGTCTCACCCAGGGTATAGGCTCAAGGCATGAAACTTTTACATGATGTTCAAACTCTCAAAAACTTCATAGCTCTATTGGTGGCTCAACTACATTACATGCTGACAATATTAGTGCAATACAAATAGCAACAAATTAGGTCCACTATGAGAACATAAAGCACATAGAAGTGGCATGTTATTATATTCATGAACTTGTTGTTAATCAAGTTATTAATCATCGACATATCACGTCTCATGATCAATTGACAGACATGTTTACAAAGGTAATGACAAGGAGCAGAGACCAATTCATATTATCAAAATTGATGCTTCTTGATAAGTAGCATCAATTTGAGAGGACATATTGATCATATTAGATATAATTCTAAATATCTTATATGATTCTAAAAGATATGAAACAATATTCTACTTTAACCATGCAGAATTATACCATTGTATCCTGCTTCTACTTATGTATTTTTTATATATAAATAGGGATTGTTATCAATTGAAAAACACAGAAATACAAAATACTTTTTAACTTTTTTTTGGTTTGTGATTTATTAATTGCTTAAAAAATCAAGTACAATATCAATACACAAACCACCACGTACTGATAGGATCAGGCGGTCAGTCCAACATACACAAGTAAGTAGTTCATGACTTAATAGCAACCACAAAGCAATATGCAATATAGCAACAACATCGGTCACATGACATGAAAACGACAAACAAGAACTAAACAATGCATAACATGTCTCACATGATCATAATGCAAATATTGATCCTCTCGTGGAACCTCAAGCACATACGTAGTCTTCTCACGGAACCAACCCAAATTATAGTATAAGACTAGGCATAGCATCCGAGTCAACCATATATAATCATATCAGGCATGAAAATTGAGCCAACCAACAAGCATACCAAACATGTATAATCACATTATACTACATCGTGCATCAACACATAGCACAATAAACAAGACTACTTGCACCCACATGGTACAATCACAAATTCATTTCACATGCTTCATATTGTACATTACACAATATGACGCTACAAGCAATAAACATGCACATGTACATAATCCAGAAGCATATAACCATCACCTACCTCGAATCAAGCCTCTTGAAAATTCTAAATAGCCCTTAGCTTTTCTCTTACGAAGTTGCTTATACTTGATCTAGAATAAGCAATACAAATAGCAATTAATCACAAAGGGCCTAATAATTTATCTGAATTAATAACAAATTCCAATTCTGATCAAAATGTGATCAACTTAGGGCTCCTTCCCATGATGAATTTATGCTCAAAATCCCTTAATTTTAATAAATATGATAGAAATAAAATGTGAGCTTGTCATCAACTAAGACTCAGAGTAATCCATAAACGTAATTATGAAAGCAATCACTTATACTTGTGATCGCGTACACTTGGGTGTTTGTGGAATAACAAACATTTAATGCATAATGATACTTGGAGTTCCATTCCTATTTTACCAAGGATGAAATATAAGTACTTTGTGTTATTTATTCATCATATTCTAAAGATACATGAGATTTTTTTATTCCAATAAATTTGTCCTGAAATTTGTTGAGTTTGTTCATACACAATTTTATAAAGTCATGAAAACATTTTATTTTAATTTTTGAAGAGAATACATTAATTAATATCGTTGAGCTTTCAAAAAGTAAAGGAATTATTTTTAGTGCACTTTTCATCATACTCCAAAACAAAATGAGCATTAGAAAGAAAGAATCGAATCATTTTTTAAATTACATTGACTCTATTGAATATTTCTGATATGTCAAATAATTTTTTGTCTAAAGCAGTACATACTTTTGTATTAATGATCAATAAACAAACATTCTGAGTCATTGATAATGAGATTCCATACTTCAAATGATTTCATAGTAAATCTAACTATTCTTATGTGTTTTTAATTGTGTTTGCTTTGTCCATCTTTCAGCACATGAATATCATAAATGTTTTAAAAATTCAGCATAATATTTTTTGTGGGCTACAACGACACGCAAAGATGAATGTCCCCCTCATATAATGTATTTTATTGTCACTCTGAATATTTAATATTAGTTACTTGAGACTTTGTTGACAAACCAACATATGGAGTTTTCATGGAAAGTAACAAGATGTATTCGATTAAATTTAAGGTAGATGGTACGTTGATTGCTACAAAGTTTGAAAGGTTTCCCAAGGGTAAAACTATGAGCATGGGATAGATTATGAGAAGATTTATGTATTTATTGCTAAGATCACAATTCACAATGATACGAGTATTGTGCCTACAAAAAGTTGTATTTATGATTTACATCTTGGTATGTCTTGCCAAGATCAAATGCATTTTGTCATCTTTCGAAATCTCTATGGCTCAATATAAGCTTGTTAAATTTCATTTGATTAATTTCTAATTCACAATTCAAATTGCGGAATATTCTCAAAGCTCATTTATGTCGATGATATCATTACCACATGAAATGATTGTAGCAAGTTCAACAATTAATTGACTACAATGCCTTTTATCGGAGTTTAAAATGGTGCTATTATAACTCTTATGGTGTTGCACGTTAATACATTTTAGTGCGATTAAAATAGCAGTAGAACATAAAAATACAAAACATATAAAGGTGGACTAGCATTACACTTGGGAATTGGTTGTCAGTCGTCTCATTTCTTCTCATGATCAACTTACCAATTTGTTTACAAAGGCAATGACACACACACAACATCACTATCTTATCTCCAAATTTCTACAATGTTTATCGGTTTATCATTATAAAGAGGGGGTGGGTGTTAGGAAATGCTATAATCGTATTGTTATCACAAAATATATTATTTCTTAAAATATGACTTAATTACCGATACTATAGTTATAACAATATATACACCTTCCTTGACCTTTAACCCTAACATCTTGTATGGTGCAACGTATACTTGTGGGGTATCATTAATATACTCATTTTTCAGAAAATTACATTCTACAACTAGGTTAAAATATATTTTATGTATACATATTACATATAAACACTCCTTAGCTTCTTTGTGAATTTAATACTTTTTTTATATTTTGATATCCCTTAGTGAAACTATTGACTATAAGTATCTCCTATTGGATAGTTGAAAGGATAGAAGGCACTTGATGTTACGTTGCATATGTTATTCCTTTCTTTTCAATTTGTTTATCATAATTTGACTTATAACAGAATTAAAGAAAATAAAGAAGACTTTTGAATCTGATGATCTCAAAATTAAAAATATGCAAATCATGTGGTCGTAATCATATCATGTGAAAAGTAAAATTGAAACATTATTGGAAAAAAAAAAAGACATTCTTTATCAAACGGAGTAAAGAAAACAAACAAATTGAGTATGTATTTATCTATCCCTATCTTATTCGAATGTGATAACTTCACTAGTAAAGCCAAAAAGTGTAATGCCGTGTTTAATGACATGATTCCCTTAATCGATCAATAGGATAGCAAATTCTTCACGGATTAAAGATGAGACATTGAAGAAGCTTAGTACATGGAGCCATTGAAATTAGTTTGGATGTAACTTAATTTGTTGAGATATATACATGTAAAACCAAATAAAATATAGTAGAATAGGAGGAGGTATAGCTAGTATCCAATATATGAACAGAGTGGGGGGTGTCACGAGATTGCAAATAGGAACAGTTCATTAATAAGGAAGTTTGCATAAGGTTGTTGCTTCAAACATTGTCTCCATTCCTCCAAGACAAATATGCACGTACCCAAACCTCTTCACATGTGCACCCTTCCCTTTTATCAATTATTATCATTACTACAAAACAATTCTCTCCATACATATTTATCTTGTCTCTTCCTATTTACTATTTCTCTATTTTCATTTTTTCTTAAACTAATAAACATATACTATATCTCTTCTCTTTCCTCTCTGTAATTCTGTCAATACTTCCCTTTGTTGATTATATGGGGTGTCTTCATTCATATGTCTCGCAAACTATATATTATCTTCATATATGTTATGTTGTGTAAATAGTAAACACCAAAATGTATACGGGGGGCAATAGTCTGATAAATAATATCGCGTAAAAATCAAGTATTGATTTGAGACGACCACAATCATCTGAGTCTACTTAATACAAAATAAAATGTCACAATATAGGTGATGTTGTGTCACTTTCCAAAATTATGGGGACACCACTGCAAGTAAGGGTAGGCATGTCTGTCTGTTGTCACACAGAGATAAAAATTAAACAAGAAGAAAAGATTCATCCTGGTTTGAATATTGGATATTTAATCCAACTCGTTTAAGGTTGAAATGTACATGAAGGAGACCTAGATGATCTACACCTCTACATCACACTTTCATTTCAACGAGCAATTAATAGACCCTCAACCTACTAATATTATGATGGACGTTCTTAACCACTTGAGCAAGTCTCACTAAATTGTTATGTAGAAATCCGTGTGTTAGTTAACGAAATCAGATAATTATGTTTAAAAGAAGAAACGATCAAGACTTGGAGCCTCTTTACAAATGAGTGTATGAAAACAAAGGCAACTAAGTGTTGTAATTTCACATAATTAGAGAAGGCAAAAGTTTACCCCTGAGAATACAAATTGTGAGTCACGTGAGTTAGAGAGTATCACTTCGGGAAAGTACATTCACATGCAAATGTGACAAAAAAACAAAGCAAAATCATGTATTTAAATTGCAAAAGTTTTGAGTCATAAAGAGAGAATGTACGGGAATGGTAGGGTCCTTGTTTCAACCAAATGACAAAAACACTGTCTTTGAACTTATTAACAACCTTTCCTCAACATTCAATATTTAGTTCAATGCAGTTTTTATTCCTTTTATTTTATTCAGAATAGTATACAATGCGCGCTCGCACAGGTGTACCTATTGCTTAATACATTCTCCCAGCAAAATCTCTTATACTGTAATAAAATCTTCTATAAGTCACACAACTCTGTACAGCTTTGATATTTTGTACTCTTGTAACAGAATACTTATCTGAGATAGTATTATTGTAAGGCTTCACAGGAACCATGGAAGTCTCTCCTACCCAATCTTGGATAGCACAGGCTGTAGTGTAAGGACCATTTTGCTTCCTCCTGTGGACAAATGTGTGCGGTTTTTCTTGCACTTTTAAGGTTTTTTTGTTTCATACAACATTGATCACCTCTGGTAGGAATATTTGGGTCATTATAAGATCCTGCAACTTGAAATGAATATGAGTCACAAGACATTAGGAATATGTATGTTCCCCACTTCCTACGACATCTTGCCATATATTCTCAAGGAACAAATTGATCAAGCACCAGATAATATGGTTATAGACAATACTCATTTGCATTGCTGGACCATGGTTCGAACAAAGAATCCAAAACACATAGGTCCTGCTGATACTTGTCCAGATGTCTAAAAGCAAATCTAATGGCCCCCATTTGTTTCATGTCTAGTCATATACAATTCTAGCCATTTAAATCTTCAACATCACACATATTTTGCTAAAACTATCAAGTGCACAATGGCATTAAAGAGAAAGGAGAACTGTTGTCTTGCCAACTGCAGCTTCTAAAACAGATTGATTGTGACAGATGATTACCCTAAATTCAGAGGTCAAGGGCTGGATTAGAACTTAAATACAACTCAAAATTCACCAATCCGTTTAGGAAGTACAAAAATCCAAAAAAAACCTTAACTTCAAAATTCATAGGAAAAGCAACAGGATTTTGTGTCAATAGCAACTTTGTATGGGGCATCCAGAATATTTTTCCATTCTGATGCCCCTTGAAGAATTTACATCACTATAGCTTAACTCACTCGCTAGCAATGTTAAAGATCCCATGAAACAAGAGACCTTTCACTTAGCATAGCCATGGCTTTCTAGTGGACATGTAACATAAATTACATGTATCAAACATGTAAGAATTCTCTCAACTTTCTTCAGAAGAAAATTTTTAAAAGGTCAGCAATTTAATAGAACATCTAAATAAAGACATTATGGAAAATTTCTAAGAAAGTTGCAAGAATCTCAGACCTGATAATAGTAATCTCAAGACCTTACATCATATGATAAATTTTGAAATCTAATCAGCAAATTTGACTTGTATTTCCCAACTTCAGCATCCTCAGCAGACTCACGAGTGGAATTGAGGATTGATATAACTCCAGCTTGATGTAATACCACAGCAGCCTCATCTGCAGTATAAGAATGAACAGCAAATTTGACTTGTATTTCCCAACTTCAGCATCCTCAGCAGACTCACGAGTGGAATTGAGGATTGATATAACTCCAGCTTGATGTAATACCACAGCAGCCTCATCTGCAGTATAAGAATGAACACAACCACTACATCCATTCAAGCCCATGTACAATCACAAATAACAAATGCCTCAGCAAGGTCCAGTAACATCTGACATTAATGCAGGGTGTCAATTTGAAGCTAACCAAACATCAGGCCTAGCAACATATAGTATCATTAGGCAATTGGTCTTAATCGCCGATTAGTGTCATCAGCCAAAATAGGATAATGCAGCAAGGGCCACACAAACAAAATAAGAAGTCTTCATACATCTATAGTTAAACACTACACAAAACTCACTCAAGTTGTACAGCATACTTTTGCCTTAAATACACGTGTAACAGGCCACAAGTGTTAGAATACATGCAATTGCTCAAATTAATCACACCATTAATGGATTCTCACAGATGTATTAGAGAGAAAAGAAGAGAGATGATATATTCAGAAAGAAGAAGAATGTTCTGTTAACCAACTAATTACAATGAAACAGTGATTTATATACACTGTTAACCGACTAACAACTTGTCTAATTCTGTAACTACCCTTTAACTAACTTTACATATACGATCAAGTGACACCTATCTCATTACTCCCCTCAAGCTGGTGGGTGCAAACACATTCAACACACCAAGCTTGCTCACTACAACTTCATGTTGTGATCTAGGAAGCCCCTTAGTATGTCTGCAAGTTGTTCTTTTGAACTCACATATTCTGTCCTCATCATTCCTGCTTGTATTTTTTGTCTGATAAAATGACAGTCGATCTCTATGTGTTTCGTTCTCTCATGAAACACAGGATTGGCTGCTATTTGCATGGCTGCTTTGCTATCACTGTATACTACAGCAGGCTGCTCAACTTCACTTCCCAATTCCTTCAATAAGGCAACTATCCATACCAACTCTGAAACTGCAGTTGCCATGCTCCTATACTCCGATTCTGCTGAACTCCTGGAAACCACATTCTGTTTCTTTGACTTCCATGACAACAATGTTTCACTATGTTTAACTAGATATCCTGACACCGACCTTCTTGTATTTGGGCATGCTGCCAATCTGCATTACAATATACACTCAGTTTATTAGACTTGTTACTGCCCAGTAATATGCCAAGTCCCGGCTCTCTTTCAATGTATCTCATCACTCTCACTGCTGCCTCCCAGTGTGACTGTATTGGTTGCTGCAAAAATTGACTTAATGTTTGAACTGAATAAGCAATGTTTGGTCTGGTCATGGTCAAGTACAATCTTCCCTATAACCTTTGATATTGCTCTCTATCTGCAAAAGGTTCATCATCTGATTCTCCAGTAATGCAACTTAATGTTTGAACTGAATAAGCAATGTCTGGTCTGGTCATGGTCAAGTAAAACATCTTCCCTATCAACCTTTGATATTGCTCTCTATCTGCAAAAGGTTCGTCTGATTCTCCAGTAATGCAATCCGATTCTGGAGTTGTCAGCTTCATATTAACTTCATCTGGAGTCCAAGTTGGCTTGGCACCTCCTAAACCCAAATCTGAAATAATTTCTAAAGCATACTTCCTCTGATTCATCAAAATACCTTTGGCTGATCTGCTAAATTCCATACCAAGGAAAAATTTCAATTCTCCAAGATCTTTGATCTTGAAAGCATTCTGTAAGGTTGCTTTTGTATGTTCTATAAGAGTCAGATTATTTCCAGTAACTATCATATCATCAACATAGAAAGAATTACTACCATATATGAACCTGTTCTCTTAATATATAATGAATGGTCTAAGCTGCATTGAATAAAACCAGACCACAGTAGTGCTTCACTTAACTTTAAATTCCATTGTCTGCTTGCTTGTTTGAGTCCATAGAGAGATTTTGACAAGTCTACGTACAAGTCTAGACTCCCCCTGACTAGGAAAACCCCCAGGCAACTGCATATACACTTCATCATGAAGATCACCTTGTAAGAAGGCATTGTAAACATCCAGCTGATGCACAGACCAGTCACACTGAGCAGCCAAGGAAAAAACAGTCCTGATAGTGGCTATCTTGACCACTGGAGAGAATGTTTCATGAAAATCCAGACCTTCTCTTTGAGTGTAACCCTTAGCAACCAACCGAGCCTTAAACCTCTAGGAAAACCCTCAGGCAACTGCATATACACTTCATCATGAAGATCATCTTGTAAGAAGGCATTGTAAACATCCAGCTTGATGCACAGACCAGGCACACTGAGCAGCCAAGGAAAAATCAGTCCTGACAGTGGCTATCTTGACCACTGGAGAGAATGTTTCATTAAAATCCAGACCTTCTCTTTCCATAACCATAACAGGATCGAGAAGGCTCGCGGTAGTCCGCTCGGCCATCCAGATCTAGATTTGCACATGACCAAGTTATACTAGAAACGTATTATAGTTTTGTTAAATGTTTTATCCTAAGTTTTGGCTGTATGGTAAACTTTTACTCAAGCATGGAGCCTGTCTTAATAATATACATATTAATGTATAGAGTTCTAACATGGGTTTTAGGCTGCCCCTTTCTTCAACAATTAACGAGGACTTACAATACCACATGCTCGCTACCATTAACAGTGTATTATCAGACTGTACCACCATCTCGAAACCAAGTCAAAACTTGTGATAAAAGATTTAAGAACTATAATAAGAATTCATTATAACTTGACTAGATCCAGATATTAAATAAGAACATCCTACAGAAATTATGAAGCTATAGCACAGAAATAAAAATTATCTTAGTCTGCCATGTAGGCGGCGACAATGAAAGAAAAGAATATTAAAATACTCAAAAAAGAAATACCTTGATAACAAATCTTAAAGCAAACTTCTTTATTATTGCACACTTAGAATATTTTACAAGAGTGAGAGAGAGCAAACTCAAGAGGAAAAATAAAACTCCAAACTTGCACACTTAGCCCTCCGAATGAGGCTTCTTATATAGAAAATAAAAAGTAAAATGGGTCACTTATGTGAGCCCTAAATAGTGTTTTAAACAGTACTATTAAACAGTAATATACTGTTTTTGATAAGGAAGAATCAAATCTTATCCTTTCCTTTCAAAGTCTTCATTATTGTATTATCTTGTTCTTTAATTGATGCGAGAAAGTCTTCCACCTTCTGCAACTGATTTTCTGTTAATTCAATATCTTGGTCAACAAACCGTGCATTAGCAGTATCACTTTGTCCACTTTTCATTGAAGTATCTGATTTATCAAATTCAGAAATATTTTGTAATAAATTCTTTTTAATTTCTTCCAAATAATCATTTATCATTTCTTCTTTGTTTTCATCTTAAATGGAAATTTTTCGAGCAATATGCTTGATTGAATTCCCAGTAGAAATGCCTTTTTGAGGAGAGTTCTGATATGCCTTAATGGTATTGGTAATTTGATCCAATAACTCGTCCATATAATTGTCCAGTTGTTGGGTCTTGTCTATTTAATTTTTCCCAAAAATTGGTAAAATATTTGCGATATAAACAATTTTTGGGAAAAATTACCGTGTCGGAACGCGACACTCCGATTCAAAAATACCGTGTCGGAACGTGACACTCCGATCCAAAAATACCGTGTCAGAACGTGACACTCCGATCCAAAAATACCGTGTCGGAACGTGACACTCCGATCCAAAAATACCGTGTCGGAACGTGACACTCCGATCCAAAAATACCATTAATTTATCCTTTATTAACACTGTTTTCAAATCATTGATATATTATTTCCATCAAGCCTTCTTTATTCAAGGCATCACTTCGAAAGAGAAGATTCAAGATTAAAAATTTGAAAGTCTCATAATTTTAGGCCAACCACAAACCACACAATCATAATATACAACCACACAATCAAGTAATAGGAGACTTTACAATATCACCCAATACATATCAATCGCTATTTAGAGTTTATCTATCACATAGAAATAAATCATAACCTACCTCCACCGAAGAACCGAATTCAAGCAACCTCCAATACTTTTGCTTTACTCAATGCTTTCAAACCTTTCCAATCTGATGATACTAAGTTTTTAATGTTGCTCCTCTGCAGATGAGTTTCTTCCTTTCCCCTTGAGATTAATTATCCCTTAATTATAATACATAAGACTAATTATAAAAATAGTAAAAGTAACCCACTAATTGTTTTAATATTATTTCTCTACCCACTAACTAAAGAAATAATAAAAAAAATACCCCACGAACTAAAGAAATAATAAAAAATTACCCCACTAATTAATTTCATAATTAAAACTACTCCACTAATTATATAAATATAATAGTCCAAAACACCCATAAAAAAATAGTGGAAGCTGACATCGTGTGGGGTTACGCAGCGTGTGACGGTCCGTCGCATCTAGTAAATATTTATCAGAATAATTCTACTGCTCAAACCGACTAAATGGGTTGTTACAATAGATACCAATTTACCCATCGTTCGTCCTAGAACGATCACAGCAAGAAAAGGGGAGGGCGAAAAAGAATACCTGGATTAGTAAAAAGATGTGGATATCTTTCTTTCATATCGACCTCACTCTCCCATGTGGACTCTTCAACTGGCCGATCCTTCCACTGAACCTTGATAGATGCAATGTCCTTTGATCGCAACTTGCGGACCTCCTTATCTAGAATAGCAATAGGCTGTTCTTCATAAGACAGATTCTTATCAAGAAGAATTGAATCCCAACGAATAATATAATTTCCATCACCATGGTATTTCTTCAGCATAGACACATGAAATACCGGGTGCACTCCTGACAACCCTGGAGGCAATGCCAATTCATAGGCCACATCCCCCACGCGCTTCAGAACTTCGAATGGACCAATATATCTCGGACTAAGCTTACCTTGCTTACCAAACCGCATCACACCCTTCATGGGTGAAACCTTCAGCAAGACTTGTTCACCCTCCATAAAATCCAAGTCCCTAACCTTTCGATCTGCATATTATTTCTGCCTATTCTGAGCTGCTAGCAGCTTCCCCTGAATGAATTTTACTTTATCTAACGATTCCCTCAACAGATCGGTACCCCAAGATCTCACCTCAAATACATCAAACCAACCAATGGGAGACCTACATCTCCTCCCATACAGTGCCTCAAATGGGGTCATATCAATACTTGAGTGATAGCTATTATTGTATGAGAACTCTGCTAAGGGTAAGAATTTATCCCAATGACCACCAAATTCTATCATACATGCACGAAGCATATCCTCCAACACCTGAATCGTTCGCTCAGACTGACCATCGATCTGAGGGTGAAATGCAGTACTAAGATCCAACCTAGTACCTAATTCAGCATGTAATGTTCTCCAAAACCTAGAAGTAAATTGCGTACCTCTATTTGATATGATGGAAAGTGGAACTCCATGCAATCGAACAATTTCTGAGATATAGAGTGTGGCTAACTTCTCCGCATTGTAAATCATCTTGACCAGAATGAAGTGAGCAGACTTAGTTAACCTGTAAACAATTACCCAAATAGAATCAAACTTACCCAATGTCTTTGGAAGACCAACCACGAAATTCATTGCAATTCTTTCCCACTTCCATTCAGGAATGGACATTCTCTGAAGTGTCCCTCCGGGCCTCTGGTGTTCATACTTTACCTGCTGACAATTCGGGCATTGGGCAACAAAATCAACAATGTCACGCTTCATTCTATTCCACCAAAAATGTTGCTTTAGGTCACGATACATCTTGGTTGCACCAGGATGTATAGAATACCTTGAACTATGAGCCTCTGTAAGAATAGTGTGAATCAAATCATCAACACGGGGCACGCATACCCTTCCATTAATTCTCAAAACGTCTTCCTCATCAATTTTTGCCTTTTTAGCCTCTCCTCGCAACACCATATCTCGAATTCGGCTCAGCTTCTCATCAGCAAATTGCTTTCCCTTAATCTTGTCAAGAAAAAGAATATTTTGCCTCCACACAGGCCAAAAATCCTCCTTTTTCTAGCACTTCCAGCCTCATAAAGTCATTAGCCAAAGTCTGAACCTCTCTAGCCACTGGGCGTCTGAAAACCTGTAAGTGGGCTAAACTACCCATGCTCCTTGCTTTTCCACTTAAAGCATCTGCCACAACATTTGCTTTTCTTGGGTGATACAAAATAGTAATATCATAGTCCTTCAACAGTTCCATCCACCTCCTCTGCCTCAAATTCAAATCTTTCTGAGTAAAGACATACTGTAAACTACGATGATCTGTATAAACTTCATATTTGACCCCATATAGATAATGTCTCCATTGCTTTAATGCAAATACAACTGCAGCCAACTCCAAATCATGGGTCGGATAGTTACGTTCATGCACTTTTAATTGCCTCGAAGCATAAGCAATTACATTCCTCTCCTGCATTAGCACTGCACCCAAACCAGAATAAGATGCATCACAATAAACAATAAAATTCTCACCTTCCACTGGCAAGGTAAGAATTGGTGCAGTAGTCAACAAGGTCTTAAGTTTTTAGAAGCTTTCTTCACATTCATCCGACCATACAAATGGAACATTCTGCTTAGTCAAATTTGTCAGTTGCGAAGCAATAGAAGAAAATCACTTGACGAATCGGCGGTAATATCTAGCTAAACCAACAAAGCTCCTTACCTCTGAAACATTAGTAGGTCTTACCCAACTCTTCACTGCTTCAATCTTAGAAGGATCCACCATCACTCCATCCTTAGAAACTACGTGCCCCAAGAAGGACACTGAATCGAGCCAAAACTCACACTTGGAGAATTTGGCATAAAGTCTTTTCTCCCTTAACAACTCCAATACGATTCTCAGATGCTCCTCATGTTCTCTCCTGCTCTTTGAGTATATCAGTATATCATCAATAAATACAATAACAAAGAGATCCAGATATGGCTTAAAAATCCCGTTCATCAGGCTCATTAAAGCAGCAGGGGCATTCGTAAGCCCAAAAGACATTACTAAGAATTAATAATGCCCATACCTGGTTCGAAAAGCAGTCTTCGGCACATCTGCTGCTCGTATTTTCAATTGATGATAACCGAATCTCAAATCAATTTTAGAGAAGACACAAGCACCTTGTAACTGATCGAACAAATCATCAATGCGAGGAATGGGATACTTGTTCTTAATAGTTACCTTATTCAGCTGCCTGTAGTCTATGCACATCCGAAGACTTCCATCTTTCTTCTTCACAAATAAAACAGGAGCACCCCAAGGGGATGCACTCGGTCTAATAAAACCTTTACCTAACAACTCCTGAAGTTGGGCCTTTAACTCCCTTAACTCAGCTGGAGCCATTCTATAAGGGGGAATGGAAATGGGGCGAGTATCCGACTCCAGATCAATACAAAAATCAATATCCCTATCCGGTGGCATACCAGGAAGGTATGCAGGAAACACATCCAGAAACTCACGGACTATCGAAACAGACTCAATCGAAGGTACTTTGGAAGTATCATCCCTGAGATGGGCCAAGAAAGCTAAACAACCCTTACTAACCATCCTCTTAGCACGAAGAAAAGAGATAATACGAACTGGGGTGGAAATATAGTCACCCTCCCACACTAATGGGTCTGTCCCAGGCTTGGCAAATGTCACAGTTTTAGCATTACAATCTAAGATTGCAAAATTTGGAGAAAGCCAAGTCATACCCAAAATTACATCAAAATCAACCAATTCTAGAATAATCAAATCCACGTAAGTGTTGCTCCCCACAAAAGTCACAAGGCAAGACCTATACACCTTCTCAACTATCACAGACTCACCCATAGGAGTAGAGACACGAATAGGCATGTCAACCAAATCACAATTTAAATCAAGACCAGTAGCAAATGAGGAAGATACATATGAAAATGTGGATCAAGGATCAAATAATACAGAAGTCATGCAATCACAGATCAAAAAAGTACCTGTGATAACAGCATCAGATGTCTCTGCTTCAGAACTCCCGGGGAAAGCATAACAATGGGCCCTATCACTTGTCTGTCCATTGCCCCTACCAAGCTGCGTTGCAGTAGTTCCAACTTGCCCGCCACCCCTACTGATTTGGTGACCACCATTACCTTGGCCACCACGTCCTCCAAAATGGCGGTCTCTACCATGACCACCTCTACCTCTAACTATTGGGGGTCTGTAACTCTGTTTTGGACAATATTTCTTAATATGTCCAGTCTCTCCACATCCATAACAATTTCTGGAGTCAAGCATAGGTCTCTGTGAGTACGAAGTCTGGGGATGACCTCAAACTCAAAAAAATGCTGACTGATCTGCGATGGACCCCCAACTAAAGCCTGCAGTGAAGACTGAATAGGACGAGTTGGGTAACCTCCTGAACTATGCCCTCTGGAGTAAGAACCACTAAACTCACCTCCCTTACGGAACTTCTTAAATGTCGATGCTGTGGTGAAGTCGTTTGGCTTCACCCCCTCTACCTCTATCACAAAATCGACCACTTCCTGAAAAGATTTTGCTGCAGCAGCTACCTGTAAGGCTGAAATCTGCAAATCTGACCTCAATCCCTTCACAAAGCGACGAATTCGCTCTTGTGGACTGAAGCAAAGCTGAGTGGCATACCTGGATAGTGCACGAAATTTAGCCTCATCAGCAGTAACAGACATCCTTCCTTGCTCTAGGCTCAGGAACTCATCCCTCCTCCTATCCCTCAAAGTCTGGGGTATATACTTCTCCATAAATAAGCTAGAAAATGATGCCCAAGTCATGGGTGGTGCCTGTGCTGGTTGACACTCAACATACGACCGCCACCACATCTTGGCATCCCCCTGAAACTGATAGGTCACAAACTCAACACCGAATCGTTCTACTATGTCCATCTTATGTAGCAGCTCATGACAATCAACCAGAAAATCATAGGCATCCTCAGATTCAGCACCATTGAAGACTAGAGGTTTCAACTTTAAGAACTTAATGAAAAGTTCATGTTGATCACCTGTCATTATAGACCCTGTAGTCAATCGAGGAAATGTGCCTACTTCCAATGATGCCTCCATGCGGGGAGCCACAGCAGCTGCATGTTATACTCCCGGAACCTAAGGTGCTGGTGCAGAAAACACTAGGTGTCTGCCCTGATCAGATAACCCGCTAAGATAAGCAAGAACCTGATTAATCATCTCTGGGTAGGCTGGGGTGGTAATTCCTCATATTGAACCTGTTCAGTTTCCCCTTCCTCACCCTCTCTTACTACCTCATCAGTCGGTGGAGGAGTCACTACTCTATTCCTCGCTGGACCAGGTGTTTGTCTTCTACCTCTAGTGGGCGTCCTCCTGCGACCCCTACCACGGCCTCTTGCCACTGCTCCTCCTCGAATTACAGCCCCAGTGGTTGGCTCGGACGAACCATGTCTTGCCGGTGTTGGTGTTGGCACAGTTGTTGCTCTAGTTCTAACCATCTGCGAAATAGAGTGAGGATGTCAGATACCAATTTGTATCACCTAAATACCAATTGGATCCAAGTAATAGCACGAGGGAAAGAAAGAATGAAGTTTTCCTAAAGTCCTATAGCTTCTCGAAGAAAAGTAAAGGCGTCCCCATAACGTTCCTCAAGACTCTACTAGACTTGTTCTTCTTTGTGATACATCTTATTCTGGTTTGGGTGCAGTGCTAATGCAGGAGAGGAATGTAATTGTTTATGCTTCGAAGTAATTAAAAGTGCATGAACGTAACTATCCGACCCATGATTTGGAGTTGGCTGCAGTTGTATTTGCATTAAAGCAATGGAGACATTATCTATATGGGGTCAAGTATGAAGTTTATACAGATCATGTAGTTTACAGTATGTCTTTACTCAGAAAGATTTGAATTTGAGGCAGAGGAGGTGGATGGAACTGTTGAAGGACTATGATATTACTATTTTGTATCACCCAGGAAAAGCAAATGTTGTGGCAGATGCTTTAAGTAGAAAAGCAGGGAGCATGGGTAGTTTAGCCCACTTACAGGTTTCTAGACGCCCATTGGCTAGAGAGGTTCAGACTTTGGCTAATGACTTTATGAGGCTGGAAGTGCTAGAGAAAGGAGGATTTTTGGCCTGTGTGGAGGCAAGATCTTCTTTTTCTTGACAAGATTAAGGGAAAGCAATTTGCTTATGAGAAGCTGAGCCGAATTCGAGATATGGTGTTGCGAGAAGAGGCTAAAAAGGCAAAAATTGATGAGGAAGGCGTTTTGAGAATTAATGGAAGGGTATGCGTGCCCCGTGTTGATGATTTGATTCACACTACTCTTACAGAGGCTCATAGTTCAAGGTATTCTATACATCCTTGTGCAACCAAGATGTATCGTGACCTAAAGCAACATTTTTGGTGGAATAGAATGAAGCGTGACATTGTTGATTTTGTTGCCCAATGCCCGAATTGTCAGCAGGTAAAGTATGAACACCAGAGGCTCGGAGGGACACTTCAGAGAATGTCCATTCCTGAATGGAAGTGGGAAAGAATTGCAATGAATTTCGTGGTTGGTCTTCCAAAGACATTGGATAAGTTTGATTCTATTTGGGTAATTGTTGACAGGTTAACTAAGTCTGCTCACTTCATTCCGGTCAAGATGACTTACAATGCGGAGAAGTTAGCCACACTCTATATCTCAGAAATTGTTCGATTGCATGGAGTTCCACTTTCCATCATATCAGATAGAGGTACGCAATTTACTTCTAGGTTTTGGAGAACATTACATGCTGAATTAGGTACTAGGTTGGATCTTAGTACTGCATTTCACCCTCAGCCTGATGGTCAGTCTGAGCGAACGATTCAGGTGTTGGATGATATGCTTCGTGCATGTGTGATAGAATTTGGTGGTCATTGGGATAAATTCTTACCCTTAATAGAGTTTTCATACAATAATAGCTATCACTCAAGTATTGATATGACCCCATTTGAGGCACTGTATGGGAGAAGATATAGGTCTCCCATTGGTTGGTTTGATGCATTTGAGGTGAGACCTTGGGGTACCGATCTGTTGAGGGAATCGTTAGATAAAGTAAAATCCATTCAGGGGAAGCTGCTAGCAGCTCAGAATAGGCAGAAAGAATATGCAGATCCAAAGGTTAAGGACTTGGATTTTATGGAGGGTGAACAAGTCTTGCTGAAGGTTTCACCCATGAAGGGTGTGATGCGGTTTGGTAAGCAAGGTAAGCTTAGTCCGAGATATATTGGTCCATTCGAAGTTCTGAAGCGCGTGGGGGATGTGGCCTATGAATTGGCATTGCCTCCAGGGTTGTCATGAGTGCACCCGGTATTTCATGTGTCTATGCTGAAGAAATACCATGGTGATGGAAAAATTATATTATTCGTTGGGATTCAATTCTACTTGATAAGAATGTCTTATGAAGAACAGCCTATTGCTATTCTAGATAAGGAGGTCTACAAGTTGCGATCAAAGGAGATTACATCTATCAAGGTTCAGTGGAAGGATCGGCCAGTTGAAGAGTCCACATGGGAGAGTGAGGTCGATATGAAAGAAAGATATCCACATCTTTTTACTAATCCAGGTATTCTTTCTCGCCCTCCCCTTTTCTTGTTGTGATCGTTCGAGGACGAACGATGGGTAAATTGGTATCTATTGTAACAACCCATTTAGTCGGTTTGAGCAGTAGAATTATTCTGATAAATATTTACTAGATGCGACGGACCGTCACACGCTGCGTAACCCCACACGATGTCAGCTTCCACTATTGTTTTTTTATGGGTGTTTTGGACTATTATATTTATATAATTAGTGGAGTAGCTTTAATTATGAAATTAATTAGTGGGGTAATTTTTTATTATTTCTTTAGTTAGTGGGGTATTTTTTTTATTATTTCTTTAGTTAGTGGGTAGAGAAATAATATCAAAACAATTAGTGGGTTACTTTTACTATTTTTATAATTAGTCTTATATATTATAATTAAGGGATAATTAATCTCAAGGGGAAAGGAAGAAACTCATCTGCAGAGGAGCAACATTAAAAACTTAGTATCATCAGATTGGAAAGGTTCGAAAGCATTGAGGAAAGCAAAAGTATTGGAGGTTGCTTGAATTCGGTTCTTCGGTGGAGGTAGGTTATGGTTTATTTCTATGTGATAGATAAACTCTAAATAGCGATTGATATGTATTGGGTGATATTGTAAAGTCTCCTATTACTTGATTGTGTGGTTGTATATTATGATTGTGTGGTTTGTGGTTGGCCTAAAATTATGAGACTTTTAAATTTTTATTCTTGAATCTTCTCTTTCGAAGTGATGCCTTGAATAAATAAGGCTTGATGGAAATAATATATCAATGATTTGAAAACAGTGTTAATAAAGGATAAATTAATGGTATTTTTGGATCGGAGTGTCACGTTCCGACAAGGTATTTTTGGATCGGAGTGTCACGTTCCGACACGGTATTTTTGGATCGGAGTGTCACGTTCCGACACGGTATTTTTGGATCGGAGTGTCACGTTCCGACACGGTATTTTTGGATCGGAGTGTCACGTTCCGACACGGTATTTTTAAATGAAAGGAAATCTTGAATTATATTAATTTACTCAAACTCAAAGAACCTTTTTCCCAAATGAGTATGGTGTGGAGGCATGAGTCCTCAAAGGTGTGCTTGACGGTGTACCTATGTTGGTGTTGTTATCAATGGTTTATGCATTGTTGCTTGCCATATGTTAAGTATTGTAGTTGATTTTATACTATTATTCAGTATATATTGTTTTCTATTTTGAGTTGGCCGATGATACCTACTCAGTATGTGTTCGTTGTACTGACCCCTACTTGTATTTTCTTTTTTTGTTATGTTGTGGAGTGCAGCAAGTGTGCCATCGACTTCGACTCGCCCTCAGCTCTAGCCAGTCTTCAGCACATCAGAGTTCGGGGTGAGCTATTATTCCTAGCTCATGCTGGATTCTCTCCTTCACGTCTTGATGTCTTTGAATTTCGGACATGGACCATCCTTTTACTTATCTTGGTTTCTTAAACACTCTTAGACTTTGTAATTTGAGGATAGATGTTCTTGATGTGATGACTTCCAGATTTTGGGGATAATAAGTGTTAAACTTTAGAAGCTTATTTACTTAGTTACCTTAAATCAGAGTTTTGAGTCTTCCGCATTATTTTTGTTAATTATTCTTGTACTATTGGTAAATGTTGGGGTTTAGATTTGTTGGTTCACTCACCTAATAGGCTAAGGGTGGGTGCCACTCACGAGATGAGTTTTGGGTCGTGACACTTCCCCTATTAATGAATGGTGGAATCAGAAGCCTAAAAATACGGTACATGGTTTGGTCCTACAATCTGCCCTATTATTGGTGTTAGGAAATATGGAATGAAAGTTGAAATTGTAAATATGGTGGCAAGAGAAGTTTCAACAAACACAACCTTGACATTACCTTGGATCACATTTTGTAAAAATCTTCTCAAACTAGAACCAATCGTCAAATGTGTATCTATTTCCTGGCAATTCCTATAAATGGAGCGCTGAAAATGAAGACGCGAGCTTTTGCACACTATCTGGAAGAGCAGACATGGCAGCTTTGAGGCAAAGGCATTGGCAACCCTCAAGGGGTTGGGTTTATGCGTCAAGAGAAATTTCAGCCATTTTTTCTTGAAAATCGACTCAATTATAGTCTTCCAGATGATTGAAGGAAAAAGACAACCCAATTACAAGCTCAATCTCACCATAGAGAAGATTCTACATATGATAATTCAAGCCTAAGAGAGGCCAATAATGTTGTGGATCACTTGGCTAAGATGACAAACACCAACCAGAACAACCATGTTTTTGTCTCCTTTCAGCAGATTCCTAATGCTGCAAAAGGTCCTTATCAATTGGACAAAAGTCAAATGATATCCATTAGACTCAAAAACTACTTAAATAACTGTATTTGAAATTACTGAAGACAAATTACCTATACTGCCGACGGATAGGTTATCCGTCTGTGTATATTGCGCAGACGGATAACTACTCCGTCATCGTATATTTTTGTCAATATACTTGTATATATTTTTGACGTCAATATTTTTTTTTCTAATTAAAACAATAGTAAAAATCACAGTTTATAATAAAATATTATTGTTTTTACCAAATAATATAATTATTTAAATTGTCTTAATTAACACTACAACGATAATTTTAAGAGAATGACAAACAAGCACACTTAAATTAAAAAGTCGACTTACATTTAATCGGGGGCTTTCGCTAATTTGTGTTTTATTTTTTCTTAACCACATCCTATAAGTTATTAGGAATATGACGAAACGAAAGACCAAGGAAAGAAAGAAGAATACACCAAAATGCAAGTGTTGCACCAAACACTGCTGGTTGTTTCTTGTTGTAAGTGAATGCAACGAAAAGACCTGGAAATAACGAATAATGAAACAACTCATATATTAACATTTCATGCTCATTTTCAAATTTCTGCTTTGTTATTCCCATCATCCGGTAACCAGAGGATGATCCACAAGAAAGTTAATTTTTCTTTTAAAAAATATTTTCAACTTCAAATTTTTATTTTTAAACTCCTAACCCCTCCTCCCCCCAACCCCAACCCTCCCCCAAAAAGTTAATTTTGCTTTTTAAAAATATTTTCAACTTCAAATTTTCATTTTTAAACTCCTAACCCCTCCCCTCCCCCCTCCCCCGGCCAGCCCCCCACCCATCCCCAAACCCCAAAAAAAATTAATTTTGTTTTTTAAAAATACTATCAACTTCAAATTTTTATTTTTTCACTCCTACCCCTACCCCACGCACTACCCTCCACCCCACCCCCACCCCAAAAAAAAAATAATTTTGACTTTAAAAAATATTTTTAATTTCATATATTATTTTTTACTCTAGTAAAAATAAAAGATATCTCTCAAATACATTTTTCATTCATAAATCAAACACTAAAAATTATTTCCGAAAAATATTTTCTACTCACCAACCAAACATGAGAAAATAAGTCCAAAACCTACTTGTTTTCCAGGAAAACATTTTCCTTCGTACCAAACACACCCTTAATCCAGGTGATTCCAAACCCTATCCTTCTGGTGTGCTCCACAAATATTCCCGATTCAAGTGATCATAAGTTTTCTCTATGTCTAATTGGGTGTAACCAGTGTCCAGAGATTAACATGTAATTAAATTTACTGTCAGCATAATTCATCATGTAGATTTAACACATTAAATTGCCATCTATTTCTCTGAAGCCTAAAGCTCAAAGATTGTCAAAGAAGCTCACATTCACTATTAAAGGGGACTCCACGAATATGAATAGATAGAGGTGAATAAATTGCATAGTTCAAAGTATAATGGCTGGATTTTCAAGTAATATTATAATTTTAAATAATCTTGAGTACTGAGCAAGCAAAGAATAGAACATGTTTCAACAGAAAAAACTATCAAGACAGACAAGCAATATAGAAGCTTACCTTTTCTCCAGATCTGTGTTTCCGTCTTCCACTAGTTTTTCATTCTCCGTGTCATTGCCACTATCCGCTTCAAGGAAATACATCTGAAACAAATGAATCTTCGGTGAATACTTATAGCAAGTATAAGAAAACATAGCCCATAAGGCATCAACAAGGACCATGGTCAAAGGTACTAAGAAGACAGTAACAACTTAAACTTACATCTTCTTCATTAACTGTTTCTCGAGAAACAATCAATGGAATAGGCTCCGGTCCCAATTCATTTCAACAAAATTTTCTGCATTTCATCTGCAACAGCACAAGCTAATGCATCCTGAATTGAGAAGATACCGAGTGAATTATTAATTGTAGGGACTAGGAACTTGGTAACAACAAAATATGACATGCAGACACAATTACCTGATGACTTTCAGATGGCGGATTGAATAAGCATCCTGGAGGCTCAATCTCCACGGCAGGTATAACAGAAGTATTGGGCTTCTGTCACATGCAATGCATATAAAACTGATTAAATATACTAAGGCAGATCTGTATTTTTCCTTACCGGAAAGTACATATGCAAAATTGTTGTAGGGTAGGGGAAGTGATAGGTTTACAATTCAACTACTCGAGATTTAGGACCATAAATAAATATACAAACAATTACAATAGTGAAGAAATGGGTCGAGAAAGAAGAAGACAAGGAGGTACAAACAATATGCACAGGGGTCGTTTTGTTGAGAGACAAGTTATGCGAGAACTGTAATGTAAGGATTTTATCTTTGGAAATAGAGTAATACAAGGATTATAATACATGAATTATATTGTAGGATTAAATATGTGTTATGTTTGATTTTACAAAATGGATTATATGAAGGTTATTATGTTCATTTTAGTTGTTTTAATCTTGATTCTATAACATCTTGGTAATGCAACCAAACGAGCTTGTGTCACCAGTCAACCCACCTCATCCACGGACATAGAAAATTATGACAAGACTTCATTCCACAACAGCAGGAAAGTACAGAAAAACCAAACTCAAAAATGAAATCCCAATCTAAACATGCATCACATATTCTGATCAAGATCTTTAGACAGCCTAGAGCATCAATGATGCTAAAAGGAAGGATTTCAAACTGCCAAAATGAGGAATGAGTAAAATAGAAAACAATCCAACTTTGACTTCTTTTTGAATGCCTGATATCTTTTTTTATAATATTTTGTATCCATTACAGATCATTATATCTGCATAATCTAATTCGTCAAATGAAGTGGTGAAAATATGTTGAGCAATGGGAAACTTACTGATCAATTAATCAATCAACTATGCATCACTCACAAAAGATAGTTAAGGTCAGCTCTAATGGGTCGTCTACATCCATTTTGCTTATTTAGGTCCATTACCTTCAACGATATTCTTTTATATCCATTCTCATGCCTTTCTTTCCTTTTTTACTCTCGTCTATCGTTTGAGCAAATAAACATCCAGAGGATGTGCAAGGAAAAGGTTTATCTCAAATATGCTTAGTGATTCAATTGACTTAAGACTGATCATTTTTAAATGGACTTCGAAGTAATCATTTTAAGGCAAAAATAGTAGTCCTCATAAAGAACGGCAGGCTACATTAATAAAACTTATGGCAGGTATTGCATCACAACTTACAAGGAAAAACTTCAGCTGATCTGAAATATGTTTTTCATGTATAAGGAAACCAAAATTGAAAAGGATGTTACAGATAAGTGGCCCAAAAAGATAAAGAGGAGAAAAGAATTTTAAAATTCAAATACGTGAAGGCGAAAATAGTGTACCTTTTTTGTTTTGATGACCACACCTGCAACAATGCAATGAAGGTTGTATCAGAAAAGTCATTTTACTACAAAAGTGAAGAGGAACAAAAAGTCTCTAATTATAAAGTCACCTTTATCGTCCCGAATGTCAACCATGCCAGAATCTCCACCAGACGAATCCTATTAACACAAAATTAAGAAGAAATAAACAATGAGGATCTATTAGGAATGTGCACTCAAATGAAACCTATTGAGGGAAGGCCATTGTGGCAAGGAAGAAGCAGCCATAACATCTTGCAATTGGTGAATTGAATATTTAAAATGAAAGAGTGAAGAACCTTTTGACCCTGTTGAGTAGTATCTTTAGCTATCTGAACTTCACTTTTCTTCTTGGACTTTTTCCCAGTTGAAGAAGGTACAGCTTCAACAAAGTTATTGCATTGTAGCATACTATCACATCGAAGTACTTTCTCCCAGTGTTTTTCAATTTTCTGTTTGACAGTTTGATCTGGATTATAGACATAAACTTGTCACTTAATCGTTAAAAAAGGGACTTGCCAACAAAAAGCGACTAAACAATAATAAAGGAAGAAGGAAGATGCGCCCATGATGAACATCAACGACAAAATATTCCAGTGATATAGTACTTAAGGTGATTTGTACTGAAGGGGAATCGTACTGATAGGGAGTACTGTAATCGCATACAATTAGGTAAGAGTTCATCTTCACATCATATAAATAGAAAAGGAAGAAGGGGGGGATGTTTCAGAATTAATCTAACCAACTGAAAATAAAGAGACAACTACATAGCATAAGCCCTAATGAACTATTTTCTCTTGTATAAAGTGGACATGCTCCTTTTTAGCCAGGGTCCCAAAGGTAATTAATTTGCTAACTGCCCAAATGGCTCTTTCACTATGGCCAGATTTGCAACAAAACCCCTGCCCTCAATAAGAATTTTGTCCTCAATGTTCAAGTCAAGGACAACATGAGTAGCAATGTGCCCATCCCACCCCCACCCTCACCATACCCCATTGTCGGCAAAACAAAGTGTTCTTCATAGCCAAAGAAGAATATGTAACCATGTACATGTGTTGCAGCAATGATATGAATCATGTATAAATTAGACATGCCTAACACAATGGAAGTAAAAACAGAAGCTTGAACTTCAATTGTAGTAAGATGGAAGGAACTAATGTAGGATCTTTGTCACAAGGCTAATTTGGTTCCTTAACCAACGAAGTTGTAATATCCGTATGTGCAAAATGCATAGGAAAACCTGCCACTTATTTGGGATACAGAGTCACAATGTTAGTGAACCAAAAAAGCTTTTCTACTAGTAGCATTGACATCCCTATCCCAGATGCGGTTCAAGGTGGCAAGAAAAATCTCAGTAACTAACTCATTACACATAAAAAAACACAAGCAGAAACGATGGCAATCCATTAAAAATATTAGCTTTGCCGTTTATATTCACAACATAGTATCACTACTTCACTACCCACTTGCGGCTGTGTAAGCCAAAAGCATGTTGAAGCAAACCAGTGGCAAGCACTTTCTAGATTTAAACAGAACACTTTGCAACCAAACACAATGTCAAGCTTATTTTGCCGTTAGGAAGAAAACTCGGTAGCTTAACCGAGAATGTGAAGGTGTAGATTCAAGTTGAGTCGTGACAATAAAAGCACTGGACATATTGTCGAGACTCATGGATTTTTGTATTGTATCCCTAACAACTTTAACATGAAGTTGTGAATCCAAATAAGAGTTCACGATCACAGTTATCTTGGTATTACTATCATCATAAGCTAAGTCTAGCACTGATGTGATAGTTGAAGCATCTGAAATCTCTGGGTATCAATGAAAGTGGAGTCGAATCGCATCTCCTCTAGTTGTAGTGAGCGCACATGGCAAATAGAAGAGATCATACGCTTGTTGTTCGCTTGTAGCTCCTTCATCAATTCTTGCAGCGCCTTCACTGATTCAAGAGGGTGTTGAATTGAGCTTCAAGCATGGTAAAAGGGTAGAGAGGCATGAAGTAGGAACAACGAAAGTACCAATGTAATGGAGGGGAATTGTACTGATAGGGAGAACTGTAGTCCCATACAATAATGCAAAAGTTCATTTTCACAATGTACGAATAGAAAAAAAGGAGGGACGTACCCAAATTAATCTAAGCTCCCTAAGAATGAACCATTATATATATATATATATATATATATATATATATATATATATATCATAATGAAGTGCACATGCTCCTTTTAGCTAGGATCCCAAAGGTGATTTGCTAACCTACCAAATGGGTCTTTCACTATGGACAGAGTCGCAACATGATTCTAAACTGCCCTCTTCTAGTCCTAAAATGTCAGTTACTATCTCCCAAATTTCATCAGACTTCATAGTTCACCCAATAATTGCATGTGAACAGTTACCATTGACTGAAAAGTAACACCCAAACACTTGTTCCTGAAACTTTTCTGCAACTGTATACCTGACTGTCTGACATGAACTCTCAAGATAGATTTTTCTAAAATTACAACTCAATGGGATACTCAACCATTTTGTCTAATTGCCTAATACGTAATATAATTGAATGAGTCCACCAAAAAGGGAGTTCGGGAGGAAATTATGAGAGCACCCAGTGAGTACCTAAAAAATACTGCTAAAGAAGCAGCCATTTTTCACAAGTGGAGCAATCCAGTTATCCAGCCAAAATCAATTCAGTACAACAGTAAATAGCATACATGGCAATCCATCTAAAGACAATATTAGCAGCTAGAACGCTAACCTGGTATCAAAATCGGCTCTTTCTTTTATACTTCGTTATGTACTGAAACAAGTGATATTTAATACTCTGGCTATTTCGAAAATACCTCTGGATTTGTCAACGTAATCGCTAGGAACTTGAGCATCCTTTGTGGAATTATCAAAGAGATCTTCAATATCCTCCGTACTTATGTTGGCTCTCCATGCCTTCTTCCCCGTCTCTCTACCTTCGCTTCAAAGGCGGCAACCTAAAGCCCTTGCGCTGTGTCCCCAAATATTTAAGACCCAAAACGAATTGAGTGTCCCCAAATATTTAAGACCCAAAACGAATTGAGTATTCATACTGTATTCTGTTTTGTTATATACAGAATGGGTCAGATTCGTCATGTTATTTTCCATCTCTATATTTTTATCTCATAATAAGTGTGAAAAAAAAAAAACATAATAAATTTTTTTTAATGTTATATTTAAATTATTATAAAAGTATGAGTTTCATATAAAAATTATTTGTTTTTTAATTTAAGAAATACACTATAATGTCCTTGTCAGAGTAGTCAATCTTGTGGCTATTAGGATTTGAAGCGAATTTACATCAAAGGCATTGTCTACAATTTCTGTTTAATGTACACATTTTATTGTTGCTTAGTTATTAAAATATTCGTTTCGTGTTTAAAATATAAATTTACCTTGTATTTTAAAAAGAAATTTTAAACATCAATGTATAGGAAAACAAAGGGAAGTTTCTGTGATACAAAAATCTCATCCTTTTTGGTTAGTTAATATTATTTTTGATAAAGCAATAATTTATGAATCAATATAAGGCAAGTTCAAGTTAATGATATATTTATAATGTATAATGTCATTTTTCGTCTTCTTGTTTAATTAGTTAAATTCTATTTTTTCCAAGAAACTCAATTTATAGAGCCGACAAGGAAAAAAAGATAACTTGGAGGATGTCATTGCTATGAGCTTTCTGGCTTTATTTGAAAAGAAAAAATTGACTTCTATTTAGTTGAGCAATAAATCTATTTTGTACACTAATTTTCAGCTTTATTAACTAGCTAGTCTGTCAAAGTATTCCAATTGTATAACTCTGTCTAGTCCATATATAACAAATTAAATCTATTTTGTATAGCTCTAATTTTGTAGAATTTCCAAAAAAAAAAATATAAAAAAGTTTGTTCATCTCACTTGAGCAAATAACAATATAGTAAATAATTCATCGGTATAAAATATAAATGGTCAATTACACTCATATGTATTAACTCTGTTTTAAAGAGAGAAGACTTTTCGTATAAATAATACCATGCTAGTTGACTATAACTATGTCAATATCATCATAATATATCGGCCATTTCGAAATTGCTTAATCCACATAATCCAACAAATATTATCTTATATACAAATCTTGACATTTTTCTCAAATCTAATTAATAGTAGAGTTAACACCTAATCATCTGAAAACATATGCATGAGAATGACTATAAATTTTGGTGATAGATGCAGTGAACAATTTCACCCAAGAATCATTAATATCATGGTTATCTATTATTACTCATAGCTTATGCCAATCTAGTCCCTTCCCTTCTCTTAATTTACTTTCAAGACTCCATTTTCAATACGCCAACATCAACTTCAACTTGGAACCTAAATATATAGGTAATGGTTTATTTTTTGCTTTTAATATGTTTTGTCCTTTACGCTATAACTAAGTGATTTAATAAAAACAAAAGTGTTAAATTTATCATTATTGTCTCTTTTTTGTTAACTCAAAAAAAAAGAACTTCATAAAATCTAACATTATTTTCTCCAATTTCTCTATCAAAATTTACTATTTATGATAGAAATATTTTTTCAAGTTAATAAAATGTTAGCCATTTGTTGCAATACAATCTCTTGGTTCTTCTTCTTAAAAATCTTATGAGTTAATATCAAAAGGTCATTCAACATTAAAAAATTATCTAGCAAAATCATCAAATTTTGATTTACATCACTGGAAACACTCGACTTAAATCTTTATATCCAAAAAACCCTGAACAACTTTTGTATAAAAAAATCATTCAAATAAATTTATCATTAAATATAATTTGACATAACAAATTGATGGTTGGAAGTTCTCCAAAAGTATGAAAAGTTGAAGGACTTTGTACCATCCATTCCGATGTGGTTGGATTCTGTTCAACAACCCAAGTACTTGGAGCAAATCTTTCGTTCTTTCCACTGCTTGAAGTGATTGTTGCGACAAAAAAAAACAACAAATCACAACTACGGATATATAAGAGTCAAAATTGCTGAGGGGCATATATTCCATCCAGCGTAAGCATCTGGACAATTTGGAATGAGATGTGACATACTCGAAAGCCCAACAAATTACTTTTTGTATCCAAAATTGAGTGACATTTTAAAATATTAGTTTCTAAAATAAATTAATTAATTAAAGTATTAATTTATTTATAGTATATATGTCAAGTAAAATATTGTCAATATATATATATATATATATATATTTGTATTGGGGGGAAAGCTCCTATAAAATTGTATAATTTTTACTTGCTATGTAATTTTGCAATGACAATTTTTTATGCTATCTCGTAAATTATTTTTTGTAGTTCGTAATTTGAGTACGTCATAACAATTTATTTTACATAAACAAATAATATTTTCAAAATAAATTTATCCACAATTATATAAAATATTTTTGATCCTTAAATACATGAAATTTCAACTAACATAATAATAATAATTTATTTTGTAGTGAGAAAGAAAAGAGAGTCGGAGATGCAGTTCAACAGCGAAGGAGAAGCAAATTAATATTTAAATTTATTTATTTACCGGTGTATTGTTGTTCATCTTGTATTCCAAACATATTTAGAACAAAACTTTGAACATCTTTGTAAGAAAACAAAGTTTAAGAACATTTTCATAACAAGAAAAATAAAACTAGTAGCGAAACTAGAATAAGAAACAAATTTTTAAAAAAATATACGAAATATTTTTTTTAAAGAAGAACTGTTGTTAATATGTGTCTAAAGAATCTTACTGATTCCAACAAACTTTGCAGAAACACGAAGTTACCAAGTTTAATGAACCAGTGAAGAACAAAAGAATAGAAGAACTGAAATTAATTAACAAATCTAACGTTTGTAAAACACATACCAGAATCTGGAAAAATTTTAGTAGGAAAAAGATCAAGTCCGCTGAATTCACAGTGTCCCCTTAAGGAAATTATTCCCCTCTAGTATCCGAGGTTTGATTTGGAATATGACCTCCCAAGGTAAAATGATCTCAATCACCAGAGTATAGATACCAAAAACTCTGGTGTCAGCGAACCACTCAACGGCAGTAAAGTACACTTAGAATACTAAATTTAGTAGTTGAAGAAGAAGTTCATGAATTCTATATTAAAATGAGAGGAAATCCCTCAATTTATAGAATACAAAGGGCAGTGCAAAAAGGTTCTTATTGTGCCTTACCGGAAGGGTCACAAATCTTTGAAAAAGTCACAATCTTTCAGAAGGTCGTCACCTTTCATAAAAGTCACAACTTTCCATAAAAGTCGCAACTTTTCATAAAAGTCACAACTTTTCATAAAAGTCGCAACATTTCATAAAAGTCCCAACTCTTCATAAAAAGTCGCAACTCTTCATTTTCCATTCACACCTTTTTAAAATCCAATATGTATTTATTCGCGTTTCTCAAAATTGAACATATTTTAAAATAATTGATGTCCTTAAATGACTATTTTTTTTATATAAAAGTTTATAAAAAGCAATACAAATCAATTCACGGTCTTGATGTTGTCTATTCAGAAAATTGCTAGAAAGATATTCAGAAAAGTCGTAAATCAGCATTGAAGTCTCGATTTTTCAAAAAGACACCTTAACTATCATTTTTTATAAGCCCCAAATTTTATGAAACAAGTGTGTTCACCCATAAATCATTACATGATACGTGTTAATTTAATTAAAAATATAATTTTTTTTAATTTTATATTTTTCCTTTATTTTTTTTCTTTACTTCTCTCTCTCTCTCTTTTACTTTTTCACTTTTAATTTTAATTTATCTTAAAATTGACTTCATCTTCCACCTCCTACTTTTAAGTGATTTCATTTTCTTTTTTTCTTCACCTCCACCCTCATGTCAAAACTTCCATTTTTTTCTTTTTCTTTTCTTCTTCTTCTTCTCCGGTCATATTCCTTATAGATATCAAACTATTTTTTAGACTTCATTGAATTATTGATAACAAAATTAGTTATTTTTCTAAGAAAATTTAAAATTTTGAAGGTATCATCAACTACTTACTTTCATATAAATTCAAATTAGAAATGATAACTTTACAAGAATAAATTAATTCCCCCAAAAATTGAAATAACTTAAAATCGGATAAAGAAAAACTATATGATACTTTATCATCTTGAAAGTTAATGGGTTTATCAAAATGTTCAAAATGTAAGAAAATATTTAGATAAAGTTTTAAAATTAAAGTAAGAAACTTCAATGGATGGAGATGACAATGAATATTTGAAGAAAAAAGAAGAAAGAAAGAGAAAAAGGAAAAGTAAAAAAAAAAAAAACCAATAAGAAAAATAAGAAAATATATATTAAAATAAAATACTTGTAAAAATAAAGTTATAGTAGTTATTTTAGCCTGCTCACTCTCTTTGAAAGAGTGTCACCACTCTCTATGTCAAGTGACGAAAAATGATATAATAATATCTATTCAAAATTGTTTAGTGGAGTAATAGAACGGTTGCAAAGTTAAGGTGTCTTTTTGAAAATTCGAAATAATTTCAATGATGATTTTATGTCTTTTTTCAAAAATATTTTCAAACTTTAATTTTCGCTTAACATTGCCGATAAGAAGGAAAAATACATATAAATTATCTTAAGAAAAAAAAATTAAGTTGATACATAACATTACATGGACATTATACTTTGTAGTGGAAAAGGTTGAACCCATAGGCAACCCCTTAAATTTGGCATCAATTTTCACTTAGACATCTCAAGTAGACTTTGTGCATTTTAAGCACCTCAAGTAGGGGTCTGCTATGTCATTTTCACACCTTTTTGCCAATCAGCTAAAATTACAAAGTGTGTGTAACACACTTGCGGATGACATGGCATGATGACTAATTAAAAGCTGACATGTGACATTTAAATGTAAAAATAATAATTTTTAAAATAAATTATTAAAAAACAACTAATTTTTTAGCAAAAATAAATAAATAAAATTTCCTATTTTCTACCATCCCACCTCACCCCACCCCTATCCCATCTGCCTTACGTCCCTTTTGCCTCCGCAACTCTATAACCATTTTCTTGATTCTTCTTCCTTTTTTTTTTTGAAAAAAACTTTAGATTTTAGTTTTTTTTAATTGATTTTGGAATTTAAATATGACATACTTTTGACAGTTTTTTTAAAAAAATGTGTGTCTTGTTCTAAAAAATCTTTTCAAAATAAGTGTGATGATTTTTAAAAATTTTGTTCTTATAAATATTTTTAAAATTAGTGTGATAATTTTTTTATTTTATTTTTTCATATTTTCTAAGGTTTTTTATCATGAATTTTCATGGGGAAGGTGTAATTAAGTGGTAAGGCTAAAAAGTGAAGAAGAAGGAGGGAAAAATAAAAAAAATCAAAAAAAACAAAACATCACGCGCTCAAAATGGGCGCAATATACACAACATGTCATGTCAGCAAAAAGTGTCAAAATGACACAGCATGACTCAACATGAGGTGTCTAAAATGAACAAAGTCTAATTGAGGTGTCTAAGTGAAAATTGATGCCAACTTTAGGGGGCTACCGATGGGTTCAGTGGAAAATAAAAGAATTGAAACACATAATATGTAATAAAATGTATGCATATAAGAAGTCGTGATGTCATTATTAGTAATTTGATGTGTACTTATCTACTCAATTATATGAAAATTATCATAGAGTGACAAAATATGTAGAGTACATGAAGTGCGTGTTTGGTATGAAGGAAAATGATTTCCATGAAAAATGTTTTCCTTGAAAACAAGTAGATTTTTGACTTATTTTCTCATGTTTGATTGGTAAGTAAAAAATATTTTTCGAAAAAAAATTTTAGTGTTTGATTTATCAATGAAAAATGTTATTGAGAAATATCTTTTATTTTTACAAGAGTAAAAATAATTTTTGAAATTGAAAATATTTTTTAAAAACAAACTTAATTTTTTGGGGGATAGGGGTGAGAAAAAATAAAAATTTGAAAAATTGATTTTTTAAAAAAAAAAAACAAACTTAATTTTCTTTTAGGAGGTGAAGGGTGGAAGATGATAGGGGGTGAGGTTGAAAATATCTTTTAAAAACAAACTTAATTTTATTTGGGAGGGGGAGGGGGAACTGGTAGGGATGAAAAAATAAATTTTTGTAGTTAAAAATATTTTTTAAGAACAAACTTTAAAAAAAAATTGGTTGGTTGGGGTGGGGGTGGGTGGGGGTGGGGGGGAGTAATGGGGTTGATGGACGGGGTCAAGGTTAGGGGTGAAAAATGGAATTTTGAAGTTGAAAATATTTTTTAAAAACAAACTCAATTTTTTTTTGGAGGGTGGGGGGTGGCCAGGGGGTCGCGTGTAGAGGTGGGGTGAAAAATAAAAAACTCAAATTGAAAATATTTTTTAAAAACAAATTTAATTTTTTTTTGGAGGTGGGTGAGGGCTGGTAGGGGGGTCAGGGTAGGGGTAGGGTGAGGTGCGGTACGGTGAAAAAATAAAAATTGAAAATTGAAAATATTTTTTAAAAACAACTTAATTTATTTGGAGGGGGGTTCGTGGGTAGGGGCGGCGGGGGGGGGTGAAAAAATAAAAATTACAAATTGAAAATATTTGTAAAAATAAGTTATAAATATATTTTTTCAACAAAAAAATATAATTTAAAGTTGGAGAAATGTTTTGGAAAATTCCTTAATTTTTTAAAGAAAGTCATTTTCCTTAATTTTGAGGAAAATGATTTGATTTGAAAAAAAAAAATCAAAACTTTTAGCGCAATCAGAAAATGTTTTCCTTTATACCAAACACACTCGAAGTGTCAAGTTGAAGAAAGGTATACCAAGAGGTGGATTTATGTTTGTCCCTAACACATGTAGAGAAAGTAAAAGAGTT
The DNA here is from genome assembly GCA_032847665.1 of Solanum chilense. NCBI lineage: Eukaryota > Viridiplantae > Streptophyta > Magnoliopsida > Solanales > Solanaceae > Solanum > Solanum chilense. Next base: position 39,233,654 of record CM064968.1, on the reverse strand, counting down.
TTATAAAATTAATAATTTATTTCTTATTGTAGTCATCAATAAAAAAATTACTATAGATATTTTTTACTTTAAATAATTACAAGTTAAATACATATTAATCACAAATACATATTTATTATAGCACGAAATAATTTTTTATTATATGTGTACACATGTATGAGAATTTTTCCTTAAATCTTTTCCTTAAATTATTTATTTATAAATAAAAGTTTTAATATACTAAAATGACGATTAAGGTGTTACAAGGTCCTGAATGTTTGACCATGAAGCTTTACTAGAATACCGTGTAACACTCCCACCTTGAAAATAAACTCAAGGTGTTACAAGGTCACGGATGCTTGACCAACTTGAAGCTTTAATAGGATACCGTGTAACGCTCCCCCCTTGAAAATAAACTCAAGGTGTTACAAGGTTCCGAATGTTTAACCAACTTGAAGCTTTAATAGGATACCTTGTAACGCTCCCGCCTTGAAGATAAACTCAAGGTGTTACAAGGTCTCGAATGCTTGACCAACTTGAAGCTTTAATAGGATACTGTGTAACGCTCCCGCCTTGAAAATAAACTCAAGATGTTACAAGGTCCTGAATGCTTAACCAACTTGAGACAGGATAAACCCGTGAAAAGACCAGTTTAAGGTGCAAAGGGACAAATATTGTCCACCTTAAGGCATGGAAATTTAAAGATCCTTTTAAAGATAAATCCGTCGGAACTCTAGCTTAAGGTGCAATGGGCCAATTTTGTCCACCTTAAGACATAGAAATTTAAAGATTCGTTGAAGGATAAATTCATAACAAAGCTAGATTAAGGTGCAAAGGGACAAATATCGTCCACCTTAAGGCATGGAAAATTTAAAGATCCTTTTGAATATACGCCAGTGAAAAGGTCAACTTAAGGTGCAAAAGGACAAATATTGTCCACTTTAAGACATGAAAATTTAAAAAGATTCTTTTAAGTATACATCCGTGAAAAGTCCTAGCTTAAGGTGCAAAGGGACAAGTTTGTCCACTTTGAAACATAGAAATTCAAAGATCTATTGAGGGATAATCCGCAACAAAGCTAGCTTAAGGTGCAAAGGGACATATCTCGCGCATCTTTAGGCATGGAATTCAATTACATACGCATTTGGAGACTTCTACTTATATACTTGAAGTCAAACCTTCATACTTAAAGTATTTGAATACTTCAACATGTACACTTAGAGAATTTGGATACTTCAAATAATAAACTTTTAGAATATAAAGACTCCAATTCGCATACTTGATCTAATTTAAAGACTTTCACCGTATGAATAAGAGATTCATATTTTATAAGGGTTTGCCCCCCTTCCATAGACCCATCAATACTTCGTGCAAGTCTTAAGTTTGATGAGACAAAGGATAAAAATGAAATATATATATCGTTTGACTTTCATGCAATAGATCAAGTGGGAACATTTTTTTTGACACTCATGCAACTGAACTTAGAATATGGTTCCAAGCGCCTACATACCTCAATAAAGAGGATCAAGTCACAATGTAGTTCTGGGGATTTGAGTGATTACTCTTTTTTTTTGTGATTGTGCCGCACACAGTTTATACTCTTGCGGGCTAGGAGTGACATACAGTTTAGGCTCGTACCTTAAGGGGCATCATCTTCCTTCAAGGATAGTATCTCTTTAGAAATTTGGCATTAATAGGACCGATCATTAAGCCATCAGCATCAACAAGCTTGTAAGCACCATTTGAATATGCTTCTTGTATGACATATGGTCCATCCCACTTTGAGGTAAATTTGCCCCCAGACTTGTGCGAAGTAATGATTGGTCTTCTTACCGCGTGAACTTGATCTTCAACTTGAAAGGACCTCAAGCGAACCTTCTTATTAAAAGCACGAGATAGACGAGCTTGATAACATTCAAGGTTTTGGTGGGCTTCTAACCTTTTTTCATCAAGTGCTTCTAACTCAGTAAGACGCAATCGAGCATTTTCTTCCTCAATGATCCCTTCTTGAATAGCAAGTCTTAAGGAGGGTATTTGACGCTCGAGTGGCAGGACTGCTTCAACTCCAAAAGCAAGTGAATATGGTGTTGCTTGAGTTGGTGTGCGATATGTTGTCCTATATGCCCACAAAGCTTCTTCCATTCTTTCATTCCAATCCAGTTTGAATTTAGAGACAACTTTCTTGAGCAGGTTGCATAGAGTTTTATTGAATGCTTCAACAAGACCATTAGCGGCAGCAGGGTACATAGAAGATTTACGCTGTTTAAAGTCAAAAAGATCACAAATCTTGTTCATTCACTTGTTATCAAATGGTTTGCCATTGTCTGTTATTATATAGCGAGGGATGCCAAAGCGATAGATAATATTTACTCGGATAAAATTTACAACATTCTCTTTCTTCACCTCTTTAAGAGCGACAACTTCAGCCCATTTTGAAAAGTAATCAGTTGCGGCGAAGATGTACAAGTGTCCACCAGAAGACTTTGGTAATGGTCCTACAATATCCAGTCCCCAAGCGTCAAATGGACAAGATGTAATGGTTGGGTGCAATACTTCCGGTGGCTTATGAATGAAATTCGCATGAAATTGACAAGCATCGCATTTCTTGGCAGAATATAAGCAATCTTTCACCATGGTTGTCCAGTAATATCCCATCCTCTTTATGTGAAAATGAAGTTTTGGTCCAGATCGATGTGATCCACATACTCCTAAGTGTGCTTCTTGCAGAGCTTGAATCGCTTCTTCCTCTCCCAAACATTGTAATAACATACCCTCAAATGATCTTCTATATAATGTATCCTTGTAGTAAAGGAAACGAGGTGCATGACGACGTACATCAGTCCTTCTTCTTGGATATTCTGAAAGTATCCCATAACATAGGTAGTCAATGATGGGTTGTCTCCAATCTTCCTTCGCAGCTTCAACAACGACGATATGATCAAGCTTATTTTCAATATATTCTTCCTCATTTGACGGTGGTACTATCCATTTTTGACAGACAATTACTTGCGTTTGATCAAGATGGGTTAGCGTTGAAGCTAGAGTAGCCAATGCATTAGCTTTCTTATTCTCTATTCGACGCACATGTTGAAGGGTTACATCCTCAAGCCATCTTATCAACTTTTGAGCATAATCATGATAAGGTCGCAATTCAGGCTTTTTTACCTCATAACTTCCTAAGAGTTGATTAATCGCCAATTGAGAGTCACCAAAGACCTGTAAATGTAATTGTTTCATGTCAACAGCCATTTAAAGTCCAAGTATCAGTGCTTGATATTCAGCGACATTATTGGAGCAACGTTGTTTTAGTGTAAAAGAGAATGGTAGAATCTCTTCTTGTGAAGTGATGAACACCACGCCAGCACCAGCTCCGCCGCGATGTGCTGCCCCGTCAAAGTACATTTTCCAAGGAGGTTGAACTTCAATTAACATCGCATCTTCATCAGGAAACTCATCAGTTAACTCCCAGTCATTTGGTATAGGATGGTCTGCTAAGAAATCCGCTAGTGCTTGTCCCTTTACGGATTTTTGAGGGATGTACACAATCTAAAATTGTTGGAATTGGAGGTACCATCTTGCTAGTCGGTCACTAAGGACAGGTTTTGACATAACAAACTTGATGGGATTTGCTCTAGAAATACGGCGGACAACATGAGCTTGAAAATAATGCTTCATCTTTTGAATTGAGAAGACCAATGCCAAGCATAACTTTTCAATTGGCGAATAATTTAGCTCATTTGGCGTCATCGTTCTACTTAAGTAATAAAGAGCATTTTCTTTGCCTTCACTATTCTCTTGAGCTAACAGGGCTCCTACAGACCTTTCTTGTGCTGCAATGTAGAGTATCAATGGTTTTCCAGGTATAGGGGCTGCCAAAACCGGAGGTTTCGCTAGATACGATTTGATACTTTTAAAGGCTTCACTACATGTTTGGTCCCAATTAAAAGGAGCACCTTTCTTCATGAGATGACTGAATGGTTGACATCTCCCCGCTAGATTTGCGATGAACCTTCTCAAGTAGGATAACTTTCCTTGGAGACTTTTTAACTCATGAATATCTCGAGGTTCAGGCATCTTTGATATTGCATCAACTTTGGCTTGATCAATTTCAATTCCTTGATGTCTCACAATAAAGCCAAGGAACTTGCCGGAAGTAACTCCGAAGGCACATTTCAATGGATTCATCCTTAGTTGATATCTTCGGAGTAACTCAAACACCATCCTTAAGTCTTTCAAATGATCACGTCTCTTCCTCAACTTTACTACCAAATCATCAACATAACATTCAACATTTTTATGGAGCAAGTCGTCAAAGATATTTTGCATAGCTTTTTGATATGTGGTGCAAGCATTCTTTAAACCAAATGGCATCACTTTGTAACAATAAATACCTTTTGGCGTGCGAAATGCAGTGAGTTCTTCATCTTTTGGTGACATGCAGATTTGATTATATCCAGAAGAACCATCCATGAACGACGTTGCCTCATAACCAGTGGTGGCATCAATCATCAACTCTGGAATGGGAAGAGGAAACTCATCTTTAGGGCATGCATTATTGAGATCTCTAAAGTCAACGCAAACTTGAATTGGACCATTATTCTTCCACAGAGGAACAATACTTGAAATCCATGTAGGATATTTGACCTCACGAATAAAGCCTGCCTCAATGAGTTTGTTAACTTCATTTTCTATCAACGGAATCAAGTCTGGTCTAAAACGTCTATGAGCTTGTTTAACTGGACGAGAACCATTTTTGACTGCCAATTGATGGACTGCTACTCTAGGATTCAATCCATGCATTTCTTTGTAACTCCAAGCGAATACATCTCTATATTCTTTAAGTATATTCATGTAAGCGACTTCTTCATCAATTTCTAGAAACGCACTCAAGTAAGTTGGCTTCGGATCTTCATCAGTGCCAAGGTTAACTTCCTTCAAAGGATCTATTGTGATATTTACTCCTTCTTCAAGTTCTGGTGGAGCATCTTTAGCATCTTCCTCTTCCACAGGATCATTGTCATTGACTGATATATGACAACACGAGACAATATCTTCTACCTCTTCCACAATCTTCTTTTGAGGCAAAGAATCGTACTCATTTTGGATTGTAACATGATTTGAGGAACCTACACTTTCTTCATCTTCCTCGCGCTCTTTTGTGTAAACCACAATATGAACCTTTGCCTTGAGTTCCTTTTTACAGGAAACCATAAGTTCCACTCGTCGCCTCATCCTAGAAGGAATCAAACTTCTGAAATCCTTTCGAATCAAATGCGAACTAGGCTTTGTAACTTTCAAATAACTTCTCAGGTTTTTATTATTATTCTTCAGAGGACCTAACCTCTTAAACACAGAAATTCTTGTTGTCGCTTCACCAAGTCGATCAAAGACAGAAAGCCTTTTATTGGGAGCAGTGACGTAATCTTCAAAAGTTATATGATTATTACTGGCCCTTCTTATGGAAATGCGAATTGGCGGCGGTTGGCTATAACCTAAGCCTTCACGCGCTTTCCTAGTTGATCTTCTGATGGGAGTTTCCCTAGCACAGATGGCTTGCTAGGGTTGTATCCTGCCTTCACAAATAACTTGTAGGCATTGGGATCAAAACCTTCTTTTGTGCGCTTTGTAGGGAGAGCCATATCTAGCACTTGATCTTGAGCGACTGATTTTTCTGGCAACTTTGCAGACAGGTTTATTGCATCAATCCGTCTGATAGGAAGAGTTAGCCCTCTTATTGCATTTTCTTCAAGGTTAGATGGTTGATCTTGTTTTTTCTTCTCTTTTGGAACATAGCAAAGCCTAGAAGTCTGCTTCTTCTTTGAAGACAGGATCTTCCCTTCATTAAGAATGGGACAAGAGTCTTTAGTGTCAATTTTCACTTTTTCGATAGCTGCATCAATTCTTTTACTTACGATATTATCAATCTTGATTGATTTGACATCATTGGATTTGACCCCTTTAACAACATAACTTCTCATATAGAATTTCACATTCGCAAAGTACATCTCCACTTCGGTGAAAGGATTATCATCTGCAACTATCTTTCTTTCAATTCCACCATCAAGATATTTCAAACATTGATAGTAAGAAGATGAGACAATTCTATTCTCATGTACCCAAGGCCTGCCAAGTAATATGTTGTATGATGTCTTTGCGTCAATCACATGCATCCATGCACTTGATCGCAAATCTCCCATGTGGATCTCTAATTTAATAGAGCCTATGGACCTCTTCCCACCTTGATTAAATCCTTGTATCAACAGACGACTTTCACTAAGTTCCCCAGTCGTGATGCCAAGTTCCTTCAATGTGTGGATAGGCAAAATGTTGACTCCAGATCCTTCATCTATTAAGATTCTATTTATCTTCTTCTCTAGCACATGACCCACCATATACAAAGGACGATGTGTAGTGTTTCACCAAATAGAAGATCGTTATCCGTAAATGTGATTTTAGTATCACATACATGTGCTTCTTGGGAAGAAAGTTCAATAGATTTTTCAGAAGATGAAAGAGACATCATTTCTGAGATTTCCCTTGTTTCTTTTTCTTCTTCCCCAGGAGACACTTTTGGTGAGGATTCACTCATTGTTCCTTCTTTTACAGTAGGAGGAACCTTAATTGTTTTTCCTTTATCCACATTGAAACATGATGCCTCGACATTGCCTTGAGTAAACTTTGTATAGAACTCAGAATTCCTCTAGAGTCACAAGACGTCGAGGTTTTTGGTAGTGATGCACTTCAACCTTTGGCCTTTTGGGGCGCTTAATTGATTTTTGCTTCTCTAATTTCTTCACCATTTTTCATCTAACCGATTGCTAGGATAATTCTTTTCGTAAGCTTGACTTGTTGCATCTTCGCCTAGTTACAAGAATCCAACCCTCATCACCATCTATGTCAACGTCCTGATCTACTGGCTCTTCTTCATGCTTTTCAGAAATATATATTTGGACCAGATCCAGTGACCCAAACGTGATAGAGGTATGGTTAGAACTAGCCTTCTCATCATCAAGGATAATTTTATTTTCGTTAGCCAATCGCATCACTCTATCCTTAAAGACAAAACATTTTTCTACAGGATGACTCACAAGTCTATGATACTTGCAATAATTTGGGTCATCAGTTTTCCCAGCTTCATCGGGTCGCTTCATCTCTGGAAAGTCAATGAGCTTTAACTCAAGCGATTCATCAAAAATTTCAGAAACGTCAGAATCCGAAAAGGGATACTTTTTTCCTTGCATCTCCCTTAGCGTCGACTTTTGATTTGAAGTGCTTGGGAAATCGTTCTCACATTTTGTTTTACGCCCTCATTCGTGGTGAACTTTGTGGGTGACACATTTAGACTCATGGATTCTTTGTTGTCATTTCTGGGCAGAAACTTGCTCCATCTTTTGGGTTCCTGCTTGTCCCTTCCTTTGCGAGGATCATGGACAATAGTCATATCTTTTCCGGCAGATGTCATGCTCAACTCCATATCATGAGCGCGAGTAGCTAAATCCTTGAAAGATTTTTGTTTTATTCCTTGCAATATGTAAAGAAGCTCCCAGTGCATTCCTTGAATACACATTTCGATTGCAGAAGCTTCACTAAGCCTGTCCTTGCAATTTAGGATCGCGTTCCTCCATCGATTTATGAAATCTATGACCGGTTCATCCTTCTTTTGGCGAGTATTTGTGAGTTCTACCATGCTCACTGTGCGCCTTGTGCTATAGAAGCGCCTTGTGCTATAGAAGCGATTGAGAAACTCATGTTCTAGTTGCTCCCAACTATCAATAGACTTAGGTTCGAGATCCGTGTACCAATCAAAGACATTTAGTTTTAGAGAGCCGACAAACTATTTGACAAGACAGTCTCCATATGTTCCAGCATTATTACATGTCTCCACGAAGTGCGCGACATGTTGTTTCGGATTTCCTTTTCCCTCAAATTGTTGAAATTTGGGAGGTTGATAACCAGCAGACATTTTAAAGTTATCAATCCTAGCAGTGTATGGCTTAGCATACATATGAGAAGACTTGGTGGAGACTTCATACTTATCTTTGATAGTTCCTTCAATAAACTTCTTCAAGCGATCGAGTGGGATTATTCCTTCAGAAGAAACTGGCATCTCTTTAACAAACGGGGCTTTCTTAGCAGGATCTTTGATTTCTTGAACTTCAATGCCCTTTCCAGGTGCATAGCTCGCATCTCCATCTAAAAGTCCTTCTATCCTGTCCATCAACTTGTCAATTCGAAATTCTTGGTGTTGTACATGCTTCGTCAATCCTTCAACCAACTTCGTCATATTTGCTAGTTGTTCCTCAAGAGAGGAAGCAACAGTCACCATCGTTTGCATGATCATCGGAGATGCAGGAGAGTAACATGGATTGTCGCGTAAGTTAATTTTCAGTAGACTCACATTGCGCGATATACGTGGAGATGTTTCACAAGTTGAATCACAGTTCTCCCTTGTGGTAGAGTTCTTGGAACCAGATTGCTCAAGTAGAGCCAATGTCTTCTTGATCTTTTCAGCAACACTACTTCCTCCTTCTAGAGAATTTGTGGAGGAACTTGCTCCTTTTGGAGTCGAAGACCCAAAAATAGGAGTTGACGCAGACGACACTTGAAGCGTTTGTTGTCCTAGTGTAGCAGCCTTGCTTCTCGTAACAGCTCCAAAACATCCAAAGGTAACACCAAGGATGTCTTCAACTTCAGCAGAGAACTTGGAGCTAGTGACCTTAGAGGCGGTTGATCGAGAATTGTTGTTCATGGAAGTCATCTTGATATTCTTTGACGTTTGAAAAGTTGAGATGAGAGGTAGAGATTGTCCCATTGGGCGTGCCAGAATTTGTAGACAATAAAATTCGCGTCGAGAAAACAATAATCAAGAACGGAAAATTATAGCAACAATCGTTTTATTATTTCAAATGCGAGTGTTACAATCTCTATAATTCCTCTGAATTTGCCTTTTCAAATATAAATTCAAGGGCTTTAAAGCTTGTTCTTGAATCTATGATGAACTTGAACTTGAAATTTATCTTGATCTTGACTTTTATTTGAATTCAAGGGCTTCGAGCTTGTTCTTGAATTCGATGGTCTTGATCTTGATCGTACTTGAACTTGAATGCTTGAATTCTTAAACTTGTAGCTTTGTAGAGAATTAAATGGCGTTTGTACCACAGAGTTTCTCTAACTTCTTGTTTAGAATTTTCTGTCCCTTTTCTGAATTATGAGGACCCCTATTTATAGTTTTAGAATAGAGGAGTTGCTCCGTTCAGCCAATCAGATTGAAGTGACATGGCATTTGGGCTTTATGGAGCGGGATTGTCATCTTTGACACATGTCATGATTCTATTGGTTTTCTTATTTGACTTGGCATGCCACATCATCTGCACACGTGGCGCCAAGATGGGCTCTAGAATGAGATGAGATTGGGTTTAACAAATTGGGTTCATCCAATGTAGCCCAAGGCAATTAATTTAGACTTTAATTAAATCCATATTTATTGAACTTAAATATTTAACTCAATTATATCAATCCACAATATTTATTCGATTAATATATTTATGAATTCAATATAATCCGAATCATTTTATAAATTTATATTTAATAAATTTTAAATGATTACACATATGTAATATTATAACGTTCAACAATAATAATAAAAAATAGAATATTAATTAGAACTAGACAAACAAATAGATCCATATAAAAGAGTGAACGGTTTAATAATATTAACTAGTGAAACTATTCGCGCTCTGCGGGATTATATAAAATATTTATAAGATAATAATATGAAATATGTAATATTTAGGTTAGTATCGAATATATATATAATATTAATATTTCTCCTCGTCTGCATATCATAGACTATTCTATAACATATAAAATATGCTTATTTATTCTCTCTCTCTCTCTCTCTCTCTCTCTCTCTATATATATATATATATATATATATATATATATATATATATATATATATATATATATATATATATATATATATATAGAACAAAATATTCACCGTGGTGAAGTAAATGGAATAAGAGACAATATGTTGAAATAACAATATATTGTATTAGGTTGAAAATATTTTATATGTTTTAATTTTCTATATCTTTTGTAGAAGTACTAATATTCTGTTCAAACTCTGATTTCATCATAACAAAATTGAATTTTTTTTAATTTTATCATTGCATTTACTTATTATATTTTTTAAATATTTATAAGACTTCCAAAAAATAAAACATATAAAAGTTATGAATAATATTTAATATCAAACGATACAAGTAAGATGAAGAGAAATGAGTTATAAATAATTTAAATGTAAAATTTTATTAGACAATAGATGTATTACTAATTATGTATTGATTTTATTTGTAAAATAAATAAATAAAAATAAGGGGTGAAAATTCAAAAAATGAACAAAGAAAATATAATAATTGGTGACTACATAAAAATTATAAATACATTTCCAAGAAAAAAAAACGGTGACAGATTGTTACATACACAAAAAATGACATCATGAAAATAATATTTTAATTTTCAGTTACTTTTTATAATTATAATAAAAATGAAATTAATCATCATAAAATTTTTTGTTGTTGTTAAAATGAGATAATTATATTAATTTTTTCATAGCAAAAAGAAAGAATACTAAAGGATCAAATCATTAGCATTGACAAAAAAATATATTTAGCTAAATTATTTATATAAATCAAAATTTAAAAAACTCTAGCAAAAGTAACTAAGTTGCTAATACAATTCAAAGTGAAAAAATAATTTCTAATTATACTTTTTTTTTATTCTACCATCTTCCTTTGCAAAGAGATCCGTCATCATATTTTGATCCACATGTCAAACTCTTCATTATATGCAACCAACTGAATTAAAAAAATCATATACCAATTAAAAATAATTATATCAAAAGAAAGAACGAAACATAAACTATATTTAATATATTTGTATATTATCTTTTCAATAGTACTAACAATACTAAATAATAATTATTTCTCGAAATCTAACAAATATTATAATCAAATGATATTGAATGTGAAAAACTAACTATTAGAAAGAGCAACTGCATACGGATAACACATTATTAAGAATTACAGAGATTTTTTTAATCATACTTACTTGATAAATTATAATACAAAAATAAAAAAAAATATATTAAGAAAGTATGTCTAACTAAGTACATAAAAATAAAAAGAAATATCTTACCTTCATATACTTTTTCTTGTTTCATGTTAGTTAATTCAAAAAAGTATGATGAAGAAGAGAAATTATAACTTTGTATGTGAATCTTCATGAAAATAAATAAGGATAATGCACAAATACCCCATCAACATATGCCCGAAATCTCAGAGACACACTTATACTATACTAAGGTCCTATTACCCTCCTGAACTTATTTTATTAATATTTTTCTAGCCCTTTTCGGCCTACGTGGCACTATCTTGTCTGGTTGACTTTTTTTTAAGCTAGTGCCACGTAGGCCGAAAAGGGGTAGAAAATTACTTATAAAATAAGTTCATGGGGGGTAATAAGACCTTAGTATAGTATAAGTGTGTCTCTGAGATTTTGGGCATAGGTTGAGAGGGTACTTGTGCATTTTTCCAAATAAATATGAATTTATAAAGACAAAATAAAGGAAATTAAAAAATAAGGACTTGAGAATGTTATATTTATTAACTTCATGTACTTTTTTTTTTGTTACATGTTAGTTTCATTCACAAACCAAATACTAATTTATATAGACAAAATTTGAGAAAATAAAAAATAAAAATTGCAATGAAATATTTCTTACCTTCATGTACTTCTTTTTTGTTACAAACCAAACCTATATGATGAAAAGAAAAAGGATAATTGTGAATGTGAATCTTCATAAAACTAATATGAATTTATAGGCAAATTAAAGGTATACCATAAGACATCATAAACTTATAAATTTAATTTGGAGATTATGAACATAAAAATTATGAGAGTTATGAATATTATTAAAAGTAAAAATTAAAAAGGGGCAAGTCATGATTAGTAACTGCTAGTGAATAAATTAAAAAATAAAAATAAAAATACTTAAAATGTAAAAAAAAATTATTATGATTTCATGATTAGAAGTTAAATAAACAAATAGAAAAAAACATAGAGAGTTTTTTTATAAATGTTTCTACATTAATAAAATATTAAGTAATATATTTTTATAATAAAATAATTAATTTGAATTTAAAAAAGTCAAAAATAAATAAATTATATTTCTCCTTTTATTATAAGTGAGATAAATAAATAAAAAAGATGAAGAGTTTTTGTTATAAATAATCCTTCATTAATAAAATATTTATTTGTAATAAATTTTAATAATCCTTTTTATGATATAATAATTAATTTATTTTAAAAAAAAACAAAAAAAAAAGAGAAAAAAACCAAATGCAAATGAAGGTCATAGAGGTGCCACATCACCTTGTCTATGGTCCTCTCTCTCTCTCTCTATCTCTCTCTCTCTCTCTCTCTCTCTCTCTCTCTCTCTCTATATATATATATATATATATATATATATATATATATATATATATATATATATATATATATATATATATATATATATATATATATATATATTGAAAAGATGACTCCTTTAATGTGAAAAATAAGATAGATAATTTTTTGTCTTAGATAATTATAAGTTAAATATATATTATTATAAATGCACTTTTATTATAGTGTAACTATAAAATAACTTTTTATTATATGTGTATAAATAAATGAGAATTTTTTTTCATTCTTTTCATTAAATAATTTATTTATTAATTAAAAGTTTTAAAAATACCAATAAGATGGTTTACTTATATATTTTTAGGGGCAATAACATACAATAGCTATGAGAAATGTATCATAGGTAATATTATACCTTTCAGCAATGAAAAAAAATTAGAATATTATGATAATAACTATTTAAAAGATAACGCCTTCTTTGATGTAAAAAATAAGATAGATATTTTTACTTTGAATAATTACAATTTAAATATATATAATCAGGAATGCACATTTATTATCTATTAAATAACTTTGAGAATTTTATCTTCATTATTTTCATTAAATAATTTATTTATTACTTAAAAAATTAAAATACTAAAAAGACGATTTACTTATTGATGTCTAATATGATTGACCATATAATATATTTTAGGGGTAGCAATATCTAATAGCTATGGCCTATGAGAAATGTACCAAAAGGTGATATTTTACCATTCAACAATGACAAAGAAAATTAGCATATTAATTAGAAACTGACAAATAAATACATACAAAAATAAAAATAAAAATATGATACTTATCATCTTCATTCATTCACATAATAACAATGTTGGTAGATATCTAATCAAAATAAAATAAAATAAAATAATATTAATTGAAATCAAAACAATACATTACTGGATCTTTAAAATATTTGAAAATTATTCAAATATTTATACTAATATGACCATCTTTTTTGATGAATCTTGCAAGATAATTAAGTTCCTTTCTTCATTTTGATGAAGTTGCATCAAACTAATGTGAACATCTCTATGATGAATTTTTGAAGAATATATGTATGACTTTTATCAAAGTGAAGATCATATCATGACATTAATAAGTACATGAAAGATGGAAAAAAAAAGAATGAAAAATTGAAAATGGACATTGAACATCTCTAAAAATGATTGTTATTTATAGATTGGGTAACCATAACAATAGTTAGAAAGAAGTTGAAGATACGTATGATATAACTACAATAGTAAATATGATTAAAATTTTAAATTAATAAACAATTATATATTGAGAAAATGAAGAAAAAAATCAAAAAAAGAAAGAAAAAAATATAAATGGAAATGAAGGTCATAGAGAGGTGTCATATCATCTTCTCTATCTCTCTACCTCTCTCTCTCTCTCTCTCTCTCTATATATATATATATATATATATATATATATATATATATATATTAGGAGTTATTTTATCATTTCAAATTTTATTTGATGAAAAATTTAGTTGAATAATTTTATTAATACAAATACTTAAGTTGAGTGACTTTATTGATACCAAACAAACTTTTATAACTTCACCAAATAAATTCATAAAATTGAATGACATTTTGAAATATTAACTCAAATCTTATTGATAGATAATAAGTTTAAAGTAGTTTAATTCAAAATTCTCAAATATTAGACAAAATTATACGTCATTTAACTAAAAAATATACTTAGAATTTTTTTTAAAAAAGATTTATGACTAGATAAAGAGCTAATTATTTTTAAAAGTAGTATTTGTAACACACATAATTGCAATTTTTGCAGTAGTTATAGAATAATGAACTCCATCAATAATAGTAAGCTACTTTAAATAATGATTTTTTATTAACTTTATCCTAGTATATTTATTTTTTAGAAAAACATAAAAAGAACTAAAGAAGCATTTAAGTGTAGATTCATTGTAAAATAGTGTTTAATGATTATATGTTGTGATGAGCGAATGAAAATGATAAAGATGCTTTCAGGCCAAAAACAACCAGAAATGATTCATACGATTAATTGAAATGCACAATAACTACTTAGTCTTAGAGATTAGAATTTATTGTTCTTAGTTTCTAAGATTTTCTTTATAATTTTGGTACATTATTGTGGAACGAATAAAATTTTTTTTACAGGAGCTGCAATATGCATTAATCAGGGGTTTTTATTACTCTCTTTTATATTTATTTTCTCTAGTAGTTTAATTTATTTTGTTACTCTCACCGTTCACTTTGAATTGTCATTTATTCTTAAAATAAATTTTGATTCTTACTTGTTCCTTTTTAACATATAAAAAAAGATAATTTATTATTCATTTTCTACCCTTAGTATTAAGTGCTTATTCTCCAAATCATGTTTTAAGATCAAATACTAAAAATAATTTAATAGGGTTGGTGTGATAAAATATATATATCAAAATGTTTTCTTAATGAATGGGTCAAGTCAAACAGTGACAAGTAAAAATAAACGGAGAGAATAGTATCTATCGATAGTTGTGTGCAGCTAAACTTATAACTAAACCTACAAACATGGGTTGTGGTGCACTAGTGAGAGTGCTTCACCCTTAACCAGCGGTCTCGTGTTCTAGCCTAGGATATGGAGAAAATTTTGTTAGGACTTTGGAGCACTACCCCTGAATAGGCCCTGCAGTGCGCGATTCGAATTTAATTAAAGCTCCAATGTGGACTCCGAACATCGGGTGAGAAACAAAAATTATAAAACTTAGAGAAGGGATGATGATAACAGATTCTTTACAACAAAAATCTTTTCACGAAGGAGTGATCATTGCGAATTAAGTTCCTTTCACAATTAAAGTTTTCTTTAATGGTTGACAATATTAAAGAACTTGTTGTATTTTGATTTCCTTGATTAAAAAAGTTAAAGATTTAGAAAAATGATCATTAATAGTGATTAGATGCTACTAGCCACCATTTAACTTGGGCTCAAAGTGAGGATAATTTACTTTGAGATTTTGATAAATGTACAAATTAATTTGACAATCAAGTCTCGAAAAAGGATTTAGAGTAATATTCTCTTAATTGAGTCGAGAGATTTTATAAGACATAAATCCATCAATTTTGCATAATAAATATATCTGAATTAATTGATCGTAAAATATTATTGACTTTCAATATTTAAAAACGATAAAACCTAATTCGTCTGTCTTATTTATAAAATCCAAGTAATAAAAAATTATTATAAAATCCCTCAATTTTTCAATAATAGATATTGATTTGAATCTCAACATCAAATTATAAAAAATTTGTAACACACTCTTTGTGAAATTCGACCTCAACTAATTGACTACTTTAACCCCATTAAAAAAAGATGCAGATTGGGTAGGTGACGAGAGATTGAATTTGAATGTTGGTGCACATAAAATATTTCTAATAAGTTCATCTCCTTTTAAGCAATTGACTAATCCTGCATTATCTACTTTTATTTGTCAAATTTCATTATCAAGTGTTGTATGATTCATTCAACATATATAAAATTTGATTATATTGATCTGGTCATGTGAAGAATTATTGCCTTGCTGAAGTGGCATATGATCGACTGATTGAGATATGTTACTACTTAATCACCCTAATTTATATCTATAATTTTATAACAATTATTTCTGTATGACCCTTCATGAGACACAACTCTCATTGCATCAATTTAAAAATAATCATCTCTAACTTGTCACTTCATTAGAACTGAATAGATTTTTTTAATTTTCGATATTTGATATTCATATTGAAATTTGATTATTTTAAATTCATGATGTGTAAAGCATTGTTCGAGGAAAATGTTTTTTATTAAAAAAATTTCTATATACAGATCTCGAACTTGAAACGTCTGATTTAGAGAGGAGCAATTTTGTGAATATTCGTCGATCGTAGTAGAAAATTTATTTTGCTTATGCAGTCCACCTTTAGTAATAAATAATGTAGTTGGATCTACATTATTTTTCAATACTCTCTCTAATTCAAAAAACTGGTCCCCTATATTTTCAATAGAGCTCTTTAATATAAACCATTTTTTCTAGTGGGATATTTTTGTCCTACTAGCCACCGATGTAAAGGACTTTTGGCTATCCTTTGATTTCATTTTCTACCATATGATAGAAAACTTTGAAATCCATTGTGATCCTTCTCTTGTATCGGTCGGTTTGATTCAATATTACATTTTATTAATTTAATTTATTAGTTATCAATTTTTAGATATTCTAAATTGTTGTATAACCATTAAAAAATTAGCTTATTAGCCATGCAAATAAGTTTATAGCTTGCATCTTTTCTCAAAAGCAACACTTTATATTATAGAATAAGTTAAGAATTTTATATACAAAATACTATATATATATATATATCCAGGACAAGAGAGGAGTGGTCTCGATAAGATATCCAGGACAAGAGAGGAGGGTCGGGTTGTCTTGTTTTCAATTGGGTCGGGTCGGTAAAAATTAATTGGATGGGGTATTTTAAGAGCCACGTGGAAATTTCTCATATTAAAGCATAAAGAAATGAATTTTTAATTTATTAAATATTGGTCAGTTAAGTAAAAGGGTGTATATGGGCCATTTCTATAACGGCAGGGGCATATATGAACCATTTTTTAAACGGAGGGTATATCAGCTCCAAATCATAAAGTTCAGGGGTAAATCAAACCCTTTTCCCTATTTTAAATGAGGGGTTACTTTTATTTTGGATAAAACACAGATTTTTATTTAATTAAAAAGATAAAATAAGAATTTTCAAATGGTGGCTATTGAGGGCTGCCACATCAGCGGTTTTGGATTCACATTTATATATATATATATATAGATTTTATAAGGTCGAACTCATAAACAAATTCTTAAACTTGTTTAGTTTTTCCTCTTAGGTACTACCTCAACTACGTCATTTTTCTATTAAATCATTGAACCACCCATAATTTGTTTCTTTTAAACATCATTAGTTGATTTTGATTAGCTATTCTATTGTAAATGTCTTCGACTGTGTTCGTATTGTAATTTTTTTTACTGAAGAATGACGACAAACTATGTTAGTCTCATTTGTATTCTAATGTATTCAAATGACTTAAAATAAAATATCATTATTCTCGAACATTTTCACTATTAATTGGACTAATGGGTTCTGGAACAACATATGTATCTTCTGTCAATGCCCTTTACAAATTTGATTCCACATCAACCAACAGTGTTTGTTTAAAAGGAACAAACTATCGGCGGTTCAATGATTCAATAGAAAAATGGCATAGTTGAGATAACTCAGGGAAAAAACCGAACAAATTTAGAGATCTATTTATGTATTTGGCCATTTTATAACAATTATTTTTGTATGACCCTTCATGAGACAGAACTCTCATTGCATCAATTTAAAAATAATCATCTCTAACTTGTCACTTCGTTAGAATTGAGTAGATTTTTTTAATTTGTTTTAATTTTCGATATTTCATATTCATATTGAAATTCGTTTCTTTTGAATTGATGATGCGTAAAGCGTTGTTTGAGGAAAAATGTTTTTTCACTAAAAAAGATTCTATATACAGATCTCGAACTTGAAACCTCTGATTTAGAGAGGAGCAATTTTGTGAATATTCATCGGTTGTAGTAGAAAATTTATTTTGCTTATGCACTCCACCTTTAGTAATAAATGTAGTTGGATCTACATTATTTTTCAATACTCTCTTTAATTCAAAAAACTGGTCCCCTATATTTTCAATGGAGCTCTTTAATGTAAACCATTTTTTCTATTGGGATATTTTTGTCCAACTAGCCACCGATGTAAAGGACTTTTGGCTATCCTTTGATTTCATTTTCTAGCATATGATAGAAAACTTTGAAATCCATTGTGATCCTTCTCTTGTATCGATCGATCGGTTTGATTCAATTTTAAATTTTATTAATTTAATTTATTAGTTATCAATTTTTAGATATACTATATTGTTATATAACCATTAAAAAATTAGCTTATTAGCCATGCAAATAAGTTTATAGCTTGCATCTTTTCTCAAA
>CM064968.1:39029011-39213949 GCA_032847665.1 Solanum chilense | reverse complement strand
CCATTCAATTGAATTATTAAAATTTCTGACTTGAATAAAAGCTGAAATTAATTGCTCTATGTAGAACAATTAAATCATTAACCACCGGTGAATATCATCTGCGAATTTTTTTTTTTAAAATCAGAATTCTTTTAGTATGTTTTTAAAAAAGTGTAAAGTTACGTATTTTCCAGGTAGAGTCGCTATTTACACCAAACCAAATGTGAATGCTTAGACTTTTTTTTTAATTTAAAAGTGAATATCTATGATAGAATGCTTAATGAAAGTACAAATTAAAAATCTAAATTCCTGCTCCACCGTCCGACTGATACTTCTCTTGTTTCGATACATTTAAATTATTTTAAAAATAAAGTAGCAATCAATGGGGCCTTGTATTTTAAAACGAAAATTTCAACGGTCAACTTATAGGAAGTTTCTGTGACAGAGCAATCTCATGTTCAACAATCAATACAAATTGAACATTTGCCTTTTAACAATCTCTTCTAAACCAATATAAGGCAAGTCATAGCTAGATTTTGTTGATTAATGTTTAAACCAGAGATAAATTTTGAAGTTCCCCTACTTCCTATTGTTGGGGATGGCTTCTGTTTCCCTTATCTTGTTAACTTAACTGTGAAGAAGAAAATCTTGGGACTCTCACAACTAAATATCCATGTCTTGGATGATACTGGAACCTCTCTTCTCCAAGGTGATGGAAAACTTTGGCATCTTAGGAAGAAGAAAAGAATCATTGCTCATCCTGATGGTTTACCTCTCCTCACTCTCCGCGAAAAGGTATTATCCATATTCTCTCTTTTCAATTTTCATTATTAGTAACAGAGTCAGAAATTTCACAAAAGATATCTAAAAGGGCTATAACACCTTATTATGTGAAGATTATGCAGAATCACTTTGTTTATTATTAACATTATTTTTCGAGGAAGAGTGTCCAATTGGACAACTTGACTATAACATAGCTCTATTCCACCCTGCTTGAGCTCATCTATGCTTCACCAGCACAAGTATCCAACAACTCTGCTCACCAATTAAGAATTTGTTGGTGCTTGTGAGATATCTGCGTCTCAACATTGTGTTGGGTTTTAGCAAGTGTGAATGGGAAAGGAAAAGAAAAGAGAGAATATGAAAAATGAAGGAACTACTTTGAAAGGAAAATGAAAAGTAAAGTCATTTCTTATAAATTTGCAGGTAACGGTAACATTCCAAAAAGTTCTTTCCGAAAAGTCGTTACTTTTCGAAAAGTCATTACTTTCCAAAAAATAGTTATTTTTCTAACAGACACAATTTTTCAAAAAGTTGTTATTTTTTCCAAAAGACACAACTTTCTAGATAAAATGGGTCTGAACAGATTTCATTGAACAGACATGTTCTTTGCTGAAAATGGCTATAAAAGGAAGTCAATTTTTGATTTTTTACTCACTGATTTTTTTTTCTTTCTCTGCATTTATTTTTCTCTCAAATAAAATCAAAGTGTCGATCGACTGAGTCTGTGTGACTTGTTGATGTTATTAAGTTCGTTGAAGTTAAAGAAGTTTGAGGTACCGCTATTTCTTTAACAGGTTTAATCCGTTTTATGTTGAGAGAAATTAATCCATAACCTTGGGTACAGTCAGGGGATTAAATTTCTTAAGAATAACACATTATATATTACTAGATTCATTTTTTTCACCACAGAAATTTTCACCTACTTTATTGACGATTAGGCCACACCTTGAGCGCTGAGCACGGAGTTTTATTCTTAGTAGCATCAAAGTAACTCAAAGAATGCATATTATGTATGAACTTAAGAGTGATGTGGTTTGTTAAATATTTGAGTGCAGACACTTTCATGGCGTAATACGTGGAAAGTTTATCGTGCTGAGAGTTCAGACATAAATGATCTGCTCTACACAGTCAAAAGATCAAGCACATTCCAAATGAAAATGCAACTTGATGTGTTCTTGGCTAGCAATATCAATGGAGAGTTATGTGATTTCCATGTAAAGGGATCTTTCACCAATCAATCTTTCAAAGTTTACAAAGGGGACACTTTGATTGCTGAGGTAATTAAACTTCAAATCCCTGTTTGAGTGTCTTTTAAAGTGTATATAAATAAATAAATAAATAACTATATCAATTATGTAGGTGAAAGAGAGATTCAAACTTGGAAGTTTCTTCAAAGGAAGAGAGAATTTTGAAGTGAGAGTTTATCCTGGTGTGGATTATGCGTTTATTGTCTCAATATTGATAGTATATAATGAAATATACGGGGAATCATAGATACACTATGTAAATTGGCAGGTTTCTTTGCCTCTTTTCTCTTTAATGTATGTACAAGTGTGTAAAAACTCACATCATATACTTATAAAGGGAGTAATTTAGCCTTTTATGATGTTAATAAATAAATGGATAGGTTTTCCTTGTTGGGGTTCTACTTCATTTGGTTGAACAAGATGAGTGTATCCCGTTGTGAGTTCTTCTTTCTTCCTTATCATAAGTTATTGATCATCTTCAAGCTCTGGTATACTAAAAGAGATTAAGAATTAAGATATCCAGGACAAGAGAGGAGTGGTCTCGATAAATGAGTGCATCCAGTTGTGGGTTTCTTGCACTTTGATTATCTTTGTATCTTGTTATGACTACTACGATTTAGAATGATTTGTGCAAGTTGTCTTTAGTATTTGTTATTGCTGTCTTCATTTTCATTATTTCTTTTTCTATACTACTTTGTGTTGTTTTATCTTGACCTTAGAGTCTATAGAAAACAACTTCTTTTACCTTACAGGTAAGGTCTGCATACATTTTACCTCCCCCACGCCCTACTTTGTGGGATTAACACTGAATATGAGTTCTCACTCTCGTTGCTTGAAGAAGCTAGTATTGTAAATTTTCTGGTCCAATTGATTTAGGAATATGACTAAATTTTGTATTTCACAACGATATTATTGGAACTAGCAAATATTGCAGAACAAAACACAGATAGTGTTGGGAATTAAACACACAACACACACAAATAATCTAGAGAAAAGAGAAACGGGACACACAAGAACTTAACGTGGTTCGATTTCCCTACTCCACGACTGTAACAGGAGGATTTTATTTCACTTGTGCTCCTTAAGAATTACAAATACAAGGATCATATTTATAAGAAAACCAAATGGTTAACCTAGGGTTTCAGTAATGGGTCGGGCCGGCTCACAAGCCTCCACAAAGCCCAACAATCTCCCACTTGGAGGCTTGAAGAATTTCAACTGTCATCCACTTAGAACACTTGTATGTCTAGTAATCTTTTTCAACTCTCTCCTGCTACAGCGGCCTTCTCATCAGTCAACTGAAAGGCCCGTTGAAGCTCCCCGAAGCTTCAACACATCAGTCACGGCTGAAACTGCCCTTGACTCGTCCTCGGTCCCTACCGGCTCCCACTTGAGACACGAACTGCCGGATCCTAGAACTCCCTGAGAACAAACACTCTCCATACTCAGCAAGATATTTTCTGGAGACGTATCAACAGCTGGAATACTGGTTCTCTTGACCCACTGTCTTCTAGGAGCCTTGGCTGAAGCACGGCCGGTGCTCCCACTGCCACAAACGCCTCTGACTGGTCTTCCTGAACCTTTCCTTGCTCGTTCATCCTGAATCTGACATGTGGCTCTGGGTTTTTTTCTTGCAAAGACAACCTTCTTCTGCCCACGAAAATCTGTGAACCGGACTTTGTTTTTCTTCTGAACTGGGACGGTCACTTCCTCAGACGGTAATCCGACAATATACAACGATCCTCTTTTTGTTCCACGAGCCATGACAAGATTGCCCCTCACGACCTTCCACTGCCCATTTCCGAACTTCACATGATGTCCCTGTTCATCCAACTGCCTAACAGAAATCAAACTTTTCGTCAAGCTTGGAACAACTCTGACATCCTTCAAGGTCCAGAAACCGACTGGCGTCTTCAGCACCATGTCACCCATGCCCGTAACATCAAGAGCTCTATCGTCTGCAAGCATTACCTTTCCAAAGTCTCCAATAACCAGATTCTGCAGTGCTTCACTGCTGTGGGTAGCGTGAAAAGAAGCACCAGAATCCATGACCCAGGAATCCACATTGCTCTCCGCGCAACAGATAAACAAATCCTCGTCGGCGCTGTCTTTTGCAATGTTGACTTGTTTGTCTTTCTGGCATTGATTCCTGAAATGCCCCACCTCCTTGCAGTTCCAACATGTTACACCTGAGCCATCCCGAGCCTTCGACTGACTCCTTCTTCGGTTCCTGCTCTCACTACCTCTGTTATTTCCTCTGTCTCTGACGACGTTTAGCATATCACCTGATGATTCTCCAGAACTCCTTCTTCTGACATCCTCGCCAAGAACGAGATCACGAATCTTTTCAAAGGTGAATCCATTAGGTCCCACTGAACTGGCAACTGCTGTAACCGTTCCGGACCAACTGTCAGGCAATGATGATAACAGTAGTAAAGCTTGAACTTCATCATCGAACTTAATGCCAACTGACAAAAGTCTGGCTAAGATCGAATTCAATGAGTTGATGTGCTCGGTAACTGAACTGCCTTCCTTCATCTTTGTGTTCACCAACTCTCTAATCAGAAAAATTTTGTTTGCTGCAGATGGCTTCTCGTACATGTTAGACAAGGCTTCCAAGATGCCTTTCGCTGTCTTCTCCTTAAGAATGTTGAACGCAACATTCTTGGTCAACGAGAGTCGGATAACTGACATAGCTTTCCGATCCAAAACTGCCCACTCTGCATCAGACAATTTTCCTTGCTTGTCACCCAACACTACGTCCAAATCTTTCTGAACCAGCAAATCTTCAATCTGCATCTTCCACCAACTGAAATCTGTACCATCGAACTTCTCAATTCGGAACTTCCCATCTTCTGTCATCTCAAAGGACTAAATGAGATACTCGGTACAACTAATTTCAGATCTTGGTAATTTCGTCAGAAATATTGCACCACAAAAAAAAATCGCACACACCTTCGGCAATTCCCTTAACGGCGTCTTGCACGGCTGTAGCTTGCGAACGGCGGCGGCACACTCCTTCCTGCACACAGTTCTTCACACAAGAACCCTAGGTGACAATTTCTCACAATTTGTGTTACAGTGTTGTTGAAACCTCGCTCTGATACCAATTGTTGGGAATTAAACACACAACACACACAAATAATCTAGAGAAAAGAGAAACGGGACACACAAGAACTTAACGTGGTTCGATTTCCTTACTCCACGACTGTAACAGGAGGATTTTATTTCACTTGTGCTCCTTAAGAATTACAAATACAAGGATCATATTTATAAGAAAACCAAATGGTTAACCTAGGGTTTCAGTAATGGGTCGGGCCGGCTCACAAGCCTCCACAAAGCCCAACAGATAGAAATTGAAACTCCAAAAGGTCTAAGTGAGATAAATGGCATAAATTTATGAACTTTCTCCAGTAATCATATTGTAGATGTTGGCAGCGATAGTTATAACACTCGTCACAACAGCTAAAACAATCATGACTACCGCGATGATCTTGTCTTTTCTTGAAGATAAACCATGGACATCTCTGCCAAATAAGAAACAAAACGTTGATCAGTATAAAAAACAGAAGAAAGAAAACCATTCACATTAATTAGTTAAAAAGTTGAGGGGATGAACAGAGAGAGACCTTAGAGCAATTGCACCTGGAAATATGAAAGCGAGACAAACATTTGTAGTTGATCCCATGAACTGGTAAATGTACCATACTGATGGTACAGCAATGGCGACTATATATGAGATGGCTAACAATATCAGTGTAAGAAACATGAATCTTTTGGTGTCAGTTGCTAGTAATTCCTTCTTAGGGAATATAAGTTCGTCGATGTTGGCTCTCAGGGAGAAATTTAAGAGAGGAAACACCAGCATTAGGTGAAGTGCATAGCTCAAACGAACGATGTCATTTAGAATGGGACTGATTGTTATAGCACCAGAGGACGACGTATCAAAATTTACAAGTATATCTGCATTGATTGAATCTCCAAATAGAAGGTACCCGAATATTCCAATTGAGGAATAGATGACTGAACAAACTACTAGTGAAATTTTAACAGCACTAGTCATAGCTCCAGGTATCCCCAGCTCAATTTCAATTGGATGGACTGCATTCGAGTTTTTAGTGTCAGTAAAGTTAACATCAAGATGACATAAAGATCAAGTATTAAACGGATGTAGCTTTTACCATTGAAGTGAAATGCAAAAGCTGTTACGATGACTGGGATGGCGGTGAAGAGATTAAAGAAGGAAGAAGCAGTATTCAACTCTGGCAGCATTCTTGGCTTTACTATTTGCCCTTTTACGATTGCAATGATTGCCATTACAGAACATATACCAACAAATACAACTGCTAGGATAATTGCTATTGCTGAACTGAGCCATAATGATTCTGCAATCACAAGCCATATAAACACAAACAATTAGCAACCATTTTAACTTGTGAAGAAAGGTCAAGAACAGAGGACAGAATGAACTGACCTACACGACGGTATAGGACTAGAG
The DNA here is from genome assembly GCA_032847665.1 of Solanum chilense. Classification (NCBI taxonomy): domain Eukaryota; kingdom Viridiplantae; phylum Streptophyta; class Magnoliopsida; order Solanales; family Solanaceae; genus Solanum; species Solanum chilense. The sequence continues at coordinate 39,207,442 of CM064968.1, read as the reverse complement.
GAAGCACAACAAGCAAGACAGTGAGAAGGATCGATAGATAACGAGAATTCCACCAATGAATCCCAAACCATTCTTGAAGGACACCAAGGTGTTCCCCTTTTCCAGAAAAGACGTCTCCTGATCATAGAAATTAGGATTGTCGTCACCTGATACCATGTAAAGATAGATCTTGGGACTAACTGAGGGCTAAAAGCTAACTAATAAACTGAGGATTGTCCAAGTCCATATAACGAGACTATCTGTTCAATCATGTAAGAGGCATTAAAGAATGAAAGTTACCAATAATAATTAGGTACATGATCAAGCAACCAAGAGTAGTGATCATTACACAAATTTGTACTGCCAAAGAACCAGTCTTTCCAAAGTTCTCTTTCATCAATCCAGCGTACGTAGTCGACTGGCCAGCATAGGTTGCCCTCAACATGAAATTTACCGTTATGTCTACTAACAAAGCTACCAGAACAATCAAGACGAATGCGGGAACAACACCCAGGACCTTTAAAGTAGCTGGGATTGACATAATTCCTGCACCAATAATAGTAGTGGACACATTGAACACTGCCCTCCATATCACCCAACGGTTCTCCCTCGTTCGAGAGTTGTGATTCGAAAGCAGTGGAGCCTCCACCTCGGCTCTGGCTCGATCCATCCCCTGAGATTGAATCGCAAAAACTGCTACAATTTGACAAATAATAGGGCCTGAGATGAGGTCATGCCGAAAAAGTGACAGTTGAGAGAGATATTTATATGTTATATGGAAACAAACAAGGACAAATGGCCTCACTTAATACAGCTAACTTATACTAGTATTCGATTGAATTGAATTTTATGGCACCAATAATCAACAAACACCATGAGTCATATGATGTGACTTCGATCATATTTGGATGAATTTATTTTAAATATTTTTTAGTTGAACATTTTGATATTATTCCAATAAAATTAAAAAGTATATTTTAATCTAAAATAATAAAACTAAGTTAAAAGTCATAAATTTGAAACAGACTCTTATTCTATCCATTTGATTCATGATATGATAAGAACTTAATTTTATATGCTTATGTGGTTCTCTTTTTAGCTTTTGAACATGTGTTTGGTATCAAAAGATTTCTCTAGAACTAGGTATTGTGTTGAATAATAAAGAGCATGATTTATGTAAAAATCATTGTCATTTGGACAGGGCGCCAGCCATACACATTTTCTTCCAGAATAATCCAATACCTAGCTAGGTGTCCTGTTTTTGATTTGACAGATTAGGAGATTTTAGACTTTATGAGTAATTTGTGTACTTATTACTTTGCGAAAAAAAGAACAAGAAATCCGAGTCATCAATTTACGGCTAATACGTTAGATTTTCCGTACTTATCAGCTAGCTTAAATTTTATTTAAGCTATTTGGCACTTTTATTACTTAAAGTGGATTCCTATTAAAAATAATTACTTATTTTAAATATACTATTTATTATTATTATTTATAGCAATATATAATAATATTATATATTTCATTTAATTTGTCTTTCTCTCCGCCTCATTATCCCTTTTCTCTTTTGTCTTTTTTTACTTTTGTCTCTCTTTCTCGCTCTTTCTCCATTTTGCTCTTTCTCTTCTGTTTTTCTTTCTTTTCACTGTTGCTTTTTTTTTTTTTTTTTTTTTTTTTTTTTTTTTTTTTTTTTTATATTTTCTTTCATAGAGTAGTTTATAATTCTTATACTAAAAAAAATTGAATAAAAATTAATTAATTAGGCAAGTAATCTAATTGTAACGAATGAATAGACTTAATATATTATAAAATAAATTAAACTTACATTAAAAATGAATTTCACAAATATTAAAGTTGACTTAGAATAAAATTAAATATGAATGCAAAATGTAGCAAACGAAAGAGCATTCTATGATCTCTAAACTGAATGAATTTGTATCAACAATGAATTTCACAAGTAATTCAATCATAACAAATCCATTAATAAGTTGCAAAATAAATTAAAATTGTATTACACAAATATTAAAACAAGTAAATAAATTAAATTTGCTATAAAATTGTATTACACGATATTAAAGTTGAATTAGAAGAGAAATAAAGAATGAATGAAAAACATAACTAACAAAAGAAAAGACATCAATCTATAAATCGAATTAAACTTGTATTATTCATGAAATAATCATGTATTATATGTATTTTATAAACTATTTTGGGTTTGTATCACTAAGAACGTAAGTGATGTTTGTAATATGTATTAAAAATGTATTGTGCATATATTATAAGTCTGTTACCTAAATTATTTTTGTTGATACATTAAAAAGGTAGTGAAATTTGCAATATGTATTATAAATATAGGATGAATTTGGTCATGATTTTAATACAATTTTAATATAATTATAAACATATCTAATACGACTTTAATACAAACCCGATATATTTTCACAAACTTCATTATTTTCGAGCTTCAACGTAGCATTTCTCCTAAAATCAATTCTAAACTTAGCCAAAAAATTTTAAAATTGAGATATAAACTCCAAAAGATATTTTCAATTATTTGTAGGAAAAACCTATCCAAACTAATTGCAAACGAAATAGCAAAAAAGTAAACTAATCATAACAAATAAAGAAACATAATAAAATGCTGAATGAATTAAATTTGAATTAAAAATGTATTACAAACATATTAAAGTTGAATAAGAAGCGAATTTAACATGAATGCAAAATGTAGCAAACTAAAGAGTATTATATGATTTGTAAACTAAATAAAACTTATATCAATAATGAAATAATCAAGTAATTTAATCGTAGCAAATCAACCAATAAACTCCAAAATGAATTAACTTGTATTAAAAGTGAATTACACAAATATCAAAGTTGAATTAGGAGAGAGAATTAAACATGAATAGAAAATTTAACTAATGAAAGACTAGCCAATGATCTACAGAGTGAATTAAACTTATATCAATAATGACTTAAGCAAGTTATCCAATAGTAACAATAATAAACTACAAAATGAATTAAATTTGCATTAAAAATGTATACACAATATTAAAATTGAATTAGAAGAGAAAATTAAAAATAAATAAAAAATGTAACTAACGAAAGCCAAGACAATAATCTCTATACTGAATTAAACTTGTATTATTCATGAATAAAACATGTATTATATGTGTCTTATAAATTATTTTGATTTGTATCACTAAGAACATGAGAGATGTTTGCATATGTATCAAAAATGTAGTGTGCATGTATTATAAATGTATTATTAAGTGTTTTACCTAAATCATTTGACTGGTATCACTAAGAAGAGAGTAAAGTTTGCAATATATATTATAAATGTACTGTTCATGATTTTAATACAATTATAAAACATATATAATTCAACTTTAATACAATTGTTATACAGTTCCATAAACTTTACCATTTTCGAGTTTCAATCTTATATTTCTCCTATAATCAATTATAAATTTAATCAAACCTTTTTAAAATTGAGATATAAACTTCAAACTGCATGTTTAATTATTTATAGGATCAATCTATCCAAACTAATATTGAGTTCTTACGTCATAAAATGAATTCAAAATTTGAAACTTTATAATGACTATCAATGGTGAACTCTTGGTGCTGTAATATTAGAGATTTAAAAATTTTGTTTGAGAACATAATATTGTACAAATTTTTTATTTTTCTATTTCTCTTCTCGTTATGTTTTTGGATAAAAATAGTGAAATGGGGACAAAAATTTATTTGAGAATAATTATTTTAATGAAAATTTTAAAAGAAGAAGAAGAATAAAAAAAAGAAGAGGGGGGAAGAGAAAGAATAACAGAAAGAGACGAAGAAGAAAATAAAAAGAAGATGACGAGGAAGAGAAAAGGTAAAAAGAAGCGAAGCGGTACAATTATTCAATCCAAAAAAATATTTTATTTAGTTAGAAAATTTTTATTGTCATAGATGGTAAATATTTTTTTGATATAACATATTTATGTGATTTACCCTACTTTATATGTCTTGTCACAATTTCAATTTATATGACATTTTTAGTCGATTCTAGAAAGAATAACATATTTATGTATTTTATTATAATTTTATTTGAAAATTTTCACCTTATCCTTAATGAGATGATTTACGGTCACAATAATATCTATCCACAAAGTTTCAAGTGGAATTTAATTTGCACAACCTTACTTGTTTTATAATGGCGAACTTACAGAATTAATTATATATAATTTAGGGGTTCATGAGGTCCGACACCTATGATTAAGATAATTACTCTTTCGTAACTAACCTTTAATAGATTATCCAACAGTATCTAAAAGTATTAATCATGTTTGGTGATTGACTGATTGTATTCTACTCTAATATATATATTTTATGTTTAGGAAGTTTTTCTAAATACATTATTTAATGCAGTGCATTAATTGTGCAAGAGAATCTTTTTAAAAAGGAAATTGCACTACAAAATATTTTCTTCTTCATTGGTTTTGTTGTATTACTAACTATTATATGTACAATATTGATATAATTTTTCATTGTTGTTGTTATAAACTTTTTTCACTCGAATACATTGGTACAAACATTGATATAAATGCATTCTAATGATGAATATATTGAACATATGATGATTGATGAAGGTTGACGTGTTAAATGCTAACTGGACTGGAAGTTAGTTGGAAGATGTATTCACATTTACAGTTAGATAGCTTTGTTTTAGTTAGTTTGTTAGAAGCTTAGTTAACAAATGAGTTAAGTTAACTATAGTTAGTAGAGTCGATTAGATCATTATATAAGCATTGTACTTAGTAGACTGATTTTGTAATCATTCCATTATATTCAATACGATTTGAAAAATTCTCTCAATAGCAGATGAAGTTTTGTGCTCTGTTCTAGTCCATAAACCAAATGGATGATCTGTTTGTATATTCAACAAGGTATCAGAGCCACGGTGAGTGAATCTAGGAGTTCTTTTGGCAGAGTGTTTGTGAAGAACTGAGAGATTCATCAGACGTAGTGAAATATCGTTTGAAGTTGATTAGCTATGGCGGCAAAACCAGATCACAATCATACACTTTTTCTATCCTCCTCTGATGTAGCTGGATCTGTCCAGATTGGAGTTCAGCTTGTAGGGATGGAGAATTATACCATTTGGATTCGTGCTATACGTTTGAACTTGTTGACGAGAAATAAATTAGGTTTCATTGATGAACTTGTCAAGCGGGAGATTTCAAAACTGATTCTGAGAAATAAGATTGGGATTAATGTAATGCTATGGTGATTTCGTGGATTTTAAACAATGTAAGTAAGGAACTCGTCATTAGTATTTTGTTTTGTTCAAGTGCATATGTTGTTTGGAATGATCTGAGATATCGATTTGATAAAGTGAATATGTCAAGGATTTTTCATCTTCACAAGGGAATTGCTATACTAACTCAGCGAGTTTCTCCTGTATCTATTTACTACTCTAAGTTGAAGAATCTTTGGGATGAGTATGATTCCATTATTCCACCTCCTACATGTGAATGTGCTAAATTTAAGGACTATACTGAAGGAATGATGAGACAAAAATTATTACAAATTTTAATGGGATTGAACGACAACTACAGGCTCGTTGTCAAATTCTTTTGATGAACCAACCCCCAAGTGTCAATCAATGATATGCTATGATCATTCAAGATGAAAGTCAATGAGTGTTAGCTGGTGAAAACTCTTTGGGAAGTGTTTCAGTTGATCTTACAACTTTGTTTTCTCATAGATCTAGAAGTCATGGTAATATCCCAAGAGGACTTAGCTATCCCAGTGGTGCAAGGTCCTCAAATGCAGGTTCATCTAATGAAAATTCAGGAGCAAGTTCTTCCAATCGTTCAAGGAGGTTTTCTCATGTGTATTGTGATTCCTGCAGCATTAGAGGTTATTCAAAGGAAGCATGCTACAAACTTTTGCAATGTAGTTTCTAAAACATGAAAGGCCATACCAACGAGACTTGTTACAAGTTGATATGAGATCGGGTTGAGTTAGCAGGACAGGTTATAAAATTTGATTTATTTTTAATTGGATAGTTTATTTAATCTTAGTCGTCCACGTGTCCTCTGTTAGTCATAAGAGTATTTTTAGCCCAAAAGTATAACAGGAGGGGTATATCTAGCGCAAAAATATAACTAGGGATATGTTTAAACTATTTCAAAGATATATTTGGTCCTTTTCCTTTTTAAAAATATTTTTAAATCTAAATTATATTTAGCTTTGATCCAAAACTTTTTGGCCCATTTTTGATACTCTTTACTCTTTAGTTGCCATAAATTAATTAATTCATAATTTACAAAGAAGGAATTGAAATGGAATCTAATTATGTATGTCTGGTCTATAAACCTTCTTTTTTGTTAGTGAAGCATCTTATAAAAAATCGAAATTGCATCTAATTATTGTGTTTTTGGTCTATAAAAATGTTTGTTTCCATGAAAAATAATGCTTAATTTCTGTTTTGTCTAAAGTATAGAATAATTTGTCTTATACTTCGATAATTTGGTGTCATTTTATTTCTTATTTGCATTGAAAAATCCATTTTAAAATCACAAAATCAAATCGAACCAAATTAATTTAGTTCGACATTCGATACATACTTTTTCAAAATCAAAAATCAAACTAAAATTTGATAAAGCCTAATTGAAGAACCAAACTCATTAGGTTTTGTCCGTGTACAAAAATTAAATATTTGATGTTGCTAATTTTATAGTAATTACACTTGTTTTATAGGTTCATTGGCAGAGTTTGAAAGGATTTGAGATTCGGCTATTTTGGGATAAGATAAGCAGGGCTTTTGTTCCCAGCAGAAAAACATATTTTGATCAAAGCTGATTATTTTTTCTAATTAAAGAAAAAAAACTTTAATATTATTTTGAGATATATTTATGAATGAGACTCTGGCACGAAACAGATAAACACTATTGTCAGTTTGTTGTTTTGCATCTATCTACTATTTGAGGTTCCCTTTTGGTTATATTACTATTTGATTTTGTATTTGTTTTCTACTTCGTATAGAATATTTTGTATCCTTAGTTCATTGTTTGTATAAGAATATATTTAGTATAATTTCACAATTGAGATCCGAGAGGTCTTTTAGCCCTACCTCATAGAGATAAAAAATATTGTTTTTTGAAGATCCTCGACAAAACATTTTCTAAATAATTTAGAAATGGATTACATAAATTAAACAGTTACAATAATAAAATAATACGAAATGAAGAGCAATTTACAATAAGCTGAAGAAAGAACAATAACAACAATAAAATAATGTAATTATAAAGCACAAGGAAAAGTAATAATCGAAATTGAAGAACAAAAAATTATAAAAATAGTGTTAAATACTATTGGAAGAAAGAAGGTCCAAGTGCGACCGCAAACCTGTCTCACAGAAAAGCAAAAAAATGCTCAACTACTAACTAACCTTCTACCTCAATCCATCACATCAAAATCCTCTTATGTAAGGTCATGTTCAATAACCTAAAGATGCATAATGTCTTGTCTAATCACCTCCCCCTATATTTCTTCGACATGCTTCTAACTCTCCTGTTACCCCGGCCACCCCCTAATTGGCAAACTCTTATATCTTTCACTGCTTCTACACTTCTCTTTTTCACATGTTCAAATCATCTCAATCCACTTTCTTTATCTTGTCCACTATAGGTTGCTCATACCTTGTCCTGAATATCTTCGTTCCTAATCTTATATCTCCTAGTACATCCACACATGCACCTCAACATTCTCCTCTTAGCAACTTCCATTTTCTGATCATAAGAGTTCTTGACTGGCTGCCACATAAAACATAGTCTTTCTAACCATCATTCTATAAAACTTACTTCTAAAATTTGGTGGTACTTTCTCATCACATAAAACTTTGGAGACAAGCCTCCATTTTGCCCATTCTAGACCAATATACTGTGTGGTATCATTTCAATCTACCATTAACTTTGAATTAGGAACTCCACATATTTGAAACATCCTCTCTTTGGGATGACCTGAGCATCAAACTTCACTTTCACGCCGACCTCATGCGTAAGGCCACTGAACTTACACAGTTCACTCTAAGTATTCAATCTTCGATCCTGCTGTCAGCATTGTCAATCAGTACTATATTATCTGTGAATTACACACACCATGACTTCACCTTAGACATGCAATACGTCCATTCATCTATAACTAGTGTGGGAAGCCGACCCCTAGTGTAATCCCATAAGTATTGAGGAAGAGCTTCGAGTATCCCCCACTGTCCTCATCCTAATCTTAACTCCATGGTACATGTCCTCCATCCCACTAATGTAAGAAAAATATTGTCTTCAAATTGAAAAAGAAAAACCAAATTATTTCTTGAATTATCATTATTTGACAGGTATGACTTCCCTATTTTCCAAGGTGAAGATAAAATTCTGGAAAAGAAAAAAACTAAATCAGGTAAGATCCTCAACAGTTTGAGCAAAGCAGTTGCTTCATATGGCTTTAGCATAAAAGAAGAACAGCCATGAAGATACCGAAGAGTTCTTTTCCCTTTGCCTGGATAAGATAACCATGAAGGCGTTGGCTAAGAACAAAGCTGGTCTCATTTCTCATTGGCTTACTGATGATTTTCCAGTGATCATTAGAACTTCTCCTGATCTCTATACATAATTAAACCACCTTCCATCATCAATCAAATGATTCTGAGAACGCAACCCGGCAAAGTTGTTCATTTGTTGGCAATTTAAGTCGCGATATTAGAGTATATGGCAACTGAACTAGTCCCAATGGCAAAGATGATCACCAGTACAGCCAATATCTTTTCCCGAGTTGTAGATATGTTGTGAGCATCCCTGAGAAAAAAAATCATAGCAGCAGTGAGTGGAAAGTTTGATAAAAATAACTCCGCAACTTATATAGAGATTTCTGTCATTTCAAAGAGAACAATGCTCTCTGTTTTCTGTTGAAGAATAGGCGCAGATATTGTCACAAGGATAAAGTTTCTTTATATGAAACCAAGATTGAAGTAGCTCACCTAAGAACTATTGAGCTCGGGAATATGAACATGATGCACATGACTGTTGTCGTTCCCATGAACTGAAAGAAGTACCAAATATTTGGAAAGGCTACAGCACCTCCGTAAATGAATGCAAGTAAAATACAGGTAAGGGAAAAGAATCTTAATGTTTCTGAGGCCAACAAAGGTCTTTTAGGAAAGAATAGTTCATCAACGTTAACCCTCAGAGAATAATTCATCACAGGAAACACCAGCATGAGATGAATGGCATAGCTCAATCGAACAATATCATTAAGTGCTGTACCAACTAAAGAGTCAGAGGCTTGATCAAAGTTAACCAGCATGTCAGCCATGATCGAGTCCCCAAACAATAGGTACCCAAAGAATCCCACAGCAAAGTAAATGACAACACATAATACCAAGGAAATGCGAACAGCAGACGTCATGTCAGAGGGCCTTCCCAGCTCAGCTCTGATTGGATGAACTGCAAACAGAAATAACCTCTGAGAGTGAATTAACTCATCAAAAGTAAATAAATAGATGAGGATAGAACAAAAGTAACAAAGAATGTCACCCAAAATAAAAGGAGAATGACATACTTGTATTCACGAAAGTACGTCTTACCATTAACATGACATCCAAAGGCAGTAGCAAAAACTGGAATTGTTGTGAACAGTTCAGTAAAGGTAACTCCATGTGAGAAATCTGGTACCAGTCGTAACTTTTGTGTTTTCCCCTCCCACATTGCATGTATTGCCATCATTGAGCATATGACAACAAACAGCACAGCTAAAAGGATTGATATTGCCGATGCATGTCTCAATGAATCTGGATGTAACGAACCACAAAATTTATAATCCATTATATGCAGATCTTTACATATACTAAATGAAATATATGCTATTCCACTTTGACAAATATCTTCAATCTATTAGTAACATGCCGGTTATTTGTTCACACATCCAGCGATTAGGGATGGCAATTGGGGCGAGGTGGGGCAAACTCCTAATGGACAGGACAGGGAAGCACTTAAATGAAGTGGGGCAAGAAAATTTTTAGCAGGGCAGGGAAGGGAGGGGCAATTTACATGTTAAAGTATATCATCATCATATGTGAATATTAAGTACTTTATCATATAACACCATATATGTTGAAAGAAACTCCTCTGCTGACGGTTAATTCGTTTTTTAAATTTACTGATGTAAAATGAATGCCAAACAATATGCCAACTATTTTCAAGTGAACACATTATTAAGATTTGATTTTCACTCTTGAACATTTCAAAAGCAAAACAATTTGGTTAGTTGACATCTTACTTTTGCAGTGAAATAACAAGAAATATTAATTTATTCCAAAGAGGTTACTGTTGCAGTGAAATACTCCAACAAGAAAGAATAATTTATTCCACATAGGTTGCTTTTGACTTTCTAAGGACAAAACAGATCTTCAATTCAGCTAAATCATTAAATTAGGATTAGAAAATATATATATATCAATAGTCGTTTAAACAGGGTCGGGGCGGGGCAGTGTGGTTCAAACTCTTAAAAGGTCTTACTTGCCCCTCCGTGACCCGCCCTATTGCCATCCGTACCAGCGATAGGACAAACGCTCTATATATCATTCTAATGGAGTAGAATGTCAATACCTACTTTTCCTTCTAAGGTACAATATAAGCTGAATAATACTAACAATTGTACTTTATAAAGCTAGTTATGTGATTAGTCATCAGCCTACATCCAACTATACTTTATGAAGCTTATGGTTAAAAGAGAATGCTTTGTAACGTAGAGAATCAACAGATAGAAATTCTGAGATTATGACTGAACCAACCTATGCGCTTTAAAGAGAGCAATGGAAGCATGACAAAAACCACAACAAGGAGAACTGAAAATGCTCGTGAGGTCCACCAGTGGATGCCAAACCATTCCTGTAGAGTACCCAAGTGCACTGATCCATCAGAATTATTTCCTGACAGGACATCCCCTGTCAATTAAATAAACAGCAAATAAATTAGTGATGATAACACCAGCCAAATAGGAACAAAAGAGGAACTAGCTTTAAACAAGTAACTTACCAATAATAATCAAGTAAATAATCAAGGCACCAAGATTAGTGATGATAACACAAATCTGAAGAGCAACAGAACCAAACTTTCCAAAAGACTCAGCCATAAGTCCACCATAAGAATCCGACTCTCCTGAATGTGTATATTTCAATAGGAAATCAACCGTCACCTCAACAAAGTATCCCACAAGTAGGATAACAAAAAAACTTGGAATAACACCAAGAACCTTAAAAGTAGCAGGAATGGACATAATCCCAGCACCAACCATTCCCGTCGAGATATTAAATATAGCACCAGAAATTGATCCTCCTTCCCCTGACCTTTCATTCTGTTCCACCGGTAAAAGAGGAGCAAGACACACACAATCCTGCTTCTCCCTTGTCATTCTAATCGGAAAAAAAACGAATTTTAGAAACACAAATGCCTTGGATCAAAAATCAAAACTTTGTTATTGAGATTGGTCAGATAGATAGATACAAAACAGAAGTTGGGGGAACAATAATGGTGGGGTGGGTGTAGATTCGTTGTTCTTACTCTAATAATAATAATTAGGAAAACCCCTAAAATATGAACAACAATTTTTTTAATGGATAAAAGTGCGCATGTGACTATCGTCCATCTTTGACAGCGCCACCATTTTCTTTCGTGTCAAACTTTTGACAAACATGTTGAAAATCAGATCTTCCGGAATAGTATCACCGTCATTATTTATTTTTATATTTGTGAAATTTTCTAAATTATTTTTATTCTTTAAAATAGTAACTAAAAAAAATTCTATATTTATCTTTTCTATTTGATATAAGCTAAACTATTTATGAAATTATATTTAAGATTTGATAAAGAATAATATTAAAAAGTATGATCTAATGTATTTCACAAATTTTTAATGTAATATAGAATAAGATAGAGGACAGTATTAACTTTTATCCATTTTTCAACACATTACGTTTGTGGTTCTAATATTACTTTCCAAGAATGGATATATCCCCCAAGTATGGGTTCAATGATGGGTCTTAAATACGTACTGGTCCCAAAATGACCTGTTCGATATAGTTATTTCCCCAAATAGTTATTCAAGTTAGTTCCTTTGAACTCGCAATCATAATAGTCGTACAATCGAATAGTTGAGTTAGACGGGGAAAACGGTTGAACTATCAAAGAGGTTCGCTATCAAAGAATTAGGAGTTATAACATTCATAAAAGAATTGTCTTAAAATATTATTTATGTTTTATTTAGCACAAAGATATCATTCAACTATCACTGTTTTCCTTCAAATATATTTGACACTTTAAAATCATCACTCTCTCCTAGTTGGCATGACATGTCATTAAAATCTTTTTTTTAAAATAATAGACTAATTTAATTCATTGAACATATTTAACTAAAATAATGATCATATTATTTTTAATTTGTTTTTAATCTATTAAGAATAAATTTTCATACTTAATTTTTTTTATCATAATTAAACTTTTTATTTTTTTATGTAATGGAGAATACATTTTTAAAATGTACTCTAATTTTATCAATTTTGAATAAACACATACATTTTAAAAAAATATTGATATACAAATCAATCATTAACGCCAATTTACATCAATTAATCATAAGTTGTATAATAAATCAATAATAATAAGGTCGTGTTATAAATCTATTGAATTAGTGGATAGTCCATAAAGTTGGTACATGAACAACCATCCATATTCACTAGATTTCATGAACCTTTTTCGATAAGAATGTATCTATTTATTATGATACTTAATATGATTACTTTTGGAGTGATTTCTCATTCTATAAATAGGGTTGTTCATTCACTATTGTATGATATACACATGAGACTTAAATACACTTGAATAAGAAGGAAATTCCTCTTCTTCTATCTACTTCTCTTGTCTTCTTCTCTTTATGATTATGTTCGTATGAGCTTGATTTTATAACACGTTATCAACACGAGTCTCTATCCAATTGAGAGTGAGTTCTTGTTTTTCTTTAGCTCATATTTTGGTTGATCTCGTTGTGAAGATCAAAGTATTATATGTATAAAATCATGTATGTATTTTCTAAAATATTTTATGATTTAGAATGAAATAGTATTCAGTCACTAACATTTATCAAGAACCGAAGACATATACTGCTATTGGTTGAATATGACATGCTATACAAAACTTTTTAAATGGAAGAAGGTATAAAATTTTAATAGTATGTGTTTGAATATTATTTTGATTGTTTTGAAAGACTCAAAGAATAAATCACGTTGTACTTCGATCTATTATACCGTTGGTTAAGGGTAAGATCATTGAATAAGATCATTGATTTCTTTCTGAATTTGATATAACTTGGCACCATTGGTTTGATCATAATGATCCTCCAAATCAGTCCACAATTCCAAAGCACTATCAACATATGCTACACTATCAACAATATCTTGGTATAATGAGTTTAAAATTCAGGATGTAACCATATTATCACACCTCTCCCATTGTTTGTAGTTTGGATCTGTAGGAAGTGGTTTCTTAGAATCTCTATTAATGAAACCCAATTTATTCTTTACCGATAAGGATTTGATCATGCCTCTTTTCCAGGTTCGATAACCAATTCCATAGAAAACAACTGGTACAAGAGCTGGACCTGGATTGTCTGATGGGTGTGGGTATAACACACTTCCTATTTCAATTCCCTTAGTTACTTCTAGATTAGTCAATTCTACCATTGTAGTGCAACATAATCTATTAACAAAAGAAGGGATGAAAATGTGTAAGAAGGCAATAGAAAACTGAAGAACAGCTGAAATCAAAAGTAAAACCACGTAAACCTAGAGATCTAATCTTCACAAGAAGAATAAAGACGAAAACAAACAGAGAGAGATATGATCTTCACGAGCAGAACAAAGACGAAGACAAGCAGGAATGATCGATCGATAGCTCTGATACCATGTTAAAACTCAAAATCATGATAAACCACCATTAATGATGGCTGCAACTCAGCTGAAAGCTGAAAACAAAGAAGAACATTTCTCAGATTGAAAACTGAAAAAGAAGAGAGTCATGAACTACATGCAGTAGTCATATTTATACAGTTGAAGATTGAAGAAAAAAAAATCTAACTTTAACAGATTTCTAACTATAAATTAACTAACTATGAAAGCTGTTAACTATAACGGAAAGCTAACTAACTCTAACTAACTCCTTCATAATCTTATTAACTTCAACACAATACAATACAAAATGAAGAAAAAATGAAATTGAGGAGTGAATTGAAGATTTGCATCTCAATTTTAAAAAATGAATGAAAAATTTTGGGATGCGAAAAGTACTACATCTTCTCTCTGTTTGTTAGGATGAAGCTCTAGATGTGGAGATTATTTTTAGGAAATAGTATCTAAGATTAAAAGAGAACGACGTTTCAAGGAAAAGAAAAAGAGAAGACTCATTATTTCTGCAAATTATAATGACGCTTCTTTCTAGGAAATGAAAAAAATTATCTTTTTCTAGAAATTACCATAAATTAAATTAAAATACAATTATTATTTTGCCCTTAAAAGAAATTAATTTTTTAAAAAATTCCACTGGATGTTTGACATTTCTATATATATATGAGCGAATTTAAACATATTTTTGTTTGGGATTGATAGTCGCCACTAATTATCCTAACTTGTGGCAATTTTCTAACCTTTATAACAAAACCACCACGAAAAGGTTATTGTGCGAGTTAGAATAAAACATCACAACATGAATTGATAGTGGAGTTTTTTATAACTCACAAATTAACAGTCATAAACTAATTTCTTTTAGTGTTTTCGTGTGCTAGTTCTAATGATATGGTATTTGACACAACCTTATCGTATAAGTGAGGGATCTAGTTTCTTATATGAATAGAGATGGTTGAAAATTCTTTGGAAGGTGTTATAATGTCCTATAATTAAACACGTATAATCTAAATTAACCTTGACAAAAGTATTTAATCGAGGTGATAAGATTGTAATTGAGCTTAAAGTGTAAACGGAATGTTAAGTAAAAACAATAGAGATTAAAATTTACAAAATGGAACAAAATAAGTGAGTTGCTTGTTTGATTTAACTAAACTAGTGGGTGCCAAGAAGGTGCATTACCTATTTACACTTATTGACCAACCTAGAGGATCAAGTAGGTGCATTACCTACTAAAATTCGTTTGACCATCCTACAGGGCCAAGCACACTCATTACCTAGTTGAAAATTCTAGTCCAAACAAGTGGAAGAAAATAGTAAAAATTCTAAAGTTTCTCTCTTGGTCTTTCTTGGCTTCATGAATCAACCCTAAAATACCTTAAGAGTTCTTGAATATTATTCTTTCCATAGAACTTATGGAATCAAATATGCAGTATTTACAGACAAAATAATTCGATTATAGGGGAAAAATCAATATACTTCTAATGTTGAATCAGGATCAACTAGGACAGAAATAAAATATTGGGTCGAACTCTTCTTTGGTGTCAAGGTAATAGCTATGAATAGTCATCGACTTTCCATAGAACTTATGAAAGTAAGTTCCACATATTTGGGGTGTAGGACAAATCCATCTTTCAAGAAAGACTAAAAAAAGAAGTAATTTAAAGTAAAAGGATCTCCAACTATACGATTTAACAAGCAATATAGACATTGATACAAGATTATTTCATCAAAATTACAAGTGGGTCATTTTTATTTGTAATTCGGGAAAAGCTTGTGGACAAAAGTTTATTGAGATGAGGACACACACATCGACAACACGCGAATATATTTGAATCTTGAAATGATGAGAAATGACAAGTATGGATTGATTAGAAGGGCTGAGGAAATGTGTATTAGAAAATGGATTTACTGGTTAAATTTGGTTGGGTAGAAGAATTATTTTGGACGGAAATTTTAATTAGATAAAAATATATTCATGTAGACACCACGTAAGATAATAAGAGTGTGGAAACATGAAATAACAATTCAGGAACAAATTATGTACCTAAAGTTAAATGTAAAAAAGTAGAACGAAAAATTAATATAACTCTATTTTGAGAATACAATATCAAATATGAATTTTTTGACCATAAAATAAAGAGAAATTTTAAAAAATAGCTAACACTAGAAACATAATCAGGGCAAATAGCTATAGTTTGCTTAATTACGATCCATAGCTACACGTTAGAAGGAGAGAGAGATGATAGAGACTAGAAGAGGCGAGAGAGAGGAGAGAAACAAATTTTATTTGTAGATCTATTAGATAATTGTATATATGTAATTAGTAAATGCATCTATTAATGAATACAACAATTGTATTCGTTGTATCAATGTTGTATCACACTCAAGTGTATTAACGAAATATGTATTAACGAATATAATTGTATCAATGTTATAATTCATAAAAAAATGCATTTGTATGTATCTATTGGTATTTGTATTTATATTTGTTGCCTTGTGTTTATATTTTGCATCACTGAAGAAAATTTGTATTCAAATATGATTTGTGTCCATCAATGCAATGCATATAATTGTATTAGTGTATACAATTTGTATTTGAATACATGTTTTTATTAATTAATATAGTGAATACAATTGTATCAGTGAATACCACTTTAATTTGTGTATTTATATTTGCCACCATTTGTTGCCTTGACAAAGTTACTTTTTGACTTTTAACTTTTATATGTATGTTATTAACATTTATTAGTTGTTTTTGTATTGAGATAAAGAAAGGAGGTAAAAAATGAAAAGGCAGAGAGACGAGAAAGAGAGAGGGGGCAAAGAAATGAAAGAGTTACCATTTATATTTTTATATTGATTATTAACGTTTGTATAAGCGAATATCATTTTGATATCTATATTTATATATGGTTACTATTTGTTGCCTTGAGAAAGTTACCATTTGTAATTAAATATTACCTATTAATATTTGTATTTGTTTCATTGAATGTTACTATTTGAATTGAGAGAGTGAAGAAGCAGAGAGAAAAAGGGGGCAAAGAGAGGCGCGAGAGAGAGGAAGAAGACGAGTGAGGACGGAGAGAGGAGAGAGACAATGGAGCGATGAAGAGAAGAGAGAGGATAACTATAATTTTTTTATTATATTTCTTTGAAACTATATCGTGTATATTAAATAAATATCATATAACTTAAATATATAATTTTTCCTAAAATGAAGAGCAATTTTCACATATAGCAAATATAAAAATTATATTTAATATTGTAGCTATTGTTTGCATAATTGCTTTCATAGTAAATTTTATGCTTGCTTTGGAGCTTTTGATTTGTATAATTACTAGATACATCCAGTTTCATAAAAAAATGTTTAGTTTTGTATAAATTCATTTATGCATTGCAATTTGTAAGATAAAATTTGTATTTATATAATTATAAGTGTATAAGACGAAATATATGTATTTATTTATACATTTCTCGCTTTGTACAAACACAAATACATTTTATACATTTGCATACCAAATGAATAATTGTATATCGAAAATGGATTATTGTATACTAAACCAGATGGGGAAAAAAGGGATATTTGTTGCGGATTACAAATAAAATAAACTATGGCTATAACATTTTATTTGAACACATTTTATACATTTGTATACTGAATGTGTAATTGTATACTGAAAATGGATAACTGTATACTAAACCATATTTTTTTTAAAAATGGAATATTTATCGTGAATTATAAATAAAACAAACTATGGTTATAATATTTTATTTAAATTAATGATTCTCTATTTTATATGATTTTTATTAAATGAATACTCTATATATGTCTAAACTTTTTAGGGAAAATTGTAACTAATGACAAACTAATAAATCAAATTAAATGCTATAATCACACTTTGATTTAATTGTGCCGTGTAACAAACTGTTTGTCAGTCAGCTCTATCCCTCAAACTCTCGCTCACCACTCTCCCTCTCTCGTTCCATCTCTCGCTCGCTCCCTCTCACTTTTATACAAACACAAGTGTACAAAATGTGTTTGTGTTTGTATAAAACGAGAAAAAATTGTATATATACATATATTTTCGTTCCCCCTCTCCTTTCTCCCCTCTCCCATATCTTGCTCGCTACCCTCGTCTCTATCGCTTATACAAACAGAAACGAATTGTATAAATCGCGTTTCTATTTGTATAAAGCGAGATAAAATTGTATATACACATGAAAATACATATATTTTCGTCTTATACACTTATAATTATACAATATATAGATTTCCTGCCCAATTTTTTTTGTCTTTCTCTCTTTCTCGTTTTATATATACACAAGCTATACATTTGATTTGTATACAACTGTTTTCTTTGTATATGTATAGCGAATTATACATATTTATGTTTGTTATGAAATGCAATTATACAAACTTTGTTATAACATACAAATATAAATTGTGTTTGCTATATGTGAAAGTTGTTCTAACTTTTTAAAGTTAGAGAAGCACCTTAGCCCCAACTGTAATTTGGTGGGGCTAAGCCCAACAGAAAAGCTGCAGGCCGAGAAAAATTAAAGCCCATCAGGCGACATCCTCACCCCACCCACCCACCCCACTCGACCGAATTCTCTTCTTCCTTTCTTTGTTTTTCAGATTACTTCAAAGGGAAGATATCATCGCTCTTTGTGCTGACCAAAAATGGGGGATCAAATAGCAAGAGGTGAAGATTTCGAGAGCAAGGCTGAGAAGAAACTCGGCGGATGGGCCATTTTCGGTTCCAAATACGAAGACGCAGCTGATCTGTTCGATAAAGCTGGCAATTGCTTTAAACTCGCCAAATCATGTTAGTTCTTTTTTTTTCCATTTTTATACACGGTTGTTTATCATTTTACGAAGATCTAGTCGTATGCTTTTGAATCCCTAAATTCATATTCTGGTGATCCCACCCAGGTTCTGTTTTTCATATTTCTTTTCTCATTTTCACCAAACTTTGTTGTATGATATGCTTGTTCCAAATTATTGTGTGAGAATCTGTAAAAACTTTCATGCATTTTCTAATTAGAAGATCTTCCATAGTAATTTTTTTGGTCCAAATAATTAGCAAAGCCCGCAAACATGTGTAAAATTTTGTTGGTTTTGATTAAATAAATTAATTGTTGGAGCACTTGGGAAGATTGTCATTTCTATTAGTATTTTGTGATCTTCTAATCAACTGCAGCATTAATCATCGAACAAGAGTTATTTACCGAACAGTTCTTACTTTGGACATGCATTGAGGATTGAATGGGTTATAACTTGCTTATATTCTTGCTTATAGCTTTGTATAATGGCCAATTTTGTAGACACAATTGATTCAGCTTGTAGACAGAAAAGTACCATTTTCTCGAATTTAGACTTTAAATTGTATAAGATGAACATAATTTTTTAATGGTGTAAAAGTGAATAAATTTCTTAAATAAAGGTCAATGTTTCATAAATATAATCACCCTAGTTGCATGCTAAGAAATTGCAGGATAATTTTTTGTTGCCTGGTTCTTTCAGGGGATAAAGCTGGAGCAGTATATGTTAAATTGGCTAATTGTCATCTTAAGGTTAGTGTTAATTTATCTGTAGTAAGTTATGGTCTCTCATTGATGCTCTTTAGTTTCATTCTTACTCATAGATATTTTCAGTTCTTGAAAGTCAATTTACTTTATGTTCACAGTTGGATAGCAAACATGAGGCTGCAAATGCTTATGCAGATGCTGCTCATTGCTACAAGAAGTCAAATATTAAAGGTTTGTAAGTCAAGGAATAATTATTTGCTTCAAACCAGCATTTTTATATTGCATGCTTCCGAAAAACATAGAAGCAACATCTTTGGATGTAAGTCCGTTCGGATCTCCATATAAGCCTCTTTTAGGAGATTCTTAGAGGTTCTGCATTTAGTAATATTGTCATGTCCCAGGACCAATTATTTGATTGTTTGTTGGTGTCATACTTGATTAGACCTTGTCCCAAAGTAGTTTCTCTACCATCATAAGCTGCTAAATGCACTCCTTTATGGGTGAGATTGGTTTTCTTGCTATTAGAATGACAGTCGCAATTTGTTAATTTATAATAAGGATGGTAGAAGGATTGGAGTGTTGCACTGCCAATTATTCAGGGATATAGGATTGATTTAAACTTTCTTTCAGAGATAAGTTTCAGATTAATTAACAACAGAGAGAGTGTTGAAACATCTGAAACTACTGAATTAATGTTAAATATTTTAAACACGGAACTTACTAGATTAGTATGTAAGATGCGCAATGATTTATATGGTTACTAAGAAGGCGAAGTTATTGCACTTATGCAGCAAGATACTTCATGCATTAATACATAACATCAAAAGTATCTATAAAATACTGTACATAGAAATTTATGCATAGCATCATTTATAATATACCATTCTGGAACAATAACTTTGTGGGATTTAGCGGAAGTAAGATAATTCACTCCCATTATTTCAGCTTTATGTTAATGTTCTAACTTCTGTTATTTCATAATATAAATATGATGAGTTATATACAGGTGGGGTTACTGAATCATTGAAAGATAGTATTATTGCTTTGACGGTTACTACTACAAAAAATAAATCTTTGATAAATTCCAAGAGTGTTTGATTTCATTCTTCTCGTCTAAAAATTTCTTTTATGTTTGTAGCTGTAATTTTATATTTGGAACTGAACAAATTTATTGGAGGTTTGATGGTAATATTTGGAAATTTAAACAATAGATATTGCTAAGAACCAAAAATCAAAGTGCTAATAAGTAGGAGAGAGAGTGGGGGGGGGGGGGAGGAGGGAGATTAAGTAGACCTCTTGGTGCCTGATTGGCTATCATTCACACAGACACGCACTACATACACACACTTTTTTAACTGATGCAGAATCACAAGTATATTGCCTCTAGGGCTTTGATTCAATGGTATAGGTAATACAGTGTGGGACGTGTGATCACACACATAATGACTGGGTCACCAAGCTTGGCATTCAAGTGGAGAAGGGTAGAAGTGGAGGGCTCATTATCTGCTGAATTTCTAAATTGGAATAGCAAAATAATGGTCAAGGAAAATGTATTACTTGGGCTCAATTGTATGCATCTAGCCTATCCATTGTACTTTATTCATGTCCATTTTGCTCCCAAAATCATATAAAATACAATTCTAATGTGATATTATTTCTGAGAATATTTTCTGAAAATCACCACATTGTAATTATCTTCCATTTAGTTATCTTTAGCATTGGCTTACAAACTGAATCTCGTATTGTGCATCCTGCAGAGGCAGTATCATGTTTAGAGCAGGCAGTGAACTTATTTCTGGACATTGGGAGGCTAAATATGTCTGCAAGATATTACAAGGTATAACTATGTTGTCTGCTAGAATCTGAATGTGGTTTTGATGTTCTCTGTGTTCAATGAGTCTCTTCATGTAAGCACATGGTCTAATTCTTGGTTCTAGTCAGCCCAATGCTTACTTTCTTTTATGTACTTAATTGATTGGCCATTTTATATTACCAAGAAGGTGATAAGTGACTCGTCGTGTGTTGTGTCATTTTGTTATCCTCAAGCCAGTGATTGTAGAATGTAGCTATTTTAGTTGAAGTACCCTTGGAAGTTTGGTTTCACTGCCTGAAAGTGTAATGTGTACTGTTTGCAGGAAATTGCTGAATTATATGAGCAAGAGCAAAATTTGGATCAGGCTATTAATTACTATGAGAAGGCAGCTGATCTTTTCCAGAGTGAGGATGTAACTACAACTGCAAATCAATGCAAACAGAAAGTTGCTCAATTCTCTGCTCAAATCGACAAGTAAGATTCATTGTATTTAGGTAGTGATATAGTTTTCAAACAAAGAAAGAGTGTGGATTCATGCCATGAAAAAGTTCTTGCTTAAAACTGGAAGATCTCTGTCAACATCATTGTGGTTGATCTGGTTTTCTTATACGTTGATGTAATCAGTCTCTTGTTATGGATGAACAAACAAGAAAGATAAGAAAGAGGTCAATATCAGTAGTTAGGAAAAGGTTCATCACTTCCAAATTAAGAGAACAATGAATAAATGCCTTTTGAACTATTACTAAAGTTGTAAGCTTTTGTTTTACCTTTTTATTGTTCTCATGTGTTTTTTAAGAAATGGAATATTTTCTTACAAATTCTGACATTACTCTCAGATATCCGAGAGCAATCGAGATCTTTGAGGAGATTGCACGTCACTCAGTCAATAACAACTTGTTGAAGTATGGAGTTAGAGGACATCTTCTTAATGCTGGTATTTGCCAACTTTGTAAAGGTGATGTTGTTGCAATCAACAATGCGTTGGAGCGATATCAGGTACCAGGGTTACGTGTTGAGCCACTAAATTCTTTCCATAAATATGATATCAGTAGTTAAATATTGCATCTTTATCTGCAGGAGCTGGATCCAACATTTTCAGGGACACGTGAATGCAAATTGCTAGTGGTATATGTCATAGCTTGTGTATTCCTATTTGTGAATGTTGTTTTCTTTCCTGCTTCCTGGCCCTTTTTTATTTCACAGTTATTGAGTCTGGTTTTTGTGAAAATGGTTTCATCTTATCGAATCTACAAATTGCAATGATATTTCACACGATCCAATGCATCTATGGGTAAGTATCTCCTAGTATTCCAAATGATCATATAGAGATGCATTCACCCAAGGACCAAAGCCAATATAAGATTTCACTCAAGTGCTTATTCTTGCTGAGTCACAGTAATCATACATGCCTTTTCTGATGTGACATTAAAACTAATTCGGGAGGATATTTCCTAATGACAGGATTTGGCAGCTGCAATTGATGAGGAAGATGTTGCAAAGTTCACTGATGCTGTCAAAGAGTACGATAGCATGACACAACTGGTAATGTTGAACTCACACTTTTTTACAAATTCTTCGGTCTTGCCATTTCCTCTTTACTTTCTGTGTTAAAAACAATCATGATGTTCTTCTCCTTTTTAAGTGCTTTCTTCTTGCTGGAAAATTTCTTCAGCTCTGCTTCATATCTTGCAAAAGAGAAATCCTTTGATAAGCATTTTTTTAAGTTAGAGCAGTACAGGAGGAACCGAATGTGCAGAGCGTATGAAGAAAAATAATCCAAATAATTCTTCAAGTATATAGTGTGCTACGTGAAAAGCTCAACAGGTCATCTATATACGTGGTTATGTCCTTGTTCTGTTGCAGACCAAATCAAATAAGTCCTTGGACATTCCATGTTTTTCAACCCCCTTAAAAGATATGCAGCTTCTCTCCTGAATGCTATTGTTAATGCATTAAGGTTAACTTACCATACTTCATACTAGGCATACCCCAGTGTTATTAAAAGCCATTGCTTCATTACAAGGATGCGAACTGTGAGATTATCGCTTTATGGGAAATGCGCTTTAGTATTTCAAACAAACACACAAGGTGTTCCCAGGAGAAGCGTTGATCCATTAAATCTCAACTTCAAGAAGTTAACTTGTATCATCATTATCGTATATTGGATGCTGAAATTAGTTATTTTAATTGACAATTTGCTTCTTTAGTGCTAAATTCATATGGCCTTTTTAATCTTCTGCAAGTTGTGTTCTCGACTTCAAATAAGTGCACCCTTCACTTCTTGCTTTTCGGTTAAGCTCTGGGAACTTCATAGTTCTTTGTGCTTCTAAAAACATTGGGCATACTTCATTCACTTGGTCTTCCTGTGGTTTAACAACATTCCCTTATAATCCCATAAGTGGAG
The DNA here is from genome assembly GCA_032847665.1 of Solanum chilense. Classification (NCBI taxonomy): domain Eukaryota; kingdom Viridiplantae; phylum Streptophyta; class Magnoliopsida; order Solanales; family Solanaceae; genus Solanum; species Solanum chilense. The sequence continues at coordinate 39,183,718 of CM064968.1, read as the reverse complement.
TCTGGTAAGGGTAGGATGTACGAACACCCTATCCCTATTTTTTTGGGTAGAGAGGTTTTCGATAGGCCCTTAACTCAAGAGATGTTTCAAAGCAAGATTGCAAGAAAAATATGATAACAATAAGCAAGATACAAAACAAATGAAGCAACTTATAGTAATACACATTGAAGAATAAGAGACTACATACCATTTAACATGGAGAAAAGAAAAGGTCCCGTACCTCTCCCACATGAAGTTTGATAGCACTTGGCTACCTTCTAACTTTCTACCCTAATCTTCGACCTCCAAACCATTCTAGCTATGGTCATATGCAATCATCTCCCCAGTTCTTTTTTGGCCTACCTCCTAGCTCTTGCTACAACCAAGAGCCAACCTCGCACACTTTCTTATTGGCTAGTCCACACACCTTCTCTTCATATGTCCGAACCATCCCAACTTCACTACCCTCGTCGCTTCCACCACAGAGGCCACTCCCTCCTTATCTCCGTTTAACTTCATTTATGATCATCTCTCTCCTCCACTACCTTTATCTTCTTAACATGGACATTATTGACTGGCTAGCACTTTCCCTAATAACAATGTTGGTCTAACCACCACTTTGTAGAACTTACCTTTAAGCTTTGACAACATTCTTATCGCATAGTATCCCGAGGCGAGTCTCCATTTCACCCACCCCGCTCCTATACGGTGTGTGATATCATGGTCAATCCCATCTCCGTGGATTATTGACCCACTCTGTAGACTTCCTACAGTTCGGAAGACCTAATAAAGTATAGACACCACTATAGCAAACCTAATTGGCTGTCATTCAGTGCATAAGCTGGTAGCATCTTCTCCGATTCTTGTGAAGCATTATCTGACCTCAGGTTCTTTTGTCTGGAACTGAAGGTTGAATGTTTGGCATCAACTCTGTTTGTTCTCTAGGGTGCTTAATTTTATCGTGTTTTAAATGTAGCATAGATTAACCACATATGTTTAACTCAATACTTTTTGTTTTACGGCAATTGTCTAGACATTTCCTAGCTTTGGATACTAGAGGTCTGTAGTGGTTTTGTACCAACAAAGATCTCCTCTTTGTGTTGGCCACCATTATCTTCGCTATTTGAGTACATGAAGGGGCATAATTTTCTGAAGGAGACATAGATTACCTTACGAGCTTTATAGAGAAGTGCTTGAAATTGAGGACCACTGATGGTGCAGTTAACCTGATTTCACTTACGTATGAAGGATAGAGAGGGTATATTATGCTAAACTTGTATGAGAATCTGCAGATTTTATCAGTTCTGGTGCAGTAGACAAAATTGGGTACGGAAACAGCTTTAATAACCTTGAAACTCGCCAAATGCGTTGGTGTTTGAACTTGAAAGCAGATTTGACTTAGACATGGCTAATGCAAGTGCTCCAAATAGTAATAGTCATGCCTGAGGCAGCTGACTTAACACAACAATGTAATCTATTTGTTTATCTGGTTATTGACATTATATTCAATCTTGACATATCTATATGGTGGATTCATTTTTGTCATCAATGCTTTGTGATTCTATACTTGGATGCTTAATTGACTGGGCACAGATTGCTGTGTTAGTTTACAATCTACTTATGATGTTTTGCATTGGCATAAATCTCACTCCACAGGATGCTTGGAGGACAACACTTCTTCTAAGAGTCAAGGAAACATTGAAGGCGAAGGAGCTTGAGGAAGATGATCTTACTTAATTTGTTCCTCTCATGTATTGTAAACTACTAGCCTTCATGTGATTTTATTTGTACTGGCTGATTAATTGTTATCATGGTTGTTTGAATGCATTGTGTTTGTACTAGTTTAACTGGTTATAAAGGTTTTTGTCTAACGGTCGAAGTTGATGCCTTGAGGCTGAGATTAAAAGTCCAAGTTTTGTACAATTCTGTATTGGTGTGGGTATTTGTACTTCCAATTATGTGTAAATAAATGTTCTTCTCATTTGGACTAGAAGAACAATAAAAATGTGCCTTATATTTTGGTCATTCGATGTTATTCATGAAGGATCAATAGGGTATAACAAAAAGAAAACATTGAACCATTCGAGGTGGATTAGATGGTTTGGCTTGGGACTTTTATATAGAGGTCTGCTTGAGAGGTGGTGACAGTAGGGGGCTGGCCTTATGGGTTGAGTTCATTGCATAAGACTTGTCCCGTGCGAGTCATCTCTCTTTGTATAGTTTATGAGTTACGTGTAGGATCGTGTTTTATGGTGTGCAGTGATGGCAAATGGGTGGGCTGGGTCAAATGTTGGCGGGTTGAAAATGAGTAAATCTCATATGACTCCAGTATGTTCACTTCTTAGTCTTAAAAGAGTCGCTTAATTACCCAAAGTCTGAGAATCATTTGTACTCCAAATTGCCCCTTTTCAATCCTAAGGGGTATCTTGAAATTTGGACAAGTGTGATATTCTTCCATCAAATTATTTTAAACAGAAAATATTTTGTGAATTAACTAGAATAGTTTAAGAATTACTCTTTAATTTTGTAGACGGCTACTCGAAACTGCTCCATTATATAGAAAAATAGATTAACTCATGCTGCTCTCTTTGTCATCATAGATTAATATTATTTATATACTAAACGGCTTATGTTTCTCTCTTTGGTGCTAATTAATGTTGTACAAGACATAAAAAAACAATTTAGTTTGTAATGACATCCTACAAATTCTTAGCACTTAAATTCGAAGAGGGCATGAAGAATGTCTTGTCTCACTTTATTGAGTAGTTGTGTCTCATATATGATTAATTGCCTCTTTTTAGCACCTTACTACAACACCAATAAATCCATTAACTGGCTTTTAAGGTTAGTGAAAGGTTAAGAATCACCAAAGGGAAGCTTTTTCATCATATACATATAACATATATAATCGATGTACATATATAATGAATCCGACCTTCAAGCTTATTAAAAGATGACTTGCTTTTGTTAAGTTTATTTCAATATATATTATTATTTTCTCTCTTTTTTTTGCTAATGTTTTATTTTTAATTTTTTATGTGATTGACAAATTTAAGACATAAAATTAAAAAAAAATATATTTTAATACATTTAATATAACTTTAATTAAAAGTCACAAAAAATATATTTATTTTATTTTTTAAAATTACATGTATGTCACGTCGAATTGAACTATTTTTTTAAAACAAAAAAAATATATCTTACGTGTTAAGAAATATATGCTGTTGGTGTCAGCAATAACAGGAAAAATAGAAAACCCCAAAAGTGAAAATTCCAATCTAAGTTCAAATGTGCCTTAACTTTAGTTTAAGTGATTCCAACACTAATTATCTTTGTAGGAATAACATAAATAAATCGTAAGCAAAGTTAAGCGATTCCAGCACTAATTACCTTTCTAGGAATAAATAAGCCGTAAGCCACCACACATTTTCTTTCGAGAAATTAAAGTATTGAAAATATTCTAAATTTGATATAAAAGATTAGTTTTGTTTTTAAATTATTGACAGCTTTAAAAAAATTTATTTATATGATTACTTAAATTTAAAATATTTTTAATTTTATAATATAAATGAAATACACTCTTAATTTTTTTTAAATTATTTTATTAAGAGTTACGTGTTTATACAAGATTTGACACTATATACTATAACATGATACATAGCACAATTGTATCTAAATTTTATTAGTCAAGTAAATAAATATTTTTAAAATTATTAATAATTTAAAGACAAATTAATAATTTATAATAAATTAAAAACTGCTTTCAATATTTATCTCTATTTCTTTACGAAAAAGTTAAAAAAAATTAGTCCACGGTCGGAAATCAGAATTATTAATTAATATAAGAAAAATGGCACCGTCCTCCTTTGTTCATTTCAACTTTTTCGCTACTGTCGATAAAGTAGGTGGAAACAAAGTAAAAAACATCGATAGATGACTGATTAGAGTATTTATTGCCATAAATTAAAATCATAATATTTGTTGTTTTTTTGTGAAATTGATACTCTTATTTTTATATTTTTCGAATACGATAACAATAATTAAAATTATCATATCCGCTAAAATTCTAAAGATAAAATTTGGAGAAGAATAGGGCGATAATAAAAAATCTATAGACTTAAATATAATAAATTCAAGCAAAAAAAAAGTAAAAAATATAGCAATTAATAAAAGGAAATAGTATGAAGCCCATAAAAAATAAACCAAAAATACTAAAATAGTGCACTACTACAAACATAATAAACAACAAAGGGAAAAGGCTCAAATATGCCATCGAACTTTCAAAAAAGGCTCATTTATGCCATCCGTTAAAAGTTTGGCTCATCCATGCCACTACCGTTTAAAAAAAGGCTCATTCATGCCATTTTTTTTTAACGGTGGTTTTACAAAACCACTTTTTACACGTGTCAGATGAAAATTCGTCCACGTCATTTTTTATTTATAATAAAAAATCAAAAATTTGAAAAATTATTAAATAAAAAACCCACCCAAATAAAGACCTACCCAAATTAAAAAAAAATCTCATATAACCCATTAGTAACCCAATTTATTTACCAAGAATATTTTTTTATTTGACAAAACTACAAAGAACTCAAATAACTTATCATCAAACGGGGGCATTTGACACAGCTGCACACTAGCTCATATGACATAAATAATACAGCTGCACACTAGCACATATGACACAAAAAACTTATAATATGTTGTATAAATTTTAGAGTTGCACTTGACCAACTATAGAAAGATAATAACATTAATAATCACAATGCATAAACAAATTCCAAGCAGCAGCAATACAAAAGTCCATTGAAAAGAATGTGATGTCAACATGCACTAAGAAAATAGACTCCATAACACAAAACTTCAATATCAACATAGTGCATAACCTAATATTTAAACAAATGTAGCATCAATTGTCATTCTATTACAGAATAGATAATTGTCATTTTTTAAGGTTAAAAATAATTGTAATAACAAAAATCACATGTTAACTGCTTTAACCTTTAAAATGTCCAGGCATCACAAAATGAAAGACTTAACCTTTAAAATGTCTAGGCATCACAACCTAGACGAGTTTGGAGAAAGAACAGTAAATTTGTTGGAGAAGAAGAGTTGGTCTTTTCCACTTCTATTCTTAGTGTAAAAGTGAATTGAAAAATTGGGTCACTAATGAGTTATATGAGATATTTTTTTAAATTTGGGTGGGTCTTTATTTGGGCGGGTTTTTTATTTAATAATTTTTCAAATTTTTGATTTTTTATTATAAATAAAAAATGACGTAGACGAATTTTAATCTGACACATGTAAAAAGTGGTTTTGTAAAACCACCGTTAAAAAAAATGGCATGAATGAGCCTTTTTTTAAACGGTAGTGGCATGGATGAGCCAAACTTTTAACGGATGACATAAATGAGCCTTTTTTGAAAGTTCGATAGCATATTTGAGCTTTTTTCCAACAACAAATAATCATAAATATTAGGAGTAAGAACTATAAAAATTACTTCATTGAACACAAAATTTTGAAATAATGCCCATCTCCCAACACGTGTAGTATTAGAATTCGCTGTATATTTTATATTTTCTCTCTTAATATTCAAGTGGCTAAGTATAGACTATATTATTAGTGGCATGGAGAAGTCCAGATATACTTTCAACTGAATGATTTAAAGTAAACACATCATCCATTAAAAAAAAGGGGCAATTTATAAAAATTTGATTATATTTATAGGGTTATTGAAATTCAATAGTTATTAATATGTTATTTACTAAAAATAAATGACTATATTTTATGTCAATTTCTAACTACATGTTTGTATTAATTTTTTATTGTTATTATTTATAAAGTGATCTTACAATACACTAAATAAGGTATTATATGTATCATAACAGCCAAGTGTCAATCTTTTATTATGTTTCTATATCACTCATATTTTTATTATTAAATTACAAACTAATAATTACATAATGTATGCATATCTGATTCATTCATATAATACAATAAGTTGTATTTATATTCCTAAATACAATATATTCACTAAATACTACTCATAAAGGTATTACTACTCATAAAGGTATTCATAAAATTTTGGATATAAAAGAGTATTCATGTCTTTTTGTCGTTTTATTTTTGCATATGTTTTTTTTATTAATACAATTGTAATTACAATAACTAAATAAGAAAAAATTATTACTTGTACTATTAGCATATGGATACTTTGAATTCAAATTAGTGTTTCTATTTATAAAACTTAAAGTATTAATATATCGAGGAATCAAGTATTTATAAAACTTAATGTATTTATTCATCAAACAAGGTAAAGTAATACAATTTTAGCATATGAATACAATAATTTGGAAAATGAATACATTAATGTTAAACAAAAAAAATGAATACACCAATATACTATACATATGAATACATTGTTGTTAAATAAGAAAATGAAAAAACAATAGAGTTTGTATATATCAAAGTGTCTAAGTATTCGACTGTATAAAAATTTGAAAAAACCAACAATACGTTGATTTCTTTTTCGTGATGTTTTCCTATAATTCGTGTGGCTTGATGTTAACTTAGGTATTTTTTTTATAAAAATATAGTATTAATGTACCCAACTATACTTGTATTGCTTAATTAAATTGGATAAATTACTTATGTATCCAAATATACTTGTATTCACAAATCACCATTTCTACTTGTATTAATATTACAATACAATTATCTATGTATATAAGTATTATACTATTTACAAATTTGGCAAACAACAAATTTTTCTCTCTACACTCACTCTCTGCTAACAAATAATCTAATGGATCTGCTGAAATGCGGATACTTCTCACGCTCCATCTCATAGACCGCTAGAGATCTCTCATCGGTGCGTCGGGACAAGAAAATGAATACAGCAGTAGAGGTGACACTCTTCGCAAGGAGATATGCAATTTCATCATGAAAAGAAAAGTATAAAAGCAATATAATTTTCATGAAAAAGCAATTTCAATCAATAACCTATAAAAATAGATGAAAATAGATGTATATAAATAAAATTTTCATGAAAACGAGGGAAAAATCAGTTAAAAAAATATCTTATAATGAATTCAAATCACAAAAATCGCTCCTAAATCATAAAAAAAGAATTTGAATTAGAAGGAATTTGGGGGTAAAAATACACAAATGATGTGATATAGTGATAATGATGAAAGAGAACGTATTGATGAGGATCTAATTAATTATGAGTATATATAATAATTATCTTATTTAATATTTATTTATTTATATATATATATATATATATATAAATTGATATATAATTAACTTTGTTATTTATTGTATAGTTATATCCATATAGATTAAAAAAAGTTAAACTATAGCTAAATGTATATTGATTTTTTTCATATTCTGTAATTTTCCCATTCATTCATTCCTTCATTCATTTACATAATATAACAAATTGTATTTATATTCTTCAGTATAATATATTCAATAAATACTAATTATAAAGATATTCATAAAATTTTAAAAAATAATGCATTTATATCCATGTAATTATATAAATAACTATGATATTTTCTTTCACATTTGGATAAAGTAAAAAAGATGAATTTTTTTTTATTAGATATAAAAACTAAATGTAAAGGTATATTTGATTATTCTTATAAATATATTTAATCCTTCTCGTAAACTATGAACATATTTAATCATTTTTACGTGTAATGTTTTAATTTAATTTTAATTTCAACAACTTTATTTTCAAAACTAATTTACATTTAACCTTTTATCATACTATTGGAACGAAAATGCCTATAATGTTAGCAAATTTAAGGGACCCAATTGCTTAAGGCATGTAGCATCTTGTCTCACCGTCTTAATAAATACGAAACTTACCTAAATATATTATAATTAAAAAATATTTACTATTTATAGTAATATTTTTTAATTGATATTTTTTAATTCATTTATAATATAAATTTAATACATATTACAAAGAACAATTTATTATTTACATATAGTAAAAGTTTTAATGATAGATAATATATTTATTACATTTTTTAATTATAGTACAATGTGTAAAATGATTATCAAATGAACATAATATATTTCAAAAAGCAATTATATATATATATATATATATATATATATATATATATATATATATTGCATATTCACTTTAAATAAATACTGCAGATTCGACATAGTATTACTATAAATGGTAAATAAAACGTCGCTAAAATCAATAATTATTTATTAAAATATACCAATCATATAATTTTTTCTAATAAATATTAATTGAATTTTGTTCATTATTTTTTTAAAACGTTTTCTCTTGACACTTTTTTTGTTTCATTTATCATATTTTCACATTAAAAAGTGAAATCAAAATTAAAAAAATCTGGATGATAATAGTATAATAAATTCACGAGGGAAAGATATACAATTCTTCGGTTATCAAAAAGGGTTTCTTCAATCAAATTATATTTCTTCATGAGTTTTTCGCTTGCCTTTGTTGATTAGCATATGAGTTTTTATCAATAAGAAAATAATTAATTTTTAGATAAATTTTCAGGTTACTTTTAATAATATTATATTCATAATAATCCAAGATTGTATATTTTTCTTTGCTTCATCGTATATATGAAGGTAAGAAATATTTTAATTTTCAAGTCTTTCGTTTATGTACTTATACGTATTTTAAAAAAATATTTTATGCATAAAATGTCATCCTCGATCCTCTAGACAAGTATATGATCAAGAGTGTGTTTGTAAAAATGAACAATGGGTCGTCACTATATAAATACTTGCTCTTTTTAAACGTAAGTTTGTAATTGATATTAACTTTATAATTATATAATGTTGTTTGATTATAAACTTTGTTAGATTTTTAGAGATGTCGATAAATTGAAAAATAATTTGTAGAGTATTGTATAATTCAGGTTTTTTTTTATGTATATAATTAGTTTTTGATTGGTAACTTTTTTTTATTCAATTGATAGCATGTGATGTGATGAGGACCTTGACACGGAGAGTAGAAAATGACGACGATTCTATTTATAAAGAAAGATGTTAAACGAATTTTTTTTAAGCATAATTAAGAATTACTTTTACTAGAATTACTTTTTTACTTTGAATTGCATTAGTAACTTGGCTGCTTTTGATAGAATTTTTTCAACTTTGATTTGTAATAATAAATCAATTATATGTATTGTCAATGCTACTCTTTTAATTTTGTACTATTCAATTTTATTTTATTTTCGGTATGAAACACAAATAATAGAATCATCTCATTTCAATAAAAGAATTATGTGACACCTTTTTTTAGTTAAAAGTCTTATTTTCATTATAATTTTTTTCTGTTTATATTATTATCGTATAAAAATGAATGTTTTAGTTACTATTCCTTTATTTATTCATATTTTTTTAATATAAAACATAATCATATTTATTTTCATTATTCCATAAATTTTGATGATCTTAACTACTAAACTATATTAATAGTTATGTTCCTACTATCATTTAGTATCCTCCGCTCCCTCCCCTCCTTATTTTCACCATCCATTTATTTATATTTTTACAAATAGTGTCCATGCATAATTCTCAATGTACTCTCTCTCTCTCTCTCTCTCTCTCTCTATATATATATATATATATATATATATATATATATATATATATATATATATATATATATATATATATATATATATATATATATATATATATATATATCATCTTAGTTATAACTTTCACTATTAAATATTATTCATAATTTTTGTGTGTCTCATTGTCATAATTTTAAAAAATATTTAATTAATATTTCAAAAATCATAATAAAGAAATATAATAACAAAGACGCAATGAAGAAGTTTAAATATATTTTCAAGAAATGAAAATTTGTATTAAGAATCAAACACTCCTACAAAAATAGAGAAAATTAAAAAATAGAATAACATTTTCAACTTAATACGCTACATTGTTATTTTAAAGGGAAAATACTTAAATATGTTATCGAACTTTTAGAAAAGACTTATTTATGTTATCGGTTAAAAGTTTGGCTCATTTATGTCATTGCTGTTATAGAAAAGGCTCATCTATGCCATTTTTTTTACTCCAATTTTGCAAAACTATTTTTTAGACACCAAACAAGGTTTTAACACTTTTTATTGGTTTGATCAAGTATACATTTTTTATTCATCAACTAATTAAGTTAATTCGTTGTTTTTTTTAAAAAACAAAGTCTCTAAAATCAATTTAAAAATATCTGAATATATCAGATGTGTAGAATAGTCTTAACAACATTCAGATTCATTTAATACGCTCTATTCCCAAAAAAAAACGCACAACTTTGCCTTAAATTTAATATTGTTACAACAATTTCAATTAAAGTTTGGATATATATATATATATATATATATATATATATATATATATATATATATATATATTTATTTTTCTTTTTCTTTTTCTTTTGGGTGTATTGACATTTATCAAAATTTCTTGTTGTCATTCTTTTTGGCTGTTTTAATATTTATCAAAAACTCAAGATTTTAAGTGAAGAAATATTGGTTGAGATTGAAAATAAATACGGAAAATATACAATATTTATATGCTTGAGATTTCTTATTAAAATTTTATTTTTAAATCATTAATTTTATTGAGACTTTTTAATTGTCAAATACCGCATATGAAAATATATTAGATATATCATTATCTTTGTTTAATTACTGTTGATTGTGTATGTACAGATGTTATATTATTATGGAACAATCTGGTGAAATTCAAAAATGATTTGAAAGAATTTGGATGTAGATAAGACTTTCTTAAAAAATTATACTAAGAAAATATCCTTAATCGAAATACTTGAAAGTACTTTGAAGAATCTTAAAATAAAATTGCAAAAATATTGGCCAAGATTAAAACTTTGTAAAATATACAATATTCTCTTATTAAATTTGTTGTTTTAGACCTGGTTTTAGATCACTAATATTTTGAGATTTATATAACATCAAAACTGTTTGTAAAATGGTATTAAATATATTATTCTTGTAGTTAATCCTTTGATGTATGTGAATTAGAGTTAAAAGAATGAGAGTTGAATGAAGTGATGTAATGTTCAATCAAATATGAATATTTATTTCAATAAAAAAATAATTATATTTTGGTAAAAGAATTTTTAATAAATTTTAGCATAAATTATATAAATTCCATAGTTTTAATATGATATTACAATCAATTCTTAATAAGTTTCTAATTACATTAATTGCTTAAAAATTTATTGGATTCAATAATTGAAGCTCCGATATATTAGATATTATCTCGGATACATTAAAAACTAGCTTGGGTACATAATATGTAGCTCATATACTTTAAACACTAGCTTAAATATATTAATATGTAGCTCGAATAAATTAAAAACTAACTCAAACACATAATATATACTTCAAATACATTAAAGAAATAAGAGATTTTTTTGCAGATTTTTAAAGTAATATGAAATAATGAGAATAAGTAATTTTTTTTTTTTTTGTATATTTCTATAATTTGTCCTAAATTTTAATAATATAATATTTAATTTTATTATGTCAATTCAGATATTTCTTAATTAATCATTCATAAGTCATGTTAATGCAGCCTTACTTTTAATTGATACATACAGCCATCCACTAAAATTCGCTAGACATCCTCACAATTAAAACGTCAGTAGGTGGGGCCCAATTAATTCCGTCCCCACCCAAAGAAAAACGAGAACATTCATCCACACATGGATGGACACGTCAAGTTCATGCACTGAATGGCGCGTGAAATGTACTCACCCTTGTTAGTTTCCCAAAAACACCCTCTCAACCCTGATATAATTTCACTAATACCCTTGAATCTTCTCTATATAATCCTTGCATACCTTCTTCCCCTTTCATTCGAAATCTAATCAGCATCACATTAATAGTTTAGTATATAAATATCTACTTTATTCTATTCTCTCTTTCTGGAACTGGCTAATTCTCAGGAAATTCTGGAAGAATCCAGAAATAAAGGGGTGGTGCTCGCCCTATATGAAGCTTTGAGCTCACGTGACGTTGACAAGGTCCAGAAACTTCTGGCCTCTGACCTTGAGTGGTGGTTCCATGGTCCACCTTCACATCAATTTTTGATGCGCATACTAACTGGTACTGCCAACTCCGATCACTATTTCTTCAAATTCATTCCTCAAAGTATTGACGCCTTTGGATCTACTGTCCTTGTCGAAGGTTGCGATCCAGATCACTCTATTACTTGGGTTCACGCTTGGACTGTTAATGATGGGATAATTACTCAGGTTAGGGAGTATTTCAATACCTCTCTCACAGTCACTCGACTTGACAATAGTAATAATAATAATAATTGCCCTTCATCGGATTTGTCTTCCATTGCTGCTACACGGCATTGCCCTTCTCTTTGGGAGAGTAGTTTACCTAATCGGGTGGGTAAGTCGGTTCCGGGTCTTGTTCTTGCTCTCTGAGTTCCGCGAGGATGTAAGTTTTTAACGGTTGATTTGGGGGTTTTCGTCGCATTGTTTTAATTTTATTATCTGCAATTTTAATTTGGGACCATGATGAATGGGATGTCCTTGTACTGGTTATGGTGTTTTAATATATTATGTGATACGTCGATGTATTTGGTTTGCAATAAAAACACTTGTTGGTTTTTTGAAAGTAGTTTATTTCATGATTTTTTTTAGATTAATTTTAAAATTTTAACGAAAATAGATAAACTTAAGATTTTAAAGTAAAAATAAACAATTATTTAACATTCTATATCACAACTGTCTCGTTGCTAAGTACCTGAGTTTTTTTGTTTACTGGAAAAGTGAATTACACAGATTGAAATTGATGGATGCAATTTGCTAAAGCTAAATAAGTTGGTGCAGGAGACGGGAAATACTTTGCTTTTGGTGTAGCCAAAGAATAATTCGATGGGAAGGCTTTTCAACGGGATTAATAAAATATATTCCCCCCGTTTAAAAAAAAATTATTTTAAAATGAATGTTTTTTTTTTTAACATTTTAATTTTAATTTTTCATATGTCATGTTTAACACCACTAGATTAAAGGACATTTTGATACATTCGATATAACTTTAATTTTGAATCATAAAATTAAAAAGTCTTTTTTTTATTTTTTTAAATCCGTTTCAAATCAAACCAAGTTTTTTTTTTTTAAAACTGGGAGAGTAGGCAACTTATCATGTTATTAGCGTACATTTAATAGGATTTCAAGAAACTTATCAGCCATACATTGTGTTTATTAGATGGATAAGTGGAAGCCACTCCAACCCGACCCCCACTCTCTTTGACGTGCTTATCGTATGATATATGCTTAATTTTGCTACGAAAAAAGTATTGTTTTTTATGATATTTTTTATTTGATACGATTTTTAAAATAAAAAATTAAAATTTGTGTCTATAATATTTTTAAATATTTATATGAATAAGAATCATTTCATGAAGAGTAAATTAAATTATTTTAAATTATAGTAAATTGAAATTCTTTTTGGCACAAACTATAAAGTAAAGTGTGCGATCAAATCAAGAAGTAATTTTTTCACCATTTTGATCAAACTACAACACAATGTATTTATAGCTACAAATTTAAGTTATAAATTCAAAATCGTAACTATTGCATATTAAATATTAATATCAATTTTTTTTATATTTTTATGGATATTCATAAATTCATAATATTCATAGATATAAAATTAAATTGACAGAGCTACTTTATTTTCGCTACAATTGCTAATAGTCATGACAATAATAACCTAAATAGTTGTTGTCTCTGTCTACTTTTAATTGTCATGGTTTTCTTTTTTTAGAATTAACTTTATGAACTTTGATTAACATTTTACAATGTAATTTTCATCATATTGATATGCAAAAATTGCAGTCTTCTCGTATAGTTTTTAGATATCTAACTTAAAAAAAAGAATTAATGTAATTTAATTTATCAAATTAATTTTTGAAAAACGAAACATGACAAATAAAAGTTGACGGAAAAATTATAACTTTATTACTTCAGTAATATTTATCATGATAATAGTTAAACGATATAACTAAATAATTTTAGCTATATATAATTTTTCTTTTAGCAAATTATATTAGTCTAAGCTATGAGTTGAACCTTATTTCAACAATAGATCTCGCAACAATAGATCAAGTTATAGACATCGTGACAGATGTTAAATTATATAACCACAATATTTATAATTGATCATGAAATTTTACTATGAGTTAAAAATTATGACAATAGTCAAACGATATAACTAGAGAATTTTAGATATATATAATTTTTTTTAGCAAAATATATTAGTCTAAGTTAGGAGTTGAAACTTATTGCAACAATAGATCAAGTTATAGACATCGTGACAATTGTTAAATTATATAACCACAATATTTTTGTTGTAATTTTTTTTTTTTTGTAGCTAATTACTATTTTTTGCCACGAGTTAAAATTTACTGTAACAATAGTAATCTAAAATGAATTATTTGAAAAAATTTTTATTGTAGCTAAATAAATATTTTTATTTCAAGTTAAAAAAATTATGGGATTGGACATAAGTAACTTTATACATTATGACTAAAATTTTAGAGACATCTAACTAAATTAAAATTTTATTACTCCTATTAAATTAATTTTTTATAATTTTATACACCTTTTGATTTAAATTTTAAATCTCAATTTTCAAGCCTCCTCTGTTCCACACTTCTTCTATTTTTGAGTCTTTTCTTAAAATGATAAAACACCTTAAATAAGTGTCAAACACATGAAAATGAGTGTAGTTTTCAAGTATTAAGCTAGATTATACTTAAAATAAATTATACATATGAGAAAATACGCCTTAAAAGAGTGTAAATTTACTGTTATTATTATAAAAGCTAAATAAAATTCATTTGAAACAGGGTATTAAATCTTATACAAGTTAAGTACATGAAAGCCGGAGAAAAGAACATTATATGAAAATAGTGCGGTAACTAGGGTGTACATAGGTTGGATTGCTTTGGTTTTTCATTATTTTTTTTAATTAATTATGTCAGTTTATTAAATTTAAAAATCAAATTAAATTACATAAAGTCAATTTTTTCAATTTTGATTTTAATTGGTTCTTTTGATTTCTTACAACTATACCTATAATATTTGAAAAAGAGATCAAATATATTTTAACTTACCTGTTTGATAATTAAACTTAAAAAATGTTAAATTGATAGAATTTTTCAAAAAGATGATAAAATTTACATGAGTATAAAATATTTTTTTTAATTATCAGCGTACATTATGTTTAATTAATAAGATTAAACGCTACATGCAAATTAAATACAAAACAAAATATTGACAAAGTAAATCGTTAACTTTAATTTTGTAACACTATAACAATGTAATTATAACTTCTGATCTTAACACAAAATAAAATATTTATAAATTTTACAAGCCCAAATAAAAAAATAAAATATATAAACATTGAAAACTATATACTAACTAGAAATATATTAACAAGGTAGATTATATATATATATATATATATATATATATATATATATATATATATATATATATATATATAAATTTGATTTGACTTTTTTTCTTTTAATATCAGATCAAATCAAGAATAATTATTTTTTTTCAACCGTCCAACTAATCAAATCAAATCATAAACTATTTTTTTTTAAATTTAATTTAATTTATCAATTCAATTTGACTTTACCGTTTAGCTTGTACACCTCTAGCCGTAAAGATAGAGGACATTGAAAGTTGCTTTTTCATTCACAAAGTAATAAAGGTTGGGCTTACATTTGTTTCTTTCATCTTTCTGTTTTTTCATAGTTATTCTATTTTTCACTACGCTACATATATAGACAAGCATGTATGAGGAGGCTGATTTTATTATTTTCTATTTCCGCGTGCAATAATTGCTAAAAATTAAATGGTTTAAATTTGAAAATTTTGACGGATCATCAAATAAACTTTATTTAAGGTGTGCTTGGTATTGAGGAAAATATTTTTTTAATTTTTTCATGTTTGGTATGCTTAAAATTCAAATGTTTTCAAATTAACTAATTTTTCTCAAATTTAATAAAAATGACCTCTCTTCCTAAATTAAGAAAAACATTTTCCAAAACTGTATTTCGTCTTTTTTCTTATCCTACCCATACCCCATACTCAACCTTCCCCATCGAAATTATTTTTGTTCTTAAAATTTTCTTATTTTTGTAAATATCAAATATATTTTTATCTCTACCACCAAACCAGCCCCTCCCCCTCAAGCAAAAAAAATTAAAAATTATTTTTCAAAAGAGTATTTTTTTAGTCTCAAATTAAAAAAAAAAAAGAAGATATTTTCTAAAAAATAGTTTGCATTCACCAACCAAACATTAAAACATATTTTTCATAAAATATTTTCTGCTCACAAACCAAACAAAAAAAATAAGTTATAAATCCACTTATTTCTCAAGAAATAAGAAAATATTTTTCTTTCTATCAAACACACCCTTAGTCATTCATTACGTATTTCATTTGAATTGAATTCTATTATTATCTAAATGAGATCAATAATGAAATGACTAGTCAATTATACTTGTGTTCTTTCAACAATATTCAATTTCACAAATTCAGATTTCAAATAAATTTCTAAACTATTTACAAAGTATATGATGTCGTTATGTTTTTGTTATACGTATTCACTCAATCTTTATCAAAGTCACTTCTTACCTGTTATTTTTTTGTTACTTTTGCATTATAATAGCTATAAAAAATCATATAGTCCTTTTTATAGTGTTAGTTTCCAAGATAAACATGAGAATTGATTTTGATAAGTCTTGGGCACATGTCTAGTATGATTAAGATCAATGTTCACAAAATTACAAATTTTAATCCAACAATAGTAAGGATATCTCACCTTACACTAGCCAGCTGTTTGTGTATATATTCTCCATACATATGGATAGCTAGGGATCCCGTTTCTCTTTATTTTTCTTCTCTCCATGATTTAATTAATAAAGAGACTATATATTAAGTATTAAAAATTATTATAATTTCATTGTTTTAGCAACATATTATCTTGTCCATAAATATAGAAAAAGAAGTTCTTCCTAAATATTTTTTTGTATGTAAGATCTTTTTTTAATTTCCTTTTAAATAATCTGTTTTTAAAAAATTAAAAAAGATTTGACGTACAAAAAATTATTTAGGAAGATTAAAAAGGTTAAAAATGTAATTTAAAAGTTTGGGGTATTAAAAAAAGCTTGGCAGGAGAGAGGTAGGAGTATTTTGGGGGTTATGGGTGAAAGAGTCGTTTGGTGAGACGGGGACATGTAGTCTCTCTCAAGGATTAATGAAGACCTTAAGAGTTAATATCAAGAAGATAATGTAGATACGATTCAAAGGAACACATACATAATAAAGGACAGAAAAGAAAAGGACCAGGCAACCCTGATGTACTAAGTGAAGCAGGGCGCCAGACCCTAAACTACTGGCAGTAGTTTGGGACACACAACTGGCATGTCACGCCAAGCACCAAACTACTAACCATTAGTTCTAGCGCATTGGTGGTGCGCCGCCCCACCACTATATCAAGAAAACCAATGAATTTTCTTGTTCATTTTGGGGTCTTAACTCATCTAGAATTAAATGGTTTCTTGCGAACTCTCTTTGATTCATAAATTCAACACAATTTCAATGAAATCCCACACAAATTCTATAGAAAAACACTAATCATGTCATGCCCCAAGTCTACACCGTAAGTGTGACTAGCACTTGAGAACCATTGTTGGCCCTAAGCGAACCATTGACCCAACTTACTTACTCAGCAGAAGACTTAAACATATGAAATATAAATCATGCAATGACTTAAGAGATAATAACTTAGACAAAGTGGCAAATCAAGTCTTAAACTTATACAACTGAAATAAATAAGACTAAAAACCTTAGCTACTCATCTATGAATCCTCTAAAACAAAGAGGGATGTCGGGACAGGACCTCCGATAATCCTAACAATTGAAAACTAGAAAAAAAAAGTAAAAAGGGGCCCTTCGAAAAACAAGAAGTCTCACTAACTGACACTGAGTGCTCAAATGGATCAACGAGGTGCTGGATGATGATCCTGGTGACGTTTGTCTGCATTATAAGACGATACAGACGATCTGACATCAGTACATTAAATGGATGAGTACGCGAGTGGAACGCTAAACATAACATAATCTTGAAAAGAATCTGAAAGAAACACTTACCTTGACTTTACTCAACTCATGAATAAGATACTCAAATGTAGTGTCCAATAATAGTGCAATTTATACAAAGCATTTAAAATAGTAAATAACAACTCAATTTGTTAAATAAATGCAATTTAAAAACTCAACTTTAGTCATATAATAAGGTAATATAGTTTTCGCGGGAGTTTCTCTAACTGACAACCATCATTATAAGCCTAAGTGGTGATACATCGTCTTGCCCACACCGACAGAATCGTCCTAAAAGTTGTCGTCATATAGAACACCTTAACTAAGTGGATCCACTAGTTTATGCTTAAAAGCAACTAGGATTCATCTAAAAGTATGATCCTTTACTATCCATGATGGCTACATAGTTTATGGAGACTTGAGTTATCTGAACTCGTGTCCCCATGTCGGTACTCAATACTACTCCTAAAATATACTTAGCTCATATATTTTTAAAACAAAAATCTTTCTTTGGTTTGAGATAACTACTCAAAACTTAGCTTAAAATGTCTCTTGAAAACGGTATAACATTTTAACTCTTGGGAATACTTAGTTCCCTTATAACTTAAAAGAAATGAATTCTTACTCTACTCTTTGCGTAACTCAAAACTTAAGTCTTAAAAGATTAAAACGTCCGTGAAAGACTTTTGAAAAACTTTATGAACTTCTCTTGGCTTGATTCTTAACTTCTAGACTCAACACTCAACCTTCCTTGAATTGAATGATGGTTCAAGTATTGTGATTTGTGATAAGAAGGATCTCATGATGTTTAGGAGTATTTTTTAGATTGTTAAGCATGAGAAAAGATCAAGAAATCACTGTCTTGAAACTAACCGCGACGCGAAGATGTATTTAAATATTTTATCAGAAATTAAACTTTAAAATAGAGAAGTCAGCATCCTAACGTCTACGCGGAGGTGATTTTTTTACATTAGGGAGCAAGTTGTGCTAAAACCTTCTCGGCTTTTTCCTTCTTCGTTTTCTGAGCCCAATTTACCTACATCCAATTCTTTTTCTCAATCCTAATTTAGATTCAAATACCCAGTGTATATATACGAATATAACTCAAAACAACCCTTAAATTGATATGATTTCATCAAGAACTACACAATCCCATCATATCTCAAGAACTAAAGCAAACTTCAAGAACATAATTCAATAACAACATGCTTTCAACATTCTAGAAACAATTTCACTGAAACAAACATGTTTGACACGTGGGTGAACGAACCCAACGCTATGGAAGTCTCAAATACCTCGGAGGATTGAATCCTTGGCGAAATCGACAACCAAAATTGCAAGAAGTTGACGAATCTTGAACTTCTCTTCTCCTTTCTCCTCTTTTATCTTCTCTCAAAGCCCTAACATATTTCTTAATTACGTGAACTCAACTAACTGAGTTTATACCCCACATAACTTACTTAAAATGAAATAATTTAATTGGGTAAGGAAAAGACGAAATTCCCCTTCCAAAATCTGATTTTAGACTTTTCTTATTTGAACAACCCAACTTTGAAAGGTCATATCTCACTCATAAAAATTTTGAATCGTGCAAACTCGGCGATGTTGAAAATATTATTTCAAGATATTTCCTACGATACCTGGAAAACACCTAAATCATCTTGAACTAGGAGTTATGTTCTTTTAAAAAATGAATCCAATTCTTAACTTCTTCCTAGTTTTTTCAATTAGCTAGGTGTTACAATATATCCACCTTGGGAATACTCATCCTCGAATGAGATTACTCTTAGTAGGCTAAGTGTATGACATCTAAGATTCAACGCAAACACCCAACAAGCAATGCAAATACAATATGACAACTCATAAATTAAAGAGTATCTGAAATTTATCCAGGCTCAGAGAGATGCGGATATATCTTCTTCATATCTTCTTAGCTTACCAAGTAGCTTCCTCAACAAACTAGTTCCTCTAATGAGCTTTGACGATGCTACCTCTTTTGTCCTCAACTTGTGAATTTGACGATCTAAAATCTGAATCAGAATCTCTTTATAAGATAATATATCCTTGATACCAATATCTTCAGTTTGTATGATCAATAAAGTATTGCCCATAAACTTCTTCAACATAGAGATGTGAAATACCGTATGAACCATTGCTAACTCTCGTGGTAGCTCCAATTTATAAGGTATTATGAACCCTTTTTGATGTTATGTAAAGGACAATATACCGGGCACTAAGATTTCACTTCTTACCGAATTTCATAACACCCTTCATGAGTGAAACTTTTAGATATACCCAATCATCTAGTTCAAACTCTAACTCCGTTCTGATAACCTTAGTGTATGAGTGTTGGATTTCTGACGACTATGCACTATTTTCAAACTCTCTTGAATCACTTTAACTTTCTCCATAACTTGATGAACTAAATATGTTCCTATCAACCCAGTGTCACCAACTTCAAACCATCTGATAAGAGAATTGCATTTTCTCCTATAAAGATCTACATAAGGATCCATTTGAAGGCTAGAGTGGTAACTATTGTTGTAAGAAAATTCAATAAGAGGTAGGTTATCATCCCAATTACCTTTGAAATCAATAACAAAATCAATCAACATATCCTCCAAGGTCTAAACAGTGCACTCCGCTTGCCCATCTGTCTGAGGATGAAAAACAATACTTAAGTTCACTTTTAAACCCAAGCCTTTTTGGAATGACTTCCAAAACTGTGCAGTAAATTGCGCACCTCTGTCTGGAATAATGGAGAACGAAACCCCATGAAGTCTTACCACATCTTGAAGGTACAAATTAGAATAATCTTCTGTTAAAGGGTAGTCTTTAGCGACAAAAGTGAGCTGATTTCATTATTCTATCGAAAATCACCCAAATAGAATCATATTGTTTGCGAGACCTTGGTAAACCTGTGATGAAGTGCATATTGATCATCTCCTACTTTCATTTGGAAGTTTTATATTCTGAACCATACCAGCGATCCTTTGGTTCTCTACTTTAACTTATTGTCAGTTCGGATACTTAGCAACAAAGTCTGCAATGCCCTTCTTTATACACTCTACCAATAGACTTCTCTCGAATATCGATATATTTTTATGGAACCAAGATGAATGGAATATTTGGAGCTATAAGCTTCCTCCATGATCCTCTCTTAGAGTTCATCCACTCTTGGTACGCAAAATCTACCTTAATATCTCAATACACCATCTCTCCCTTATTCAAAAGGTATTACTTTTTGCTTATGAACATTTGCCTTCAATTCAATCAAAATAAGGTCTTGGTCTTGCTTCTCTTTAATTTCTGAAACTAATAACGATTTAACCCTATTCATTACCACTATTTCTCTTTCAGTGGAATCCATCAGGTGAACTCCCAGGCGTGCAAGTCTATGCAAATCCCTTTCTAGTTCTTACTTACCTTTCTTAAAATGGGCGGTGCTACCCATAGAAAGCCTGCTCAAGGCATCAACAACAACATTAGACTTACTTGGTGGTAAAAAATACTCATGTCATAATTCTTGAGTAATTCTAACCACCTCTTTTGTTTGAGATTATGCTCTTTCTGAGTGAACACATACTGAAAACTCTTGTGATCAGTGAATACATCTACACGAGCACTATATAAATAATGATGACATATCTTCAAACAAAATACTATGACATCCAACTTTAGGTCATGGGTTGGGTAGTTTTTCTCATAAACTTTCAAATCTTGAGAATTTAGAGGCATAAGCTACAACTTTTCCATTCTGCATTAATACACAACCCAAACCAACTCTAGACGAATCACAATATACGACAAAACCTTGAGTACCTTCTAGTAAGGTCAACACTGGCAGTAGTCAACCTCTTTTTCAAGTCCTGAAAGTTTTTCTCACAAGCTTTAGACCATTGAAACTTCATTGTTTTCTAAGTCAACTTGATCAAATATGATGAAATAGGCGAGAACCCCTCTACGAACCTTACTTAATAGCCAGCCAAACCCATGAAACTCTAATATTAGTCGGAGATGTGGGTCTAGGCTAATTCTGCACTGCCTTTATTTTCTGGGTATCAACTTTTATTCCATCATCGTAAACTATGTGGCCCAAGAATGTTACAGACTCCAATCAAAACTCAAATTTAAAAAACTTAGCATATAACTCCTTATCTTTTAAAGTGTAGAGAACAATTCTGAGATGGCTAGCATGATATTTTTCATTCCTCGACTAGATTAGTATTTCATCAATGAAAATTATGATAAAATATCGAAATAAGTCTTGAATACTCTATTCATAAGATCCATAAATGCCACAGGAGCATTGGTCAAACCAAGGACATCATTAGAAATTCATAATGACCATAACTGGTCCTAAATTTTGTCTTTGAAATGTTACATTTCTTTATCCTTAAATGATGGTATCCTGATCTGAGATCTATCTTAGAGAAACAAGTAGCACCCTGAAGTTGATAAAAAATATCATCAATTCTTGGAACAGGGTATTTGTTCTTGATGGTAACCTTGTTCAACACATCCCAAGAAAACCATCTTTATTTCACCTAAATATGACTAGAGCGTCCCAATGTGAGACACTTGGTCTAGAGACGTCAAAATGGTTTTGGCCCGCGAGGCCAGCCTAACCCAACCCTTGAAATAAGTGGGGTTGGACTTAATTTTTTTGGTTCATTTAGAAATGAGGCTTTTTAGCCCGCCCCATTTAGCTCGTTAGCCCCCGCAACCTCAGAGGCCAGCCCGTGGGTTTTTATTTTTAAAAATATTTTCATATATATATTTTTAATAATGTTTTATTTGTCAAGATTTTATGAATAAATATTTTGAAAAATAAAAAATCAAGTCTTTGGCTATATCTTCTCGTATGGTGAATTATAGATGAAGATGAATTTATTAAAAAAATAATATCACATGTTGATTCATATGTGATCGATGGTGGAAGAGGAAACAGATAAAACTTTAATTAATGGGTCATGTAGTATTTAGTAGATTAGATTTATTGAGTATTTAGGCTGCCTTGTGTTTCTTGAAATATGTTAAATCAACTAGTTTTTTTGTGGGAGAAATGGTGGAATGATTAACATTTATCCGCTAAAATTTACGTTGACTATAATGTATTTTTGTAGTTATTCACCGAAGTCTGTGATTCATAAATGTACTTATGTAAGTATCCACCAAAGTGTGTGATTTATAAATGCATTTTTGTATGAAATGATGTCGTGTTCATAGATGGCAACGTTTGATACTCTTTCTAAGAGGGTAATATTATTATTTTTTGGTTGAAGGGCCAACATTTCCCAATCGGTGGCCTTCTTAGGTCTGGGTTGGGATACTTTTTATTAACTCTTTAATTAAGAGGCTTAGCCTGCCCCAACCCACTCACTTCTCTAGCCCATTAGGGTTTGATTGGGTTGGGTTAGGCCAACCCTTTTTGACAGCTCTAACTTGGTCGAATAAAACCTTTATCAAGGAGATCTTTTAACTGTTCTTTTAGCTCTTTTAACTCTCCTGGAGCAATTCTAAACAGAGGAATAGAGATAGGATGAGTATTTGAGAAAATGTCTATGCCAAAGTCATTTCTCTCTTTGGAAGGACTTCGGGAATATCCTCAGGAAACTCTTTTAGTATTGAAATTGACTGAATAAGATGTATCTCAACACTAGTCATTAACTTGTATTAAGTGATTGACACACCCCTTGGAGATTATCTTTCTTGCCTTAAGGTATGAAATAAAATGACCCCGAGGCATTGCTAACTACTTTTCCACTCTAAGACTGCCTCATTTGGAAATTGAAACTTGACAACTCGAGTTCTACAATCAATTAAGGCATAACAATCAAGAAGCCAATCCATACTGATAATGAAATCAAAATCTACCATGCCTAATTCGACTAAATCAACCATGGTGTCCTTATGATTGATGGAAATGATTCAATCACGATATAATCTCAACTAGAATAGACTCCCCAATAGGTGTAGAAACACAAAAGGGTTCACAGTGTTTCTCAGGAAGAACATCAAAATCATTTGCAACATTAGGAGTCACAAAAGATAAACTTTATCCTAGGTCTAGCAAATCATAAAAATTAAGAGTGAAGACTTTGATCATATAGTGACATCATTTGGAGAATTCTCTTGCTCTTGGGGACTTGTGATTGCATAAAGGCAGTTTGCTCCTTCGCCAGTACCGAAAGTTCTTCTCTAGGTGAAACCTTTTCTGGTGGAGAAACTAATGAATATTGGTTTCTATTGCCTTATTCCCATTACCTTGTCGCTTCTTAAGACACTCTTTCATGAAGTGACCCTCTTTCCCACACTTGAAATAACCTGTAGAGTCATCACGACATTTAGGTGGGTTGGTCGTACCACACTTAACACATGTAGGATCCCAGTTATATCTTTGTGCCACACTACCCTGAGATTGGGCAGGTTTAGCCTTAAAGCGCTGTGAATCCTGACTATTGTACTCACCTTTGTTTCTGGTTCCAGGTGCACTATCAGATGATTGAGCAAGTCCCTTTTGCTTTTGTTGGAAGGAAGATTGGTTCACATTATTTCTTTTCTGCCTGGATTCACTCCCTGCATTAGCCTTCTTATTTCTACACTCCCCCCTATCCTCAACTTCCCTTCCTTAATCTGCTGCACATATACCATTAACCTTTCTATATCCAAGTCCCCAATTAGCATAGTTTCCCTTCCCTCTTTTCTTGACAGATGGGAAAACCCAACAACTAAAAGACTCATCCTGCTTCTCATGTCCGCAACCATCTTCTTAGCATATCAAGATAGTTGGGTGAACTTTAAACCATACTAATGAATATTAACGTATTTGGATGAAGAGTGAGAAGCTCTCGTATCTTGTCCTCTTTTAGTTTTGGGAAAGAAACACCCCAAGAAGTCCTCTTAAAAGCAAAATCAACTCGCAAGTGGTGCTTCCTTAGCTCTACCTTTCTTCCACTGGTCAAACCAAGTTTTAGCAACATTCTTTAGTTGATATGAAGCTAGCTTAACTGGATCAACATCGATAATGTGCATGACCTTAAACATCTTTTTTCCAGTTCCTTAACAAAACTCTTCGGATCCTCAGTAGTGCTTGAAACAGTGATACATGGAGGGTTCATCCTCAATAACTCGTGAATCCTCGAAGTATCACCACTTCCAGTCTAGCTCCTCTTTGTGGCCCAACCTAGTTAGTTACAACTTGGCTTAACATTCTTATCGCTTCTCTGAACTCAACATTGGTAACTTCTCTTTGCGGTTGCACTTCAGGTGCATTGGGTAACTCTTATTCCTCAACATTAATCCTAGCAGGACTACCTCTAACATCTCTTCGTGGAGGCATGATTAACTAAAAACACATGCAAGCAGGAATTAGAAGAAACCTTTTAAAGATCAAACTCCAACGCACGAAATGAGTGTGAAAGAAGTGAGATAATTTCCTAAGTGTTGCAGCTCCTAATTATAGATATGGCGCATTTCACATCGATAACTGGGACTATACATACACGAATTCATAGAATCCCTAGGACTCATGAACTTTGTGCTCCGGTACTAAGTTTGTCAGCCCTTAGCCTACATACTGGGCGGGACTAGCACTTGAGAACCATTGGTGGGCCTAAGCGAACCCTTGGCCTGACTTACATACAAAGTGGAAGACTTAAACATAAAAAATATAGCTCATGCAATAACTTAAGAGATAATAACTTATCCAAAATGGAAACTCAAGTCTTAAACGTATACAACTTAAATGAATAAAACTAAAGAACTATAACTACTCATATATGAAGCCTCTAAAAAAATAAAGGAGGTTTGGATAGGACCCCCGATCATCCTAACAATTGTAAACTAGAAAAAGTGTAAAAATGAGCTCTTCAGAAAGCAAGGAGGCTCACCAACAGACTCTGAGTGCTTAACTGGATCAACGAGGTGCTGGATGATGATCCTGGTTAGGTGTGTCAGCATCATAAGACAATGCAGGCCAACTGGCACCAATACATTGAATGTACGAATATGCGAGTGGAACACTAATCATAACATAAGCTTTAAAAGAATTTGAAAGAAACATATGTTGGCTTTACTCAACTCATGAATAAGATATTCAAATGCAGTGTAAAACAACAATAATAGTGCAATTTATACGAAACATTTAAAATGGTTTATAATTACTCAATTTGTTAAAAAAATGAAATAACAAACTCAATTTTACTTATATAACAAGGTAATATAGTTTCTGAGGGAGTTCCTTTAACCGACAACCACTACTATGAGCCTAAGTGGTGATACAACATCTTGCTCACACTTTTAGAACTATCCTATACTTTTCCGTCAGATAGAAAGACTTAACTAAGTGGATGCACTTGTATATGCTTTAAAGCACTTAGGATTCATCTAAAAAGTATGATTTACTATCCACGATGGCTTCATGGTTTATGGAGACTTGAGTTATCTGAACTCGCGTCCCTATATCGGGGCTCAATACTACTTCCAAAATATACTTAGCTGATATGTTTTTAAAACAAAAACTCTTTCTTTGGTTTGAGATAATTACTCAAAACTTAGATTAAAAGCTCTTTTGAAAATCGGTGTTTCCCTTTCTTGCTCAAATGTTGAAAACATTTTAATTCTTAGGAATACTTAGTTTCCTTATAACTTTGAAGATATGACTCGTACTTTTACACTTTGCTTAACTTAAAACTTAAGTCTTAAAATAAGTTAAAACGTTTGTATTAGACTTTTCAAAAAATTTATGAACTTCTCTTGGCTTGATTCTTAGACTTGACACTTAACCTTTGTTAAATTGAATGGATTCTAGTGTGTGTGCGTGTGTGCGTGTGTGCGCGTACGTGTGTGTGCGCGTACGTGTGTGTGCGTGTGCGTGTGTGTGTGTGTGTGTGTGTGTGTGTGTGTGTGTGTGTGTGTGTGTGTGTGTGTGTGTGTGTGTGTGTGTGTGTGTGTGCGTGTGTGTGTGTGTGTGTGTGTGTGTGTGTGAAGAACTTGACTAGGAGTTCCAAGATCTTTTCTACAATATTTGGAAGCACACCTTAATCATCCTGATCTAGGAGTTATGGTCATTTGAAGTTGACCAAAAACTCAACTTAACATAACAAATTTTCTAGATTTTAATTCTTTCCAAAAATGACTATTTCCAATTCTTAGCTTCTTCCTAGTTCTTTCTATTAGCGATATGTTATGACTTATTCGCAAGAGCCTCACATCAAGAATTCAAAACCACCATTTTTAAAGAATAAGACTAAAATTCAAGAACTCTTCAAAAAGCTTTGCATAAACGATTTCATGGAGCAATCAATGAAGGAATTACATGCTTGGCATGAGGAAGAACAAGTCCATCATTATGAGAAATCTCACATACCTTGAAAGAACGATGGTTCTTGGGGAAAGTCCTTAACCCTTGAATGAACGCTTGGATACCCTCTTTTCCTCTTATTGAAACTTTCCCCTAAAATTCTAAGTGTTTAGGAGTATGAAAAATAGTCTTAGCGTCTGATAAAACCACTAAATTGGGTGAGTAAAATGTTTTTCGCCTAATGGGGTAAGGAATAATCCAGAATGCCCTTTCCTAAAATGGATGAAAAGCATTAAGTATAGAAGCTTCACTCAAATGACCATAACCTTTTATCAGAGCTTAGAATTTAGCAAATTTTGCGGCGTTGGAAAAAGGACTTCAAGACCTTAGATTTGATACCTCATGGGCCATCTAACTCATTATGTTCTAAAATGTATGATCATTTGAAGTTTACCAAAACTTAAAAACTGATAGAAGTATGAGGTGTCACACATAAACATCAAACATGTTAACAATGATGGACCTCCATATTATCTAAATTACTTTTGTCAATCATTTTTCTCACGTGATTACATATTGGTTCAAAATACATTCTCAATATGCAAAAAGTAACACCCAACCAATCTGTATCATGCATATGAATATTTATTTGGAAAATTCAAATCTTTCCACCACCTGCATATACTACAAGAGCAATGGTTTTGTTGCACGCATTTCATTTTTATTAAATTCAAATCACCATTATTCGTCTGATTAAAGAGGATTATATAGATCAAATAATTTACTACCTTGTAAGCTCACTAAGCTCTCTTTGGTTCAACTTTTGCGACATGTTAAAATTCAATTTTGCAAATTTTAAAAGCAAAAAGCAGTGTACACATTAAAAAAGAGAGTTTTAGTTATATGGTCAAATTTTATATATATGGTCACTTATTTTCCTAACCATCAACATAAGGTTTTTTTTATATTTTACTATGAACACCAGAAGTATGGATATTTTAACAGGAAATCTTTTAAATAGCTAAGAGTTGAAATATAAAGAGCCTCCGTAGCTATATTTGTCTATTTACGTAATGTAGCTATAGTTTCAATAGCTATTATATATATTATTTAAAATTTATTTATTTTATATAAATTGGACTCTTAACTTAATTGATGAGGCAGATATTTAGGTTATTAAAAAGGAAAGAAATTCCACAAATCATGATTATTGTATTTGATTAGAATTTCTTAATTGCCGAATATAACTACAAAGACAAATAAATTTAACTTTAAAAATATGTATGTCAAAAAATGACTTTACACACACGCATACACATATACATATATACACACATAGACACACAAAAATAAGTAAATGTACACAAATGCTGAAATTATACAAATAAATAGTTAAAACGTATACTTGTTGATATTATACAAATACAAAAAGTAATGGTACATAACTAAGGTCTAACCAGGTAAGAAAGCCGCAATAAACATTTTACGCTAAATCCTTAGAATCATATATAAAAATATACAAAAAAAAATATATATAAATACCCCGATAGTGCTGAAGTTACACAAATAATAGTTGGAACCTATATATACTTTCTGATGATATACAAAAAAGTAATTGTATATAATTGTTGCAAATATGCAAATAAGGTTTGAATAGTATTTAAAAAGCTTCAATAAACATTAATACAATAAATTCATACTAGTGTATACAACATAATGTGAAATGTATTGATAAAAATTCAAATCACAAAATACATACAAAATAAATTGTACAAAGTATCTTAATTTCTTCACCATTATCTTGGTTCATTGACCCAGATTCATCATCATCTTCTACAAAATAAATTGTACAAAAATTTATGTTGATTCTCCGAAGATGGTGTTATTGTTGTTCGTCGGAGGTCTACTCTCCGGTTGGAAGCAGAAAAGCCGCTGGTTCTATAACGAAGGTCAATTTCAGTTTTTTTTTTAAAATTTTGAACTTAACTAGTAAATTTGATCGCGCTTCGAAGATGGTGCTATTATGACTATTTTAATTTATTTTTCATTCATTCTAACACAAATTTTTACTCTCAAAACCGATGAAAAGGCAAATAAAAAGAATAGGAATCTTTTTACGAAATATCAATTCTCTTACTTTGTCAAACTTGATGTTAATAGAAAAAAAAATCAAGAAAATCAATTACCTCTATTTCAAAATTCTGTAACTATACACATAGTCAAGAAATCACTAAGAAAAAGAAAAAAATGTTTACCAAATGTCGGTATTTGATCTATTATTCTGTCATACATCTGATGTTAGAAGAAGAAAAAAAAAATTATCAAGAAAATAAATCACTTCTATTTCATAATCATGCAAATAACATATAATTTTTTTTTAAAAAAGAACATTTAACAAATGTTAATAGTTGATATTTTATTATGTAAAACACCTGATATTTGAAAACAACAACAAAGAAAATCAACAACTTCTATTTTATAATCACACAAATAACATATAATAAAAAATCATATAATAATACTCCACCAATTACCAAATAGTAAAACTCAAAATTCAAGCATTTAAAAAGTAGTAGCAAGTAGGATTCTTGAAAGATATTCATCATGTGAAAAAAGTGACTGTATCATTTATTTTCTTCGGTTAAATTTGCAGAAAAATAAATATACAATAATCAATTCTCAATATTGATTGTTATGCGTCTTCATATTCTTCTTAAATTCTCCATTTAATTACAATATGTTATATCATATATAACTAGTCTATTCTCTTCAATTACGCACTTTCATCTTGGCCTTTAGTCTTCGTTTGTTTATTGTTACAATATTATATAAGGAAATTTAATTATAATTACCAAGGAAAATTAAATGAATCGAATTAACGGAATGGTTTTAGAGAAAAATGAGAAGATAAAATATTTTTAATAGGGAAAATAAATTAGGATTAAGAGTAGAACTAAAGAGGTGTAAGTCCCGAATAATTACTTGGTATGTGAGGAGTCTTTGTTGTAAATATTCATCAATTAATAAAATATTTATTTATAATAAATTAAAAAATTTAATTTTACATTAAAACAATTAATTTAAATAAGAAAAAAAAAGCCAAAAAAAGGAGAAAAATAATAAATATAAATGGAGGCTATAGAGAGGTGTCACAATACCTCCTCTATATTTCTCGTTTATATTATATTAAGATAAGATTTGGTTGAGATATTTGTGGGGATTGAGAAAGTTTATGGTGGTTGAGAGAATTAAGGAGAAAATTATGGGAAAGTAGAAAAGAGAGTTTCTGTGTGAGTTTGTATAAAAGGAAAATTGAATTTTTACGTTCTATAAAAAACCGGTGGGACCCACATATCTATTTTTCTTAAACAATAACTGTATTATATAATTAATTAAAACTATAGTATAATTAAGTACTAAATGTTTTCCAGAACTGAAGCCAATCATAACTACAGTATGAACCACCAGATAATGGCTTAAAATTAAATATAGATGGATCCTACAATTATGAGTCTAAGATTGGCATTGATGGTCGAGTAGTGAGGGATAAAAGGGGGGAATCGGGTGAAAGATTTCACTTGTAAATTAAACTACAAGCAATATTCTTGATTCGTCTAAAGATCACAATGCCATTATCAACCACATGGATACAATTCAATAGAAGTCATTAAGGTACGTAATACGAAATGACCACAACTCCTTTACTAACATTATATCTTAATGTAGGGAGCTTCTTCAGTAGACTTAAGTTGGATGTAGATTTTTTTGGAATGGATAGTTCCCACCCTTGTTGCACCTGAAAGCACTCAGAGTACGCATGGAAGGAACAACTTTTGATAAACACATAGTGCCACCAGTTGTATCTGATAGTGCTAATGATAATGTTACTAGTCTAAATGTTTGTAATGTAGATAACAGTCTAAATATCTGTATTATCTTAGGCCACTGGTCTTGTAATGATGCATATTATATATAAATAAAATATCTTTATTTTAACAAAAAAATCACTAAATGTTAGCTTAGTGTGGCTGGTTTGTATACAATTCAATACATAAATCCTATCACGACTCGAGTGTACAACCTGGATGTGGCCGGCACTCAAGAATCATTACTGATCCCCAAGTGAATCCTCATGTTGGCTGACTACGAGCGGAAGACTAACTTAAGCATGCAAAATCTAAAACATAATTAAATTCAAATACTCAACTTTAAAACAATCTGATCAATACTGAATAATAACTCTGAATAAAAATAATATATTCAACTCACCATTAGTAGGCAACTTAAGTCTTTAAAATATTAACAAAATAAATGAACTAACTTCTGAAACCCGACTGTCTATCTATGAAGCCTCTAACTGACAAAGATGAAAGTCGGGACAAGACTCATGACACCCAACAACTGATATAACAGAAAGTACAAGTAGAACCCTACGGAAGCAAAGGCTCAATATATCTAACTCAACTTGATGTGATATTAACGAAGCTCCTGTTGATGATCCGAAGTACCAATATCTGTATCATGAAATGATGCAAGCCAAATGGCTTAGTACATCGAATGTACGAGCATGTAAGGGGAATTCTAAAGCATAACATAAGCTTAAAAACTGATGGAATAGACATATACTTACCTCTTCTCAACTCTCTCAACTCAACTCAATCAAAGAAATGTAGTTCAACTCAACTCAGAGAAATAGGCTCAACTCAATGATAAGATATTCAACTCAGTGAAATAAGGCTCAACTCAACAATAAGATATTCAACTTAGTAAAATAAGATTCAACTCAATAATAGGATATTCAACTCACCGAAATAAGACTCAACTCAAAAGTAGGACACTCGACTCTGGGTGCTCAAACTCTGGATACTCAATTTAATATAAAGTAACAATAATAGATGCAATATATGAAAATCTTTTAAAATAGTAAAAAGCAACTCAAAATATTCAAGAATATAATATAATAGTTTATATGCAAGGATACAAAATAAACTCTGTGTATATAAGAATACAAAATAATCTTTGTAGGATTTTCTCTAACCGAAAACCATCACTTTGAGCTATGTGATGATATAATGTTCTGCCTCACGCTTCCAAGACCGTCATATACCTTGCCGGGGGTATAGAACCTAACTACTAAGTGGATTCACTAGTCTATGCTAAAAAACACTAAGGAATGATCTAAAAAGTATGACCCTTCTATACTCATGCACGTACTACATGGTTTGAAGGGGCTTTGAGTTGTCTGAACTCTCCCCCATACCGATACTCAATACTACTTCCAAAAATGTAACTAGCTCATATGTTTAAAAACATAACTCTTTTTGTGATTTGAGATAATTGCTCAAAAACTAGCCTAAAGGGTCTCTTGGAAATCAGTGTTTCCTCTCTTCATTAAATGTGAAAACATCTACTCTTTACTGAAAACTACCTCAAAGGCTCTTTTGGAAATCGGTGTTTCCTTTTTTGAAAACTAGCTCAAAGGCTCTTCTGGAAATCAATGTTTTTTTTTCTTGTTTAAATGTGAAAACATGTACTCTTTCAAAATATATAGTCCTCATATACTCTTCTGAAGAAAGAAATTCACTCTTTAATCAACCTAAAACTCAAGTCTTAAAACAAGTTTAAAGCATTTGTAAAGGACTTCTTAAAATAGGGTTCATGTCGAATTATGGACGTTAACGACTCAATTCAAGATTTTAAATAACCATAGATAGAACTCAACACTTAGAACTCAAGAGCTTCAATGATACTACTCATTTCAAAAATATTCAACAAAAAGGGTTCACACGAAATGATGGCATGAACTACTCAATTCAAGGACTCAATGTTACCTCTCATCTCAAGACTGCTCGACTCATAGGGTTCATACAGAATCATGGACATAAACTACTCAACTCAAAGACCTTTATGGGTAACATTTAGTAGCTCCATTATTAGGAATAAATCTCAAAAGGGTTAGAAACTCAATAGTCAAGATTTAGAACTTGGAGATACTATTCCTCTAAAAGATACTCAACTTATGGATTCATGCGGAATTTATGGGCACGAACAACTCTGCTCAAGGGTCTACATAACAATATGAGACTCATGTATACAAATCTTCCCATTCTCATAGTTACTTCTTCAAAACATAGTTCAAATCGATAGTTGATCCCAAAGGATTCACGATTAAACTCAAACGCTTTCTTGAAATCTACTCTTAACTCTATCTTGAAGGATCCTGTGAAGACAAAGTAGACTCATGAATAAATTCTCCTCACTCTAATACTCACTCGTTCGTGTCTTGGGAAAAGTTATTAAAAATTATAGAAGACTCCTCAAAAAGACTCAAAGGAACTTTCCAAAAAATTGTAACACCTAATATGCTAAAACTACCTAATTGCAGATTTCAGGAGTTGCAGGTGGCACCGACAGGCACCAACCACGGACCATAGGATGACCCACGGTACGTTATGTAGGTCAATGGTGCACCACCTGCGACTCTTCCCCTAAAAGTCTTAGAAAATTTGTCTAATCGACCTACGATCGAACCCACATACTATAGGTCAGGCCCTTGTTTTCAGCCCCAAACGCCGATTGATGGTTGAAAACATGGACTGTTGATCAAGCCACGGTCTGTCGGTGGTCTTCGACAACAGTTAAGTCAGGGGTCATTTGGTCTTTTTCTTATGTGTTGGACCCTAAACTATGTCGTTTAACCCCTAAAATACCTAGATTTGGTCTGTTTTAGACTAATAACTAAATTAAAATCTACCTTAAGCAAATCATTCACCAAAAACTTAAAAAATTTGAACGCAAAAGGAGAATAAGTCAACCAAGCCCTAGTCCAAGAATATAGCAGGTTTTCATCGATTTTAGCCCTGAAATCAAATAATTTCTCTGTGGAATTCGTCACCAAGTATGTCGAATTTTACTAGTGGATTCCTTTTACATCTTAGGTCACTAGATTTCAATTGATCTTTATCATTATGTAGTTTTAGGGTTTATTAAATGTTAAAAATTGTTGGGTTTTTAGTTGTTCGAATGATCCAAATCAAATTATCATGATTTAAGTACCATTTTGTGTAGATTCTTTCATGAATTCAGAACCTTGCCTATGTAGTTCTTAATTTCATGAATTACACATGCGAGGTCAGATTTTTCAGATATACATGCCTCAAATTTTAATATTTTATTATCAGCATATTAATGTTGAACTTTTAGTTAGCATGTCAGTTTTGAGCTATCCAGTATTTTAAAAATTCAGTCATAAAATGTTACATAATCAATTGGGAGAAGCTTAATACCGAGTGGACTAGGGTTCAGCGTACCCGAATAGTATGAGAACTATGTGTCCCATATGTAAGTCCGCTTTATGGACATAATTTTAGTGATCACGTCAGTCATGCCTCTATATATTTGACCGGGTATATTGGGTTCGCTCGATGGGGCGTATACATAAGATTACATTTAGCTCATGTGGTTTTATATCGGTTATTAGTAGCTCCCTTATAGTCAGATTTTATTACATTGACCATATTATTAGCTTTAGTTCAAATTTCAGTTACAACATGTTATAAACTTGGTCATTGCATTCAGTATTTGATGCTCAGTATTCTCAGTATATTCTTATGTGTTATCTCTTATCATAGCTTAAATTTATGCTTTGATTCAGTTATAATTATTGTCCAGCTTTATTCTATACTCCATATTCAATAACTTTCAAGTACTGACGCATACTATGCGCTACATCTTCTCGCGATGTACGTTCAGGTTCTCAACAGTCAGATCACGCATATATCGGTTTTCGATCTTAAATTCAGTTGCATCAATGGTGGCTCTCATTCTTCGAGGACAATTGACATTTTAACCTTCGATTTTAGTTTTTGCTAGATTTAGTTGGGGCATGTTCCAACACTTCTAGTTAGTTAGAGGCTATTTTCAGACATAGTTAGAATCAACTTTAGTATTTGAGTTTGACTTTTTATTTGTATTCACACTACAAGGAAAATGTGAATTACATGGGAATTTTCTTGAGAATTAATATGAAAATTCATAAGAAACTTATTTTTCTGCAAATTTTCATACTAATTCATAGAAAAATCCCC
Source organism: Solanum chilense (assembly GCA_032847665.1). Taxonomy (NCBI): domain Eukaryota; kingdom Viridiplantae; phylum Streptophyta; class Magnoliopsida; order Solanales; family Solanaceae; genus Solanum; species Solanum chilense. Next base: position 39,148,161 of record CM064968.1, on the reverse strand, counting down.
ATGTAATTCACACTTTTCTTATAGTGTCAAACTCTCAGTTTTCATATATTCATATTTAGTATATGAATATTCCCCATCATTTCAGATTATCTAATGATTATCTTCCGCACAATATTTATTGCTTCAATTTATTTAAGTAGGCTTATGATATGCCAACAGAATTATCTTGGGGTAACTTGTGATCCTAAGTCCCGTGTTCGTGTTCTGGGGTAGCTTAGGAGCATGAAAAAAATGTTCGAAAGAATTCTGAAGAGTTGACTCTCAACCCTACCTTGAATTTGATTTTAAGAATTCAAGGTTGCGGTTTGTGATATGAAAGATCTTCGTGATGTAGGAGTGTTTTTAGATAGTTAAATATGAGAAACAATGAAGAAATCATTGTCTAGAAGCAAGTCCGCTATGCAAAGATGCATTTTAATAAAGGGAGAGGGGTCCGCCCCATCTCTCCGCGACACGAAAAGGAAGTTCTTTTTTTAGGAGCAGGTCCTCCTCGGACTTTTTCCTTCTTCGTTTTCTAAACCCAACTCACCTAATTTAATTCTTTTCTCAATTTCTCTTTAGATTCAAATACCTAGCACATATACTCAAGAATCTATAAAAAAAAAACTCTATAATCGACACGATTTCCTCAATAATTCATCAATCTCATCTTAACTCAAGAACAAAAGTCTATTTCAAGAACACAATTCAAGAACATCAGACCTTCAACTTTCTAGAATTAATTTAACACTCAAATTAACATGATTTGTGCTTGGGTGAACGAATCTGATGATGAGTCCAAGATTTGGACTCATTTAGGGATTTATTTATATAGAATTGGCGTCCTCAAATACTTAGTTTGTGCCAATGATTGATGTAAAATCCTTGACTTTCAGGTCTATGGATTTGGGAACAAACGAAGGACACTAACAAGTTAAAAGGAACAAGACTGGGTGAAAAGATGAAGAAAGGTAGCCTGGTGATCACCAAGTTCACTTGATGGATCACCAAATGGCTATTAGACCGCCTAATGTTCTAGTGTGTCAAGTCCTGAGGGATGAAATTAAGTTGGTGATGGTAAGGAGAAGTCGACAGATCACTGAGTAGTTCTGCGATGCAATTTTGGATCGCCTAAAGTTAGAGACCTTGAAGATGCTGAATGCCAAGGAAGAAAGGCGATAAAAGTGACCAAAGGGCGGCTTATCGAGTGGGTTCGGCGAGCCCCACTTAATTCACCGAGTGATTCTCTGAAACATATTTTTGACGACTATAAATATATCTTTGAACATTTTGTTTAGTAACTAATATCATATCATATCTTAGCTAATCTATTTTGAGTTTTGAACTGTGAGACACGTTTTCTCTACTTTTCTTAAGCTTTGAAGAATTGAAAAGTTTCACTTTTGAGAAATTGAAGTGGGTCTTTGACATTCTTTGAATTTGAGCATTGTAAGGACGAAACTAATCATACCCAGTTGATGGATAATAAATTTGGTAACGACTTTTACCTTTTTTGATGTCTATCTAAAACCCCAATTCTTGGATGTGATTATGGGCTGATCTAGTTTATGGGTATTGCTAATTGTTAGTTTAAAATTCTATTTAGAAGTGAGCTTGATCATTAATTGTGGTTTAATTTAAGAATTGTAGTTGCAAATGCAGTTTCAGCGTTATATTTTTGGCTTGCTTGAGAGAGGTTTTAGATTTAAGATTTTTTATTGATGTTTAGTGGGTATTGGGTTGACCTTGGTTCAGCTCGACAGAGTCAATCCTAAACCCAAACCCACACATTCAACTCGAGAGAGTGAATGGACTAAGGTGTGGGCTGCTTGCATTTTGCATGCTTGTTGATGTTCGAGAGAAATCGACTTGATTCGTGGTAAATTATTCGAGAGTAAGTTTATCTCCTCTATAGCCTAACTTACTCACTAATATATAACTAGCTATTTACTAATAGTTGCAATTACCTATTTGTCTATATTAACCTATAATAAGAATCATATCCCAAGAACCCATCTCATTATTTGTTAAGTTATATTGTCTATCACTGTTTGTAGTTGATAATCTAAACCAAAACCCTCACATGTGACATTGCGTCACCTCCTGATTTGAATAATGTTTTTATTCGATAACTTTTATTTTTATGACTGATTTGAACATTTTCATACTTTTTAATTGAATATTATACACGTAAGCTCCCTGTGAGATTCGACCCTAACTCATTTAGTTGGTTTATATACCGTTTAAAAACCATTGACAATAAAATATGTTGGGTTAAGAAGAAGGAAGATGATTATGGAAAAAAAGAACTGAAACTTGATGGAGTAAGAACAAAACAGGAGAAGTTAAGAGAAGTTGTCCTGATTTTTGAAATTTCAATTTTTTTGAATTTTGAAATTCAAAATTTCAAAATTGGGTCTTTTATTTAAAATTAATTAAAATTAATAATTCAAAATTAAAAAACTGATTTAAAAGGTTGAGTGTTTAAATAGAGAAAATTCAAAATCCAAAAACTGATTTAAAAGGTTGAGTGTTTTAATGGAGAAAAAATAGGCATTAAAATGGGTAATTGTGTATTATAGGAGAGAGAATGTTATGTATCTATAAACTTACACTAAAATTAAAAAAAAGGGAATTATGTAATATTTAAAAAAAGAAGGGAAAATTAGAGAATATAAAACTTATAGTTGTGTATTTAAGTTATTTTTCCAATTAATAAATTCAAATAAAAGAGAGTGAGAGAGGAAGATTTGGGGCTTCTGGGCCTATTGCTGCCCAGAAACATTGGGCCGAAGCTGCTGATTTTTGGACTTCAAAATCAATTTCCATTTTTTTGTATACACACGTTGTATATAGGTGTATACAACTCATATATCAGCCCCTCTTCCTGTATCTTGGGCTGTATACATTCTGTATACAGCCCACTTCAACTTCCGGAATCTATTTGTTATTTTATACCGAGTATTGCCGCACTCAACCTGTATATTATGGGATATTCTGCATATATTTTGCACATATACAGCCTGCTTTTTGGACTTCCGGGCAGCTATACATGTTCTCCAGCCGTGAACTTCAGCTTTCATATGGAGGCAGACTCAAGAGGATGTTGGGCTTGGCCCAACCTATGAGAAATGCAATGGGATGAGAGTCCAATGGACTCAAGATGACATTTGTAGCAAAACAGAGGAAAAACAAAAGATAAATTAGCAAAGTGAGGGGGCTATATTCAACTTTAAGCTTCTGAACCCAATTAATATAGGTGAAAATAATGAACTTAGGGGTCGTTTGGTACAAAAATGAATAATGCAGGGATTAGTAATGTAGGGATTAGCAATGCAGGGATTAGTAATGCAGGGATTAGTAATGCAGGGATTATTTTTATCAAGTGTTTGGTTCATTGTTTCTTATCTAATTTTATGTGTGGTTTAAAAGTTTTTAAAAAAAAAACTTTCCAATTATACCCTAGAGTTATTATGAGATTTTGTATTTCATTTAATTGAGTCAAAGTAGATAATTAACGGAGTATATTATTTTTTTATAACATTTTTAACTAGTTAGGAGAATAAATTTTTTTTTTGTCATGTTCACTATTTTCTCACTTAAATTATTTGAGAGTAAATAATTGTCATCTTAATAAATTAGAGTTAATAACTCAAAAGGTCACACAACGATAATGATTATAGATAAAATTTATTGAACTTTGTTTTGTATCAATAAATTTTAAAAAACTCTTTATCATAAAATAAAATAAAAATATAAAATAAATATAGAAAAATAAATTAAACTATTTTTATACTCGAGATGTGTGTGTAATATATATATATATATATATATATATATATATATATATATATATATATATATATATATATATATATATATATATATATATATATATATATATATATATATATATATATGCACACACTCTTGTTTTAGACTACTTGTTTAATGTTTAACGAACTTTCATTAAGAGACAATATTTTACTTATGAATTGTTCTTTTAAATTCATACATCAACATTAACATATTAGTCGGATTATAATATTTTATAGTAATAATAAATAGATTAAGTAATTCATATTTTAGAAATAAAAAATTATATCTAAATAATAAAATTTGTAAGCTAATTTATTTAAATAACTTTATTAGTATAAATATAAAATATAAAATCAAAAAAATAAATAAAATATTAAAAGGATTTTGAGGGGTATTTTTGTCTTTACCTTGAATAATCCCATGGTATTAGCTAATACCTCCAAATGGAAGGTATTAGTAATACATCCCATAATACCATATTGGAGGTATAACTAATCCATGGATTAGTTATACATAGGCTCAAATTCCTACCAAACATAGTACTAAATAATACCTTACATAATCCATGGACTATTTTTTCTAATGCAGCCTACCAAACGACCCCTTAGTACACATACAATATTGATAAGTGAAGGCAGTAACCAAAAGCATTTTGAAACGATTACCTTACTATCTATAACAACTCAAGCATAAAAGAGGAATAGTTCCAATGACCCAGGTGAAAATTAAACTTATACAAATCAAAGGAAGGAATTAATCACATACCAGTCACTTTGAACTTAGACAAATTATGTTTTCACCCAACTAACTAAGAATTTAGCCATACACATAAGCATAGTTAAATGCTTGCACAGGGACATCACCGAAAAAAACAAACGAGGGACTGAAGCGCTAGCATCAGATGTATCACTACATAAAAATCCTAATCAATCCATACATATACATAGTCAAAGGCATGATATACAAAAATAACAATTCAATGCATGCTAGTGGGAATGTTTGAATAGCATAAAATGAATTATGAACGGATATATAATGACTCTGTTAAGAAGATCAACTGATCAACAATGAAGAGAAGAAGAGAAATGTAAAGAAGATCAACTGATCAACAATGAAGAGAAGGAGAGAAAGAACTGCCTTAATTTCTTTCAACAAGATCACACCATATACATTGTTAAACTGAAACTGAAAACTAATTACAATGATCCTTCCAATATATATACTTTTACATAAAAGAATCAGCTAACTACTTTATAACTAATTCCTACTGACTTAATTTGTTAACTAATCACTAATCGACAGCTGTACATTTTGTTAACTGCTCAACATCCTCCCTCAAGCTAGGTGTATGAACAACATTCTCCATTCCTAGCTTGGTAAGTAGATATCTGTGTTGTGCGTATGTAAGGCCTTTTGTGAGCAAGTTTGCAGGTTGCTCTGATGTTTTCAAATACACTGGTTGAACCAATCCTAACTGAATCTTCTCTCTAATAAAGTGACAATCAATGTCTATATATTTAGTTCGTTCATGGAAAACTGGATTGGTTGCTATCTGTATAGCTGATTTACTATCAGTATGTATAGGCACATGTAGCTCAACTTGCATTCCTAGTTCCTTGAATATTACAACCAACCATACAATTTCTGCGACTGTTGAAGCCAAGCTTCTGTATTCTGCCTCGGCTGAACTTCTTGAAATGGTGCTTTGTTTCTTGGACTTCCAAGATATTAATGAATCTCCATAAGTAATTATGTAACCAGTTATTGACTTCCTATTGTTTGGACATGATGCCCAATCTGCATCACAATAGGCCTTCAACTGATTATCAACAGCACTTGTCATGAATATCCCTAAACCTGGTGATTGTTTTATATATCTAACCACTCTCATTGTTGCATCCATATGAGATGTCTTTGGACTATGCATAAATTGACTTAGAAGTTGCACTGAAAACGCAATGTCTGGTCTTGTTATGGTCAGATAAAGTAATCTTCCAATCAATTTTTGATACACTCCAGGATCCTTCAATAATTTGTCCTGTTTATCTGCAGGGGAAAATGTAGATCAAATTCTGTAGTTGTCAGCCTTTTATAAACTCAATAGGGGCTCCAACAGGTTTCAAACTTGACAATCCCATGTCTGAAAATAGTTCAAGACAATACTTCCTCTGATGCATAAGGATTCCAGTACTGTTCCTGGCAAATTCAATCCCTAAGAAGTACCTCAACTCACCTAAATCCTTGATTTTGAAGCTGTTTTTGAGGATTCCTTTTGTCTCTAAAATCATCTTGTGATCATTACCAGTGATTAGCAGATCATCAACATAGACTAATAACACAACCAAACTGTCTCCTTGATGCTTTGTGAATAAAGAATAATCATGATGACTTTGTCTAAATCCTGAGTTGATTAATGTTGTAGTCAATTTTATATTCCATTACCTGCTGGCTTGTTTAAGTCCATAAAGTGACTTTGTGAACAAGCACACTAACCCCTGCTCACTTTGATGGACAAAACCCAAAGGCAACTCCATATAAACTTCTTCATTCAAATCACCTTGAAGAAATGCATTGAAAACATCCATCTGATGAATATGCCACTGCTTTGCAGCAGCTAAGGCTATGACAGTCCTCACAGTTACCATCTTCACAATAGGTGAGAAAGTCTCTTGATAATCCAGACCTTCTTTTTTATTATAGCCCTTGGCTACCAGCCGAGCTTTAAATCTATCAATATCTCCATCAGCCTTATATTTGATCTTGTATACCCATTTGTATCCTATTGCTTTCTTGTCCTTAGGTAACTTAGTAATCTCCCATGTGTGATTGTCCTCCAAAGCCTTTATCTCATGTCTCATGGCTTCAACCCATCTGAGATCATGAACTGCTTCTTGATAAGATGTAGGCTCCCTTTCTTGAGAAAATTTACTGATAAAACTCTTGTAAGATGGTGTAATGCTGCAATAATCCACAACATCTTCAATAGGATACAAACACTGTCCAGCTTTGCTATTTTTTTGGCAAAATATAGTCTGCATGCCATATAGGAGGCTTGCTTGTTCTGTGTGATTTTCTGATGTTAACAACATCAGATGGTGGTACCTGTGAAGTAACTTTATTTTCAGACCTGTTATTTGAAGCTTCAGAGATAAGATTTTGATGTTGAGGTAGCTCAGTATCATTCATGTCATCTCTTAAAATAACACAAGGTGTGAGTTCACAATCACCAGTATTTGAGTATGACAATACAATCTCTGGATCATCTGCTTGTCCAAGATCTGATGACTGAAAAGGAAACTCTTGCTCATAAAAAATAACATCCCTGCTGACAAAAAAGGTTTGTGATTCAATGTCTAACAGTTTATATCCCTTCTGACTCATAGCATATCCCATCAATACAACTCTTCTAGCTCTAGGCTCAAACTTATCATCTTTATTCAAGTTTGTAGCAAATCAAGACAATCTATCACTCTAAGATGTGATAATAATGGTTGTCGATTATACATTATCTCAAATGGTGTTCTATATTTCAGTGCAGACAAAAGAATCCTATTGATAATGTATGTAGCAGCTTCTATACAAACCCCCCAGAATCTGTTTGGTAAGTGACCTTGAAGCTTAATAGCCCTTGTTGTTTCCAATAGGTGCCTGTGTTTTCTTTCTGCAACTCCATTTTGTTGGGGAGTATGTGGACAAGACCTCTGATGAACAATGCCATGTGACATAAAAAAATCACAACAAGTAGCATTCAAAAACTCACCTCCATTATCAGATCTAAACACCTTAAAACACTTGCCAAAGTGATTTTTTATCATTATCAAGAAATGTTTCAGAACAACAACTACATCAGACTTCAATCTTATCAAGAAAGTCCATGTCCATCTAGACTTGTCATCAACTAGTGTGAGAAATATTTCATTCCATCATAAGTAGCTACTTTATATGGACCCCATACATCCATGTGTATCAAATCAAAAACAGCATTTACATTGGTACTACTATTGGGAAAAGGCATCCTTGTTTGTCTAGCTTGTGGACAAATATGACAATGATCAATAGTAAAATTACTATTAGTATTTAACTTTTTGATCTTCTTAAGTACTTTCATTGGAACATGTCCCAATCTTCTGTACCAAAGTGCTGGATCTCCAGCTCTTTCTTTTATTGCAGACATTGTGAGAGAGTTGTTTCCTTGTGGTTTTTCATTCCAGTGCATTACATACAAACCTTCTTCCACTTTACCAATCCCCTTGACCTTCCCAGATGAGAGGTCCTGAAAAATGCAATGTGTAGGAAAGAAAGAAACACAACAGTTTAATTCCCTTGTCAGCTTGTTCACAAACAACAGATTAAACCTGAAGGTTGGTAAACACAAGACATTACTGATCATTTCAGTAGTATTCAATTGTAAACTTCCAATGTGGGATACTGTTGCTGATTCTCCTATGGGTAGTTGTACTTGCCCTGTGCTATGTATTGTATGTTTATTATGTAAATATGTATGATTACTTATCATATGATCTGATGCTCCAGTATCTATAATCCACTTCAAACAATAATTGGGATTACCTGCCAGATTAACACAGCTTTGAGGATTCAAGAACTCCTTATTGCCTTGCAAAATTCCAAGCATTTGCTGAAGTTGTGTAGGAATAATGTATATGGTGTGATCTTGTTGAATGAAATTAAGGCAGTTCTTTCTCTCCTTCTCTTCATTGTTGATCAGTTGATCTTCTTTACATTTCTCTTCTTCTCTTCGTTGTTGATCAGTTGATCTTCTTAACATGGTATCGGAGCAGAGAGGAGAAAGAATCTAGGAACTGGCTTTCGTCTTCGCTTTCGTCTTCTGCAATTTTTTTTCTTTCTCTGTTTTATGAAGGACTCAGTTGGATCTTATCCATGGCGATCGAGGATGATTCACTGGGAGGATCGAGTAGCAGAACACAAGGTGAGACAGCTACTGGGAATTTGGTGATGATTGATCACAATCATCCATTATATTTGAGCTCTTCAAATGTACCTGGAGCTCTGTCTGTGGGAATTCAATTGACTGGAATGGAAAACTATACTCTATGGAGCAGAGCTATGGAGATTGCATTACTTGGACGAAACAAGATAGGTTTTATCGATGGATCTGTTTTGCGTACTGATTTCGAAGGAAATTTGAAAAAAAATTGGGATCGATGCAATGCCATTGTTATCTCTTGGCTTACTTGCAATGTCAGTAAGGAATTGCTTAGTGGCATCTTGTACTCGCCTAGTGCACATCAGGTATGGCTTGACCTCAAGGAGCGGTTTGACAAGATAAATGGATCGAGAATTTATCAATTGTATAGGAACATATTTACTCTAACACAGGGAGTATTGAGTGTCTTTGCTTATTACACAAAATTGAAGAATTTGTGGGATGAGTATGATTCGATTTTACCTCTACCAAGTTGTGATTGTAACAAGTCTAAGCAGTATGTTGAGCAACTACAGTATCAACGATTGCTGCAGTTTCTGATGGGGTTAAACGATAGCTATTCATCAGCTAGAGGTCAAATTCTCATGATGCACAATTTACTCAATGTTAATCAAGCATATGCTCTAGTAATCCAAGATGAAAGTCAAAGAGGAATTGCAGGCAATATCAATGAAGGAATTGAATCTTTGGCTATGTATACGGCCATGAATAATCAATCCACACAATTCTATAATAGACAGTCTCAGAATTCGAAGAAAAATTACCACACACTGTATTATGATTATTGCAACATGAAAGGCCATGATAGGGCCAATTGCAATAAGTTGAAGAAATGTGATAATTGTCATGCAACTGGGCATGTGAAAGATAATTGTTACTTGTTGATTGGTTATCCAGAAAATTTCAAAGGTAAGAAAAAGGTTAACTCTGTCAATATAGGAGGAGCACAGCTGCATGAAGCATTGGATCATACAGGAAAGAGTGCTATGTATTCACGACTGCATGATGAGAAGGTTCACATGGATAGAACAATACAAGGACAGGAAGAAAACTATGGTGACATACCTAACCAGCTAGGGAAGCTAATCAACAATATCACACTATATACATTGCTAAACTGAAATTGAAAACTAACTACAATGATTCTTCCAATATATATACTTTTACATAAAAGAATCAGCTAACTACTTTATAACTAATTCCTACTGACTTAATTTGTTAACTAATCACTAATCGACAGCTGTACATTTTGTTAACTGCTCAACAGACTCTAATACATACTCACAACAACACTTTTATAGCCAAAACAATCACAGAGAAAAAGGGAGCAAGCCAACAATTTCATTGCATGCTAGACCAAGAAAGGAATAACCTAAGACATGCTCTTGAAATGCGACAAAAATCACTGATTTAGATAATAACTAAAAGCTTTGTCAAAATTTGGCCTAAACAATCACATTCTAGTCAAAATAAACATGTTGTCACATAAAGAGGTACTACAACTGGATAGATTTGAAGAAAGAAAATGCTCCTTAATCAAGCAAAAATCAAATAAAATAATTGAACTATAAATCTTAAATCTCAACATTTGAGCTACTGCTACACCACCAAAAATAGTTAAACACCATAAAAATCATGCTATATAAATATATTTTCCAAAGAGACGAAAAAAATGACAAATCTTAAGGCAACACAATGATTCCAGATAACATACAATAGCATAACATAAGCTTTAGCCTCACAAAGAAAATCAAATTGATCCCTACATATATATTTGAATGCTAAGGAGTAAGAATAAACGAACAATAACCTTCAACACCTACCCAACTCTCGATTAACCATGAGAAGTCAAACACATTCAGACGATCTCAAAGTCAAAGAAGAAAAAATCAGGCGATACAAACAACATCATAATTTATTCAAAAGAAAGAATGAGAAGTAGGAACAAGAATATCACCTTCTCCGGAGCAGCGATACTAGGATGACGAGCTTAACTACGAAGAACTTCCACCACTGCGAGCAGATTTCGATGAGCTCCAGAAAATAACCACTTCAAATTCGAACAGAAGAGAGTCAAACTCTCTAATCTTTTTCACTCTTTCAGGCTGTATTTTACTCACTATTTTTGTATCTAATAGTAGAATTCTCGCCTTTTCCCATCCCTTTGTAACTATCTCCCAATATTTTCTTCAACTCCAAATCCCCTTTTCTTTCAACTTTTTTTTCAAAAGAAAAATCCCCCTTTAACAGTGGAGATAGCTAAGTATATATAGGGAGAGATTAGGGTTCGCCAACAAAAAAAAAAGGGGGAATCGGATGAAGAAAAAAAAAGGGGTGTTATACCCTGTGATTTTAGTACCTTGGATCTACGGATGACAATGTACAGTTCATACAATTGACTACGACTCATGGTCATATGATCATAGTTAAACATCATCAAATTGGTTTTCAATACATTTCACGACAGACCAATATGAATTGTGGCGCCATGTACAAACGTTACATGATGTCTGTAGAAACTACTCAACAGTTATTTCTCAGGGACATTCTGGTACTTTCTATTATTTTAATTTCTAAACTACATACTTTGGGATACTTAGAAGACTCTAAAAGTTTAATTAGGCCCTAACTCTCTCCATCCCCTCTCATTCTCTTAGAGACCTCAAGTCTTCGTCTCCAAGTCTCTCCAAATGTGATTCAAGGATTCTTCAACTTAAAGTCTCATTTTTAGATTTCAAGATAGTGTCCCATTAAGGTATGTGAAAAATTCATCAATGGGTTATCCACCCACTAATTCCCAAAAGGAACCTAAATTTGTACATATGATTTCAACCCAATTTGTAGGGTTTTCATGATTCTTCCATAGGTCCAATTAAATTAAAGTTTTTTCTCCATGAATAATCTTACTATACATGACTTGATCATATCTAAATATTTTCAATAATATTTTCATGAATCCATGCCATATCAGTATTTAATAATATGATTCAAAGCAATGTTGATAAGTATATATGCAGTTATGAATGGATTTATGAATGACTGATGCTTTCTATAGTATCAATTATGTTTATGAAAATTGTGGCTTCTGATTTAAGTATCTCCTATAATGAAAGAATGATCTGATTTGGCCACTTTCGATTGAAGTTCCCCTTTTAGTATGCTAAGATTATCATCATTTAGATGTTTTTGATTAAAGTATTTTTATGAATATGTCATGAAATCATGATTTTAAAGGAGCTATTCTGATGAGATTTTCTGAATAATTTGATATTACTAGATTCTAGATGTTTCAAATATAGTGAATATGTTGTGCTTATACATGTTTTTTATTGGGAGTTTACTTAGTAACGAGTTGGATTAGCGATAATTACTCAGATCTCAAAGCTACGTGTCCCCGTAGATATGTCTCGATTGGACATTGGCTAGTGAATCCACTTTAGCTTATGGTTATGGTACCTATCTTGGAAAGTAGAACACTCTCTTTTCTATATGACACCAGTATATTTAACTCCATGTTATAGCTAATGTGGTTTTTTCGATTAACGATGTCTCCCGCAAAGCTTTATGACTTATTCAAAGACTTAAGGTATGGTTATGATTCAAAGAAGAATGCATGACATTATACTATGTTTTTTATGAAATCATACAATCAAATTTAGGTTATGTCTTCTCCATTCTCAATACAATTAGAGTAATGACTACATATGTCTCTTGTGCCTATATTGTTTTATAATATAGGATGTGGTGATCCACATCTAGCTTGCGGTTAGCATAGATTCCGATATACTTGTCTAGACTTTGTGAGTCTTCATGCTTCGAGGAAATGGACACATTTATGCTTTTATGTCATTTTAGACTTGCTGTCATTTCAAGTTTTGTTTAAGTGAGTTGAGTTTGTCCAAGTCACTTACTATTTAGAGGCTTGTTGTCAAACAAAGTATGTTCCTCATTTATGGTCTTCTATTTGTTATCATATTTAGTTGAACTTTGAGACTTATGTTCCTTCTTCATGATTCTTTCACTTAGTATTTATCTTAGTGGCATGTTATGTCAAGTAGTTCGTTTAGGGTCTTTCAAAATTCTAATCACCATGTCACGTTTAAGGGGTAGTCTTGGATCGTAACAGGAATTATGTTGAGTATGAAAATATTATAAAAGAGAAAGTAAAAAGTGTTGCAATAAATTATTATTTTTCAAAAAACCCATAAAGGGTATATTGCAATGATTTCATTGCGTGTTACAACGAAGAAATTTAAGACAATGAATATCTTTTAATTGCGACACTTTTATTTTAGAAGTATGCTGATAGGATTGAAAGTCTATCACAACAGTTAAGAACATTATAATAGATGTGCTATTGCAACATTTATATAATAATGTGGACTTGTTGATTACATCTAACAATCTATGGAACTACTTTAGCAACACCTTAGTCCGTAGATTGTGATAGGACATTAAACTGTGTTTTTTTTAAATCTCAGTCTAGCTTTATGTAGTGCTTAACCCAAAACTTATATGAAATTGTTTGTCTCACCTGTAAGATGAATACACCTACTTAAGGAAATAACCTCTTCAAGAATTCACTTGTAAATTTAGTCAGATAGTGATAGATGCTTTACATTACTCCGCAATTCATGTACTTGCTTCACTAATAAGAGAAAATGGGAATTACCCTAGTGTAATTCCTTCTTAAAATATATTGGAAATATTGTAAGCTATAAATATCCCTGCGAGGTATTTACGATATTATTTGGATCTTCAAGAAGTAGAGCATCGAATAAATCATTCATATCCATTAAGTGTAACATCGTGTTGGTAATGTTGAAAGTAGAATTTCTAATAAGTGAAAGAGGTCTAATGACCCTAGCATGACTGTAGCACCTCGAATTTGAGAACGGGCTAAAAATGGGTAGAGACAACACTCACAAGCTAAGACTGGATCATAGAACTCTCCATGGAGCCCCAGACTAGTCGTGAAGGGGTCTACGTTCTGTGAAGAGGATCTGGTAGGTTTCCTAGAGAATGAACTGCAGGTGTCCCTCCCACAAGGGCCTTGATGGTCTATGATGAGGTTGATGGGTCATTATACGGGTCATCGTGACCTACTTAGGACATAGTCTCTTCCCCTAGATACTGTCAAGGACCACGACTGTTATAACCACCCGTGGTTCCATTGATGGGTTGCGGGGGTGGAGTGTAGGAAGACCCTTTCTCCTCAGCCACTGGTCGAGGACCACAACAGCCAATATGGCCCGTGGTGCCTTCGACGAGCCGTGAAGGCTGGTTATCAAGATGGTCCATTACTTTTAAATTAGGGTCTTTAGAGTTTAGTCCTAAATATTTTAATTCAATACTTTTACCCTTAACCCAAAGCCCTACATAAAGTATTTTACCCCCAAATCAACCTATTCTATTCATTCTCTCAAATTACCAAAATAAGAAGAAGTCATTCTCTCCAAAATATTTGTCTCTCTAGAAAGCTTGAAGAAGAAGAAGTCAACCTAGGGTTTCAAATCAAGTCTCCTAATCCTGCATTGATTTCAAGCTTTTGGTATCAAGTTACGATAGTTTTATATAGAGAGCTTTTCCCTCCATAAAGTTCCTAACTTTCTAACAAATTGCTCAATACATGATTGTGAAAGGGTTTTCTCATATAAAAGGGGTTCTGAAGGTTGAAAGGATTTCTCACCTAAAATAAACCAATAATAAGGATCTATTCTAATGTTGAGGCAATTACCCATGTCCTCTAATGAAAGACAAGAAGCGATAATCCATGTCACATGATGTAAGGACAAGAGGCGATTAATCAAGCCCCTTCAAGATAATATGAATATGATTAATGATTATTCTGCGAGAACTAAACTTAGTACCGAGTGGACAAGTGGTGATTACCTAATTCCCATAAACTATGTGCCACTATAGGTTGTTTAGATAGCCATTAGCTGGTAGATCTAGCTAGAAGTTTATGGTCTTACCTTGGCAAGTAAGTTAACTATTTTTTGGTGTGGAGGACACCGAATTCCATGTAAATTGATCACATGGTCTTACATGTCGGTTAAAGCTGTCTCCCACAACAATAATGATGAACTAAGGTAAATTAAAAAATTACCTCAAAGTATTCAAAAGATAAGTTTTTACTTGCATTGACCTTGATATGAAACCATGCTTTTAATCTTTTATCACATGTTTTTAACTTGGTCTTTGCATGACACAAAATTTTCCTATTTTTAGGATTATTTTATGTCTTTATGCATTGCTATCATAATTGGTACATTTTTGTACTAACACATATTCTTACCTACTTTTTTTCCAAATGTAGGGTCTGAAGTTCAGGTTTCACATTCCCATGGCTAGAGGTCACTTTGGTGATATTGTGTTGTGGTGAGTCCTCATGTTTTGAGGACTAGACATTTTATGACTTTCAGTCTTTATCTTTTGTTCAAATATTGTATTTGATGCCACAGTTACGTCCCGATCACTCTTGATGTAATAGATGACTAATGAGACTATGTAGACTTCCGCTTTGTTTTATAAAACTCTTGATATGAATTGTCTTTTAAATTCTCTTGAATTTCAATTATCTTGTTTGATGCATGTTAAATATCTTGTATAGGGCCTCCCGTAGTCCTATATGTGCGATGTTACGCCTAGGGGGTACCTTGAGTCGTGACAATGACCCACTTGTAAAGCAACCTCAACTATCAACTCGTGTTCTTTCTCTTTATTCATTGCAAAATTCAGTCTTCGTCGTCTAAATATTCTTTTTATTTCTGGGTCAATTAGAATCATGGGAGATCAGTAACACTTAGTACCGAACTTTAACTATAATAAAATCCTACAATGGACAAAAACAACATCCATTGTAATCTTCAAAAGAAAATAATAGCTATCTACAAATTATAAAACTCTAAACTTCACTCTCCGACAACAACATAAGAATTTTGATATTGCCCAAACTACACTATCTTTATGGAATTAAAGCGAAGTTCTTTTATAGTTTTGATGTTGATATTCAAATCATTAACTATTATTGAAAAATTCAAGGGTTTTATGAGAATCTACTAACTACTTCGATTTATCAGTAATAAGATGAATTAGGGTTACAGTTTTTCAATTGAAATTCAAACAAATATTTTACTATCAATTCATTCAAGTTTATTCATTGTGTAAAACTAACATATCTATAAGTCCATTAAAGCCTCGCGACCCAGTTAAGAGAATAACATCCTAATTTTTTTTTCTTAATACTTAAGTGTGAAAGTTATCTTGTTCATGCATCGAAAGTCTCAAGTAAACTATAATCTCTCTAGCTCAAGTTATAATATCGTGATTGGTAGCACCAAATATTGTGAACGATTTTTTTCCTAATATGTAATTCTATGGTCAAGCATGTAAAAATATATGTGAGTTCTTTATAATTATGTTGTCACCAATTTAAAAAATATGTTAATTACAAAAAAAGAATGTAATACACGATGATAATCTCTTCATGAAAGATATTTATTATAAAGAATTGTTATCATCATTCATATTATATTCTAAGTCTCATAATCCTAATAATGAGTATAGCTACACATAACTAGCGGAAAATAATAACTATAATAAATTAAACTACTAAAGAACATAAATATGAAAAAAAATCATTAATTAATGTAGCTCTTGCTAGATAATCATTTTCCATCCATAATAATCTACTAAAGTTATACAATAAACCCTAAAAATTAAGAACAATGATTCTAATCTCCAAAACTAAGTTGTAATCCTCTATTAATGAATTGAAGCAACTAGCGACCCTAAACATTGTCAAATACACACACACACTGTCATGATCGGAAAATACCCCCTAGTCATTAGTGGTGTCTTTGTCCTCGAAGAGGACTTAGACAAGCCCTTAGCATTCATCATATAATAAAAAGCGAAAAATTTAAAAAATTTCATTTGAAGTTCAACTTTACTTAACATATATCAAAATAGAATCTATACTTGTCTCACATAACCATCTAAACATAAGAGTACCAGAATTGGGACTTAGCCCTTACATCAACAAGTCTTGTAATACCAATTACAATAGAGTCTTTGAATAAGAAAAGTAGAACTAGAATCAAGCATCTCCATCCTCGGACCTGAGGAATTAACAATTTTGAGAATAACAATCCAAGTTTCTTCAAGAAAGGAGTGGAATCACCTCAATGGCCCGAACCTATACTTTGTGTAGAAAAATAGGAGAAATATTGATTAGTACAAACCACATGTACTAAGTATGGAAACATATGTAAGTAAATCATTTGAAAACATACACAAAGGGACATTTTGTTTATAAGCACGCCATGTTAAATTTAAAAGCCTTTATGCACATCCCAAGAACATATATAAGTCCATATCACAACCACAATAAGACATATTTATATTCATGTTCAAGAGTAACATCATAATAAAGTCATAGTTAATATTTCATGTTTAGAGTCCATTTCGTCAATACATCACAAGACCTTACTCATAGCCCCAATCCAAGTCCACCAGTGTAATGTGTATGTGAAGTCCTATAACCCCACATAAACTAAGTAAAACTAATATAGAGACCATAAGCATTGTCTTTTACCTCATACATCATCATAACAATTGTAGTCAACATCATGCATGACAATTTTAGATGAACACCATGTATATCAAGTGAAACTAACATCATCCATATCATATGAGACCAACATCATGCATTCCATATATACATAAAGAACCCACCCTAGAATTTCCCTCAAGCTCCACTTGTGCAATGTATAGGTAAAGTCTCATACCTTTACCTACACTAAGTAACACCCCTTAAGTTGTCCTAGTTAGTGTTCATCTTCTTGCTCTCATTCATTAATTTTAACTTTCGAGAAACTTCGTCATAGCATCTGGGTGGATCCACTAGCTAAGGTTCCTATGGGGGCACATAGTTAAGGGACTAGGAGGTTATTAGTGAAAACCCTCTTTATGCTAACTAGCATTGTAGTTTCCACCTCATGAGAGAAGATAGTGTGAACCTCCATTTCTTTGTTAAGGAATACCTCTCAATGTCAAGTTCGCTCGGACTAAGCTACAATTCTTTTTTGAAGTATATTTAAGTCTTTCTTAACATTAACTCATAACATATCTCTTAGGAGTTTAGACCCTTATAGAACATGTACATAGCTCACGGGTTATAAGATGAGAAAGACCTTTCATCACAACCCAATATCATGTGAGTACATTACTTCATATAATCATAAGATGTACATGAGGATTACCTTCAACCCCTTATAATAGCACACCTATCATTATCTCACAACCATCATTTTCATAGCATGATCACACATTCATAACTTCATCATTCATACTTCAATTAATCAACATTATTAAAAGTAAGTTAACAATACTACAATAACATGTTCATGACCTTGAAGATCTTACCAATGGCCAAGAAACCCATTAAAGAATTCACCCCTAAATCAATGATATTTACCCAAAAAATCAATCATCATCATCATAAAATAGTAAATTATTCAAGAACATACTCAATTACATCACCTTTAACCATTAATTAACATAATTCAAGAGTTAAGGTTATGAGAAGAGGGACATTCATGGGTCTTTAAGGAAATATTTCAAAACCTAAAGTAATACATCAATTCACTCATAAACATTCATAAATTCATCATTATTAATCAAATATAGATAAAATAAGTCAATTTTAAAGGTAACCCACGAATTGAAGTGAAACTTAGAAATTTGGAAAACATTCAAATTCAAGTTGAAGGAATCTCTTGGAAAAAAGAGTCCCAAGAGTGAAAAGTTTCCATACCTTATCAATCCTTAAGGATTTATGAATAAAAGTCTTGTTCTTGAAGCCATAGAAAAAACTTGATCTTCTTTTTCTTCAATGAAGTCTTGAGGTTAGAGAGATTGAGAGAGAAAATGAGTTTTGAGTTGTCTTTTTGTGAGTTTTGTTAGAATGACTTGAGGTCTTGGGGTTAGGGTCTTATAGTCAGGTTTAGTTACGTAATTAACTCACTAAATGCCCCTCCTAAAACCTAGTTAAATAGCTAACTCGAGATAAGACCCTAAAATAAAAGTGAAGACTTACTTACCTAGCAGTGACTTACAGCCACCACCTATGGACAGTAGGTGGTGTTACGGCTCGTCCTGCTGGTCGTAAGTCTTGTCAGAGAGAGTGGAAAGGAGAAGAATTTGTGGGGAGACTAAGTCTCAAATGAAGAGCCTCACTTACGGGCATAAGCCTAGTGAAGGATCGTCAATGCCTCCACAGGTCAAGCTGTCATTTGACAGCTTTTTGGGTCAAATGATTGGGTCCTCCTCAAAGACCCCTAGGGGTGGTCCTTGGGGGGTTGTACCTAAAATTTTTGACCCTTAAAATTTGATTTATATATATTTAAATAATTTTATAACATTTCATCCTCATAAGACACTTCAAATCCCCTTACAACACCTAAGAACACACTAGTTCAATTTTACAATCATTCGGTCGTCATGATCATTTCTTGACGTTTAGACTCTTATGCCTCCTAACCAAGTTAATTACATTAGGTTAGGTCTAGAACATCATTTTGACCATTTTTAGGTCATTAGACTCCATTAAAAGCTCTAGATTAAGTTATTGGATTTCCAAGGTGTAACACACACATGCACACACAATCGAGTTAATCTTATAGACAGGGAGACACGACACAAGGTTCACTAATAGAGCTCTGGTGCACACGGTTTCCATCTCAAATCTTGCATTGTTGAATGTTTGAAATTTAGTGCTTGAACGAATGGAGCGTCAAATTCATCTCAAGATTCTTATATAGCTATTTATACTCTATTTTAGCTTGTATTACTTCACTTTACATTTCAATCCATCCTATGAGTCGTTTCTTGCTATTTTTTAATTTGAATTCAATCTAATCATATCTATTAGCTCATCACAACATATAATCAATGAATACAAAGATCTTCACAAGATTATACCCAGAACTTAGCTTAAAATGTGACTTAAATAGGATGTTTGAATACATAAATATGTCCCAAATCACATATACAAACTCTTTCAAGCTAATTCATAAAAAATATTGTCAAATACTTAAACTTTTTGGAAACAAAAATGAAACCAACAACTCATAAGGAGAAAAAGAATGAGGCGCGTGGGATATATATGTATGTATATATATATATATATATATATATATATATATATATATATATATATATATATATATATATATATATATATATATATATATTTATTTATTTTTTTTGGGTGATAGTGGAAAAGTTGACAGATAAGTCACCCTTACTGCCACTCTACAGAACCGTACATGATATTTTTTTTTATCTTATTTCCGGTTCCAATTACTTGGAGCATTTAGCAGCTCACCTCACGTTTTAGGAACCGACGAATCACACGTAGACGGAATATATATATATATATATATATATATATATATATATATATATATATATATATATAACCTTTTGAGTGTATGGGTCTTTGACTCGTCTCATGTCTGTTTAGCGCATTAATTTGGGTCTAAGAACTCTTAAGTAGGTGATACACATATTAATCTTGATTTAGATGTTTTAGGGACGTCTAAAGCCCCAATCTTCAATTGGTGATATCTTTACCTCAAGTTTATCTTCAAAAACATCAAAATGTCATGAAATTAGTTAACTAAATCATTAATGTACGAAATTGATACTTATTTTTGATGATAATCTTCTTCAATTGTTTATAATCATACACATTCACATAGAACCATTCTTCCTTATTCTCAAACAATACAAAACCCAAGGGACAACTTTGTTACTCAACAAATCCATCAACAGAAATCATGAACAGAAGTGTTCAAAGTTAAGATCGAGTATAGCGATATCAAGAAGTTGAGCAATTTGTTTAATAGAAGAGATTTCCAACTATGTAGAATTTATATTTCCAATTATGGAATACAAGTCCAGTTCTTCGGTGAACTAAAGAATCGGTACCCTCAAATCAAATACCAAACTTTTGAAAAAATTAAATTATATTCTTATTGAAGAATCAATTAGTTTGATACAATTCTCTCTCTCTCTTTATATATATATATATATATATATATATATATATATATATATATATATATATATATATATAATGAGATTGTCCAAAATCAAATCATAATTGATAGACCAATTACAAAATTGGGTTATTCAGATTTACAATTGGCGAATGGATTTAAAAATTATAATTAGCGACTTTGAAGTAGAGGATGAATTATAGAATTACCTTATTAAATAAATCATTAACTCGTAAGAATTACCATATTTATATTTTTATATCTAGGTATATAAAGTATCTATTGTAAATTCTAAGTATAAAGCTCCCATCAACACTTTATTCACTTCTTACTCGAATAATGAGCCACTCCTCGTCAATCGTCAGTTCTTAATCCTAAACACATAGTGTTCTTACTATTAATCTTATAACCAAAAGAGTTGTATAAATTTTTTTTATCACAAATAATTATGTCAATTATTACGATTCTGTTGGTTATTTTTATATACGACATGCAACACATTTATTATTTCATCTTTACACAGTACTCTTACAAAAGAATTAAAAGATGTAATTTTCATTTCGTTGATAAAAGCTCTCTACACATAATAAGATTTTAATCTTTAAAAAATCAACAATAATGAACTTTTTTTAAAAATATTCCATCTGTTTTAAAAAAAATGATCCTATTTTCTTTTTAGTCTTTTTAAAAAAAAATAACCCCTTTGTTTTTTTGACAACACTTTAACTTTAACTTTCTATTTGACATGTTTAAGACCACAAGATTAAAAGACATTTTGATATATTTGACATAACTTTAATTTAGAACCACAAGATTTTCTTTTTTTCTTAAACTTCGTTTTAAGTTAAACTAAGTATTTTTTTTTGAAACGAAGGGAGTATTAATTCGTGGATATCAAAACATCTTCTATTGCCCAACATATCTATCAGTGCGGCCCCAAGTCCCCAACATCTAATGCAATATAAATCTCATTGAAAAAAAAAAATTTATTTTAAAAAAAGAAGAGGAGAACATTAAGATCTAATTTGTATTTTTTAAAATAATTTTGTAGGTGTATACCCAAATATTTGCTTGTTAGGGGCATTGCAATTACTGAAAATTCAAAAACTAGTGTCCTAGTGGTTTTTTTTTTCTGCGACGTTTTATGGGGAAATCGCTTCCTTCACCAAATAGAATTCAAGATTTTGCCAGAATAATCAACTCCAACAGAATTCACCACCCGACCCAAGTCAAACCCGCAACCAGAATTAGGTCAGTTCCATCACCTGTCGCCGCAAAGTCTAGGGCGGTGGTCGACGGCGATTCATCGGAGCGGCGGCTGAAGCTGAAGAAGAATATGGAAGAAGCAAGCTCTAACTCCAATTCCAATTCCAATACTTCTTCGTCAAACCAGCGGCGGCTACCCCTTGCTGACGTGGTGGCTGACTGTGTCAAGCGGTGGTTCCACGATACTCTCAAGGAGGCGAAAGCTGGTGACGCTAACATGCAAGTCCTTGTTGGTCAGATGTATTTTAGTGGCTATGGTATAGCCAGAGATGCACAAAAGGTGTTTGATTTTTACTTCCTATGATCTTCTTCCTTCCATTTATTCCTTGTCTCTTAGTTCAATTGTAGTTGCTCATAGTTTGATAAGAATCTAGAACTTGGTGATTTATGAATAACCTAGTGTAGAGATTTTTGTTTTCCATTGACAAGATATGAACAGAGAAAGCCACCATAGAACGTATTGTTGAAAGATCACAGTCTGAACTTAGAACTGCTCTTACACTTGAAGTTTTTGACACTCTTTGTGCTTATACAGGGTAAAGTTGAACTATTACCCCCTTTATCGAATGCTGAACCTTCTTAGCTATTCCAAGTAACAAGAGCTTTTTGGAGAGTAACCCGCACTACATAGCTCACAAACCACATAGGAGAGTAACCCGCTTGGTGCGACAAGCTCGACCCAGAAGGCAAACCCCTTGCTTACGCCGGCAAGGGGTTTCAAACTTGACACCTACAACATGAAATATCTTTGAACATTCTAGCTCGTGTGTGCCTTATAAATACCACTAGAAGAAACCCATAATAAACAGAAAGTACCCATCATGTGAAAATAGCAACAATCCAATTGAACTTGAACTCTTTAATAATTGAATATAAGGAGAAGAAATATTAGCATGATTTAAGTGCTTAGTTTATTCTTTATGAAGATACACATGATTAAGAGGATCTACCAACATTTACATGCTTACTTATCTTCTCTGTAATCAAAGAAGTGAATAACCACAGTGTGCCTGTTCAATTTCATATATCTATTTATTAGAAGTTGCGCAAAGTTTTCAAACAGTCAAAAGAAAATAGTTCCACTCTTTCCACTGCCCAGAAGTAGAGTTTTAGGTTTGTTTGAAACATTGACAGTTTTTCGGTTTTCTGTCTCTACTGCTGTCTCTGAGGATATTGGAAATGCTTCTACTAATTGGTCAATTTGGGTACAGGGAAGAGCTTGGATTACCCGAGCTTCAAAGAGTCGGTCATCGGCATGGAAAGTGAGTGATAAACGCCCAGGTATGTAGATTTTCTGTTTACTGATTTTATCGGTTTGCTATTTTTTTATTGATTAACTTTTATATTGGTTTACTGTTATTGTGTGGTGTTCATCTTTTCTTCCTTTTTAGGCTATAATGCCAGTGATTCTGATTCTGATGATACTTTGGAGGACGCAAAGCAAAATTGATGCTCTTTTCATGGGTTAAACAGGCTGTGGCATTGTAAGTTTCATTGCATCATTCTAACAATAAAAAGAGGGTCCATTGACTTTGTTTCTTTCACTTTTATTATGCGACGTCTTGTTCTATTTTTTATCTTAGTTGTTTGAAGGTTGTTGCACTTGCTAGGATATTGAACTCCGAATGTAGTAGTGTATGACAATGCTACTCTATCTAGATTCTTTGTTGTCTTCTTTAGCAGCAAGATGGGTCTGCTAAAAATCATAGAGTTCAGCTGTTTTATCTTGTGTACAAAATATCTCTATGATTTGAGAGTTTTTACAGTGTATGTGTGGTTGATGTATATTATATTTCGAGGGTGTATATGAAGACGTTCTATTAATATTGAAATGAAATGGTCTCAACTTGCATGCAATTGTATATACATCAAAACTTTGTACGCGAATTATTTTTGCACCAAAAGTATAAATGGAAGAAAAATGATCTCTTAGCCCTCCTTATGTGCTTTCCAATGACAACATACTAGTGAAATTCCACAAGTGGGGTTCGAGGAGGATGGAGTTTACATAGACCTTATCTCTACCTCATGGAGGCCTCACGTGCTTTTCCATACCTTCAAAATTATGTCATTTCTTGTTTCTTGTGGAATTAACCAAAAAATGCAAGAAGGAGCTACATTCCACACTTCTTTCTTTCTGGAGTAAGCTTCCTTGCCCAACTTGCGACAGCTTTTGCCACTGCCATAGGCTGTACCCATGATAAATTAAATATTGACTATGTTCCATTGCAGAATTGCAATATAGCAGCTGATGATCCTTCCCTTGTTTTTCTACACAAGCAACATCAACTCACTACATGCAATTTCACCCCATGAGTTATGTTTATTAAATTCCTCAACATACCTTAAAGCTGGAGACCCCAGAAATATTGAACCAGAAAAACTAAATACAAAAGAGAAGTTATAGGAAACCTAATAGATCAATGATCTGTTCTAC
Organism: Solanum chilense; assembly: GCA_032847665.1. Taxonomy (NCBI): domain Eukaryota; kingdom Viridiplantae; phylum Streptophyta; class Magnoliopsida; order Solanales; family Solanaceae; genus Solanum; species Solanum chilense. The sequence goes on along the minus strand of CM064968.1, from coordinate 39,123,626 downwards.
TTCATCTATTCATTCCTTTTTACACCAAAACTCATAGGATATAATACAATTTTATTTAACTTTCTGAATGCAAGCTGGGATTCTTATCCACCACTTCTTTTGACTCTTGCTTCCTCATCTCCTAACCCATCAACTCAACAAATCTGCAACATGTTTTGGCGTTGTCCATTTTATTTGTGAGACTTAAGAACAAGTGTGAGAAATATAAGAAAAGAATATTATTGAATTGTCGTTGGTTATATTATCACATTGAGACCCTATTTATAGACCCTAGAATACAATTCTTCACCGAGTAAGATACTATTTAGTATTCCTATTCCTATTCTTAACACTCCCCCTCAAGCTAGTGCATACAATTCATGTACTTAGCTTGTTAATGTAATTAACACGTGGACCAATGAGGGGCTTAGTGAGATATCTGATAGTTGATCACTCGACTTCACGAAATTGACGATCAATCTCAGTGTGCTTGGTCTTCTCATAAAATATTGAATTTGATGCATAATGTCGATAAAACATAGTGAGGTAAAATTACAGTGTTGAACTTCCCAAACCAAGCTTGGAAAGACTGTTTCGGACCATAGAGTGACTTACGTAATCAACATAAAATGTCTACTGAATCCCCCTTCGCAACAAAATTAGGTGGTTGCTCCATATGGACTTCTTCACAGTGCTCAAAATCTAGTATAAAGTGTATGGATCATGTTGGAATTAATAGACGAGTCAATATTAAACAAGAAAGTCACTTAAAAATTGTCCGAAACATGCTCATATGCCGGAGTATTATATTTGATGGCTAAAAGTGGTCACAATCTAAGAAATAAAATTATATGGGTAGGGTCAGAATGGTGTCACGACCCAACTAGAATATATAAATTATATAGGATAGTTCGAAATGATGGGACAATCCCATTGAAAAAGGGATAGGGTCGGAATGATGACGCGACCCTACTGGAAAAGAAAAATTATACCGGTAGGGTTGGAATGATGGCACAACCCTAAATCAGATTTGAGGAGTCACCAAAAAGGTGAATGGAACTATGAAAATTAAATTTGAGGAGTCACTTAAAAGACATATGATGCTACGCAACTTAGATATGAGAAAATAGTTTGAAAAAAATTCAAGGTACTACAAATTAAATATAAAAAGTAGTTCGGAGAGATGTATGTTGCTACGCAAATCAGATTCGCAAAAAAGGTAGACACCGGAAGAATGGCACGGTGCTACACTAATTACATATAAAAAAATAGTCACTGGAATGATGGCACAGTGCTACACAAACCAAATATGAAAAAGTAGTCACCAGGTGCTACACAAACTAAATATGAAAAGTGGTCATCGGAATGATGGCACGGTGCTACACAAATTAGATATAAGAAAGTAGTCACTGGAATGATGTCACGCTGCTACACAAATTAGATATCAGATAATAGTCACCAGAAAGATACACGGTGACTCTACTTTTGTTAACATAATCATTGGCCGAACGGGGGGCATATTATTGAATTATTGAGACCCTATTTATAGACCCTAGTTTACAATCCTTTACCCAGTAAGATACTATTTAGTATTCCTATTCCTATTCCTATTCTAATAGGATTTTGCATAAACCTATTACTATTTTAATAGGATTGTATAAATCTATTCCTATTCTAACAATAAGGACCAAATCTGTGCAGTTATCTTGCAGTGCAGAAGCAGATGGCTATTAGTTTCTTCTGCTTCATTACATAAGAAGCATCTAGATACTATTTGGAACCCCCTTCTTTTCAGAATTTCCTGTGCAAGGCATGCTTTCCTGGCCACCAGCCAAGAAAAGCATTTTACCTTAGTTGGTGCTGAAAAACATCTAACCTTAGTTGGTGCCAAGCTTTTTCAGATCTGCTTCCATGATTCTATCCGACATCCTGGCTGCTCCCTTCATTTTTTGTAGTTTACCATGATTAACTTGTTTCCATATGATTGTGTCGGGGATTGGAGTAGTGTCTTTGACGCTGTTGATTTCTTGTAAGAGTTGAGCCAATCTATCCACTTCCAATCATTCAAACATCTCCTGAAGGATATGTCCCACCAATGTCCCACCCATAGCATTGGACCAATTATCAGCCCCAGGTTTGGTGCAAAAGGAGAATAGATTAGGATAGGAGTTCTCCAATGCCATCTGTCCTTTCCATATGTCTTCCAAAAAAAAGAATTTTGTTTCCATTGCCTACCTTACAAGTGACGTTATCTGAGAATTTTGGTCCCCAAGGTCTTTATTGACCTCCAAACTGGGACTCCTGAAGTGTTAGTGACAGTATTGGTGCACCATGGATTGTTCTTCCCATACTTGTTTTGAATGACCTCTTTCCATAATGTCTGATGTTCTCCCTCATATCTCCATATCCATTTCATTATCAAGCATTCTGCGTTTTCAAAATTTCTTATACCAGGACCACCTGAAATCTTGTCCCCGACCCTCTCCCCCCCCCCTCCCCCAACAAGCTCCATTTCCTAGCTATAAGAAGTTCCTTCCCAGTTTATCTAGCTTCTACACCGCTTCAGATGGTATGATAAATAAGGCTAGAACATCAGTTGGCAAGAAATCTGACACAACATTTATTAAAATTAGTCTGACCCCTAGTGATAAATATTGAGACTTCCACTTTGCTAGCTTTTTCTGTGTCTTTTCAACTACCCCAATCCCATATATCCAGTTCTGTGTGTTTATTGCCCAAGGGCATGCCAAGTCAACTGTTGGCAGTTGATCTGTTTAGCTCCTTCATCTTGGGAATAGGCTACTTTTCTTCCAATCCACACACAATCCAAACCTACTTCAAAGGTTACAAGAATCACCCTGATGTAGCTAATTTGTTCTGCTTTGGCATCACAAGAAATTACTAGCAGATGATAGATTTCAAAAATTCTCACCTCACCTTTTGAAACCTTTCAATCACCCTTTTTTTTTTTCTGAAACTGGTAACTTTGTATGTAATGATAGAAACAGATCAGTACATGGGCTGTACTAGGGCCATATTTACCTGTAAATCCCGATTCTATGTCTATAATGAATCTAACATATCAATAATAGATACAGGGATCATTAGACCAAATCTGATTACACCAAAAACATAGAATCCAGATACTATTCAATTGGATCTGTTATATACTATTCTCTATGAGTCTATGTTGTCAAAAACCTAGCATTTCTCTCCTTCCAGATTGTCCACCATATGCTTGCTGGTATGATTCTCCACCTACATCTGCTTCTTCCCTGAACCTAGCTTCTTTCCAGCTTTGAAGAAGATTGACAACAACAGCACATTTGAAGAGAATAGATTAGGACAGGAGTTCTTAAATCATACCCAGATAGATTGACGACAACTCATTGGAAATCCATCAGGTCCTGGTGCTTCGTCACTTGCACATAATCTGATACATTCAAGAACTTCTTAGTCTTCAAACTGTCTTTGTAACCATTCCTGCTCCTCTCTGTTTATGCCTTTGATCCGTTGAAGATTCAAGTCTGGCCTCCAAGTCATTGTTCCCTTGTAAAGAGTCTGATAGTAGTTCTGAATTTTCAGCTTTATAGAATCTGGATCCAAGATGGTAGCCCCATCGTCACCTGAAGTGTCAATAGAGTCAAGTCTCTTATGCTCTGTAGCAATTCTGTGAAAATATTTGGTATTCTTATCCCCACTTTTCAAATATTGTACTCGAGGCCTCTTCCTCAATGCTATTCCTCATTCTTTGTTACCTTAGACTCCATAGCCAAATGACCTTTTTGAAGAAGCTCATCATCAGTAAGTGATCTATGCTCCAGGATGCTTTCCAGACTAGAGAATTGATTGAGAACTATTGTGTCGCCCTCAAACATGGAATGCTTGTTCCACCCTTCCAACCTCATTTTGATTCTCTGTATGACTGTATCACTGTATCACTGGTAGTCTTAGTTCAGTGTTCTTCAATTTTCCTTCTGGAGATAGGCCCATATATTATGATAATATATATTGCCGGGATGTTAGCCAACTTTCACCACTTCTCCAACCAGTAATAATTCTGCATTTTCCAGGCTTACATGTAGTTCTGATACTACTTTAAATCACATCATGATCTGCATGTGAATCATACCTGTCTTATCTGTGCCTTAGAAGACACCTGCTACTGAAGACTGAAATAGAGGTGTCTTCTCGTTCTACCACTGTTTTCCTCACTGTCACTCAAGAAATCTCTATCTATGGTTTGTTCCACCTATCTATCAACGATGACAATATATATATTTCATCTACTCTAATCGATCAATAAATCTGTATTACAGTTGCTAATTAGCTGGAGTCGGCTATATGAATCATCTGTATTCATCCATCCAACTTTATTTAGCTTATTTAGGGTGTTTGTATTGTCTTTTAAAAAGTGACTTGAAGGCGACTGCCAGCACTGATTCAGACACACATGTGGGCGGTTGAGTAGTGGGTTGATTTGATCAGAAAAAAGTAGTATACCACCGACTGAATCAATATCGCGTTCTCCTTTGCTTCTATGAAGGAAAGCGGTATGGATAGGAAAGCACAAGTTCCGAGTAAGCGGCTTATAAAATCTTCTCTTGTACCTGGACCGTCGGCTTAGTTGGAAAACCATCCTATCGCTAAAAAGCAAGGTATAAGTTAAAAATCAATTTTTTTTTGTACCTTTTCAGTTTGAAAGTGCGTAAAACAACTTTGTGTTATCCAAACACTTCCAAAACCAAAAAATGGTTTAAAAGCCAAAAGTGACTAAAAATAAGTCACTCCAAGCACCCACTTAATATGAATCTAAATGTTTATCTTTTAAGGCAGTTTGGGTTCTCTATAATTAGAATTCTCTAAATCTCACACTTGCCTGTATTCAAACATACAGTTAAAACCAGAATAAAAAGATTCTTGGCAGACATATGGTCGAATGCAACTCTGGAGAATCTTGTAGTGGATAATCGATGATATTTTTACATCTTATATTTTTCCCCAAGTTCTTCCTGAAATGGATGTATAATTTGAAATTCCAATGCAATTATCATCAACCTTTTGAAGTTAATTAGTAATGCTGGTGTATCACATCTCATTCTAGAGCCTATTATCTCATTAGCAAGTATACTTGCATCCAGAGTTACTCTCCTTTACAAAAGAGCACTCTGATTGCTAGATGTGAGCTTATTATATCCATTACCCACCTCTGTTTTACCGACAACAACTCTGCCACAATCTTCTACATCCCTACCAGAGTTCTAAGTTGAAATCTTTACTATACACCCCCCTCCTCCCCTTCCTGGAATCATGATTATATGAGTAACTAAAGTTTCTCTGTCCAAGGGTGACAGATTTTGAAAAATTCTTTTACGAGGAATAGTACTGTGAGGGTGCTAGATTCAAGATGAAAAAAATAAATCTAGTCGTCCCCGCTCTATCTGTCAATATATCAACTTCCCAATTGTTAAGAAGTCTTCTGAAATTGAAATTCCTTGGGGTTGTCCCTTACCTCCATAACTGTGAAATTCTCTGCTGGCTCAAAAAGTGAAGGTCAGGAAATAGAGACTTCAAATAGTGTTGACCTGACCAGCTATCATCCCAGAATAAGGTCTTCCTTGCCTCTACTTTAATCTTGGAATTTTCAATAATTTTGGGCTACGGATTCCTAATTGATCTCCATAAGCCAACACCATCTGGACTCTGGAGTCATAGGTGCCTTGGTGGTGGTCCAGTTACCATCCCCATCCCATACCTTGTTGTAATAGTTTCTTTCCATAGAGATTTTTCCACAGTTGCAAATTTTCCATAGCCATTTTGATAGGAGGCTATAGAATTGTGATTTCAGATTTCTTATTCCCATTCCACCTTCCTCCTTGCGAGTTATAATAGATTCCCACTTTACTAAGTGCATCTTCCTATTCTCACAATTTCAGAGAAAATTCCTTCCGATTTCATCCAGTTTCCTGATAACATGCCAATATTCATTGGCATGGGGAATAAGGACATCATATAAGTTGACATTGTTGATTAAAGTCAATCTACCTCCAAAAGAGTGATATTGACTCTTCCAATAGACAAGTTTGCACACTTATATAAGAAAGCATTCCAAATACTTTGTGACTTACTCTTAGCACCCATGGGCATGCCTAGGTAAGTAGTAGGCAGTTTTCCTATCTCCCTCCCAAAATTTTTGGCCTGACTGTAAATTCCTTGAACCTCATTAATTGAGTAAGCAAGACTTTTCCCCTAGTTGACATGAAGTCCAGAAATAGCTTCAAACAAAATGAATACAACTCTCAAATGTTTCATTTTGGTCACTATTTACATCACAAAGCACCAATGTATCATTAGCATATTGAAGGTGGGAAATAGACAGACCAAGACCATCTCCAGGCTTAACATTTAAACCCCTGATCCAATTATTAACCTGAGCTGTTCCCAACATTTCATTTGACCTTCCATTGCCAAAATAAAGAGAAGGGTAGAGAGGATCCCCTTGTCTGAGGCCTCTCTTAGAAGAGAGAAAACTAAATGGTGATCAAGATTGAGAAATTTACTGTGTTACAGCAGAACTTTAACCAATTAATCCGTCTATTACCATAGCCCTTCTTATCTCATGTCCTCCATAAGAACGCCTAGTTAAGATGATCATAAGCCTTCTCATCATAACTAACATAAGACGCCAGGGGCCTTTGTAATTTTTCTCACACCACACATTCATTAGCTACTAAATGACATCCATGGATGAATGCCAGCTGCTGGCTGTCCACCAACTTTGACACTACCTTCTTGAGTTTCAGGCAGGATTTTTGAGATAATTTTCTAAATGCTCTATCGTAGGTCTAAAATCCTTCAACTCTTTAGCCCCCCACATTTTTGGTATCAGTACAATGAAAGTACTCTTGGTCATAAAATTCTAAACAAGAGCCACCACTTCACTACTCATCACTTCCCAACAGTGAATAAAGAATGACGAAGAATAAGATGACAATACTTTACCATTATTTAATTCATGGCGCAACCGTCCCCATACATACTCCAAGTTCCTTCCTTTGCATCAATTGGACTAATGCATAGTATGTAATATGTACTCGTGTTCCTTTTTTTTCAAAAAGCTCCCCAAATTGTCTTTGCAGATCCTTTGTTTCTTCAGGATTGCTCCTACATGAAGAGGCCTATTTGGAATTTGAGATACTGTCACAAAATCAATTTGATGTTCTATTCCTCTTAAAGGTGGTAAATCCTTACGAAATACATTTTCAAAATCATACAAAAGATTGGAAATAGAAGTACGTAAAGAAAGAAATGAATTCATTAGAATTAAACAAATCTCTACATGTAAGGAGTATTTGGACTACCCTCTTTTCTTACACTCAAATCATTCTGATTATTATGTATAGATTTTTTATTTTTTTGGTTCCTATATTTTTGTCAAACCCCCTTGTTTCTTTTCTCTCTTTTTGCTGCCTCTTTCCTGGCTGTTTTTTTTTCTCGGCCCTTTCTTTTCTTTTTTCCTTCCTCTCGCTTGTTTTCTCACTGTTTTCTTCCATCTTGTTGATCTCGACAAACTTGGGATGGAATTAAAGTAGCTGGTGTACATTTCTCTTTAAATTGATGGGTTTTGAACAAATTAGAGGACTTTATGTTTGTTGTTTTCTGGTGTTGCGTTTTTAGAATGTTTAAAAGATAGGTTCTAAAGTGTGTCGTTCCCTTTATGCTCAAAAACTATTTATGCTTCCTATGTTGCTAAATTATTTGTAAAAGAAGTTAAATTGCATGGTACATCTCGAACTATTGCTAGTGCTAAGGATGGGAAGTTGTTGAGCCACTTTTGATGTGTATTTTGGTGGGTATTGGCCACTAAGTTATTTTCTACTCCCTCCGTTCCATATTAGTGGTCCACCTTACTATAAATAGTTGTCCCAAATTACGGAAGTGGACAACTAATATGGGATGGAGTAATTCTTATCATGCACAATATGTGTGCTCCATTAAGCACATATCACACAAACATACTTATCTGAAAGAAATAGAAAAAGTATATGCCACACATCACACAGAGATTGCGTGCTTGAGTTTGTTTGATCTGATTGCATATATTTGACCTTTTCCCCTACATTTAAAGAAAGTTTTTGTTAATTTTATTTAATAATATTAACTATATCACCATACAATATGATTCACCATGTAGTGTTCAACAATAAAATGTAACGTTGATTATGTGTGGATCCACAGATAATTTATTTGTTTTGAATGAATCTCCCCATTAAACCTAACCTGTGACCCACCAAACCAAAACCCAAACCAAATACGTAAGTGTGTATGTTAAAGGCTTTAGGTAAAGTTGCTTGAAAGGGATTTAAGATGGAACAAACTGGACAATTTGTCCTTCTGCTAGAGATTCATTTTTTAAGTGTGGCTATCTTTTGCTCCACCACTTGTGACAATTTCTCTCTGTTGATAAAGTAAGAGACTATAATTTGCTCATTTGCAATTTTAGTCGAGTCCACACTAGTTTCTCAATGTCTTTTGATTCATTTTATGCATCTCCAGTTTGCCCACTCATTGGGAAAGCAAATTAAGTTGGTTTTGATTTTTGGGTATTTATGAGATTGTTGCTTTACTGAGTAAAACATGAGCATTTTTACTGTTGTAAAAAACGAAGAGCACTTGCTTTTTCCGTCTTTGTGATATCTGTTGTCATTCTTGGTTGGGTAACTCCCATTTGTGAAGTATCATTTATGAGTCTCCATCAAGTAATGCAGAAGGGGCAACTGTTGGGGGTATTTTCTGTTGCTTGTATCAGAACAAATGATATCCTAATACATGTGTGATGTCATTAGGAAGCAAAGTGTGCAGGATATGATGGTGGAATACAACTATTAGCTGCAATTGTTAGAGGTCTAGGCAACAACTACTTTTTCCCCAGCTGTGTACTGTAGCCTCTTTTCTTTTATAGTAGTCTTTTTTGGGGTTGATGAGGGGCAGAGTCTGGTTGCTTATCCAATCATCTCTCAGTAGAAATGGAGCAAAATGTTAAATTGTACTCACATGTTTTAGCATCCTTCTCAAATTTCTTCTGCGTATGGGCACGCCATAATTTTCATGCCTGGAACTTTATATCCTACAATACACTAATTAGAATTTGTTTTATGCAGTGTATTTTTGTGCTATCCATATGCGAGCCGTCAGTACCTTGCAGTTTGGTAACAGACATTCAACTGGACCTGCTGTTCTGATCTCCATGATATCTTTTTTTTTTATTCACTTGAAGTACTCCATGTCCATAGTTCTGACTGGACTGTTAGCAAATAACATTATTTTTAATTAGTTTTGGTTTTCGTTTTGTCATGGTGGTTTGATCTTGTAATTCTGGTTTAACTGGGAAGAAAACTGAAAAAGGTGATTATTCTTTGTTTAGTCAAGTCATGATGTTTGTTAGAGAGTTGTCCAACTGCAGCAAACATTGGTATATTTTGTAGTTTATTTTGGTACAGGAAGCTAAGTTAGGTTGCTTAACTATGAATGACGAAAAAAAAGAGGAAGAGGAAAGCGTTTTGATGGTTATAGATATAGAAGCACCTGAGAAATAGATATACAATATACAAGGATGCCCAAGTACACACTAAATTTGGCTTCCTTGGTATTAAATTACTAGGAGATGTAGCTTCTTCATTGCAACTCCTCTATATCAACACAATTTGACAATTGAATACAGCATTACTGTGACTTCCTTGTGCCTTAAATGTTTTAGGGCAACTCTCTGTTGAATTAGTTATTCATGAACGTTGGTTTTCGCGTTTCTGTTTCCTCCACTCCCATGGCATTTCAGGATTTCTGGATGCCCACAGGCCAATTCGTTTTGCTCGAGCTTCTTTCTCCCACTTAAACCATAGAGAAATATATTAAGAAAACATTGGTTTGGTCGTCAGTCTATAGCAAAATAAAAATGCAGATTACCTTAGCTAACTCTGGACGCTTGTCATACGCAGTATAGTGCCAGGCCAAGCCTTTCTTTAACATCACTTCCTACTTGAGAAGCCAACTTAGAACTGGAAGAGCCTAAATTGAATAACTGAGTGAAGAAGGAATGGTCAATACCTGTGCAAATATGCCATTGCAGTATATATCCCCTACACTGCGGCCATAACGATCTTCATCAAAAACTAAGACCCTTAAACTCTTACCCTGGAGAACATTAGTAAGTTCTTCCTTGGCCTCTTTACCATATGGCATTGCACTTTCTGGCGCATCTATCCCCCTGATTTCTTCTTCATTCGTTATTACCAATTTCACAAATTATATATATAGAAATTAAAGATCTCCAAGTGTCTTAATACCTTAATCTGATTCTATATTTTCGAGCAAGAACTTCCTCATGGTTCACTGGTATTGACCTGTGACAGAATCTCAACAAATTGGGTGAAATCAAAGTTAAAAAAGAGACCAAGGTATGCTTTATGCAACTTACCTATATCCTGAATCTATGATCTGTTTGTGCAGTTGATCTGCTTTTGCATAATTTTTCTGAGCCCGTGCCTTTGATCTTTGAATAGCTGCATTTTGCACGTCTATTGGGAGACATGATGCCTCTCTAGGATCTGTTGTACTAACATATACAGTTACTGTATCTCCGTCTGCCACAGCCTTTGCATCCACCTAGCACATACATTCTACGAGTATTACAATACTAATTTTGAAGATTCAGAGGCTAAGCAAGTTTCGATATTCTTACAGGGAGAGTATGCAATTCAAACTTGAGTCCTTGTTGGTGTGATGGAGGAGTGCCATCACTAGTTAGTTCTACTAAGGAGTGAGGAAGAGGAAGACCATAGAAAGCCAGTAACCCCTGAAATCAATTTTGCTAACACATTATAACAAGTTGTTAGAGTGTTGGGGAAATTCAGTACTAAGTTACAAACCTCAACATCTGCTTTTTGATGTCTCTTCAAGGTCTGAATGACAAACCTTGAAGCTTCTTCGGGTGTTTTAGGAGGCGGCTTTGTTTCTCTCCACGCATCCGAAAGTTTCTTATACCTTCATTTATCACCAAAAATGTACAATTTAGGAAAATCAAACAGCTACTACTCCCAATTCTCTAAAGTTTTACCAGTTAGATTGCGCCTTCTTGGATGATACAACATGCGTACTTAGTCCTTGAGGAACCTAAAGAAGAACAAAAATTGAGAAACCCAGATAGGATCTTTAAAAAAAAAAAAATTGTAATTGTTGAACGTCAATTACCTGTGAGTTGATTTCAAAGTTGTAGAGATCGTGTGCTAAAGCGGAAACGCCAGGATGATGGGTGAGGGAATCAGAGTCTGCTGAAGGTTTGCAGCAATTAACATACAAAGATCTTAGAGCGTTTCCCATTCTTCGGATCTAAATTATTCCCAAACAGAGATTATTATTATTATTATTGAGCTTTTTAGGTTAGAAGAAGAAGAAGAAGAATCTTTTGTTAGATCAAATTTAGGAACCAATCACGAAAAGTAGGTAACGTATTCCGTTTATAACGATACGTAGTATCTACACTTCAATCTAATTTGTGGGTCAACGACTCAACGGTCCTTTGATTTTGCAACATCTCGTTTCCTCTTATCAATTTTACCACGGCCGACCTATGTTGGTTCAAACGGGTTAAGATGAATTGGAAAATGATTAAATGTTTGTTATTTAGAGGTGATATATTTTTTTTAAGGAAGTGACACATGTATACTTTTTTTTTTCTTTAATTGAAGTAAATCAATTTTTGATATTTTTACTAAAATTATTTATGGAGAGGTTTACTTGATAATTTTCACACTTTTTTTTTTTAATTCTGCGGTTGAATTATTATTTTTATGGTCAAATTTTATTTTTTTTCACTTATTTTCTTGTACCCACATTTTTTTTAGAGAGATATAAAAACTAGATTACAATATCTCTTTTTCATTTGCATCTCTTTTCTTTTATTTCTCTTATTTTTACACTAAAGAAAGAAAGAAAGAAACAATGAAATAAGAATAAGAAGCTCAAATAATAATGATAAAAAAAGTCAAAAAATATTTTTTTACGTAAGAAAAGTCAAATATGTAATTTTTAAAAAAATTCAAAAATTAATTTATAGTTAATTTTATCATTTTTGTAATGGTAGGAGTTACGTGAGCTACTTTTGTAACAATATATGTGAGCCAATTTTGTCCGATAGGGGCATGGGTGGAGCTACAGACAAGCAAAGGTGGTCAGTCGAACACCCTTTGCCCATAAAATTAAATCGTGTATATAGATAAAATAAAGAGGCTTCTTTTATAGATTTATAGAGTTGAAGTGTCGCTTCAGTGTGCAATGAGTATAAACTGTGACGCTTGACCCGAAATTGATTGGAGGCAGATTGACACAATGCTCGAGATTGTGATTCTTGATGACCTAAGAGTTATTATGAGAGTGTCCATCTATATGACACATTCGATATTTTTTCCTAAGTCCTCAATGTCTTTTGATGTGTTTTTGTGTTTTTCTATAGTTTTATAGGTATTTGTGTAGGGTTTCGGCCCCTTTTTTTTTAAAGTCTCACTTTGATACAATTACATACCAACTAATCTTACCAAAAATAGTATTTTTATGAATATCAATGGTGACATTATTAGGAGTAGATTTCTTGTATGAATATAGAGCCTTTGTTCATTTCAAACCTACACCAATGCACAGAGAAAGAGAGTTGTGAGGTTAAGAAAATAGTCTATGAAGAAAAATAGAGTGTGAACGATATTTTTAGTAAGGTGAAAAATAAAAAGAGTGTTATTCCTTTGGAATGTGTAGTAGTTATTTTGAATATTGTATTTGTGACTACACATTGTAAAAATTATTGTTATTGTGATAGTAGTTGTTCCTCTTGGCCAGTGATTTTTTCCCTATTTAAAAGGATTTTCACATAAAATTTTTGGTGTCATTATTTTTTCATTTTAGTTTTATTATTTGACCATATGTATTTTTGTGTAAGTCTGTGTTTTCCTAACAAACTAGTATTAGAGTCAAGGTTTCAACAGAGTATAATTTGTGGTTGCATTACATCTGAACTTTCAAATAAAAAAAAAATTGATTTGTAATAACTATATCTCTTTTTGGAGGGGTGGTGGTGGTGGTGGTGATAGAAGTCAACACAAATATAATGGTTACTTTGGATGATATTAATTATGTCATTTGGAAGGGGGAATTGAAGATCTACATTATGTCAAGAATTTTTACAAACCAATTTTTACCACCGTAAAGCCTCATAATAAAACAGATAAAGAGTAGATTCAGTAGGCAATGGATTGACGATAATCTGTTGAACCATATTTCTCGAGATACACATGCTCGAACCTTATGGAAGCATATTGAAAGTTTGTATACTCGAAAGACTGATAACAAAAAAATGTTCTTAATAAAGAAGATGTTGAGTTTAAAGTATCATGATGGTTCTACGATGACTGACCATCTGAATAATATTCAGGGGATCATGAACCAATTATCTACCGTGGGCATCAAATTTTATGAAAAAATGCAAGACTTGCTTCTATTTGATTTTTTTTATCAAACTCTTGGGAAACATTTAGAACTTTATTGTCAAATTTTGCTTCGGATGTTGTGATCTTAATGAATTCCGCCAAAAGTAGTGTCTTGAACAAAGAGATGAGAAGAAAATTCTCTAGATTATTCTTTGTCAAATGTATGAGAAACAAAACTCGTGGTACTCAAAATACAGAAAAAATAGGAGAACATTTTGAGTGTTGTCATTGTGACATTAAAAGACACACAAATAAGTTTTGGAGAGAGTTGAGGAGGGAGAGCAAAAAAAAAAAAGAGTACAGTAAAGAAGTTGTCATTGAAAATTGCCCAGTCACAGTCACCAAGGAAGATTTTGTTACCGTCCTTGATGTGGATATGATAATATTGCTTGTGATGAGTCAAGGTGGTTCATGGAAACTGGTACCGCATCTCATGTGACATTAAGGGAGGATTTTTTTTCCCATACTCCTAGTGATTTTGAAACCTTGAGTATGGGTTATGAGACTATTCTAGGGTGGTTGGTATTTGTATAATTTGTTTGGAAAGTAGTGTTGGAACTAAACTAGTTTTGAACAATGTAAAACAGGCTCCTGATGTTTGTCTGCACCTAATTTCTATTGCTGTTTTGGACGATGAAGGATATGTTGGTACCAAAGGTGATGGAAAATGGAAACCCACTAAGGGTTCCTAGGTTGTGGGTCGTGGTAACAAACATCATGATCTATACTGGAGTACATCTTCTGCTTGTGTTGATATAATGAATGCGGTGAGAGCGATAACTCTTCAACATTATGGCACAAGAGGCTTAGCCACATCAGCGAGAAGAAACTTAATCTTTTAGCCAAAAAGAAATTATTGTCAGATCTCCAAAGTGCTAAATTAGAAAAGAGTGAACACTGCTTGACTAGTAAACAAAATAGAGTTCCCTTTAAATCTAACCTTTCTTCGAGAAAGACAGAGTTGATTGAATTGGTGCACTCTAATTTATGCGGTCCAATGGAGATAAGAACATTGGGTGGTGCACTTTAATTCGTCACTTTTATTGAAGAATGCTCAAGAAAATTTTGAGTCTATATCATAAAGACTAAAGACCAAGTGTTAGGTGTCTTCAAGTAATTTTAGGCTTCAATTGAAAGAGAGATTGAAAAGAAACTGAAATGTATTTGTATTGATAATGGTGGTAAATATTTTTAACCGTTTGACGAATATTGCAAGCATCAAGGTATTAAACACCAGAAGATTCCTCAACTTAATGGTTGTTTGGATGAGAGGTGAACATGACCTTGATGAAAAAAGTTAGATGTTTGCTTTCTGAAGCATAATTATCGAACTCTTTTTGGGGTGCGACTTTATTGACCACTGCACATGTAATTAATCTATCTCCTACTGTTTTAGCAAAATGATGTTCCAAAAAGAGTTTCATATGTCAAGGATGTTTCCGATGACCATTTAATAGTATTTGGTTGCAAAGCTTTTGTACATCTGCTTAAACATGAAAAGTCAAAGTTAGATGCCAAGACAAGGCAATGCATCTTCATTGGATATGACCTTGATTAATACAGTTACAACAAATATGAGCCAATTGAGAAGAAAATCGTGAGGATTCATGATATTTTTCATGGAGAATCAAACAATTTAAGATATTGACAAAAGGGAGAAGCTATAATTTTCAAGTATTGATGGCATATTTTATCTAAATGAACTTCCTCACACAAGTGTGTATGATGTTGTTGGGCTTGATAATCATGGTAACTCCCAGAATCTTGTATCGAATCAACATGTTGATGTTGATAATAACAATGATATTGTTATTGATAATCCTCTTTCTCATGAAGTTTTAGACGAATTAAATATTTTACTTAGGAAGTCCACAAGATAGCTGGTTCCTTCTTATCACTATTCAATCAATTAGTATGTATTATTCATTGACGGGGGAGAACCTGAATGTTATGAGGAGGTCATGAAAGATGAGTACAAGGATCAATGGATTAAAGTCATACAAGATGAGATGGAGTCTCTACATGAGATTTACTATGATTTGGTGAAATTGCCCAAGGGAATTATAGCTTTGAAGAACAAGTTGGGGTTCAAATTTAAAGTTGAAAAACATAACTTGATGCCAGATACAAAGCTAGATCGGGTTTTAAGGTATTTGGTCAAAGAAAGATTATTGACTTTTGCGAAATATTTTTTCTTGACGTGAAGATGTCCTCAATTCTTATAGTTCTAGGTTTGACTTCTAATCTTAGTTTACAGATTGAGCAGATTGATGTGAAGATGATTCTTGTTCATTGTGACCTAGAAGAAGAGATTTATATGGAACAATCTGAATGCTTCAAAGTAAATGGTAAAGAAGATTTTGTTTGCAAACTCTATGACCTAAAGCAAGTTCCTAGACAATGGTATAAGAAGTTTAAGTTAGCGACTTGTCAAAGCTTGGTGGCAGGAATCTGTTATAAGGGAGTAAATCTATAAGAAGACTTCTTTCGATCATTGTGTATTTGTACAAAAAAAATTGACGATGTTTTTATCATCCTTTTTTTGTATGTGGATGATATGCTGATTGTGGGTAAAAATACTTTCAAGATTGACAAGTTGAAGAAAGAACTGTGTATATGAAAGACTTGGGTCATTCCAAACAAATTTTGGTCATGAAAATTACTCGTCTCAAAGATGAAAAGAAAATTTCTTTGTCACAGAAGTACATTGAACATGTACTAGAACGATTCAATATGCAGAATGCTAAGCATATTAGCACAACCTCTTTCTGGTCATATGAAGTTGAGCAAAAAAATGTGTCCTACTGCTAGGGAGGAAAAATATAGCATGACCAAAGTTTCATATTCCTCCATATTTGAAAGTTTAAATGTATGTAATGTTTCGCATTAGACTTAATATTACTCACACAGTTGGTGTTGTTAGCAAATTTCTCGATAATTAAAAAAAATAGCATTGGAAAGCTGTGAAGTGGATACTCAAATATTTTAGGGAAAGCTTAGATGAATGCTTGTGTTTTGGAGCATTAGATTCAATCTTGAAGGGCTATACAAATGTTGATATGGTAGATGACCTTGATAACATGATATCCACTACTGGAAATTTGTTTACTTTTTTCAGGAAAAACTATATAATTGCAGTAAAAGTTGCAGAAGTGTGTTGCATCATTTACAGCTGAAGATGAATATATTGTGACTACTAAAATAGGTAAAGAGATAATATGGCTAAACGGTTGCTTCAAGAACTTGGATTATAACAAATGGTGTATGTTGTCTGTTGTGGCAGCTAGAGTGCAATAGACTTGACCAAGAACTCCATGTACCATGCAAGGAAAAAACACATCGATATCAGATATCCTTGGATTCGTAAGAAAGTGAAAAGTTATTCATTTCACGTCAAAAAGATCCAAACAAGTGAAAATCCTACAAATATGTTGATCAAGACGATATCGAAAGACAAGTTCGAGTTATGCAAAGAACTTGTGGGGGTATTAACTCTCTCTAAAGAAGATGAAGATACCTCCTTCTAGTGAATGAGACTAGAGGGGGAGATTTGTGGGGTTTCAAGCCTATTATTTTATTAATGTCTCACTTTGGTATAACTATATACCAACTAAATATTACCAAGATAACAACATAGTTGCAAAGTCTAAAACTTTAATATTTTCATGATGTCATTGGTGACATTATTAGGAATAGATTTCTCCTATAAATAGAGAGTCCTTGCTCATTTTAAACACACACCAATTCACAAAGAAAGAAAAACATAGAGATGTGAGGTTTCCATAGGCGAAAATAGCCTGTGAAGAAAAATATAGTGTGAGCGATATTTTTAGTTAAGTGAAAAATCAAAAGAGTGTTATTTCTTTTGAGTGTGTAGTAATCATTTTGAATATTGTATTCGTGACTACACATTATAAAAATTTCTTGCTATCTATATTAGTAGCTCCTCTTAGCCCGTGGCTTTCCCCTTATTTTAAAAATAATTTCAAAGTGAAATATTTTATCTCATTATTTTTCTATTTTATTTTCATTATTTTGATCATATATATTTTTGTGTTACTGCGAGTTTTCCCAACAATTTGGTCAAAAGAAGAAATTCAAGACAAAGAAGTCAAATTTAGGCAATATACGTAACAGATGTTTGATTGTATGTGTCATGTTCCAACTTAAGGATGTAATTTGTACTGTGAGGTTGATCCCACTTTCATTGGCAAATAGAATGGGGATGTATTCCCCACCTCTATGGCTGTTGTTTAAGCTAGTATATAAAGTATTGTTCCCCTATATCGATGACATGAAGCTTTGCGTTGTGACTTACGTCTGATTGAGGCTATTATATTATTACTCAAGATCAATTGGTCAATCTACCGGTTGCCCTATGGATATATGCATATGTTTTGTGTCTGATTTTTTATGCCAGCTTTTGAGGTTCTGTGTAGAAAGGGTCTGTTATCAGGGTTGGCTCTATGCTATTGAAAATAGGGTCCTTGCTTTAGGCCCCCAAGTTTCGGAGGCCTCAAATTTTGGTCAAAAATAAATTATGTGTTAAAATTTTTATAGAAAACATTATGAGTAAAAAGTATAATTTTTTGAATTATATAATTTTATCCTCTTTAACATCTTTTGTACTTTGTAAAAAAATAAGAATTAATAGTGAAAAGTGTTAAAAAAAGTGCAATGCAATTTTTTAAAATTTCTTTTTAAATT
The DNA here is from genome assembly GCA_032847665.1 of Solanum chilense. Lineage (NCBI taxonomy): Eukaryota > Viridiplantae > Streptophyta > Magnoliopsida > Solanales > Solanaceae > Solanum > Solanum chilense. The sequence continues at coordinate 39,105,408 of CM064968.1, read as the reverse complement.
ATAGTGTTAAGCATTACTACAAGCATATTAAAATGAGGTATACTAAGTTATTAACTTCTTGAGTCAAATTCTATCATTCTATCTCTTATCTTTATTTAATATTAGTCAACTTATGTATAACTTACATAAATCTCATAGTGTAAAACATAATTTACCTTCTTCTAATTACACAATCCCATATTTTTTAGGTATTTCGAATACATAATTAAGGATCCGGAAACATTATTGTTGATACATTATATATCAATCTGTTGCACTTATTAAGAAAAAAAAAGATGAAAAATCAAATCAAGATCTAATAATATCCATCTATTGCATTAATTAAGGAAACAAAAAACTGAAAATCAAATCAAGATCTCATAATTTGCGCTTCCCGTTTCATATTACCGTCAAGAATTCAATATATAGTGTAACAAACCAAAAAATTTAAAAATAACTTAAATTTTTTCTTCTTGTTTATTATTTTCTATGTTTCATCCATTAGCCAAAAGTTTCATACGATACATAATGAGTATTTCGATCTTGTTACGTTTCTTTTTACTTTCAATTATACATATATAAATCCTAACAGAACCAAAAAACATTTTAGATTTGATTCAAAAACTTTTATCGAATTTTTGGACAAGCAAGTTGAGTTATGAAGGACACAAAGTGATGAAATTGTTGTTGAACAAGCACACAATTTCTTTTGTGATACCTCAAGTTTATCGGAGATCCTTTCAATTTTTTATTCAAGATTGTCGAAAATTTTGAGATTCAAAATTCTTCTCACAGTTCATTAAAGATCCTCTCATTTTTTATTCAAAAGTGTTGAAAAATTTTGAATTTCAAAATTGTTCTCCTAGTTCATAGAAGATCCTTTCAATTTTGATTCAAAATTATCAAAAAATTTAAGAAAATACATCACGAAGATCATATTAATTTAAATTCATAAGTGTTATATTTATACTAGATACATTAAATAAAAAAGTGCTGTCCATAAGATTTTTGGTTTGAGATCGATTATTGTTATGTATCGGATATATTTAGTATGAATTCGAATTTACATATCATGCCTAAAAATAGGGCATAGATTGAACTGAATTCATATATTTTGAATAATGACAAACTGAATTCATATCGCAGAAAATCAAGAAAAGGTACACAAAAAAGGATCACACCAATCAAGGAATAGATTGAACTCACAATCTGCAGCAACCATGGAAATAAACCAGGAAAGAGAGATCAACACACGAATGGCAAAGAATCTCAAATCAATCTGCACAAACACTTGGGAACTAGCAAATCTGTCGATCAAGGAAATAATATATTTGGCAGATTGAGGATATCAACCAAGATGCAATGAAAGAGATAATCTCTTAATTAATTGAGGAAAAAGTATATTCTCAAGGTTATTTCTATAGCAGACAAGATTTCAAGAGATCATTATACAAAGGAAGAAGGAAATTATATATTCTGAAATTTACTAATATCAACCAAGATTCAATGAGATCATCTAACAAAGGAAGGAATTGATTTAATCATGCACAAATTTGATATGGACATGATTCTGCAAATCAATCAAGGATTCGATCTAATGATCCTTGATTTGAACAGCCTTGGGTTTCCATAATTGAGCAATAGCCTTCCACTCTATATAAACTTCTCTTAGTCATAGTTGTGAAGCATGCACTTTACTTGAACTTATATTGTACTCTTCTTTTATCTTTCATAAAACTCTTTACACCTTTGAGTGAACAACTGTAAAGAAAAGAGAAAGAAAGATCTGAGTGTAGGTTATACAAGTAGAGGTTGTGTCAAAAAAGAAGATCTGATTTGCATATCAGACGGGCTCTTAATCGTAACATTTTGTAACACCCAAGTTCTCAACAAGCTCTTAAGAAAACCCTTATAACCCAAGGGTACTAGACTAGGCACCACATCGGTGATCTAAATCAGTATAAAAACACTATGTGTTATTTACTTACTGAAAGATATTATTACTGTTTATCTGTTTTACTAACGTGTAGGTGAGTCAGTTAACTAGACTAGGAAGTCGATTGAAGGAAATTATATCATTACTGTTTATCTGCTTAACTAACGTGTAGTTGAGTCGACTGACCAGAGAAGGAAGTCGACACGGAAGGGAATTTTAATTCCCCCCCTCCCCCGCCTTGACTTTCAATTGGTATTAGAGCAGGTCTCACCAGTAAAGTGTTTAACAACACGTGAGCAAAGATCCAATGACACACTATCAAATTCTTGGCGCATTACATCAAGACGGACACTCTTCACATTGACCACCATACTTCAATTGACAACATTACTCTCATTGGAAAGATAGATTTAGAATCTTTGTCTCTTCAAATGATCATCAAGCATGGGTAGTAGTCAAGAAGGCTCCGAAGCCTATTCCAGAATTGTTCGTAAAAGATGGTATTGAAAAGCCATTTGATCCTGACTTATTTGATATCACTAGGGAACAACAAGAGGTAACCCAAATTAATGCTAGAGCTATAAGTTTGCTATATTGTGCAGTGAGTGGAGCGAAGTATGATAAAATATCAACATGTGAAATTGCAAAAAAAATATGGGACAAACTAGCAGTGACTTATGAAGGAACTACAAAAGTAAAGGTAGCTCGGATCAGTTCACATGTAAATGAATATGAGTTGTTCAAAATGGCCAAAGATGAAATGTTGAATTCATTTTCTCGAGATTCAGTAAAATTGTTTACGAACTCAAAGCACTTGGAATGGTGTATTCAAATGCACTACAAGTTAGAAAACTCGTTAGAAGTCTCCCCAAGGCTTGCGAACAAAAGATGTCATTCTTGAAGATGGATATCTACAGAAAATGACATACAATGAACTTCGAGGTAACTTAATGGCCTATGAACAAAATCATATTAATAGGCACAAAAAGAAGATTGTGGTATTTACAACTGAGATATATGACATAAGAGAGGAAGTCGATGAATATCAAAGCGAATGAATGACTCTCATAAATAGAGGAGTCAAAAAATTGCTTAGACAAAGAAGGCAAAGACCTTAACAGGAATTCAAAAACAATTAATTAAAAAGAAATGATGATCGTTGCTACTATTGTGGAAAACGAGGACATATCAAACAAAATTACCCAGAACGAAGAAGGAGAAATAATAGAAGAAATGATGAAACCTGGAGTCAAGGAGAAATATTTGTAGATGATCATGATAAAACCGCCAACATATGTTTCATGACACTAGTTGAAATGCGTGAGCTAAGAGCTTTTAGCTGTTCTAACTGTAATGATTTACAAGACTCTTTGGACTTGGTTACTCATGAATTACAAAAAGTAGTCGATGCATACAATTAGATTGCTCAAGAAAAGAAAGACTGGCAGATTTTTCTTGAAGAAAGTCAACTTGAAGTCGACTTTCTAGCACAAGAATTGGAAAAATTAAAAGTGCAGCTGAACATTATAAAAAAATATCCTAGTCATAATTTTGTAAGATTTATCAGAACTACTTTCAACAAGAGAAGATATTCTAATCAAATTTCCTACCGAACCAACAAATTTATATCGAATTCCTCTAATCATTCTGTTGAAACTGCTATTAATTTCTCTTGTTATACTTGTGGTGGCATTGGTCACAGATTTTTAACTGTAGGAAACTTTTCTCTGGAAAATGGATTTGGAGACCAAAAGTTGTTAATCTTAATCCTCAAGGACCCAAGAATATTTTGGTTTCAAAAAGAAAGTAATCTACTTGTTTTGCAAGAGCATACCAGAAAAACCGACAAGAAAGGAATGTTGGTGGATGCTCCAGACACATGTATGGAAAGAGAGAAAATTTCTAACTATTAAAAACATTACTTAAGGGTTTGTAAGATTTAGAGATAGTGCAAAAGGAGAAGTAATTGGAGTTGGAACTATCACCCTCAGCTCATCATGTGATCTGGTATAATCTCAAAAGATCCTTATATATGGCATCGAAAGCTTGGACACGCAAAGAAGTAGATCATATCAACAAAATAGAGTGGAAGAAAGGTGTCTTATCAAGCCTATACAAAAGAAGACTCCTTATGAACTATAGAAAGGAAAGAAACCTAACATCAGCTATTTTTATCGATCCTTTTAGTTGTAAATGTTTTGTCCACAATAAGGGTAAGAATTGTCTTTAAAATTTTGATCCAAGAAGTGACAAAGGTATTTTTCTAGGTTATGCACCTATTAGCATGGACTTTTGAGTCTTTATTATAAAAGAACATTAAATGTTGAAGCATATGTCCTTGTTATTTTTTATGACACTATACCAAGAATATATGAAAGTGACGCAGGCGAGGATGAAAGTAATTCATACAAACTAGCAGAATATATTTCAAAAGTGTCTACTGAAGATCTCACTGAAGAGTTAGATACTACAGAAGCAGAGTCGACTTTCCAGCTAAAGAGCAAATATTCCCAAGGAATGGAAACTCAATGCCAGCTATCCTGAAAACTTCATTCTAGGAAAACCAGGTGACAAAATCCAAACAAGATCCTCTCTCAAGAAACAAGTTTCATTGGCTCTCATATTCCAAATGGAACAAAAACGAATTAATGAAGAAATAGAAGATGAGTCATCGATACGTGCAATGAAAGAAGAACTTGATCAATTCAAAAAGAATCAATGTGGATTGTTATTGAAAAACCTAAGAATTGTTCTATGATAGAAACCAAGTGGATATTTCGCAACAAATTGAACAAAAATGGAAAAGTTATTTGGACAAAAGTCAGGTAAATAGCTCAAGGTTACTCACAACAAGAAGGAGTCGACTATGATGAAATCTTTGTTCATGTGGCAAGATGAATTTGAAATGAGTCTTATGGGCGAGCTCTCATTCTTTCTCGGTCTCTAAATTAAGCAGTCAAATTAAGGAATTTTTATAAATCAAGGTAATAATGGGATCAAAAAGTTTGGAATGGAAAAGGGCAAAGACTTTGGATCTCCGATAAGTCCCTCCACTTGTCTAGAATCCGATACAACAGGAAAAGCAGTTGATGAAAAACATTATTGAGGAATGATCAAATCTCTATTATATCTTACTGATAGTCGACCACACATCATGTTCAGTGTTTGTAAATGCGCACAATTTCAATCTTATCCAAAGGAATCACATCTCACCGTTGTGAAACGAATTATTCGATATCTCATTGGAACCTTTGATATGTGGTTATGGTATCTTTTTTTTTAAACTTTTGATTTAATTGAATATTCAGATGCTCACTTTGTAGGTGATAAAAATAACGAAAAAAACACCAGTGAATCATGCCAGTTTTTGGAAAAATCTCTTATTCCCTGGAAATAAACCTTTATTGCCCTCTCAACTACTGGAAATCATATTTGCTATCAAGTATTAGTTGGAGTTTCAAATTAAAAGTTATAAGTTACAACAAACTACAACCTTCAAGAACCAATTTTAACATCTGCTATTAATACAGACGTTTGGTACATTCGTTTCATGATATTTATATTTTATTTTTCGTCTTTAAGTTTTGTGTTGTTATTATTTTTATATTACACTTTATATATAATTAAATATGAGTTCCAGCAAATAATATACCGGTAAAGGAAAAGAGAAAGAACAAAGTGTCATTTTAAAAATATTTAATTTTGGTAAAAAAAAAGAGTAAAGAAAAAAAATGATAGTAAATGTGTTGGTAATTCATCTAAATCAATGTCTAGAGTTATATTTAATACAAATGATACTTTTGTTGATGATACTACTTATGATATTCATTCAAATGTCCAACTTGATCACGAAAATTTAGAACGACGTTATGGTAATATTAATTCTAATCTTGATGAAAATTTAGGTGAAGAAGTAGAAGTTGATTTGGGAGAACAGGAATTAAAGGATACACCTACTAACGGTGACACAAGTTCCAAATGAAAATAAAAATTCAACGGAGTAAAATTGTGGATGTTCACCCCTTATATCTCCCACAAGGGAAACTTCTATTGTGTGGCAATTTATGACTTTCGATAAGGAAAATAGTGTTGCTATTTGTAATAAATGTAAGCAACCTTTTAAACATAAACAAGGTGGGGGTCAAGTTGGGACGCGGGGATTAAATACACATTTATTATCTTGTGTGTCGATTCAATATAGAGATTTGATATTAGCGGTAATGAATCGGTAGAGGCTTCTAACATGGTTCAAGAAACATTAGATCCTTCTAACCCTGTGGTCCAGTAACACAACGTAAATATAATAAGGAATTAGATCGCGAAATTTAGCTAAATGGTTTCTATTTGTAGTTTGCCTTATAGTTTTTCTTCAAATCTCGATTTTATTGAATATATTCAACAAATTATAATTATGCTTATAGAGGTTTTTCAATAAATACTTTAAATATAATGTTTTTGAATATCACGGTAAATATTGTCAATTTCTTCGTCGTATATTTAGCATATTAGATAGTAGAGTGTCTATAACTTCGGACACGTGTCATAGTGTTAATGGAAGTGATTATTCAACTATTACAGCAAATTGGATTGATCATAATTAGAATTGGCAAAAAAAAGGATCTTAAATTATAAAAAAATTGTAGAGAAAAAAACTGGTGCATATTTAGCTTCAAATATTTTAAGTATTTTTAACTATTACATGCTTATAGATAACGTAATGTTTGTCGCATTAGATAATGCATCTAATAATACAAACGCTGCTAAGATGTTAAAAGTTAGATTATGTCCAATTGACAGTATTGCTTTTCATGTTAGATGTGTTGCACATATATTAAATTTAGTTGTACAAGATGATATTTCATTATTTGATTGTAGTTGCATGAAAATTGAATATGACGTTGTCTGGATTTTTCATACTAACAAAGCTGCTAGAATTAGGAAATTTAATGAGTGTTGTTTACCATGTGAATTGTCACCTAGAAAAATTTCAAGACATTAAAACAAGGTGAAATTCTTTTTACGAAATGCTTTCAGTTGCTTACAAATATAAAAGCTCCATACAAATGATGTTTAATGCTCATAATGTTGACCCATTAGATAGAATTTGTGATGGAGATTGGGAAGAAACTAAAGAACTGTTACAATTTTTAAGACTTTTTTATGATGCTACAACTATGTTTTCTGAAATTTATATCCTACTATTTCATCAGTATTAATAAATATTTTTTCTCTTTCAATTCAATTTTCTAAATATAAAAAAATAGATAAATTTAGAGTTGCAATTGAAGGTATGATAGAAAATTTTATAAAAATATATGTTTCCTATTCCTCAGATTTATTTAACTGCTACTTTACTTCATTCTGATTATAAATTACGAGGTGTGCAGACACTTATTGACACTTTTTTATGAAACTTTAGAAATTTTACTGGAAAAAATTTCAACTTGTAAAATATGTAAGTCTAGCATAAAAGAAGCAAAAATGTTGTTTGAAAAATATAGAACTACGAAAAATACTCAAGTAGAAGTTGGTCAAACTTCTAATCCTGAGATTGATTGTGAAGTTCAAATTTCAACTTATATGTGAGGTGTTCTTTGTCTTAATTCTAATAATCATGATGATTTTGAAGAATATCTTAATCAATCTTTAGAAGCATTGGAAATCAAAGATGGCAATGAAGATTTATTAGGATGGTGGAGGAGGAGGAGCGCTGCGTTTTCAATTTTGAGCAAATGGTTCGTGATGTTCTAACTATTCAAGCTTCATCAGTTACATCAGAGACTACTTTCAGTGCGGCAAGGTAGGTTTCAAATTGGCGATCATAGACATTTATTGGCTGAAGACAGTTTGGAAACAACAGTTTTATTAAGAGGCTGAGTCAGTGCTGATAGGAGGAATAATATTTTGCCAAAGTTAAGTTCCAAACAAGCAAATTGGATCAAAACGGCAATTGAATGTAGTGATGATGAATTAGAGTCACAAGAATGTCTAGCAAATTTGCCAACACCGGAGGATATCACTATCCATATGATGCGACAATTAGAATTGAATGTTAAAGGAGAAAAGAGATATTATTAGATTACATACGAGAACTAATTGAAACAGATACCTTCCTAGAAGGTGGCTGCGTAAAATTAGTTACTCATCTAATATCTATAACAAACATTAGCTTTACATATGAAAATTTATTGAAACAAACCCCTTCCTAAAAGGTTGCTGCGTAGATTAGTTATTCCACTAATATTTGATAATTGTAACTTCTAAGTTTTAAGTTGCAATTAGATTTTATTGAATAAATTTGAAGATTTTTTTCAAGTCTTTTTTATACAGTTACGTTCTTGCATTTTAATATTAATATATACAATTATACATATATATGTAAATATATACTAAACTTAACTTTAAAATACTTAATTTAAAAATTGAAACTTGACATTTGAAATTTCAAGGTTACATTACTTTATAATATTTAAAATATAAATTTAAAATTTGAAATTTAAAACTTGAAATTTGAAATTTGAAACATGAAGCTTGAAATTTGAAATTTGAAATTTGAAAATTTAATTTGAAATTTGAAATTTGAAAGTTAAAAGTTAAATTTAAAAATTTATTATCTAAAAACTATTACTTCAAATACAAATAAATAACTATTTTTTTTAAAAAAATCTTTAATCCCGCCAAACTCTGTCCCATCCCATATATATAGTGGAATGGGATGGGACATATTTTTGTCCCCCCAATCCCGCGACCAGCCAAATCCCCCCATCGTCGTCCCCTATCCCGTCCCGTCCCCCATCTTCATCCCCGTCCCCTTGCCAGCCTTACCTTTGAGTGAACAATTGTAAAGAAAAGAGAAAGAAAGACCTGAGTGTAGGTTATACAGGTAGAAGTTGTCAAAAAATAAGGTCTAATTTGCATATCAGACGGACTGTTAATCGTAATGTTCTGTAACACTCAAGTTATCAACAAGCTCTTAAAGATACCCTTGTAACCCAATGGGACTGGAGTAAGCACCACATCGCTGATCTGAACCATAGTAGGAAGCTGACTGAAGGAAATTTTATCATTACTCTTCATCTATTTTACTAACGTGCAGGTGAGTCGACTGGCTAGAGCAAGAAGTAAACTGAAGGAAATTTTAGTTCACCCCCTCTTGACTTTCAGTTCAGGTGTCGTGGAACCCTAAGGCTATGTAGATCCTCATCCTCCCCAGAGTAGAGAGTGAGTCACAATGGGTTAAATAGTTGGGTTTCTATACAAATCGGATATTTAAAATTAGGAATAAGCTTTAAAATTAGGAATAAGCTATGTGATTCCGAACATGTCATATGTCCAATAAATTAAAGGACAAATTTGTACTCCCTCCGTTTCAAAAAAAAATTACCCTATTTCCTTTTTAGTTTGTTCCAAAAAGAATGACCCCTTTACTTTTTTGACAACACATTAACTTTAACTTTTCACGTGGCATGTTTAAAACCACAAGATTAAAAGGTATTTGATATATTTGACATAACTTTAAATTAAAACCAAAAGATTAAAAAGTCTTCTTTCTTTTCTTAAACTCCGTTCAAGATCAAACTGGGTCATTTTGAAATGGATGAAATCTTAAACTATAATGAGAGTTTATTTGAATCCGATACTTATTTTGACAATAAATATAAACAACAATATCTTTACATTAATTTGTAATAATACGAAACATATTTTGGCCCTTTTTGGGTTCCAAATATTATAGTGCTGGTTGGCACTTCAAGAATATTAGGCTAATCTAAACTTACACGGCCCTGAGGGAGACTCATAATTTAGGCGTCGAGAAAAAAAGGATCTAAAGTAGCTTTTAGCAAAGTGAAATAATTTCCATTCACTCAAAGTAAAGAATCCAATACCCAACCCCTCCTTTTAAATATTTTCAACAACATATCTTCATTGTACTCTAAACTAACATCATAAAGATTTTCCTGCAGCTGCCTATTAAGAACTTTGTAACGTAGCAACAACAATGGCCAATGTTAGTACCTTAAAACCATTCGTGTAGTAACAGGTTTCAGATTTCCAGGTTTCTCTCATTTGATCAAATTTCCAATGTTCTGAAATTTATTTTTCATCTGTACATTAGGTTGTTGAGCTTAAAGTTGGTTTGCACTGCGACGAATGCATCAAGAAAATCTTGAAGACGATCAAGAAAATTGAAGGTATGACAAGTATTTCTCTACAACTTCAAATTCCTAAAATTATGTTCCAGAAAATGTCGGATTTTAGACTTTTGATTAATTATTTTTGGATGTGCGCAGATATTGAAACATATGATGTGGATAAACAACTAAACAAGGTAACAGTAACTGGAAATGTGACTAATGAAGAGGTGATCAAAGTTCTTCACAAGATCGGGAAACAAGCAAGCAACTGGGACCAACAATCAAGTTGCTAATCAATAAGCCCAGAGTGCGCAATACCATCTAGCAATTTTATACTTGTCCTGATTTTATCAATTTTATACTACTAAACAATATTTTTCAAGTATTTCTACATTACAGAACAATTAGATCTAATGCATATTTTTCTGTTCTGGCATTTATTGAAAACGCAATTTACAAGAGAAAACAAGTTTTGATGCTAAAATTGAACCTCAAAAGGTTCAAGAAAAGTTAAAACAAGATATTGACGATTAAAAGGGGAACAGAAAAAGTTGAACGCACTATTTACAGGATAGATGCTAACTGAGTCGAATGCTTTGGACTAGTAATTTGCTCTATCTGGGCTGCTGAATATGCCTAGGGCTCACTTTGACGTTCACAATTTTTGGCACTTTCTTTCCGTACTTTGGAATTTCAGCTGTAACTCGTGATTTGTTCCATTCCAACAACCCCAAAGTAATCAATTCCTTCTTATTCTCCTCTTCTAATCACAAAACAAAAAATTCAATCAATTGACACGAAAATACTGTTTCTAGTACTAAATGACTAGTAAAGTAGGTACTTACTCTTGATGAAATCGGTATCAGGGAGAAGAGAACCGTAGGTATGGGAGAAATCGTTGTCAGCGTCGGGATCTGAGAAGCATTCACGAAGCCAGTAATGGCGGAACCAAGGAGAAGAGTGAACGAGATCCCACCAGTGATCAGAGAAGTCCTCCACTTGACGATACTCGAAGGGAACAAACATTGGAGCATTAGGATTTAGGGTTGAAGTCGCCATTGTTGTTGATGAACAAATTTCTACAACAAAAAACAAGTAAGAGTGATGGATATTATGAGTAGGCTCCACCTATTATTATATATAGTGCATTGTGGGTTGTGCTCATTAATTATTTACTTATTTTGAATTAAACTTTATCCTATCAAATCCACATATTTTTTTCTTAATTACACCAAAAATTGCTTGTGGTCAAGTGTAATTATGTATTTTAAAAATGAAATAGCAGAAGCCGCCCGCGTGCCACAGCACGTGACTTTGTTTCAATCTGTTGGCTAGAGCGCAGAAGAGATTACGCGTCATTGTTCTTATCCTATCCACTGACTTTCACCGACCAAATTGCCTTACAACCAAGAAAAGACTATTTTACTCGCAACTTCCATTTTCGCTATTTTTGGTTATAAACTGACAATTCAGCGAGTCCATTCGATTAGTATTAGCTAAATGGGCTATACATTTTTTAAATATTTTAAAAAAATATTATTTGAGTAAAAATTAGGATGAAATTTTACTATATATTTGATCATAATACTTGAGAAATATATTTTACCTCTTTAGAAAAATATGATTTATACCTATAAATTTTTAAAAGTATCAAAAGTAACTATAAATTTGTATTACAAGTTAATTGGATGTTCATTGCAACAATAACAAATAGTGTGCATGACACTATAATGACGTGGTAGTTTAGAGTGACAAGCATCATTTCATAAATTGTGAACCAATTTTTCATCAACAACTAAATTTTATTTAATATTTACTTAATATTTCATCATTACTTTGGTGTTCACATAAAAATTTATTTAATAAAACATAAACAACTACTACCTCTTTCCCTGTTTACTTGTCCATATTTTCTCTTTTAGATGTCCTTATTTACTTGTCCATTTTGACAAATCAAGAAAGCACATTTTTTTCCTATTATACCCTCATTTAAACTTCTTAAAAATTTCTAAGTTTTAATTCATCCTTTTTGAAAGCATATTTAATGAGGGTAAAATTGTAACTTCACTATGTTAATTATTGTTATCTTAATATGTGTGTCTTTTCTAAAGTAGACAACTAAATAGGGACAGAGGGAGTACTATAAAAGATGTTTTTATAAAATATAAAAGTTAATGGTAAATTTTCAATTTTCAAAAGTTCTCAAATAATGAGATTTGACCCAAACACTAGAAAAAACTAATATTTCAAAATTTGAAATATTTACCAAAAATATTTGTCAAATAATGACAAATTATATGGATAAATATTATTTGGAAAATCTATAGCCAAACAGGATGCACCCTTAACAAAGCTAACACACAAAGAAACCAAGTTTCAGTGGAGTGATGAGTGTGAAAGAAGCTTCCAAGAGCTGAAGAGTAAATTAACTTCTAAACCTGTGTTGGTATTTCCAGAAGGTACAGAAGGCTATGTAGTGTACTGTGATGATTTGGGAGTGGGCTTAGGTTGTGTATTGATGCAGCATGGTAAAGTTATAGCTTATGGCTCAAGGCAGCTACGACCACATGAGAAAAATCCAACCCATGATCTAGAGCTAGCAGCAGTTGTGTTTGCTTTGAAGATATGGCGTCACTACTTGTATGGAGTTCATGTTAACATATACATTGATCACAAAAGCTTGCAAGATATCTTTAAGCAAAAAGACTTAAATCTGAGGCAGCGAAGGTGGCTGGAGCTATTAAAAGATCATGACATTGACATCTTATATCATCCCGGTAAAACTAATGTAGTAGCTGATGCTTTAAGTCATAAAATAATGGCAAGCACTTATGGGAAGTCTATGGAAAGACAAGGAATGACTAAGGATCTGTGCCAACTAGTGAACTTGGGTGTTCACCTTCTTGAATCTCAAGACAAAGAGGTTATTGTGCAAAATGCAGTAGAATCCTCATTAGTAGTGGAAGTGAAAGAGAAGCAATATACTGATCCAATTCTTTTACAACTTAAAGAGAATGTACTACATGGTATGACAAAGGCATTTGAGCTTAAGAAAGACGGAGTACTTTGATGTCAAAACAGATTGTGTATACCTAATATAGATGAACTCAGAAATAGGATCATGATGGAAACACATAATTCAAGATACTCTGTTCATCCGGAGTCAACTAAAATGTATCATGACTTGAAAAAAATGTATTGGTAGGGGGACATTAAGAAGAACATTGCAGAATTCGTGGCTCAGTGTCCAAATTGTCAACAGGTAAAAGTAGAACATCAAAAGCCTGGAGGTTACATGCAACGTATAGAACTTTAAATTTGGAAATGGGACATGATCAACATGGATTTTGTCACTGGTTTGCCTCGCTCATTCCGAAAGTTTGACTCCATATGGATAATAGTTGACAGACTTACCAAAGCAACATATTTCTCTCCAGTGAAGACTACTTATACAGCTGAAGAGTATGTGAGGTTGTACATTAAAGAGATAGTTCGACTACATGGAGTACCAATCTAATATTTGATAGAGGATCTCAATTCACTGAAAATTTTAGGAAGTCATTTAAAAAGAGTTTGGGAACACAAGTGAATTTAAGTATAACCTTTCATCCTCAAACGGATGGCCAGGCAGAACGTACGATTCAGACACTTAAGGATATGCTGCGAGCTTGTTTATTAGATTTCAAGAGTAGCTCGAATGATCACCTATAACTTATTGAATTTTCTTATAACAATAGCTACCATTCAAGCATTAAAATGGCACCTTATGAAGCTTTATATGGTCGAAAGTGTAGATCACAAATTGGTTGGTTCAAAATAGGTGAAACTACCTTTTTTGGGCCGGATCTTGTTCATCAAGCTGTGGAAAAATTCAAAGTGATACAGCAGCAGCTATAAACAGCTCAAAGTCGACATAAATCATCTGCAAATATTATAAGGAGAGGACTAGAATTTTCTATAGGGGATTGGGTGTTCTTTAAGGTGTCTCCGATGAAAGGGGTAATGAGGTTTGATAAAAAGGGAAAGTTGAGTCCACGCTATATATGGGAATATAAGATTATCAAAAAATTTGGGCAATTAGCCTATGAGTTAGAGCTACCACACGAGCTTTCATCAGTTCATCCGGTGTTTCATGTTTCAATGCTAGGAAAATGTGTAGGTGACCCATATCGTATTACTCCTACTGAAGATGTACAGTTATGTGAGATCTCACTTATGAAGAAGTACCCATTGCTATTTTGGACCGACAAGTTAGGAAATTAAGAAATAAAGAAGTAGCTTCTGTAAAAGTACTATGGAGAAACCAACAAGAAGAAGAACTTACATGAGAATCAGAAAAAGCAATGAAATTGAAGTATCCTCACCTTTTCTAGATTGGTGAGAAAGATCAAAATGTTAGTGGAGGCGTTGACAAGTAAGTATAAGTTTATATGTTCAATGTGATTACTAGTAGTACTAACTTACGCTTGAACTTGTTTGGGTTGAAAAACATTGCTAACATTAGAGGATGAATATTTTAAGGGGGAAAGGATGTGACGGCCTGTGTTATGTATATGCTAGTTCTATTCATGTGATACTTGACATAGACTTATAGTGTAGGTGAGGGATCATGTTTCTTATATGGTTATTGTTGGTTTAAACTAGCTCGGAAGGTGATGTAACGCCTTGCACATTTCAACATGTGTTTTGCAAGTTAACTCTGACGGAAAATATTTAAGTAGATATAGTAAGGTATAATTGAGCTTAAAAAAGTTAAGTGCAAAGTTGAAGAACAAGGGATTAACATTCAGAAATTGAAATAAAATAATTAAGATGCTTGCTTGGCTTAATTTAAGCTAGTAGTTGCATCACCTACTTACGCTATAATATAGTTAAAGGGACAAGTTTGATGGCCCAGATTTAGGCTTATATTAATGCTGTCACTTGAAGCCCAAACCTATTAAATGAAAATAAAATTTGAAAGAAATCCCAACAACAAAATCTGCTAAGGCCCAATATGGATAAAACCCAAGTGAAAGCAACTAGGTGCATCACCTAGTTTGACCTTTTGAGCTGCTTGATGTGCACAAGCAGGTGCATCACCTATTTGAACAATGAGTGGCTGAAAATGGGCCCCATAAAGAAGGTTCTAGAGGATATTTTTGTGGTCAATAAAGCTCTATACATATCCAATATGAGTAGATATTCTTAACCCATTTTAACTCATGGATTTAGCTTAATTCTCCCATCAATGATTAGGAAAACATTGTTATTCATGCTCTAATATAACTACAAAGGCACAATATTTCTAGCAGCTACTGCTCACTTCCTTAGTTATTAAAATACCTTTCTTTCCTCTTTGGTTCAAGTGTGAAGGGAAGCTGAAGTTCTAAAAGAATTCAAGTTATAAGGAGAAGTTGCAGAAATTGAGGTAAGGTGACTGCTCCATTTTTTGTCTTCTTATGTATGAGTTAGAGTGAGGAATTAGTGGTGTGATTTCATGAAGAACTCAAGGGCGTGGTGAGTTCAATACTTGGTTGTATAATAAAGAATATTTTGGGTTGTTCTATGTATATTACTGTTGGTACATCTTGGTTGATCTTGGGAAAAAGATGTATAATGTATGTGATGGACAGAGAATGAGGGTGTGGTGATACACATTATGTTAAGGGTTGTATGAGCTCATTATCAGTCAAAGTTAGCTACTGTTTTAGAAGGCTCACGGTGTGATAGCTGCTAATTTTAGTTTACTATGATTTAAATTGCAGATTAACACCAAAAACGGGAGGCTGAATTGTGATAGTGTATCAGTCCGAGGATAAGGTATGTAAGGCAATTCGATTCTATATCCCTTTGGCATGAAATCTGACACCTGCAATTAATATTAATGAAGTGAATCTCATAAGTTCTATTCATAGAAAAGAAAACATAGTGGCAGCGTACTTTCTCAAAATTGCTAGCAATATTTTCCCCCTCTCCGTAGTGCATAAAACTACTTCATTATCCGTTCACTATTTTATACTTGTGTTATTATCCCCCATGTGCTGGTATAGAAATGGTGATTGCAAAAGCAAGTATGTGAATCTCCTCTTTGTTGTTTGAAGTCAATTAATTGTGTCATTAATCTCTTAAAGTAATGTGTTGATGTTACATAGCTCCTTATGTCATTGTTATTTCCTTGAAGTATGATTTTCATGTCTTCTATTACTGGTTGTACTTCCATATCTCCAAAATGATTGTGACCACCAAAATAACATCTCAAAAGAGTTATGTACTGATAACAACAATCTCAAAGATTAAAGAATCTAAGTGAAGAAATCTATATAATTACGGGTGGCAGCCCAGGGGCGAAAGCCTAGAATGGGTCGATCCCAACTGGTACATAAGGGTGGAAACTCAGAGGTGAAAGCCTAGCATGGACCGATCACTATTGGTATAAAAATATGGCAGCTCAGGGGCGAAAGCCTAGCATGGGCCAATCCCAAGTTGTGTAATTATGAGGACCGCATTCCAGAGGCTAATACGCCTAGTATGGGTCATCCTCTTCTACCACTGATCAGCTGGTCACTTATATCACATGTCCTACAAAGATTATAACATAGAGAAAAGTAAAGAAAAGAATGTAACTTACTTTATCTCACAAGAGTAATCAAATGTGGTCTTCTATCCTAATCTATGTACTCATATGTTGCTATTTGATTTCATTTGAGCTCTCGATATTCTATTGCCTTACATATTCAATACATCTTTTACGTACTGACATCCGTCGCGGGGGACACTGCATTTCATGCTGCAGGCACATGTAATCTAGCTAGTAGACCTCCTCAGTAGGAGCACACGAAACTCTACTATTTTTGGGTAAGCTCCAAGTTAATACGGAGCTTTATTGAGTCTTTGGTAAATTCATTTTGGTATTGTATCATAGTTAAGAATCAATGGTGTAACGTATGATAGTGTACACCCCATCAATTAATGCATATACAATATGAGAAAAGATGGACAATGTACCCGTAACCACATCCGGCGAGGCTTTTGAATTTTGTCGATCCCGTAGTGCATATGTGCGATTCTGACCTCCACTAAAACTAGCTGCTCCCCTAGATACTCAACCACGACCTTACCTATATGTAGTCCACTACCTAAAGAAGGTGTTGATGAGGTCGACACAACAACTGATCTAGTTGGTTGTGCAACGCCACCCACTCCCCTATTAGGGAAGTTTCTCATCATATGCCCTGGTGTGTCACACCAAAAACAAACATCCATCCCATACCTGCATGCACCTAGATGATTCCTCCCACATTGTTTACAAGGCTCTCGTAGAGGCCTTGATTGGATCTTGCTTCCCTGCTATTGATGACTCGCTATTTGTCAGCCTTGGCTTTCACTTATTTGCCCAAGCTGATTGCCCCTAAATCCTTAGAACCGTCGTGGAGCACTAGATTTAGAGTAGAAAGATGATGGCCTAGGTGGTCTATTAGAGAACGGAGGCGTAAACTCACCTTGGGATGGTGTAAACTGCCCCATGGATCTGGCCCTCTTAGAATTCCCTGTTTCCGGCTCTTGTGTCCTTCTTCTTTGCCTTTGATCCTTCAACTTTTGTGTAAAAGCCTGCATCCTTGATATATCCATATCTTTATTCAACGAAGAAATTGTATAGTCTCTAACCAGATATAAATCTTATCTATCCACAAATTGATAAACTCTATCCTCCATAGTAGCTACAACATTAGGAGCATAGATGGCCAAGGAATTAAATTTGAGACTATACTCTCTCACACTCATATTCCTGGTGGAGATTTAAGAACTGATCCGCACAGGCCTCTCGAAATCTCCAATGGCAGATAATGATTAAGGAATGCCTTTTCGAACTCTTTCCACGTAGCTGAAGGTGAATTTGTTCCCCTAGATTGCTTCCAAGCTTCATACCACAATATAGCCACACCCTTTAATCTGTATGCAAGTATCTCAAGTGATTTTTTATCACATACATGCATAATATCCAAAGTGCGTTTGATTTTATCAATAAAGTCTTGCAGATCTTCATTAGGATCTGAACTGGTAAATGATGGAGGGTCCAAGTTAAGAAAATCACGTATCCGTGTTCCAGCTGATCCATCTACACCACTAGTACTTGCAACTGGACTTTCTTGCCTTTGGCCATGACCAGTAACTATACGAGTCAATAATTTAACTACATTCCTCAAATCTTGCTCGGTAGCATTGATAGAGGGTTTCTGAGGTTCATCTTCCCTCCTTAGTTCTGAAAGGAAGATGGTTAACTCGTAGTGATACCATTGTTGTGCATCAAGGTATGTAAGACTATTCGATTTCCTATTTCCTTGGCATGAATCCAACAATTTTAAGCTTTCTAAGTGCTCTTGATAGTGACTGGTCCATAAATGCAGTTCGTACTCCCTTGAGAATTAAAGTGAGGACTCTACCATGAGTTTGTTACTAAATGTGCGTTTTTTCTCTACTAAGTGTTAGCATACAAGGTTTAAAATTGCTTCATTGTCAAAGTACCTCTGACACGTATTTCCCTTATATAAGTCAAAGTGATCCTAGATTACACATGGTCCATATGTTTATAGGATGGATACACAATCTGCCCATATGTTGCCAGCTTGCTTCAATAGTATATTCCATCATATATGTCATCTCTTTACATGTTCATGTGTTCCCTTTATTGATTATTACTCCCATTGTATAGACTATTATGTTGCCTCACAAGAGGTCTAATTGCGCTAATGTACATTTATATAGATGTACTTACTTGAACTATGTATCCGTCCATAAGTTGAATTTCTCCACATTCTTTCTTGGTTCCACATTCATATATACCTTTTCTTTGATATTAGTTAGTGAGTATTTGGCTATCATATAGAGTTCAAATCTCTTGGCTGAAAGTTATATCTCTTCACACCGTATGTGCTTCAATTTGAGATGTCAAAAATGCGTACTGAGTCATTAAAGAAGTATTATGCTGGTGTCACATTTGCTTTCCACGTCATTCTCATTATCGTTAGTTCATATTAGTATGTCTTTTACTACTGGTTCATAGTTCCAAATCTCAACAATGATTATAACCACCAAAACATCAATCCCAAATGAGTTACTATCAACAAAAGAACAATCTCAAAAGAGTTATGATTATCCAAAGTACAAAGTCTCAAAAGAGTTATGAACATCAAAGCAAAAATCTCAAAGATTTAAACAGAGTTCTTCCCATCCATTTTCCCCTAATCATTTTTATAAGGTCCTTCAAAACCCCTCGGCTTTACCACGTCTAGAAAACAGTATTAAAGGAATGGCAGGAAGTAAGCTCATGCAACACTCAATTAAGTGGTGTATCACACTACACTTTCATTGTTCTATCCTCTAACAAGTTTTCATGACTTCTTTACATATCCTGCCAGACCCTTTTATTTATATGATACACAAAACAATCCCTAAGCTTCACAATGTGGAAATAGCTATATGAACTCATGACTTCCGATCAACATCCTGTGAATTCCAACTAATATTTAGATTCTCAAAACAAGCTCACAATCAAAATTTAAGGGGACTCCACTCCATGTATGTCCCAACAAGCACCTCCTTCCTGAACATTCACCAAGCTCACACCATACAGAGGCAACACTCATCAGTTCATTAACACATGCAAGCTTTTATAAATAATGTAAGAACAAGAGAGGGATGGAAATTTACATAGCTTACCTTGCTAGACAGAAACCTCACTTGCCAAGACTTGGATTCTTCAAGGTTTAGGTTGTCCTCTCTAACTTACCTTGATGTTAAATCAGATTATTCATTTGAATTCCTTAAGGTGGGAGATGTTCTACCATCTTGTACTTTAAAAACACATGTTTCCTTCAGATTCTAATGGTGAAGCTGTAGAACAGAACTCTTGGAGCTTCCATGGCTTTCCTTGGGAGTAATTTCTGGTGAATAAGTAATATGAAAGAGATATGATAAGCTTGATGCTTTAGAGGCCATTTTGGACGTTTTTCCTTTAATAAATTGGGAAATAATATGGTCTTTTACTTTAAGCAAGAAGGTGCATCACCTCCTTAGTTTCTGCCATATGTTTTTAAGTAGTTGCATCAACTACTTGCTCTTTTCACTTATATTCAGTCCACTTATTCTAAGTAGGTGCATCACCTACTTTCTCCTTTAAAATTCAGTTCACTAATTCTAAGTAGGTGCATCACCTACTTGCTCCTTTTAACTTAAAATTCAGTCCACTAATTCTAAGTAGGTGCATCACCTACTTGCCCTTTTTCACTTAAAATGCAGTCCACTAATTCTAAGTAAGTGCACACCTACTTGTCACCTACTAGCATAGTTTAAGTCAAGCAAGCACCTCAATTATTTTACACCATGTTCCCCATCCTAAATTCTTTACAAGACCGTAACACTAAATACACACTTGATCACTTTGACTTTTACATCGAATACCACATTTAATATCCCGAGTTGTTGTTTTTTAAGTAGCAGTATACAAGGTGATCGAATTAAATATAAATTGATTAAAAATGAATAGAGTAATCAATTTGGTTCATATTTAAATTGAATAAAAAGACTTACCCCACTCACCTCCCACCCCATCCTACCAACACCCCCAACCCCAATATCAATGCCTCAAAAATAATATTTTATTTTACTTATTCTTAAAACAAAAATTAATGATGTGTTTGGTATGGAGGAAAATGTTTTCTTAGAAAATATTTTTATGGAAAACCAGTAAATTTTAGATTTATTATCTCATGTTTGGTTGGTGAGTAGAAGATTTTCTGAAAATGATTTTGTGTTTCATTAATGAATGAAAAATGTTGTTGAGAGACATCTTTTATTTTTACTAGAGTAAAAAATAATTTATGAAATTGAAAATAATTTTTTAAACAAAATTATTATTTTCTTGGGGTGGTGGTGGTGGGGGTGGGGTGGGGGTCATATATCCTCAAGCCATTCTTTTCATGCCCATTTTCGTATTTAGAGGCAGTTTTAAGGAATCAAGCAAACTTCTAAATTTTTCGTGTGTTATAGCCCATGGTTTGGTGCGCGACACTGTTGGGAATTAAACACACAACACACACAAATAATCTAGAGAAAAAGAGAAACGGAACGCAAACGGGACACACAAGAATTTAACGTGGTTCGGTTTCCCTACTCCACGACTGTAACAGGAGGATTTTATTTCACTTGTGCTGCTTAAGAATTACAAATACAAGGATCATATTTATAAGAAAACCAAATGGTTAACCTAGGGTTTCAGTAATGGGTCGGGCCGGCTCACAAGCCTCCACAAAGCCCAACAATCTCCCACTTGGAGGCTTGAAGAATTTCAACTGTCATCCACTTAGAACACTTGTATGTCTAGTAATCTTTTTCAACTCTCTCCTGCTACAGCGGCCTTCTCATCAGTCAACTGAAAGGCCCGTTGAAGCTCCCCGAAGCTTCAACACATCAGTCACGGCTGAAACTGCCCTTGACTCGTCCTCGGTCCCTACCGGCTCCCACTTGAGACACGAACTGCCGGATCCTAGAACTCCCTGAGAACAAACACTCTCCATACTCAGCAAGATATTTTCTGGAGACGTATCAACAGCTGGAATACTGGTTCTCTTGACCCACTGTCTTCTAGGAGCCTTGGCTGAAGCACGGCCGGTGCTCCCACTGCCACAAACGCCTCTGACTGGTCTTCCTGAACCTTTCCTTGCTCGTTCATCCTGAATCTGACCTGTGGCTCTGGGTTTCTTTCTTGCAAAGACAACCTTCTTCTGCCCACGAGATTCTGTGAACCGGACTTTGTTTTTCTTCTGAACTGGGACGGTCACTCCCTCAGACGGTAATCCGACAATATACAACGATCCTCTTTTTGTTCCACGAGCCATGACAAGATTGCCCCTCACGACCTTCCACTGCCCATTTCCGAACTTCACATGATGTCCCTGTTCATCCAACTGCCTAACAGAAATCAAACTTTTCGTCAAGCTTGGAACAACTCTGACATCCTTCAAGGTCCAGAAACCGACTGGCGTCTTCAGCACCATGTCACCCATGCCCGTAACATCAAGAGCTCTATCGTCTGCAAGCCTTACCTTTCCAAAGTCTCCAATAACCAGATTCTGCAGTGCTTCACTGCTGTGGGTAGCGTGAAAAGAAGCACCAGAATCCATGACCCAGGAATCCACATTGCTCTCCGCGCAACAGATAAACAAATCCTCGTCGGCGCTGTCTTTTGCAATGTTGACTTGTTTGTCTTTCTGGCATTGATTCCTGAAATGCCCCACCTCCTTGCAGTTCCAACATGTTACACCTGAGCCATCCCGAGCCTTCGACTGACTCCTTCTTCGGTTCCTGCTCCCACTACCTCTGTTATTTCCTCTGTCTCTGACGACGTTTAGCATATCACCTGATGATTCTCCAGAACTCCTTCTTCTGACATCCTCGCCAAGAACGAGATCACGAATCTTCTCAAAGGTGAATCCATTAGGTCCCACTGAACTGGCAACTGCTGTAACCGTTCCGGACCAACTGTCAGGCAATGATGATAACAGTAGTAAAGCTTGAACTTCATCATCGAACTTAATGCCAACTGACAAAAGTCTGGCTAAGATCGAATTCAATGAGTTGATGTGCTCGGTAACTGAACTGCCTTCCTTCATCTTTGTGTTCACCAACTCTCTAATCAGAAAAATTTTGTTTGCTGCAGATGGCTTCTCGTACATGTTAGACAAGGCTTCCAAGATGCCTTTCGCTGTCTTCTCCTTAAGAATGTTGAAAGCAACATTCTTGGTCAACGAGAGTCGGATAACTGACATAGCTTTCCGATCCAAACCTGCCCACTCTGCATCAGACAATTTTCCTGGCTTGTCACCCAACACTACGTCCAAATCTTTCTGAACCAGCAAATCTTCAATCTGCATCTTCCACCAACTGAAATCTGTACCATCGAACTTCTCAATTCGGAACTTCCCATCTTCTGCCATCTCAAAGGACTAAATGAGATACTCGGTACAACTAATTTCAGATCTTCGGCAATTCCCTTAACGGCGTTTTCTGACAGCGGGCGGCGATTTGGACGATGCTCACGATCTGGACGCTCGCGGCTGCTGCTTGAGGTTACCCACACGGTAACGGCGGCTCTCCTCCCTGCACACAGTTCTTCACACAAGAACCCTAGGTGACAATTTCTCACAGTTTGTGTTACAGTGTTGTTGAAACCTCGCTCTGATACCAATTGTTGGAATTAAACACACAACACACACAAATAATCTAGAGAAAAAGAGAAACGGAACGCAAACGGGACACACAAGAATTTAACGTGGTTCGGTTTCCCTACTCCACGACTGTAACAGGAGGATTTTATTTCACTTGTGCTGCTTAAGAATTACAAATACAAGGATCATATTTATAAGAAAACCAAATGGTTAACCTAGGGTTTCAGTAATGGGTCGGGCCGGCTCACAAGCCTCCACAAAGCCCAACAGACACACCCTTATATTTTTTTTCTTAAATTATTTTATAATGACTCCGTATTGAGTTGGGAAACCATCATATATACTCACACCATTTTTTTCAAACCCATTTCCACAATTACAGGCCCTTTTTAGGAATATCGCAAATTCCTCAGTTTTGTGTGTATGGCACCCGGCGCACCCAAATTTGTTTCTCAAAAAACTTTATCAAGACATACGTATTGAGTTTGGGAACTACAACTATCATGTATATCCATACAATTTTTCAAGCCCATTTTCGTATTTGCTAGACCTCTTTTTGAAATCGCGCAAATTCCTTTTTTTCGTGTGTATTAGCTTATAGATCTGATATTCGGAGCACCAAAAATTCTTTCCTCAATTTTTTTGAGGACGTCCATATTGAACTAGGTAATAATATTGTATACCACACCATTTTTTCACACCCATTTCCGCATTTACGTGACCTTTTATAATGATCGCATAAATTTCTAAATTTTTCGTGTGTATTAATTGCCCAAAAATTTGGTGGATGTAGCACCCACAATTTATTTTCAAAAAAACTTATGAGGACCTCTATATTGAGTTGGGGAATAATCACGTATACTCATATCATTTTTATCACGCCAATTTGCATATCTATATGCCCTTTTTTTAGGAATTGTGCAAATTCCTCAATTTCCGCGTATACTCACAACATTTTTTAATGTCTGTTTTTGCATTTACAGACCCTATTTTAGGAATTTACGCAAATTCCTCAATTTTTAGTATGTATTAGCCTATGAATTTGGCGACCCTAGCACCTAATTCTTTTTCTCAAAAAAATCATTTTTCACACCATTTTTCACGCCTATTTCCAAATCTAGACGCTCTTTTTAAGAAACGACGCAAATTCCTCAATTTTTTGTGCGTAGCCCATGATCCAACTGCCCGAAGCACCTCAATGTTTTTCTCAATAAACAATATGAGGAGTTGAGGACCTGTATATTGAGTTCTGAAACTATATATATATTAACACCATTATTTCACGCCAATTTTCACATATACATGTCCTTTTGAGGAATCGCGCAAATTCATAAATTTTTGTATGTATTAATGAGCTCATGGATATGGCGTCCGAAGCACCTCAAACTTTTTTCTCACAAAACATTATAAGAACCTTCGTATTGAGTTGAGGAACCTTCATGTATACTCACGCTATTATTTTCACGTCGTTTCTCCATCTACCTGCCCTTTTGTAGGAATCTTTCTAATTCTTCATTTTTTTCATGTGCATTAGACCACGGATCAGGCAACCGAAGCACCAAAAATATTTTTCTCAAAAAGCTTTATGGTGACCTCCGTATTGAGTTGGGAAACCATCAGATATACTCATATCATTCCTTTCATGCTCATTTCCGTATCTAGAGGTTGTTTTAAGGAATCACACAAATTCCTAAATTTTTTATGTTTAATAGCCCATAGTTTGGTGCCCGACACACCCTATATTTTTTTTTCTCAAAATATTTTATGATGACTCCGTATTGAGTTGGGAAACCATCATATATATACTCACATCATTTTTTTTAAATACATTTCCACAATTACAGACCCTTTTTAGGAATCGCGCAAAGTTCTCAGTTTTTGTGTGTACTAGCCATTGATCTGGCGGCACCCAACTTTGTTTCTGAAAACACTTTATCAAGACCTACGTATTGAGTTTTAGAACTATCACGTATATCTATACCTTTTTTTCAAGCCTATTCTCGCATTTGCTAGGCCTCTTCTTGGAATTACACAAATTCTTTAATTTTTTGTGAATTAGCTCATAAATCTGGACTTCGGAGCACCCAAAATTTTATCCTCAATTTTTTTGAGGACCTCCGTATTGAATTAGGTGACAATATTGTAAACTCACACCACATTTTCACATCCATTTCCGCATTCACAATAGTATCGCGCAAATTCCTTAATTTTTCTTATGTATTAATTAGCCCAAGGAGCATGTAACACCCAAATTTATTTTCAAAAAAAAACTTATGAGGAGCTCTATATTGAGTTGGGGAACAATCACGTATACTCACATCATTTTTATCACGCCAAATTATCTATATGCCCTTTTTTAAGAATTGCACAAATCCCTCAATTTTTCGTGTATACTAGTACATTTTTTAATTTCTATTTTTGCATCTACAGACCCTATTTTAGGAATCAAACAAATTCCTCAATTTTTAGTATGTATTAGCCTATGGATTTGGCGACCCTATCACCTAATTCTTTTTCTCTAAAACATTATGAGAACCTCTGTATTGAGTTGGCAAACCATCACGTATTCTCACACATTTTTTTTTGCCTATTTCCGCATCTAGACGCTTTTTTTTTAGAAATGACGCAAATTCCTCAATTTTTTGTGTGTATTAGCCTATGATTCAACCGCCCGGAGCACCCCTAATTTTCTTATAAATAACCATTATGAGGAGTTGAGGACCTCTATATTGAGTTCGGAAACCATCACGCATATTCACACTATTTTTTAATGCCCATTTCCACATCTACAGGCCGTTTTTAGAAACTGCACAAATTTATATTTTTTTTGTATGTATTAGCTCATTGATATGGCGATTGGAGCACCCAAACATTTTTCTCACAAAACTTTATGAGAACCTTTGTATTGAGTTAGTGAACTATCATGTATAATCATACCATTTTCACGAACATTTCATTATTTACATGTCCTTTTTGTTTTAATTGTGCGAATTCCTTAATCTTTCGTGTTTATTAGTGCATGGATCTAGCTTTCTAAGGACCTAAACTTTTTTCTCAAAAAACTTTATAAGGACCTCTGTATTAAGTTGGGGAATCATCACGTATACGCACACCATTTATTTTACGCCTATTTTTGCACCTACAGATCTTTTTTAAAGAATTAGACAAATTGTTCATTTTTTTGTGAGTTTTAGCCCATGGATCAACCAACTCAAGCACCCCAATTTTATTCTCAAAAAATATTTTGAGTTGGGGAAACATCATTATATTCAAACCATTTTATACACCCATTTCGGCATATATCAACCCTCTTTTAGAAATCATACAATTCCTCAAGCTTTTGTATGTATTAGTCCATGTATCTGGCGCCTGGAGTATCCAAAACTTTTTTCTTAAAGATGTTTATGAGGACCTTCATATTTCGTTTGAGAACCATCACGTTTACGTACACTAGTTTTTCACGCCATTTCCTTGTTCACATGCCCTTTTTATATAAATCACGTAGATTGGTCAATTTTTCGTCTATATTAGCCCATGAATATGGCGTCTTAAGAATCCAATTATTTCTCAAAATGCTTTGTGAGGACCTCCATATTATGTTGGTGAACCATCACGTACACAAAAACTATTTTTTCATGCACATTTTCGTATCTACAGGGCTTTTTTTAAAATCGCGTAAATTTTTCAATTTTCGTGTGTATTTAACACATGGATGTGGCGCTCGGAGCACTCAAAAAGATTTTCTCAAAAAAATTTATGAGAACCTCTGTATTGAAATGGGGAACCATCACATATAGTCACGTTATTTTTTTCACGTCCATTTTCGCATATACATACCATTTTTTAGGAATCGTGCAAATTTCTTATTTTTTTCGTGTGTATAAGCCCATGGATAAAGGCGCCTGGAGCACCAAAAAAATCACAAAAAAATTTATGAGGACCTTCGTATTGAGTTGGGAAATCATCATGTGTGCTAACACCATTTTTAATACCCATTTCCACATATATGGTCCCTTTTTTAGGAATCGCGCAAATTCCTCAAATTTTCATGTATATTAGCCCATTAATTTGTTCTCCAGAGCATCCAAACAAACTTTTCTTGAGAAACTTCGTAAGTACCTCTGTATTGTGGTGGGGAACCATCACGTATACTCGTACTACTTTTCACGCCTATTTCTGCATCAAAAGGTTCTCTTTTCGGAATCACCCAAATTCCTCAATTTTTCGGGAGTATTAGCACAGGAATTTGATGTCCAGATCACCCAAAAAATATTACTCACACCAATTTTTTCAAACCAATTTCCACAATTACAGACCCTTTTAAGGAATCTCGCAAATTCCTCAGTTTTGTGTGTACTAGCCATTGATATGGCACCCGACGCACCCAAATTTGTTTCTCAAAAAACATTATCAATACCTACGTAGTGAGTTTGGGAACTACAACTATCATGTATATCCATACAATTTTTCAAGCCCATTTTCGTATTTGCTGGACCTCTTTTTGAAATCGCGCAAATTCCTTATTTTTTTCGTGTGTATTAGCTCATAGATCTGGCATTCGGAGCACCCAAAATTCTTTCCTCAAATTTTTTTGAGGATGTCCATATTGAACTAGGTAATACTATTGTATACCACACCATTTTTTACACCCATTTCCCCATTTACGTGACCATTTATAGTGATCGCGTAAATTTCTAAATTTTTCATGTGTATTAATTAGCCAAAAAATTTGGCGCATGTAGCACCCAAAATTTATTTTCAAAATAATTGATGAGGACCTCTATATTGAGTTGGGGAATAATCACGTATACTCATATCATTTTTATCACCCTAATTTGCATATCTATATGCCCTTTTTTAGGAATTGTGCAAATCCCTCAATTTTTCGTGTATACTCACAACATTTTTTAATGTCTATTTTTGCATTTACAGACCCTATTTTAGGAATTTACGCAAATTTCTCAATTTTTAGTATGTATTAGCCTATGGATTTGCCAACCCTAGCACCTAATTCTTTTTCTCAAAAAAAATATTTTCACACCATTTTTTCACGCCTATTTCCAAATCTAGAAGCTCTTTTTTAGAAATGACGCAAACTCCTCAATTTTTTATGTGTAGCCCATGATCCAACTGCCCGAAGCACCCCTAATTTTTTTCTCAATAAGAGGATTTGAGGAACTCTATATTGAGTTCTGAAACTAAATATATATTAACACCATTATTTCACGCCAATTTCCACATATACATGCCCTTTTAAGGAATCACGCAAATTCATAAATTTTGTATGTATTAATGAGCTCATGGATATGGCGTCCGAAGTACCTCAAACTTTTTTCTCACAAAACTTTATAAGAACCTTCGTATTGAGTTGAGGAACCTTCACGTATACTCACACCATTTTTTTTCACGTCGTTTCTCCATCTACCTGCCCTTTTGTAGGAATCTTTCTAATTCCTCAATTTTTCATGTGCATTAGACCACAGATCAGGCAACCGAAGCACCAAAAATATTTTTCTCAAAAAGCTTTATGGTGACCTCCGTATTGAGTTGGGAAACCATCAGATATACTCATATCATTCCTTTATTGCTCATTTCCATATCTAGAGGTTGTTTTAAGGAATCACACAAATTCCTAAATTTTTTGTGTTTAATAGCCCATAGTTTGGTGCCCGACACACCCTATATTTTTTTTCTCACATATATCAACCCACTTTTAGAAACCATATAATTCCTCAAGCTTTTGTATGTATTAGTCCATGTATATGGCGCCTGGAATATCCAAAACTTTTTTCTTAAAGATATTTATGAGGACCTCCATATTGAGTTAGAGAACCATCACGTATACGTACACTAGTTTTTCACACCATTTCCTTGTTTACATGCCTTTTTTTTTATATAAATCACGTAGATTGCTCAATTTTTTGTGTATATTAGCCCATTAATCTGGCGTCTTAAGAACCCAATTCTTTTCTCAAAATGTTTTATGAGGACCTCCATATTATGTTGGCGAACCATCACGTACACACAAACTATTTTTTCATGCACATTTTCGTATCTACAGGGCTTTTTTAGAAATCGCGTAAATTTTTCAATTTTCATGTGTATTTAGCACATGGATGTGGCGCTCGAAGAACTCAAAAAACTTAATGAGAATCTCTGTATTGAAATGGGAAACCATCACATATAGTCACGTTATTTTTTTCACGTCCATTTTCTCATATACATACCATTTTTTTAGGAATCGTGCAATTTTTTTTATTTTTTTAGTGTGTATAAGCGCCTGGAGCACAAAAAAAATCTCAAAAATATTTATGAGGACCTTCGTATTGAGTTGGGGAATCATCATGTATGGTAACACTATTTTTAATACCCATTTCCACATATATGGTCCCCTTTTTAGGAATCGCGCAAATTTTTCAAATTTTCGTGTATATTAGCCCATGGATAAAGGCGTCTGGAGCACCAAAATAAATTCTAAAATAATTTTATGATGACCTCCGTATTGAGTTGGAAAACTATTGCGCATATACTCACACCATTTTTTCCATGCCCCTTTTCGTATTTAGAGGCCATCTCTTATGAATAGCGTAAATTCCTTAATTTTTCATGTGTATTAGCCCATTAATTTGGTCTCCAGAGAATCCAAAAAAACTTTTCTCGAGAAACTTCGTAAGGACCTCTGTATTGTGTTGGGGAACCATCACGTATACTCGTACTATTTTTCACGCCTATTTCTGCATCAAAAGGTTCTCTTTTCGGAATCACCCAAATTCCTCAATTTTTCGGGAGTATTAGCACAGGATTTCGATGTCCAGATCACCCAAAAAATATTTCTCAAAAAACATCATGAGATAGAAGAAAGTTTTTATTTATTTGTCTATTTTCTTATTTCATATTATTACTTTTAGCATCATGCTATTTGTACGAGATTCAAAAATTAAAGATAAGATATTGTCCACGAATCATTTTAGGAAAAAGTTTCAATGGATAACTCTACATTTATTGTTCATCTACGATGTATGGATTTTTGTTATATTTGGATCTCACTTAAAAGAACATTTATGCAAAAGAATAATTTGTTAACGTAACAAATGTAATTTTTAAATACGTCAAATTTCTAGCAAAAAAAATTCTTTTGCATGCTATTTTTATATCAACTACTATATAGATTTATATATCGACAATTATTAAAAGAAAAAAAAACATTTACTTACACTAGATTTATAGTAGTTAAAAAAGAATGTGCTCCCTGTAGGCATAAGTAACTATTACTGTACTATGAAAAACTATTGATGAAATTAATCAACACCAAAAAAAGAGAGCAAGAGAGAAAAAATCATCCGAATAGCACAGCTCTCTGCAGGTAGGCCAAAATGTTCTTGTATGTCAATCACTAACTCTGCTGTAGACCTTCAATCAGAAATCAGGCATAAGTTCTTCAAAAAGTTAGTTAGCTATTTTGTTCAAGTCAGTAGGAATGATATCCATCGATCGACAAGAGAGTTAAGAGGGAAATTTTAGCTTGTTGCTGCGTGCAGATTCAACAGAACCCATTGCTTTCGGCTCTATTTCTAATATTTATATTTAGATATACAGAATTAGGATGCACGGGAAAAAATTGATAGTAGTACTAGTTTGGACTATGTATTTTCTTCTTCTTTTTCTTTTCCTCAAGTATTTCATTCATGGCGAGGTAAAAGTCGTCACGTTTTTCACTAGGATTTTTAGAGACTGTAAAGGGAGGTCATTAAGAATGGTTTCATAGACTTCAAATAAAAATCTACAAACCATCACCATCACCAAGGATTTTATTTCTACAATTAAAAAGTCTCCTGACCTGAATGACAGTAATCAAACACACAGAGCACAAGTTGATAATGTCATAAGTTGTAGCGAATTTTAAAAAGAAATTTAAACAATTATATTTGATCTGACAAGCAACTTTGCCTTCAAACTGCTAAGCACCAGCTACAGTTAATATACATGATCAGAGAAACACGCTTGCAGCATGATGTCGCTCTCCAAACATGGCAAGTCCTACACAAAAGTATAGTTCCACAATTTAGTAACTTTGTATAACCGTATGTTATGGTCATCGATAATAAAAGGGTCAAGCGCACCAAAGGTTTGTACCTGTAAATACACAGTTTCAACAATTTCCACGATCCCCTCCAGCTGACGTCACACCAGGATTGCGAGCAAATTGCAGGATTAAGTTGCCTGAATCATGCTCATCAAGGTCGAATTTATAACCTGCAAGATTTGATTAGTTTTACTACACCATTATCCCAACAAATTTCTCTTTCATAGATCGATGTACACTAGCAAATTGTCCGACAATTTTCTGTCAAGCATTCATGAAATGACGAGTCAAAAGCACATGTAGAGCAGCTTCCACATGTCCTTCAACTTGTACGAAAGTTTAAAGACCAAAATTTTAGAATATTCACACAACATTGATTTTGTTTAGTACTCTGATTAATTATAAATTGAGCATTCATAGTTATGAGGTAGAAAAAAGAGAGTGTGAAGCTCACCTTGTAAGGCATCCATTGCAGCAGCTGCATGAAGCGGACTCACAAAATCAACAAAGCAATGAATCAAGGTATTGACTCCAGGCTGCATATATTATTAATTAAGTTGATAATCCAAAATAACAGTAGACAAAATTTTTAATTAGTAGATGATGATGTGAAACGTATATATTCTTACATATATTGATGGTTCTGGTACGAGCCTAACTTCTTTGTAACCTCCAAAATGGCGGAATATGTCTGCAAAAACTAAAGTAAAGGGAAAAACTAGAATGGGCCATAAATAAAACAATAAGCTAATTTCCTCACAAGAAAAGGATACGTGCCACCTCTCTTGTTGTACAGTCCTCAGGCAAACCCTCTACATACAATGTACTGCTAGCATTTGGAGGAAGGATATCTTCTGGTACCCTTCCAACATCCTCAATGCCCATAATTACACTAAGTATGGACTCATGTGACAAAATTTCCTGGATATTTTACCACTATATATATTAGACCTATATATACCGTATTACGTACGGAACCAACCTTAAAAAGGAATATAAAAACTAAGTACCCCAGTACGGAGGTAGTGTTCATAGGATGCTTCGATACAAGCTGTGCTTCTCAATCTCATCATTCCCCATTCATTATCACTGTCATAATAGAAAGGACTACCTGGAGCTTCTAAAAAGGGAAAAATCAGCACAAACAAATATCATTTAACACTGAAATCAAACAAGATAAGAATTAGTAAAATTAAGTGCAACAAATATTAGCATCAACTAAGATAACCAAATAAGGTTTTGTATGTGTATTAAAAGAATTCCTAAATATTTATATGCATATAAATTTATGATTGTAAGCTTATTATTCATTTTTAGTGCTTTTCATGATCTAGACCCCTCTCTCTCTCTCTCTCTCTTTCTTTTGATTTTTTTAAAATATATTTTTCATTACTTTTAATATAATTACTGTTATGCTACAAAGAGAAGAAGATAATAATAGATTTTTGTTATCTAACTTAGGTAGTTAATTAACTTTGTTAAATTTGAGTTGTATTCACAAGTGAAGATAATAGTTTGACATAAATTATATACTAAATTCGTATTATATAATAATTGAATTATTTTACTTGAAATTTAGTGCAATAAATTAAAGTTGTTAACCAACTTCAAGAATAATTCTCATGAAAATACATGAGTTGTAATCAGTGGTGGATGCAGAATTTTAACTAAATGGGTTCGAAAAACAAAAATTCAGTGCATGAAATTTGAACTTGAAAGCTCAAGATAAATTTTAAATCCCTAAATCATGAGTCAACCTCCAATCTTGTGTTTAGACGATTAAAAATAAATCTATATATATATATATATATATATATATATATATATAGATATACACCCTGGAAAAACTCCTAGATCAACCCTTGGATTGCTAAAGTCTCTATTTTAATATTGATTTTTTTTGTGATACATATATTTGCTTATATGTACTGTCATTGTAGAAGGTCTATTTTAGTCTTTCTATAAAGTGTGTGCTAGTCTTTCTTTCTTTATAAAGTGTGCTCCACTTTGGGGAAGCAAACACTTCGCTTCACTCAAAGTGAAGCAAGACATTGTTGATTTTTTTGCTTCATGATCCCTTCAAGACTAGTTCTAACTACCTAGCCATAATTTGAACTCTCTTGGACTATCGTCTTTTATCATCATCTGCCCATGATGATCGAAATCATTTCCTAGCTATCTTGCAGCACATCAGGGGCTGATGTGAACTGTTTATGATGCAGAAATTCCTCTTTTTAGCTAGTTTTACACTGACTGTCAGCCTCAATTAGATACTATAGATTCACCACTACTAAATAAGGCCTTACACCAAAAGGTTCATCTAATGTATAAAAGCTACAAAAATAGCTCTAATATTGAGCCCAAAAAAATTGCATTGCCCTATTCACGCGGACTACAAACATATGCTACAACTTTTTTTTATTTCCTCCACTTACTTCAGTAATACCAAAGACTTTCTTGATGAGTATACAGGACATTCTTGGTGAGTATTCTCAATTCCTATCATAACTATATTACACCAACCACAGCAAAAAGCATACAAATTAAGTTTTTAATTGAAAAGACAAATGAACAAACTCTATTTTCGACAAGCCATAAAATTTAATTTTTGACTGATTTAATAAACCCCAGTATCTATAACTCATAACAATTCAGTTTCTGACTAAAAAGTATATGAATAAATCCCAGTTTCTACAAGTCATAAAAATTAAATTCTTCACTAAAAAATAAATGTAAAACCCTAATTTCTACAGATCCACCCTATTGAGCAAAAAATATGTTGAAATCTTAAATTGTCTCTTCTTTCTCGATAGGATTTTAAAAGATACAGAGTTGATTTGATACCATATTCGTTGAGAGGGATTTCCGCGAGGAGAGGAGTAAGATCCGGCGACATGACTTCCAGCTGCACAGTGTTGGTGTCCTTCCGGTAAGCACCCACCGCCATATGTTAGTCCACCAGAGAGAAAATGAGTTTCCACTAAAATTGAAAGAGAAAGGAAAAGGGAAAGAGTATTTGGCTGGACGTAGTTCAGGATCGATGTAATTGAGGAGTACTCATTATTTAAGGAAAGACAAAAAAATGCATTGTAAAGAAAGATCCGCCCAAGTACAATGATGAATTTACTTAAAATGAAAATCTTTTATATTAACTAATGGTAGAAGTATCACATGTTGCCAAGTGGCAGCCCTAATGTTAACAAAATTGGCGATGATTGTCTAATTAAAAAATTATGCATAATACACTTTGTAAATAGAAAAAAATCTTTATTTTTTTACTTTTTTATTTCATATTATTACTTTTAGCTTAATGTTATTAACATGCGATTCAAAGATTAAAAATAAAACATTTTCACAAAATCATTTTACAAAAAAGATTGAATGAATAACTCTCCATTACTTATTTTTAATATATGTATAAATTTCTTTTTACACTAATCATTTCAGGAAAAAAATGACTAACCATCCATTACTCATCTCTAATATATGAATTGTTTTCACTACTTTTATTATATTTGAACATGCCAAAGAAAATTTATGTAAATTAAATGGTCTGTAAATGTAACAAAGCTAATTTTTTAAATAAGTCAACTCCTAGCAAAAAAATTCTTTTGTTGACTATTCATATATTAGTTGCTATAGAGATTCTATCCACAAATATTTTTTTAAAAATGTTTTTGATTACACTAGTTTAATAATAGTTCTTCTATTTTTGGAAGATGATAAACTTATTTGAAGAACCTATGGATGAGATATATAAAAATTAGCTAAAGCTTATTATTCATTTGTCATAAACTATTAAAATACTTAAATTATGGGTCAATAGTTAGTTAAATAGCAATTTTCAATAGATTATATTATTTCACAATGCAAATTATGTAACCAACCACCATGTTACATGACAAAGAGAAAAATATATGAGCACCCACCAATGATATACCTTCACTTTCTATAAATTTAATGAATTTAAGGAGAGAATAGAAAACCTAATGTCTTCTCTTATAGGCGAAGCTAAATAAAGAATTCACTCAAAATGAAAACTTGTTTATATACGAGAGATTTAATTTGTTCAACTCAATCTAAAATTACTTATAAATAACTAATTATTAAAAACACAAAAAAAAAATACTCCTATGGTGCAAGGTTTATTTATTAAAAAGTACTTTTAGGTTCTTAGAAACTATAAAATTGCTTAACGTTCATACATATAATTACTAAGGTTGCTCATGTTCTTACCTGTTGTTAGTTTTAGCATAGGTTCTGTTAAAACTATCTTAGCAGTAGTCATATGCAGATGCTGATATATGTTCAACCACGCTGGGCTAAAGAGTGGCCTCTGGGCAACACATGTATTATTTTGATCTACAGCCCACCAAAGATTAAACTAGAATTGGCAGGGGCCGCGCGAACGCAAGCCTCTTCAGCAACAAATTATGACGTAGGCTCGACCACTTGAGTCGACCTTAGGAAAGTACCCCTCCAAAGTGTAATAGAGGTGATAAGCCTAGGCCATGGGCCTTCATGATCAACCATTGACCCCGTCCAGGTAAGTATGTTATTTTATCCTACTTGGCCCAATATTATACCTCCTCCTTCTGTCTCCATCTTCCCTATTTGTCGATGTGGGATAACTGGATTCTTCTGTATATATATCAAAATTTTCATCGTTGAAATAGATTAGTTACTTAAAAAACAAAATTGTAGTCTTAGACAACAATAAGATATAAATACACTTTAAAATACGAACTACTATAAGTACGGATTACAAAATATAAGTGCTTGATGATTCTGTTAGATTTTATTTGCCCTGATTTCTTACCATAAACAGGTTTTCCTTTTAGAAATAGGTTTTGGATTGACTAATCCTTTTTCTGGTAGAAAAAGGTTTAGGACTCTATAAATAGATGCATGTTCCTTCTAACTTAATCAACATTCACAATGTAGTCTAAGGGCTTTGAGAGTTTTGGTTAGGGAGATAATTTAAGGGTCACAAGCTTGATATGTTATCACTTGTGCGAACCTCCCATGTATCTTTGTGTCTTTTTGGTGTATTTCACGTTGTCTTCTTACTCGTGCTCTTTCGAGGTTTGCTTTGCTAGCTTCCGCATTTACACCTGCTTATTTTCGATCCTAACATATTCGTGCTCCCAAACAATTATTATTTCCTCTCATGTTTGTAAATTTGATTCAATTAAGGCTTGTCGAATTTCATAATGACTTATTTTTAACTGATTTATATATGAACATAGGATTAGAAAGTCTAATGAGTTCTTCAAGGTTTTGCACAAACTTGACCTGTATAGTTTAAGTCTTCAATTAAAACTACTCTTTTTAACAAAATTTTGCATTGCATATTCTTTATATTAAATTGCAATGTTGTTAAAGCATCTCTATTAATCCCATGTTTTATTTTAAGGAAATCACATTTGAGAAAGTAAATAGTTTCTAGATAACCAAAAGAAAGTATAAGATATTAATATGATAGATGATAAAGGAAATTAGATATGGTCATATTTTCTTTTGATTGAGTTGGAAAATCATCACATATACTCACATCTTTTTTTTACACGTATTTTCGTATTTACATGTCCTTTTAGAAATCGTATAAATTTCTCAATTTTTCGTGTGTATTAGCCCATTGATCTGACACTTAGAGCACCTAGAATCTTCTTTTCTCAAAATAATTTATTAGCACCTCCGTATTGAGGGGTAAACTATCACTTATACTCACACAAATTTTTCATGTCTATTTTTGAATCTACAAGCCTTTTTTTGGGAATCACGTGAATTAGTCAATTTTTTGTGTGAATTAGCCCATGGATCTGACGCCCGAAGCACCCAATTTTTTTTTACCAAAAAGCATTATGATGACATCTATATTGAGTTGGGGAACACTCACGTATGTACTCACACCATTTTTTCATGCCCATTTTTGCATCTACAAGCCATTTTAAGGAATCACACAAATTTCTCAATTTTTCATGTGGATTAGCCAACGATTCTGGCGCCCAGAGAACCAATGATTTTATTCTAAAAAAATTATGAGGACCTACTTATTGATTCGAGGAACCAACAGCTATACTCAAACCATATTTTCAAGATCATTTCCGCATCTACAGACCCCTTTTTTAGGAATTGCACGTATACTCAATTTTTCGTGTGTATTAGCCAATGGATCTAGCGCCAAATGCACCCAAAAAAAGTTTTCTAAAAAATATTATGAAGACCTCCGTATTAAGTTTGGGAAACATTACATAGATTCACACCAAATTTTTTTCACGTCCATGTCATCATTTACAGACCCTTTTAAGGAATCACGCAAATTTCTCAATTTTTCATTTATATTAGCTTATGGATCTGGCGTCGAGAGCACCCAAATGTTTTTGTCAAAAAACTTTAAGAGAAACCCGTATGGAGTAGGAGAAACATCATGTATACTCATAACATTTTTTCATGCCCAGTTCCGCATCTACAGGCGCTTATTTGGGAATCATATAAATCCCTCAATATTACGTGTGTATTAGTCTATTGATCTAGTGCCTGGAGCACCCATTTTTTCCCCAAAAACATTATAAGGATCTTTAAATTGAGTTTGGAAAAATCATTTATACTCGTACTATTGTTTTTAAGTTCAGATTCGCATTTACAGGCCCTTAATATATGAATTGTGCAATTTTTTTAATATTTCGTGTTTATTAGCCAATGGATCTGGCGGCAGTAGCAACCAAAAATTTATTTTCAAAAATTTTTATGAGGACCTCTGTATTGAGTTTGGGGATTATTAAATATACTTGCATCATTGGTTTTACACTCATTTTTGCATTTACATGTACTTTTTTGGAAAACGCGCAAAAGACTCAATTTACTAGCGCCTAAAGCGCCAAAATATTTTTTTCTCAAAATAACTTATGAGGACATCCTTATTAAGTTAGAAAATCATCACGTATACTCACAAAAATTTTTATGTCCATTTACGCATGTACAAGCTCTCTTAAGAATCACACAAATTACTTAATTTTTCATGCATATTACACTTGGAGCACCCAAAAAAATTTTCTATTAAAAAACTTTATGAGTACCTCCATTATTGACTTGGAACAATCACATATAGTCGCACTAATTTTTTAACACCCATTTCTGCATCTACACAACGTTTAGTAGGTATCACGCAAATTTCTCAATTTTTTATATGTATTAGCGCACAGTTCTGGCGCCCGGAGCATCCAAAGTTTTTATTTTCAAAAAAACTTTAGTAGGACGTCATTAGTGAGTTGGGGAACCATCACGTATGCTCACACCATTTTTCAAGCTCATCTTCGCATTTATAGGGCTTTTTTAGGAATTGCACAAATTATTTTTCGTGTGTATTAGACCACACATCTACCGTCTGGAGCATCCAAATTAATTTTGTTCAAAAAAACTTTATGAGGACCTATTGAGTAACCATCATGCATACTTACATCATTTTTCATGTCCAATTCTACATCTAGAAGCCCTTGTTTAGGTATTAACATATGGATCTAGTGCCTAGAGCACCCAAATTTTTTTTTCACAAAAACTTTATGAGGACCTCCGTACTGAGTTGGGAAACAATCATATATACTCGCACTTGTTATTTCACTACATCTTTAGGCCCTTTTTAGGAATCGCCTAAATTCCTTAATTTTTTGTGTGTATTAGCCAATGGATCAAGGGCCTGGAAAACCAAACAATTTCCTCATATTTTATGAGGAACTCCTTAAAAAATGTGTAAATATTTTGTATTTACAGAACTCTTTTTTTAGGATTTGCTCAAATTCCTAAATTTTTCGTGTGTATAATCCCATGGATTTAGCGCCCAGAGCACCCAAATTTTTTTCTAAAAAAACATTATGAGGACCTTCTTATTGAGTTGGGGAACCATCACATATACTTGCACCAATTTTTTCACGTCCATTTATGAATTTATAGGTCCTTTTTTAGAAGTCGCATAAATTCCTAGATTTTCCTATGTATAATCCCATTGATCTGGAGCCTGAATCACCCAAATTGTCTTTCTCAAGAAAATTTATGAGGACCTACATATTGATTTGGGGAACCATCACTTATACTTACACTATTCTTTCACGCCAATTTCTTCATCTACAGGCCCATTTTTAAAATCGCACAGATTCCTCAATTTTGTGTGTGTATTAGCCCGTGTATCTGACGCCCGAAGCACTCAAATTATTTTTCTTAAAAAACATTATGAAGACCTTAGTATTGGGTTTGGGAACAATCACGTATACCCACAACATCTCTTTCACGCATATTTCCATATCTAGAGGCCCTTTTATTGGAATCATGCAAATTTCTCAATTTTTCGTGGGTATTAGCTCACGGATATGGCGCCTAGAGCGTCAAATTTTTTTCTTAAAAAACATTATTAGGACCTCTGTATTGAGTTGTGAAACAATCACGTATACTCACACCATATTTTGAAGCTCATTTTCAAATTTACATGCCTTTTTTAGAAATCGCATAAATTCATCCATTTTTCATGTGTATTATCCCATGGATCTGACTCACAAAGCACCTAAAATTGTTTTTTCAAAATAATTTATGGGTACATACGTATTGATTAACCATCATGTATATTCACACAATTTTTTTCATGTCCATTTCTTCAACTACTGGCACTTTTTTAGTAATTGCATAAATTCCTCAATTTATGGTTTGTATTAGCAAATGGGTGTGGCGCTTGGAGCACCCAAACTTTTTTTCCAAAAAAGATTATGAGTACCTCTGTATTGAGTTGGGGAACCATCATGTATAATCACACTAAATTTTTCATGCCCATTTCTGCATCTACAAGCCTTTTATTCAAAATCGAGCAAATTCATCAATTTTTTGCGTTTATAAGCCCATGGATATTGCGCTAGGATCTCCAATATTTTTTTCTCAAATAACTTTATCAGGATCTCCGTATTGAGTTGGGGAACCATCATGTATACTCACACTATTTGGTTTCACGCCTATTCAGCATTTGATGGACCTTTTTTGGAATCGCGGAAATTTCTAAATTTTTGAGTGTATTAGCTCATGGATAGTGTCCGAAGCACCCAAATTTTTTCTCAAAAAAAATTATGAGGAAGTCTGTGTTGATTTGAGGAACCATAACGTACTCTCACACTAATTTATTTTCACGTCCATTTCCACTTTTAGAGGATCTTTTGGAATCTCACAAATTCCTATATTTTTTGGTGTATTAGCCCATTAATCTGGGGCACAAAACATTCAAATAATTTTTCCTCAAAAAGATTTATGAGGACTTTCCTATTGAAACGGGGAACCGTCACGTATATTCAAATCATTTTTCACACCCATTTCAGCATCTAGAGGCCCATTTTTAGGAGTTACGCAAATTACTCAACTTTTTGTGTGTATTAACCCATGGATATGGGGACCGAAACACTAATTTTTTTCTCAATAAACTTTATAAGGACTTTCATATTAAGTAGGGGACCATCATACATAGTCACACTTTTTTTTCACTCTTATTTTCGCATCTACATGTCATTTTTAAGAATTGCGTAAATCCCTCAATTTTTCATATGTATTAGCCCATGGATATGGTGCCCGGAGCACCCAAATTTTTTTATCCAAAAGTTTGTAAGGACCAAATTAGGGAACCATCATGTATACCTACATCATTTTTTCATGTCCATTCATATGCCTTTTTTTAAGAATCACGCAAATTACTCAATCTTTCGTGTGTATAAATTAGCCCAAAAATGTGGCTCCCAAAGCACTCAAAATTTTTTATTAAAAATTTTATGAGGACCTCCGTAGTGAGTTGAGGAACCATCAAGTATACTCATACAATTTTTAAATCTACTTTCCCTTTTTAGGAATTGAACAAATTCTTTAATTTTTTGTGTGTATTAGCCATGGATTTGGCGCCCCGGAGCACCCAAAATTATTTGGTCAAACAATTTATGAGGACCTCTATATTGAGTTGGAGAACTATCACATATACTCATACCTTTTTTTCACGCTCATTTCTGCATTTAGAGGCCTTTTTTAGGAATCGCGCAAATTCTCGATTTTTCGTATGTATTAACCCATAGATCTGGTGGCGGTAGCACCCTAAATTTATTATGAAAATACTTTATGAGGATCTCTATATATAGTTGTGGAGCATTCATGTATACTTAAACCATTTTTCACGCCCATTCCCGCATATACAGACACATTTTAGGAATTTCTCAATTTTTCATGTGTAAAACCATGAATTTGGCACTCGGAGCACCCAATTCTTTTCTCAGAAAACTTAAGGAGGACCTCCATTTTGATTTGGGGAACCATCACGTATACTCACACCATTTTTCACGTCCATTACCTCATCCAGAGGCTCTTTTTTAGGATTCGTTCAAATTCCTCAATTATCGTGTGTATTAGCCCATGGATCTGATGCTAGTAGCATCCAAAAGCTTTTTCTCAAATACTCTATGAGGATCTCCGTTTTGAGCTGGATAACCATCAAGTATACTCCCATTTCCACATCTACACGCTTTTTTTTGGAATTACGCAAATTCCTTAATTTTTCGTGTGTATTAGCTCATAGATTTGGAGCGCAGAACAC
Organism: Solanum chilense; assembly: GCA_032847665.1. Classification (NCBI taxonomy): domain Eukaryota; kingdom Viridiplantae; phylum Streptophyta; class Magnoliopsida; order Solanales; family Solanaceae; genus Solanum; species Solanum chilense. The sequence goes on along the minus strand of CM064968.1, from coordinate 39,063,467 downwards.
CCTAAATACTTTTTATCTAAAAACTTTATGAGGACCTCTGTATTGAGTTGGGTAACCATCATGTATACTTACACCAATTTTTTCACGCCCATTTCCGCATCTACTAGCCCTTTTTAGGATTTGCGGAAATTAGTCAGGTTCTCGTTTGTATTGGCCTATGGTTCTGGCCTTCGGAGTACCTAAATATTTTTTGTCAAAAAAATTTATGAGTACTTCCATATTGATATTGAGTTTAAGGAATCATTACGTATTCTCGTACCATTTTCTTCACGCCAATTTCCGCATCTAGAAGCCATTTTTAAAAATCGCATAAATTTCTTAATTTTTCGTGTGTATTATCAAATAGATCTACCGACTGGAGCACCTTAAATATGTTTATCCAAAAAATGTTATAAGGACCTACGCATTGAGTTGGAAATTATCACGTATACGCACACCTTTCTTTTCACGTGTTTCTCCATCTACATGTGGGAATCTTTCAAATTTCTCAATTTTTCATGTGCATTAGACCACAGATCAGGGAATCAAAGCACCAAAAATATTTTTCTCAAAGAATATTATTGGGACCTCCGTATTGAGTTGGGAAACCATCATATATCCTCAAACCATTCTTTTCATGCCCATTTTCGTATTTAGAGGCAGTTTTAAGGAATCACGCAAACTTCTAAATTTTTCGTGTGTAATAGCCCATGGTTTGGTGCACAACACACCCTATATTTTTTTCTTAGATTATTTTATAATGACTCCATATTGAGTTGGGAAACCATCATATATATACTCACACCATTTTTTTCAAACCCATTTCCACAATCACAGGTCCTTTTTAGGAATCTCGCAAATTCCTTAGTTTTGTGTGTACTAGCCATTGATAAGGCACCCGACGCACCCAAATTTGTTTCTCAAAAAACTTTATCAAGACCTACGTATTGAGTTTGGGAACTAAAACTATCATGTATATCCATACAATTTTTCAAGCCCATTTTCGTATTTGCTAGACCTTTTTTTGAAATCGCGTAAATTCCTTATTTTTTCGTGTGTATTAGCTCATAGATCTTGCATTCGGAGCACCCAAAATTCTTTCCTCAAACTTTTTTTGAGGACCTCCATATTGAACTAGGTAATAATATGTATACCACACCATTTTTTCACACCCATTTTCCCATTTACGTGACCATTTATAGTGATCACGTAAATTTCTAAATTTTTCGTGTGTATTAATTAGCCCAAAAATTTGGCACATGTAGCACCCAAAATTTATTTTCAAAAAAACTTATGAGGACCTCTATATTGAGTTGGTAAACCATCAGATATACTCATATCATTCCTTTCATGCTCATTTCCGTATCTAGAGGCCGTTTTAAGGAATCACACAGATTCCTAAATTTTTTGTGTTTAATAGCCTATAGTTTGGTGCCCGACACACCCTATATTTTTTTTCTCAAAATATTTTATGATGACTCCGTATTGAGTTGGAAACCATCATATATATATATACTCACATCATTTTTTTTCATATCCATTTCCACAATTACAGACCCTTTTTAGGAATCGCGCAAAGTTCTCAGTTTTTGTGTGTACTAGCCATTGATCTGGCGCCTGGAGCACCCAAATTTGTTTCTAAAAACACTTTATCAAGACCTACGTATTGAGTTTGAGAACTATCACGTATATCCATACCTTTTTTCAAGCCTATTCTCGCATTTGCTAGACCTCTTCTTGGAATTGCACAAATTCTTTAATTTTTTGTGTGTATTAGCTCATAAATTTGGAATTCGGAGCACACAAAATTTTATCCTCAAATTTTTTTGAGGACCTCCGTATTGAATTAGGTGACAATATTGTAAACTCACACCATATTTTCACATCCATTTCCGCATTCACAATAGTATCGCGCAAATTCCTTAATTTTTCGTATGTATTAATTAGCCCAAGGAGCATGTAACACCCAAAATTTATTTTCAAAAAAAAAAAAACTTATGACGAGCTCTATATTGAGTTGGGGAACAATCACTTATACTCACATCATTTTTATCACGCCAAATTATCTATATGCCATTTTTTAAGAATTGCGCAAATCCCTCAATTTTTCGTGTATACTCACTACTTTTTTTAATTTCTATTTTTACATCTACAGACCCTATTTTAGGAATCAAACAAATTCATCAATTTTTAGTGTATATTAGCCTATGGATTTGGCAACCCTATCACTTAATTCTTTTTCTCAAAAACATTATGAGAACCTCTGTATTGAGTTGGCAAACCATCACGTATTCTCACACATTTTTTTGCCTATTTCCGCATCTAGACACTTTTTTTAGAAATGGCGCAAATTCCTCAATTTTTTTGTCTGTATTAGCCTATGATTCAACCGCCCGGAGCACCCCTAATTTTCTTATAAATAACCATTGTGAGGAGTTGAGGACCACTATATTGAGTTCAGAAACCATCACGTATATTCACACTATTTTTAATGCCCATTTCCACATCTACAGGCCGTTTTTAGGAACTGCGCAAATTTATATTTTTTTTGTATGTATTAGCTCATGGATATGGCGATTGGAGCACCCAAACATTTTTCTCACAAAACTTTATGAGAACCTTTGTATTGAGTTAGTGAACTATCATGTATACTCATACCATTTTTCACGCACATTTCATTATTTACATGTCCTTTTTGTTTTAATTGTGCAAATTCCTTAATCTTTCCTGTTTATTAGTGCATGGATCTAGCTTTCTAAGGACCTAAACTTTTTTCTCAAAAAACTTTATAAGGACCTCTGTATTAAGTTGGGGAATCATCACATATACGCACACCATTTATTTTACGCCTATTTTTGCATCTACAGATCTTTTTTAAAGAATCAGACAAATTGTTCAATTTTTTGTGAGTTTTAGCCCATGGATCAACCGACTCAAGCACCCCAAATTTATTCTCAAAAAATATTTTGAGTTGGGGAAACATCATTATATTCAAACCATTTTATACACCCGTTTCGGCATATATCAACCCTCTTTTAGAAATCATACAATTCCTCAAGCTTTTTTATGTATTAGTCCATGTATCTGGCGCCTGGAGTATCCAAAACTTTTTTCTTAAAGATATTTATGAGGACCTCCATATTGAGTTGGAGAACCATCATGTATACGTACACTAGTTTTTCACGCCATTTCCTTGTTCACATGCCCTTTTTATATAAAGCACGTAGATTGCACAATTTTTCGTATATATTAGCCCATGAATATGGCGTCTTAAGAACCCAATTCTTTTCTCAAAATGCTTTATGAGGACCTCCATATTATTTTGGCGAACCATCACGTACACACAAACTATTTTTTCATGCACATTTTCGTATCTACAGGGTTTTTTAAAAAACCGCGTAAATTTTTCAATTTTCGTGTGTATTTATTTAGCACGTGGATGTGGCGCTCGGAGCACTCAAAAAGATTTTCTCAAAAAACTTTATGAGAACCTCTGTATTGAGATGGGGAACCATCACATATAGTCACGTTATTTTTTTCACGTCCATTTTCGCATATACATACCATTTTTTTAGGAATTGTGCAAATTTCTTATTTTTTTTGTGTGTATACGCCCATGGATAAAGGCGCCTGGAGCACCAAAAAAATCCCAAAAAAATTTATGAGGACCTTCGTATTGAGTTGGGGAATCATCATGTGTGCTAACACCATTTTTAATACCCATTTCCACATATATGGTCCCTTTTTTAGGAATCGCACAAATTCCTCAAATTTTCATGTATATTCCCTTTTTTAGGAATTGCGCAAATTCCTCAAATTAGCCTATTAATTTGGTCTCCAGAGCATCCAAACAAACTTTTGTTGAGAAACTTCGTAAGGACCTCTGTATTGTGTTGGGGAACCATCACGTATACTCGTACTATTTTTCACGCCTATTTCTTCATCAAAAGGTTCTCTTTTTGGAATCACCCAAATTCCTCAATTTTTCGAAAGTATTAGCATAGGAATTTGATGTCCAGATCGCCCAAAAAATATTTCTCAAAAAACATCATGAGATAGAAGAAAATTTTTATTTATTTGTCTATTTTCTTATTTCATATTATTACTTTTAGCATCATGCTATTTGTACGAGATTCAAAAATTAAAGATAAGATATTGTCCACGAATCATTTTAGGAAAAAGTTTCAATGGATAACTCTACATTTATTGTTCATCTACGATGTATGGATTTTTGTTATATTTGGATCTCACTTAAAAGAATATTTATGCAAAAGAATAATTTGTTAACGTAACAAATGTAATTTTTAAATACGTCAAATTTCTAGCAAAAAAATAATTCTCTTGCATGCTATTTTTATATCAACTACTATATAGATTTATATATCGACAATTATTAAAAGAATAAAAAACCATTAACTTACAGTAGATTTATAGTAGTTCAAAAAGAATGTGCTCCCTGTAGGCATAAGTAACTATTACTGTACTTTGAAAAACTATTGATTAAATTAATCAACACCAGAAAAAGAGAGCAAGAGAGAAAAATTCATCCGAATAGCACAGCTCTTTGCAGGTAGGCCAAAATGTTCTTGTATGTCAATCACTAACTCTGCTATAGACCTTCAATCAGAAATCAGGCATAAGTTCTTCAAAAAGTTAGTTAGCTATTTTGTTCAAGTCAGTCGGAATGATATCCATCAATCGACAAGAGAGTTAAGAGGGAAATTTTAGCTTGTTGCTGCGTGCAGATTCAACAGAACCCATTGCTTTCGGCTCTATTTCTAATATTTATATTTAGATATACAGAATTAGGATGCATGGGAAAAAATAGATAGTAGTACTAGTTTGGACTATGTATTTTCTTCTTCTTTTTCTTTTCCTCAAGTATTTCCTTCATGGCGAGGTAAAAGTCGTCACATTTTTCACTAGGATTTTTAGAGACTGTAAACGGAGGTCATTAAGAATGGTTTCATAGACTTCAAATAAAAATCTACAAACCATCACCATCACCAAGGATTTTATTTCTACAATTAAAAAGTCTCCTGACCTGAATGACAGTAATCAAACACTAAACAACAGAGCACAAGTTGATAATGTCATAAGTTGTAGCGAATTTTAAAAAGAAATTTACACAATTATATTTGATCTGACAAGCAACTTTGTCTTCAAACTGCTAAGCACCAGCTACAGTTAATATACATGATCAGAGACACACGCTTGCAGCATGATGTCGCTCTCCAAACATGGCAAGTCCTACACAAAAGTATAGTTCCACAATTTAGTAACTTTGTATAACCGTATGTTATGGTCATCGATAATAAAAGGGTCAAGCGCACCAAAGGTTTGTACCTGTAAATACACAGTTTCAACAATTTCCACAATCCCCTCCAGCTGACGTCACACCAGGATTGCGAGCAAATTGCAGGATAAAGTTGCCTGAATCATGCTCATCAAGGTCGAATTTATAACCTGCAAGATTTGATTAGTTTTACTACACCATTATCCCAACAAATTTCTCTTTCATAGATCGATGTACACTAGCAAATTGTCTGACAATTTTCTGTCAAGCATTCATGAAATGACGAGTCAAAAGCACATGTAGAGCAGCTTCCACATGTCCTTCAACTTGTACGAAAGTTTAAGACCAAAATTTTAGAATATTCACACAACATTGATTTTGTTTAGTACTCTGATTAATTATAAATTGAGCATTCATAATTATGAGGTAGAAAAAAGAGAGTGTGAAGCTCACCTTGTAAGGCATCCATTGCAGCAGCTGCATGAAGCGGACTCACAAAATCAACAAAGCAATGAATCAAGGTGTTGACTCCAGGCTGCATATATAATTAATTAAGTTGATAATCCAAATAACAGTAGACAGAATTTTTAATTAGTAGATGATGATGTGAAACGTATATATTCTTACATATATTGATGGTTCTGGTACGAGCCTAACTTCTTTGTAACCTCCAAAATGGCGGAATATGTCTGCAAAAACTGAAGTAAAGGGAAAAACTAGAATGGGCCATAAATAAAACAATAAGCTAATTTCCACACAAGAAAAGGATACGTGCCACCTCTCTTGTTGTACAGTCCTCAGGCAAACCCTCTACATACAATGTACTGCTAGCATTTGGAGGAAGGATATCTTCTGGTACCATTCCAACATCCTCAATGCCCATAATTACACTAAGTATGGACTCATGGGACAAAATTTCCTGGATATTTTACCATTATATATATTAACCTATATATACCGTAGTACGTACGGAACCAACCTTAAAAAGGAATATAAAAACTAAGTACCCCAGTACGGAGGTAGTGTTCATAGGATGCTTCGATACAAGCTGTGCTTCTCAATCTCATCATTCCCCATTCATCATCACTGTCATAATAGAAAGGACTACCTGGAGCTTCTAAAAAGGGAAAAATCAGCACAAACAAATATCATTTAACACTGAAACCAAACAAGATAAGAATTAGTAAAATTAAGTGCAACAAATATTAGCATCAACCTAAGATAACCAAATAAGGTTTTGTATGTGTATTAAAAGAATTCCTAAATATTTATATGCATATAAATTTATGATTCTAAGCTTATTATTCATTTTTAGTGCTTTTCATGATCTAGACCCCTCTCTCTCTCTCTCTCTCTCTCTCTTTCTTTTGATTTTTTTTTTAAATATATTTTTCATTACTTTTAATATAATTACTGTTATGCTACAAAGAGAAAAAGATAATAATAGATTTTTGTTATCTAACTTAGGTAGTTAATTAACTTTGTTAAATTTGAGTTGTATTCACAAGTGAAGATAATAGTTTGACATAAATTATATACTAAATTCGTATTATATAATAATTGAATTATTTTACTTGAAATTTAGTGCAATAAATTAAAGTTGTTAACCAACTAGAATAATTCTCATGAAAATACATGAGTTGTAATCAGTGGTGGATGCATAATTTTAACTAAATGGGTTCGAAAAACAAAAATTCAGTGCATGAAATTTGAACTTGAAAGCTCAAGATAAATTTTAAATCCCTAAATCATGAGTCAACCTCCAATCTTGTGTTTAGACGATTAAAACTAAATCTATATATATATATATATATATATATATATATACACCCTGGAAAAACCCCTAGATCCACCCTTGGATTGCTAAAGTCTCTATTTTAATATTGATTTTTCTTGTATTTTGAAGAATTTTGTGATACATATATTTGCTTATATGTATTGTCATTGTAGAAGGTCTATTTTAGTCTTTCTATAAAGTGTGTGCTAGTCTTTCTTTCTTTATAAAGTGTGCTCCACTTTGGGGAAGCAAACACTTCGCTTCACTCAAAGTGAAGCAAGACATTGTTGAACTCTCTTGGACTATCGTCTTTTATCATCATCTGCCCATGATGATCGAAATCATTTCCTAGCTATCTTGCAGCACATCACGGGCTGATATGAACTGTTTATGATGCAGAAATTCCTCTTTTTAGCTAGTTTTACACTGACTGTCAGCCTCAATTAGATACTATAGATTCACCACTACTAAATAAGGCCTTACACCAAAAGGTTCATCTAATGTATAAAAGCTACAAAAATAGCTCTAATATTGAGCCCAAAAAAATTGCATTGCCCTATTCATGCGGACTACAAACATATGCTACAACTTTTTTTTATTTCCTCCACTTACTTCAATAATACCAAAGACTTTCTTGATGAGTATACAGGACATTCTTGGTGAGTATTCTCAATTCCTATCATAACTATATTACACCAACCACAGCAAAAAGCATACAAATTAAGTTTTTAATTGAAAAGACAAATGAACAAACTCTATTTTCGACAAGCCATAAAATTTAATTTTTGACTGATTTAATAAACCCCAGTATCTACAACTCATAACAACTAAGTTTCTGACTAAAAAAGTATATGAATAAATCCCAGTTTCTACAAGTCATTAAAAATAAATTCTTCACTAAAAAATAAATGTAAAACCCTAATTTCTACAGATCCACCCTATTGAGCAAAAAATATGTTGAAATCTTAAATTGTCTCTTCTTTCTCGATAGGATTTTAAAAGATACATAATTGATTTGATACCATATTCGTTGAGAGGGATTTCCGCGAGGAGAGGAGTAAGATCCGGCGACATCACTTCCAGCTGCACAGTGTTGGTGTCCTTCCGGTAAGCACCCACCGCCATATGTTAGTCCACCAGAGAGAAAATGAGTTTCCACTAAAATTGAAAGAGAAAGGAAAAGGGCAAGAGTATTTGGCTGGACGTAGTTCAGGATCGATGTAATTGAGAAGTGCTCATTATTTAAGGAAAGACAAAAAAATGCATTGTAAAGAAAGATCCGCCCAAGTACAATGATGAATTTACTTAAAATGAAAATCTTTTATATTAAGTAAGGGTAGAAGTATCACATGTTGCCAAGTGGCAGCCTAATGTTAACAAAATTGGCGATGATTGTCTAACTAAAAAATTATGCATATTTAGATACACTTTGTAAATAGAAAAAAATCTTTACTTTTTTACTTTTTTATTTCATATTATTATTTTTAGCTTAATGTTATTAACATGCAATTCAAAGATTAAAAATAAAACATTTTCACAAAATCATTTTACAAAAAAGATTGAATGAATAACTGTCCATTACTTATTTTTGATATAGGTATAAATTTCTTTTTACACTAATCATTTCAGGAAAAAAATGACTAACCATCCATTACTCATCTCTAATATATGAATTGTTTTCACTACTTTTATTATAATTGAACATGCCAAAGAAAATTTATGTAAATTAAATGGTCTGTAAATGTAACAAAGCTATATTTTTAAATAAGTCAACTCCTAGCAAAAAAATTCTTTTGTTGACTATTCATATATTAGTTGCTATAGAGATTCTATCCACAAATATTTTTTTTAAAATGTTTTTGATTACACTAGTTTAATAATAGTTCTTCTATTTTTGGAAGATGATAAACTTATTTGAAGAACCTATGGATGAGATATATAAAAATTAGCTAAAGCTTATTATTCATTTGTCATAAACTATTAAAATACTTAAATTATGGGTCAATAGTTAGTTAAATAGCAATTTTCAATAGATTATATTATTTCACAATGCAAATTATGTAACCAACCACCATGTTACATGACAAAGAGAAAAATATATGAGCACCCACCAATGATATACCTTCACTTTCTATAAATTTAATGAATTTAAGGAGAGAATAGAAAACCTAATATCTTCTCTTATAGGCGAAGCTAAATAAAGAATTCACTCAAAATGAAAACTTGTTTATATACGAGAGATTTAATTTGTTCAACTCAATCTAAAATTACTTATAAATAACTAATTATTAAAAACACAAAAAAAAAATACTCCTATGGTGCAAGGTTTATTTATTAAAAAGTACTTTTAGGTTCTTAGAAACTATAAAATTGCTTAACGTTCATACATATAATTACTAAGGTTGCTCATGTTCTTACCTGTTGATAGTTTTAGCATAGGTTCAGTTAAAACTATCTTAGCAGTAGTCATATGCAGATGATGATATATGTTCAACCACGCTGGGCTAAAGAGTGGCCTCTGGGCAACACATGTATTATTTAGATCCACAGCCCACCAAAGATTAAACTAGAATTGGCAGGGGCCGCGCGAACGCAAGCCTCTTCAGCAACAAATTATGACGTAGGCTCGACCACTTGAGTCGACCTTAGGAAAGTACCCCTCCAAAGTGCAATAGAGGTCATAAGCCTAGGCCATGGGCCTTCATGATCAACCATTGACCCCGTCCAGGTAAGTATGTTATTTTATCTTACTTGGCCCAATATTATACCTCCTCCTTCTGTCTCCATCTTCCCTATTTGTCGATGTGGGATAACTGGATTCTTCTGTATATATATCAAAATTTTCATCGTTGAAATAGATTAGTTACTTAAAAAACAAAATTGTAGTCTTAGACAACAATAAGATATAAACACACTTTAAAATACGAACTACTATAAGTACGGATTACAAAATATAAGTACTTGATGATTCTGTTAGATTTTATTTGCCCTGATTTCTTACCATAAACAGGTTTTCCTTTTAGAAATAGGTTTTAGATTGACTAATCCTTTTTCTGGTAGAAAAAGGTTTAGGACTCTATAAATAGATGCATGTTCCTTCTAACTTAATCAACATTCACAATGTAGTCTAAGGGCTTTGAGAGTTTTGGTTAGGGAGATAATTTAAGGGTCACAAGCTTGATATGTTATCACTTGTGCGAACCTCCCATGTATCTTTGTGTCTTTTTGGAGTATTTCACGTTGTCTTCTTACTCGTGCTCTTTCGAGGTTTGCTTTGCTAGCTTCCGCATTTACACCTGCTTATTTTCGATCCTAACATATTCGTGCTCCCAAACAATTATTATTTCCTCTCATGTTTGTAAATTTGATTCAATTAAGGCTTGTCGAATTTCATAATGACTTATTTTTAACTGATTTATATATGAACATAGGATTAGAAAGTCTAATGAGTTCTTCAAGGTTTTGCACAAACTTGACCTGTATAGTTTAAGTCTTCAATTAAAACTACTCTTTTTAACAAAATTTTGCATTGCATATTCTTTATATTAAATTGCAATGTTGTTAAAGCATCTCTATTAATCCCATGTTTTATTTTAAGGAAATCACATTTGAGAAAGTAAATAGTTTCTGGATAACCAAAAGAAAGTATAAGATATTAATATGATAGATGATAAAGGAAATTAGATATGGTCATATTTTCTTTTGATTGAGTTGGAAAATCATCACATATACTCACATCTTTTTTTCACACGTATTTTCGTACTTACATGTCCTTTTAGAAATCGTATGAATTTTTTCGTGTGTATTAGCCCATTGATGTGACACTTTGAGCACCTAGAATCTTCTTTTCTCAAAATAATTTATTAGCACCTCCGTATTGAGGGGTAAACTATCACTTATACTCACACAAATTTTTCATGTCTATTTTTGAATCTACAAGCCCTTTTTTGGGAATCACGTGAATTAGTCAATTTTTTGTGTGAATTAGCCCATGGATCTGACGCCCGAAGCACCCAATTTTTCTTATCAAAAAGCATTATGATGACATCTATATTGAGTTGGGGAACACTCACGTATGTACTCACACCATTTTTTCATGCCCATTTTCGCATCTACAAGCCCTTTTAAGGAATCACACAAATTTCTCAATTTTTCATGTGGATTAGCCAACGATTCTGGCGCCCAGAGCACCAATGATTTTATTCTAAAAAAATTATGAGGACCTACTTATTGATTCGAGGAACCAACAGCTATACTCAAACCATATTTTCAAGATCATTTCCGCATCTACAGACCCCTTTTTTAGGAATTGCACAAATTCCTCAATTTTTCGTGTGTATTAGCCCATGGATCTAGCGCCAACTGCACCCAAAAAAAGTCTTCTAAAAAATATTATGAAGACCTCCGTATTAAGTTTGGGAAACATTACATATATTCACACCAATTTTTTTTCACGTCCATGTCATCATTTACAGACCCTTTTAAGGAATCACGCAAATTTCTCAATTTTTCATTTATATTAGCTTATGGATCTGGCGTCGAGAGCACCCAAATGTTTTTCTCAAAAAACTTTAAGAGAAACCCCGTATGGAGTAGGAGAAACATCATGTATACTCATACCATTTTTTCATGCCCAGTTCCGCATCTACAGGCGCTTATTTGGGAATCATATAAATCCCTCAATATTACGTGTGTATTAGTCTATTGATCTAGTGCCTGGAGCACCCATTTTTTCCCCAAAAACATTATAAGGATCTTTAAATTGAGTTTGGAAAAATCATTTATACTCGTACTATTGTTTTTAAGTTCAGATTCGCATTTGCAGGCCCTTAATATATGAATTGTGCAATTTTTTTAATATTTCGTGTTTATTAGCCAATGGATCTGGCGGCAGTAGCAACCAAAAACTTATTTTCAAAAAATTTTATGAGGACCTCCGTATTGAGTTTGGGGATTATTAAATATACTCGCATCATTGGTTTTACACTCATTTTTGCATTTACATGTACTTTTTTGGAAAACGCGCAAAAGACTCAATTTACTAGCGCCTAAAGCACCAAAATATTTTTTTCTCAAAATAACTTATGAGGACATCCTTATTAAGTTAGAAAATCATCACGTATACTCACAAAAATTTTATGTCCATTTACGCATGTACAAGCTCTCTTAAGAATCACGCAAATTAATTAATTTTTCATGCATATTACACTTGGAGCACCAAAAAAAGTTATTTATTAAAAAACTTTATGAGGACCTCCGTTATTGACTTGGAACAATCACATATAGTCGCACTACTTTTTTTAACACCCATTTCTGCATTTATACACCATTTACTAGGTATCACGCAAATTTATCAATTATTCATATGTATTAGTGCCTAGAGCACCCAAATTTTTTTCTCACAAAAACTTTATGAGGACCTCCATATTGAGTTGAGAAACAATCATATATACTCGCACATGTTATTTCACTACATCTTTAGGCCTTTTTTAGGAATCGTCTAAATTCCTTAATTTTTTGTGTGTATTAGTCAATGGATCAAGGGCCTGGAGAACCAAACAATTTCCTCATATTTTATGTGGAACTCCTTGAAAAGATGTGTAAATATTTTGTATTTACAGATCTTTTTTTTTGGATTTGCTCAAATTCCTCAATCTTTCGTGTGTATAATCCCATGGATTTAGCGCCCAGAGCACCCAAAATTTTTTCTAAAAAAACATTATGAGGACCTTCATATTGAGTTGGTGAACCATCACGTATACTTGCACCAATTTTTTCACGCCCATTTATGAATTTATAGGTCCTTTTTTAGAAGTCGCATAAATTCCTAGATTTTCCTATGTATAATCCCATTGATCTGGAGCCCGAATCACCCAAATTGTCTTTCTCAAGAAAATTTATGAGGACCTACATATTGATTTGGGGAACCATCACTTATACTCACACTATTCTTTTCACGCCAATTTCTTCATCAGCAGGCCCATTTTTAAAATCGCATAAATTCCTCAATTTTGTGTGTGTATTAGCCCATGTATCTGACGCCCGAAGCACTCAAATTATTTTTCTTAAAAATCATTTTGAAGACCTTAGTGTTAGGTTTGGGAACAATCACGTATACCCACAACATCTCTTTCACGCATATTTCCATATCTAGAGGCCCTTTTATTGGAATCGTGCAAATTTCTTAATTTTTCATATGTATTAACCCATAGATCTGGCGCCGGTAGCACCCTATATTTATTATGAAAATACTTTATGAGGATCTCTATATTGAGTTGGAGAACCATCACATATACTCATACCTTTTTTTAGGCTCATTTCTGCATTTAGAGGCCTTTTTTAGGAATCGCATAAATTCTCGATTTTTCGTATGTATTAACCCATAGATCTGACGCCGATAGCACCCTAAATTTATTATGAAAATACTTTATGAGGATCTCTATATATAGTTGTGGAACAGTCATGTATACTTATACCAAGAGCCCTCAAGCTTTAAATTATTTTGTTCAAAAAAATATCAAAAATTTGGTGCTTTTTAATTAAATTTTAAATAGAGTTCCTCTCTAGGAATTGAACCCTCTGTTAAAGTTTCGCCCTAATTTAGAAGAAAAATATTTTTTTACTATAGAAGTACACTTTCCGTAAGATTACATCTCTATTCGTTAATGGTATCATGCACATGTTATCCATCATTTATAGTCAGTGATAGATTTAGGATTTTACGGTTATAGGTGCTCATTATTTTTAAGATAAACTTATATCAACCAAAGAGCACAATTGCGAGCTGAAATTCGTCAACATAGGCGTTATCTTTTTCAATTCAATCAATAGACAATCGAAATATTTGGATTGGTTCAAGAAAAAAAAAGAGGAAAAACAATATACATTCACACACAACTGTAATTACCAAAACGGCAAACCAACAAAAGGACTTTTTCGCTTTTAAACTGGAGAACTGAAATAAAGACGCTAGGACAAATTCTTTTTTTTTCCCTTCCCTTTCATTTTCCTCATTAGACTGATGAGAAGAAAAAATTAATAGACATGGAAGATCATGACTATTTATATTTTTTTGGAGATTAAGTTACATAATAGACATGAACAGTGACCGATTCAAGACTTTAAAATCGTGATTATTCTTTAAACTATAAATCATAAAATATAAATGTATAAATTTAATATTTTTCTTAAGAAAGATAATTATATTTAAATAAAATAGCGAAAAAAATCAATAAATAAAATTAAAAAAACAATCATATTGAAAAAGGAATTTTATTTTAGAAAAGTTAGAAATAGGACAATTTGTGACAAGAGAAAAAAGAAGGCTGAAAGAAAAGAGATATATGACCTTGAGCACCCATTTACCCCCACCGTACCAACCAAGTCATATGTTTATTGAGTGCTTGCATTTTATTTTATACGGTACTATCTTAATTTTGATATAAGTATATATAGTTCGATAAGAACTTAATGATGCTCGAGCACCCGGACAATTTCACGTGGATTCGCCTATGTTTATAGTCATAATCTCAAGAGGAAAGGCCATTGGTGACCTTTTTTTTATTGATACTCCCTCCATTTCAAAAAGAGTAACTTAGTTTGACTTGACACATAATTCAAGAAAATAAAAAGAAGACTTTTGAATCTTGTAACCCTAAATTAAAGTTATGTCAAATGTACTAAATTATCATTTTATTTTGTAGCTTTAAACATGTCACGTGAACAGATAAAATTAAAATGTTATCAAAAAAGAAAGTATCCATTTTTTTAAAACAAGCTAAAAAGGAGAGGTCATTATTTTTTAAATTGAGGAAATATTATTTTCTATTTTATTGGTCAAGTTTGTTTACCAAATTGAGTAAGTGTAAAAACAATATTATTAAAGAAATGTCACTTTCTCCCAATATTTAAATTTTGAATGTATTTTGAAATGTTTTAATGATATCTGATCATTTTGATCTCAAAAACAAATAAGACAATTAGTATTAATCATTCAAAAACACTTGTTCAACGTTCTTTCAGTTTTAATTATTTACTTTTTTAAAAAAAAGTTTAACTTTGTGCTAATCCCTTCTACCTTTCTCATATATATATATATATATATATATATATATATATATATATTAGTTTTCGAACACGTGCAACGCACGTGTATTTCATACCATTTTAAACTACATGAATACACAGTCAACTATGAACCTGTGTGCTATAAACATAGTCCATGTTTACATTTCAAAGTTGAAATATGCAAATGTATGCACATATCAACTTACATCTGAATTTGAGTTTTATTGCAATAGATATTTTTTCATTAATAGATATTATACCAAAAGAAGCTAATATGCTGCTAGTTTAGCAATAATACAAAAAGTGTTGGTCAATATTTGTAGCTAAATCTATTATATTGAAATAGATTTACTACCTGAAGTAAACTCTTTTTGGAGGAGAAACCTAACCAAAGAAGACACATGAAATTGGAAAAACCCACCTTATGATACACTCTATAAAGTAATTAATGAATGTAAAAAGATTGCTCAGAATAAATATCATTGAGAAGATTAAACTATGTACGACCAACAATAAAAGAGAAATTTTATATATTAAAATATGAATGAAGAATAAAAAAAGAAGTTACTATTTGAAGATGAAAGAAAGAAAATTTAATGACTAGAATAAATTTTTGAGTTCCTATACACAAGAATTGTAGGAAAAGTAAATAAAATTTTTTCTTGGAAAAGTTAAATTTATAGAATAAAATTACGAAAACATGAAAAGACACATGAAAAAATTGAAAGGTCAAATACTATTAAAATAAATATAAAAAAGATAGAGATGAAATTTAACTTTGAAAGGTACATGAATCTCATTTAATTTTTTGTCTTTAATGAAATTTAACTTTGAAAGGTACATGAATCTCATTTAATTTTTTGTCTTTAAGGAATAATTACTCATTTTTATTTTTTACAAATTTTGTGAGAAATTTGAAAGGTCAAGATTTTGAAATGAGAATAAGAAGATTAAATATATATATATAAAAAATTTAAAAATTTGAATTCAGTAGAGGTGCAAAATAGTAATTCCACTTTTCACTTTAGAACTTCCCACTTATAATAATATATTATATATATATATGATATATATGATATATATATATATATATATATATATATATATATATATATTATTTTGGGTTCTTAATTTTAACTAAAAAAAAAAGCAAAAGGATATTAAGGGTCCTTAAATTGAGCAATGTAGTTGGAGAGAAAATAGTAATACGTGTGTCGATAGCTAAAGAATTTATAGACCATTTACTTGAAAACAAACAAATTTAATCCACCAAAATCATGAGTGATGATGAATGAAATAAACAAAGAATTGATCATCATCTTCTGCTTAGATAGAAGAAATTAGGAAGGAAAAAAGGAATTTAAGAGAATGGCGAAATCGGCATATCTAACGGACAATGCATTTACTGAGCGGAATATTATATGTTATGATCATTCAGATGTTATTTCAAATGGCTATAAAGTTCGTAATCCTTTAAGATTTCCTGCACCTCTTATGGTATTTCAGCTCTCCATTATCTCATTAACGTCGCTAATCATTGCTGTCGGACTTAAGCCTTTGGGTCAACCTATACTTGTTGCACAAGTTCTTGTAAGTAGCTAGTTGTTGTAGTAATTCATTTTTTAGTTTATTTATATATATATATATGATCAGCTGATGGTAATTTCAGGGTGGTATATTGTTTGGACCATCGGCATTGGGACGTTCAGAAGTATTGAGAGACACAATATTCCCTCCACGAGGCGTTATGGCATTAGAAACTGCAGCAACATTTGGTGTTTTCTTCAATCTTTTTGCTATAGGAGTTGAGTGTGACTCAAAAAGGATGTTCAGGCCAGGGAAAAAAGAGGTTATCATAGGCATCTCTATATTGTTTTCATCACTTGTATCGAATATAGGATTAGCAACACTTATGCAAAGTTTCATCACTATGGATCCTCCTCTTGCAAAGGCTCTACCTGTTATAGCAATTTCACAATGCATTGTTGGTTTTCCTAACGTATGTTCCCTTTTGAAAGAAATGCAAATGCTCAACACTGACCAAGGCCGTTTAGCGACTACTTCAGCTATGTTCTGTGATGTTATTGGATTCACAATGGGTGCAATAGGTTTTATAAAATTACAGGTGGAGAAAGAACATACTATCCAGCGGAAAATGGGTTCAGGTCTCTCCCCTTTGATCCTTATCATATTCACAATTTATTTCGTTAGGCCTGCAATTAAGAAGACATTAAAACGAAGACCAGATGGGAAACCTATTGGGGAAAACTACTTTGTATGCCTTTTAGTAATTGTATTGATGTACATATTTGCTGCGGAGACGATTGGGCAACACTTCCTCTTTGGAGCACTTTTGTTAGGCATGGCGATTCCTGAAGGCCCGCCTTTAGGGGCAGCTTTGATCAACAAACTTCATTATCCAGTTGGCAAGATTTTGTACCCAGTTTTTCTCACTACAAGTGGACTCAAAACAGATGTTTTCACCATTCATTTTAAGTCCCTATGGGTCATTACCATTCTAGTTCTCTTTGCAGTCTTAATCAAGATTGGAGTAATGATTATCATAACTCGTTTCACCGGATTGACCCTTCATGACTCTGTCATTGTTGGTCTCATGTTGAATTCTAAAGGCATCTGTGATGTTGTTTTCTTTAACTTATGGAGAATTTCAGAGGTGATATTTCATCAAACCTTTTCTTCTTCTTCTTCTTCTTTGTCGAATAATTGAGAATGAAGATTAAAAATGATTTGAACTCTTTGTAATCAATGCTAGGCCCTCTCAGATGAACACTTTGCAGTGGTTATCATTATCTCAGTTATTTTAGTTACGGTGATCATCACACCGCTATTAAAATACCTCCTTAGTTCAATCGAAGAACAAAGTCCAACAAAGAGAAGGACACTTCAGCACTCAAAGCCGCACACAGAGCTAAGGATATTGGTCTGTGTTCACCAACTACAAAGTGTACCAACTATGGTCAACTTACTTGAAGCATCCAATGCAACAGAGCAGAGCCCCATTGGAGTCATAGGTCTAATACTCATAGAGCTCGTGGGTCGAGCTGCTCCCCTTCTTATCACTCATAATCATACCCAGGGTGAAATCCCCGAGGATGCTTCAATATCATTGCAAATCATCAATGCACTCAGACAATACGAGCTTGCTTATGAAACTTGTGTCACCCTTCAACCATTCACCGACATCACACATTTTGATCTAATGCATGAAGACATATGTCGCCTTGCACTGGACCAGAACGCCACATTTGTGATCCTACCATTTCACAAGCATTGGGAAATTGATGGTTCCATTGGAACATCAAGTCGTGCCATACAAAATATCAACTCCAAAGTCATCAAGAAAGCACCTTGTTCTTTAGGGATACTAGTCGACCGTGGAATCCTAAAGGGATCCATGGCGATACTAAACAATCAGAGGGGGTGCCATGTTGCAGTGATTTACATTGGAGGTCCAGATGATGCAGAATCATTAGCCTATGGTGCTCGACTGGCGAGACACCCAAATGTCTCAGTAACACTTATCCGTTTTCTTATGTTTGGTTATGACAATGCCAGAGAAAGAAAGGTAGACAATAGCCTGATTGAAGCAGTTCGCTATGAGAACTCAATGAATGAGAGTTTCATATATGAAGAACGTGTTACAAGAGATGGGGTTGGGCTATCTGCTTCACTTAGAAGCTTAGAAGATAGATTTGATTTAAT
Organism: Solanum chilense; assembly: GCA_032847665.1. Lineage (NCBI taxonomy): Eukaryota > Viridiplantae > Streptophyta > Magnoliopsida > Solanales > Solanaceae > Solanum > Solanum chilense. Next base: position 39,044,625 of record CM064968.1, on the reverse strand, counting down.
TGTTGTAGGAATGCACCATGAAGAGTCACCTTTGCTAGTAGGACTCGGGGAGTGGAGTGAATGTCCTGAACTTGGTGTAGTCGGAGATTTCTTGGCTTCGCCGGATGTTGGGATCATAGCTTCAGTTCTAGTGGTGCAGCAGCAGAGAGTTAGAGGAAAGTTGTTGAATAGAGCAGCAAAACCAGTAGTAGTTAACAATCAAGATGGCGGTCCATATCCGGAAATGAATAATCATAATCATAATCACAACGGGATGTCAACACCAACAACCGTCTCTAATGATCATCCAAGATGGGAAATCACTATAGATAGAGCTAATTAGTTTTTGCATCCATGTACTACCTCCATAGGTTTGCTTGTTGTACAGTAATATAAATTGAATACAAACTTACATTTAACACTATCAAATAGGGTTTAGACTCGGTCATCGCTCATGCCGGCCTATGAAAATTGTTGTCACGATCCGAGTCTACACCCTAGTTGAGACACAGTGCTTCGAACCACAAGTAATCTCAAGCTAATCTTTGACATAACATATTTAAGCACATCAAATGAAAACTGAAGTGGAAACTGTAAATAAAAATGATAACTGCAATACATTTCAAAAGTCATAACTGCAATAGATTTCAAACTGCAATAAGAATCTTATTGAAAGTATTATTTTTTATATTAACTTCTTGTGTAGTAGATTATTTAAACTTTGGAGTCAAAACTAGTTGTTAACTAACCGTCGAAGCAAAACCTATATATACATATATACATGGCTGATGTTTTTCAATGATCTTAACAATATGTTAGTGAGTGTTTGTTCCACGGATAATGACATATATTTCTTTGTTGAAATTCTATGGTGAGTCTGTATTACAGAAGCCTGATTATATGACATTCTACTCTTGGTCTTATTCTGTCAAAAGGTCACGACAAATCAAAGAAAAATAATTAAATTGTTATAAAATAAAGATTAAGTACTAAAATTAAACTAATAACAACCAAGAAGAGAAGAATGTAGTAGAGACGTAAAATAGAAAACTTTTATCTTCCGTATTTTTTGGTGTATTTTTCATATAGGTAACAATGCCTTTTATAGGCATAAGAGTTGTACCATGAACATTTATTAATTTTGTTTACAACACTCCCCTTGGATGTCCATGTAAAATAAAATTCTCAGTAAAGTAATAAATGTAAATAGTTGTTCCTAAAACACATTACTCGCTGCCTCATTAAAAACCCTATCAGGAAAACCCAGTAGGATAAAACCTTGATTAAGGAAAAAAGAGTACAACGCGTATTTTAATCCCCCGATGAAAACCACTATTTAGCTGCCCAAGTTTTCTCATTCCAATCTTGTATACCATATTTTCGAAAGTTGCAGTTGGCAAGACTTGGTGAATAAATCAAGTCACATTATCACTTGAATAAATATGATGTACGTTGATATCACAATTCTTCTGGAGCTCATGTGTGTAGAAAAACTTCGGTGAAATGTGTTTCTTTCTATCTCCTTTATGAATCCCCCCCTGAGTCGTGCTATGCTTGCTGCAGTATCTGCATATAAAATTGTGGGTACTTTGTCGCATTTCAAACCACATTTATGGTGTATAATGGACCTTAACCACAGACATTCTTGGCTTGCCTCATGAATAACTATTATTCCAAAATGATTTGATGAAGTGGCCACGATAGACTGTTTCGTAGATCTCCAAGATATGACAGTACCCCCACATGTGAATACGTAATCTGTTTGAGATCTAGCTTTATGTGGGTTAGACAAATATCTTGCATCAGTATAGCCAACAAGATCTGGACTACAATCATTAGAATAGAATAAACCCATATCGATAGTTCCTTTTAGATACCACAATATGTGTTTGATCCCATTCCAATGTCTCTTAGTAGGAGCAGAAATATATTTTTCTAACAAATTAACCGAAAAGGTTATATCAGGTCTTAGAGTGTTAGTAAGATACATTAGTGCACCAATTGCACTGAGATATGGTACTTCAGGACCAACAATTTCCTCATTTTTTTAAAAGTTGAAACGGATCTTTATTCACATCAAATGATCGAACAACCATTAGAGTACTTAATGGATGTGCTTCATCCATATAAAAAAATTTCAACACCTTTTCTGTGTATGCAGATTGTTGAACAAAAATGTCGTTTGTCAAATGCTCAATTTACAAATCAAGACATAATTTTGTCTTTTCGAGATCTTTAATCTCAAATTCAATCTTTAAATAATCGATTGCCCCGTGAAGTTCCATTGGAGTTCCAATAAGGTTTGTGTCATCGACATAAATAGCAAGTATAACAAACCTTGATATTGTTTTCTTTATAAACAAACATGAGCAAATAACATCATTTATATAACGTTCCTTAGATGAATACTCACTAAGACGGTTAAACCACATGCATCCAGATTACTTCAAATCATAAAATGATCTTTGAAATCTAATTGAGTATATTTCTCGCGGCTTTAAACTGTATGATTCATTTTGAGTCCTTCAGAAATTTCATGTATATCTCATTATCGAGTAATTCATAAAGGTAAGCTATAACCACATCCATCAAATGCATTTTAAGTTTCTCATGAATCGTGAAACTAATCAGATAACGCAATGTTATTTCATTCATAACGGGTGAGTAAGTCTCTTCATAATCGATGTCAGGCCTTTCAAAAAATACTTTTGCAACAAGAAGTACTTTGTACATTTGCATTTCATTTTTCTCATTCATTTTCCGCATAAAATCCAAAAGAATCATTAATAATGCAAAAGATTTTATCACTCAAACCTTTAAAACTAAATTTGATTTAGTTTAGCATGTACAAAATAAGTATTAATATAATTATTTAATATATTGAAAGGACATTTGAGTGACAAAAAAGAAAAGATGTTTTCCACTTACCAATTAAAGTAGTGCTCTTACTTTTATATCAAATATAACTAATATATTTTCCTTTTATGATCACATACGTTAAGAAGAAAGTATAATCTTAATATTTTCAATTCTTCTTCAAATTATAACATTTCAACTCACATTTCCACTGGTGTTTTAAAAAGAAGGGACATAACGAATATGATGAACAAATATTAACGTTTTAACTATTTATTTTCCACATTATGACCAATACAAAACAACAAATATTCATAAAATTATTATTAGCAAACATCAACCATGATTATTCTTCCATGTCCATAGAACAGTCACCAGAGATCTACTTTTTGTGGAAAGGTCACAAAATCAAATTTGGGATATCTAAGAGTTTGGGGTTGTCTAGCATTTGTGAGGCTAATGGATCCCAAGATTACAAAGTTTGGTAAGAAAGTTATTACTTGTACTTTTCTTGGTTATGCTTCAAACAGTATAACCTATAGATTTTTTAATCTTGAAGATAATATTGTGATAGAATCAGTTGATGCTATTTTTCATGAACATAAGTTTTTTTTATTCTAAAAATAGTGGGGGTAAAGGATTGAACAAAATATTTTGTCACGACCTAGTTCTTCAACTTCAACTTTGAAAAATAAAGAAGTTAATGATTTTGAGTTAAGAAGAAGAAAAAGAGCTAGAGTAGAAAAAGATTTTGGTCCTGATTTTTATGTGTTTAATGTTGAAGATGACCCTCTAACTTTGAAAGAAGCATTATCTTCACATGATTCTATTTTATTTTTTTTTGGAAAAAAGCTGTAAATGATGAAATGGAATCACTATTTCTAATAAACTTGGAAACTAGTTGATTTACCATCGGATTGTAAAACAACTGATTGCAAATGGGTCTTAAGGAAAAACTTGAAACCGGATGGTTCTATTAATAAATACAAGACTAGGCTAGTTGCAAAAGGTTTTAAACAACTAGTAGGCCTAGAATTTTTTGATACTTTTTCTCCAGGAACAAGAATTACATCTATAAGACTTTTAATTGCTATGGCTGCAATTTTTTATTTGCAAATTTATCAAATGAATGTAAAAACTGCTTTTCAAAATGGAGACTTAAATGAGGAAATTTATATGGATCAACCCGAGTGTTTTGTTGAAGCAGGACAAGAAAGCTAAGTATGTAAACTTACTAAATCCCTATATGGCTTGAAACCCGCACCAAAATCAATGGCATGAAAAGTTTGATTCATGCAAGATTGAAAATGATTTTTAAAAAAAATGAGTGTGATAATTGCATATATCACAAGTCTTGGAATAGTTCAATGTGATTATTTGCCTATATGTTGATGATTTGTTGATCTTTGGTTCTAACATTCATCTTACTGATGAAGCTAAAAATATTCTAAGAATCCATTTTGATATGAAAGATTTTGGTGAGACAAATTTTACTCTTGAAATAAAAAAAAAACAAGAACATGTGAGGAAATTTTCCTTGACCAATCACATTAGGTTGAGAAAATTTTGAAAAAATATAACTTTTATGATTGAAAAGCATGTTGCTGCTCCTTTTTATTCAAGCGTTCACTTATTTTCTCTTGAAAGTGAAATGATGTAATAAATCAAAAGGAATATGCTAGTATAATCGGAAGTTTGAGATATGTGATTGATTGCACTAGGCCTGATATTGCATATGCAATAGAAGAACTTGACAGGTTTACAAGCAAGCCAGGTAATGAACATTGACATGTTGAAATAAGAGTTATGAGATATTTAATTGGAATAAAAAAATATGGTTTGTTCTACAAAAAATATCTTACTGTACTTGAAGGCTTTTGTGATGCAGATTAGAACACTTTTTCACATGATTCCAATTCTACCATTGGTTATGTCTTTACTTTAGGTGATGGTGCTTGTTTGTTGGAAATAAAAAAAAAACTATAATTTCTAACTCTACCATGGAGGCTGAACTAATTGCTTTAGCTTCATCTAGTGATGAAGTTAATTGGTTAAAAGATTTATTATTTCAAATACCTTATTTTGAAAAACCAGTTCCTCATATTTTAATACATTGTGATAGCACCTCTGCAATTGATAAAGTTCAAAACTGTTATTTCAACGATAAATCCAGACCTATAAGGAGGAAACACAGTAATGTAAGATCGTACTTGACAAATGGTATCATTAATGTTGATAATGTCAAATCTTGTGATAATCTTGCAGACCCTCTTACTAAGGACTTAACAAGAGAAAAGGTCTGGAGCACATTGAGGGGGATGGGATTGAAGACTACAAATCTTGAGTCATATATGAGGAAACCCCACCTGGGGACTAGAGATCCTATAACCAGGTTCAAAGGGAAAAACTAATCTTATGATGACTTGTTGAGAAAAATGCATTATCTTTTTATTCCCTCCCTATGATGTGAGTGCATTGTTTCCTGTAGTTTGTGAGGTTGAGCAGATAAAACTCTTAATGAATATTTGTAGGCCATATGGGTGGAGTGTTAATCTTACAGGAACACTCTCGACAGATTTCACCTATGTGATGTGTGGAAGTAGGTCACTTCCTATGAGAATTGACTTATTCTCAAAAGCTCTCATGAAATCGAGATAACACATGGCTATAACGTGATGACTTTAAAACTCATGTCAACACCTTGATTATTATGCGTAAGAAGTGATATTTTATTTTCCTTAAGCAGTCATAGTTCAATTCTGAGACCAGTATGACTCTGGAGTAAAAAATATTGTTTTACTAAGTGGAGATTCAGTGCAGAGCACACCTTCATTATGCATAGTAATATTCGTTCAACTGATATTCCCTTGTCCAACAACTATGTACACTGTAGCACCTTGTCTAATTTACTTTACCTGGTGAATCAACCTTAGCTTGTGAATATGGTGCATATCTTGGTAAGTAGGACACTCTCTTTTTTATATGGGAGAAGTACATTAAACTCTATGTTATAGCTCACATAATTTATGTCGGCTAATAGTATCACCCACACTTGTTATTATCATGATTTTTTGAATATTGCATTGACCTTGTATTATGATTTTATGAAATCATACTATCAGTTCTATGTTATGTTTATTCGATCATTGCATCATCATATTTTGAGATTTATCAATTTATTATGTCATATTTATGCATTTTCCCCATATTCAGTATATTATGACAACTGGTTGCATACATTCTTATGCCTATATTATTTCATAATATATGTGATGACGCATCCCATTATCCTCACGTTTAGTAAATGATTCTAGCAGCCTCTGCTAAATTTTGATAAGTCCTTATGGTATAGGGAAATGCCATTTATGAGTTTATATATTAGTTTCGATACTTCATTTATGTTTTAGATGTTCGAGGGAGCTAGGGTTAGTCGAAACAATTCACTTATGATTGAAGGCTAGTCAAACACTAGTAATCCTTCTAATGAGTCTTTACATTAAGATTTCTTTTAAATGTTGATATTATCATTTGAGACTTTGTTCCACTTATCATCTTATTTCAAATATGTACATTTTCCTAGTGTCATACTATGCTATGTGATTATTTTGTAGTCTCTTAGATTTCTAGGTACAATTTCATGTCTAGGATGTAGTCTTGGTTCATGGAAAAATAATTAAAGGACATAGTCCACAACTAATAGAAAGGTGAGACGAAAAGTTCTTTGTAAGCCACAACGATGAATCAACCATTCCATTCCTAATCATCTGTATTATCAAAACTCTTGATAATAGATTTTCCTCATATGAACACCAATTTTTTATCCTCAGAATCAGTCTTCTTTGAAATCCAATTCATTTGATGGCTTATATGGACTCTCTCTCTCTCACACACCCACCCACACACACTCTCTCTCTCTATAATATAGATATATATGTGTGTGTGTGTATCCTTAGTAGGCCAATTTGCCTTCAAGTTTATTTGTTTGTATGCTCCACCTTCATCTATGTCTCATCTCTAGAGACCATATTTTTTTATGCATACATATGTTATAATTGTTAGGTTTTATTTGTCCTAAATCTTACCATAAATAGGTTTTCCTTTTAGGAAAAAATTTTGAATTGACTAATCCTTTTCTTGTAGGAAAAGGTTTAGAACTCTATAAACAGAGGAATTTTCCTTCTAACTTGGCGGGTGTAGTTCTAGCCGCAACCTTTTTGATAGTAATGAAGATTTTGTTGGGGAAATTGTTTCAGAGAGGTTCTCTGTGTTGAGACATAAATTTTGCAAAGGAGATTATGGAGAGGAGAAGCAAGTTGTTGAAGATTAAGTAAAGAAGGTGGACAAATTTATTTTGTCAGAAATTCAGGCCAAGGGGGAGATTTGTTAGGTTTTATTTGTCCTAAATCTCTTACCATAAATAGGTTTTCCTTTTAGGAAAAAGGTTTTGAATAGACTAATCATTTTCTTGTAGGAAAAGGTTTAGAACTCGATAAATAGAGGAATGTTCCTTCTAACTTAATCAACATTCACAATGTAGTCTTAAGGGCTTTGAGAGTTTTGGTTAGGGGGAGAATTAATGGGTCACAAGCTTGATACGTTATCACTTGTGTGAACCTCCCATGTATTCTGAGTCAATTGGTTGAGGTTGTTTCTCTCTGTATTTGTACTCTCACATTTATAGTGGATTGCTCATCTCCTTTGTGGACGTAGGTCGATTGACCGAACACGTTAAATCTTTGTGTCTTTTGGTATATTTCTCGTTTTCTTCTTACTCGTGGTCTTTTGAGGTTTGTTTTGCTAGTTTGTGCGTTACACCTGCTTATTTCCGATCCTAACAATAATTGGGTAGTTTTTGCCCTAACAACTCATAAGTTGTGCAGATAAAAACTCATTGTAGGTTTCGTATACTAGGTATTGTACCGATTGTACAATTTTTTAGTATGTCTTACAAATTATATAGATGATCCTCTATGTATATGTAGACAAACCTTGTTAGCTATGTTTGATGCGTATGAATAGTTTCAACATAAGATATAGGATAAATATTTAGCTAGTGCTTGTACGGATTCTCTATCTCATTCCCCTGTTGGGTAAGGGGCATGATGAATATATACTTGCAAAATAGAACGATTCGTACATTAAAGAAGTATATACGACTTTTTGTTATTATTCAAAAGAAGAAATGTTTTTGTTTCAATAGCCTTCATTAAAAAATATTAGTTGGAAAACAATATTTTACTTTTACATTAATTGCAACCTTTAAATAGTAAATGATTGTCACAAATTATTATACATGTTGATTATTGGTCAATGACTAGCATGTCAAATGAATAATTTGATTTCTCAAATTATTTGAAAATGGTAATATATTATTAAATATAATTGCCACTTATCTTTTATTATTTCATCCACATGTTAATCAAGATGGAAATAAATACATTCAACTATTGTATTTGCAATGATACTAAATAAAAATCTATTTATCTATATTAAAAAGGGCAACTTTCACATATAACAAACAAAAAATTCATATTTGTATGCTATAGCAAAGTTTGCATAATTGTGCTCCATAGCAAACATAAAACTGTATAATTCGCTATATATATACAATTGTATAATTCGCTGGCCTAAATTGTATAATTCGCTGGCCTGTTTCGCTGCAATTGTATAATTCGCTATCCTATTTCACTGCAATTGTATAATGCATAATTGTATAATTCACTGCCTATTTCGCTGCAATATTTTTATAAAATTTGCTTTGCATACAATTGAATCGAATTAAAATGTATGTATATTGCATAATTATAAGTGTATAGCAAGAAGATATATGTTTTTCTCTCGCTTTATACAAAAACAGAAACACAATATATACACTTATGTTGCTTAAAGCTAGAGAAAATTGTATTACACTGCAATTGTATAATTCGCAATTGTATAATTCGTTGACCTTTTTCTCTGCAATATTTGCATAAAATTTGCATTTGTCTACAATTGAATTGAAGTAAAATATTTTTAAATTGTATAATTAAGTGTATAACACGAAGATATATGTTTTTGCATGTGTATATACAATTTTCTCTCGCTTTATACAAAACAGAAATAGAAATTATACACTTCTGTGTATAGAGCGAGAGAGGCGAGAATGGGAGAGTGGCGAGCGAGACTTTTGGGAGAGAGGCGGCTGACAAATTTTGGCTAACGTTTGCTATGGAGCACAATTAAAACAAACCCTAACTACTCCATTTATTTTAGGTTATTAGTTTGCTATTATATACAATTTTCCGTATTAAAAATTACAAATGCTTTAAGTAAAGATGATTTAGAATAAAGAGGCAAAAATAATAGACCCGCTTGTAATCCTTGACTGCAAAAGATAATTTTCAAATATAGTTACTTTTGGTTATGATGTATTTTTATTTTATCCCCAAATAGGCTTTTTTTAGGATTAACACACAAGTACTAATATTAGTACTACTACTAAAGACGAAATATTTCATTAATATATTTTTCAACCTACACAATTTTGATATGTAAGGCCTCTTCTAAATGTGATTTTTTTATTCACAAAGATAGGTTGATGAGACCTTTGTTTTCACGGAGCTTTATGTGTAAAGGGGTCAATAGAATAGTGAAATAAAAGAAGTCGAGATACTTTTTTCCCCAAAATTATTTACCAAGCTACACAATTTATTGCATACTACACTAATAATTTTACTACATGTAAAGCCTCCTAAATGTGACTTTTATTCGTAAATATAGGTCAACAAAGGAGTCAATAGAATAGTGAAATAAAAGAAATTGAGATATTTTCTTCTCCAATATTATTTTCGAAGCTACACAGTTTATTGCATACTGCATCATTAATATTTTTACTTTATATAAAGCCTCCTAAATGTGTCTTTTATTCGTAAAGATAGGTTGAAAAGAGCATTGTTTTCATGAAGCTTGATGTGTAAAGGGATCAATAAAATAGAGAAATAAAAGAAGTTGAAATATTTTCTCTCCAATATGGATATTCTTTGGGACTCTTGTAAGGAGGTTTGTTGTGATGTATTTAAATGAAAACCATCATTTTATTGAAATTAACCAAAATATATATTAATATATGAAATAATTTAATTATGTGATATTGAAAGCTAGAAACATATTGTATTCATTGTAAATATTTGTTATGTAAGTTTTTATTATTTGAAAGAGTTTTAGTAATGAAGTTATTTTTTGATGAGTCGCAGGGAGTGTGGTAAGAAATTAAAATTTGAATTTTTTGAGTTCAAACACTTAATAAGACCATAAAAGATACTACAAATGGAAATTAGATTCTACAAAAATACATGTTTCACAATATGTAAATTGAATTACTCTTTAGACTTTTACCGTATGTATTCAAGACACTTTATACACACACCAACCTATAAAATGAAGAACTATTTTTCTAAATAAATATATATAACCACACCCACCCACTTTCCTCCTCCATACACATGTGTGTATTTAACCTACATAAAATTTCTAAAATAATTTAATAAACTATAGTTTTTTATGTTAATCGTGTCACTTATATTTTTATTTTGTTATACTCTTATAGAACATTACCTCATTTACGCATGAGACACATAATTTGTCATGTCACCATGAGATATTTACAAAATACATACCTATGATGTAAAAATATCAATATAGTCATTACAACGGTTTAAAATGACATTCAATGCTTACCTTAAAATAATAAATTTGTATTTAGTCAAAGAGTAAAGGACTATTTATAAATAATATAATTTTTAGAGGTAAATATTAAACTTTTTAAAAAAGTGTTAGGTCTATTCTACTCTATAAAAGCTCCACTTTTCTTTCTTTATCCCTCAAAACCCTAATTTTCAGTGAGCCACCACACTCCTTTTCTTTGGTATGTGAATGAATTTCATGAAGTTGTAGTTGTTAGTCAAAGGATATCATGGGAGTGGTGAATGTCTTATAAGGATGTCTCTGAGCATCATTTCAAACTTGCATCTCAGTAAGATCAAAGACATCCACCACCTCCATGACTTCCTTAGGATAACAACCTACATGTTAATTCCATATAAGCTTGCAACTTTACTTTAATCAGGTTTAATATGTTAATAGTTTTAGTAAAAATTCTTGTTAAGTCTTTATTTGATTTTGTATACAATTGAATAATTTCACATCTTTATTTGAAAAAATGAATTGGAAGGGATCTGGAGGATTATATTAAGTTCTGTCATTTGTGTATTGAAGTGTACCATTTATTTAAGCTTTAAGTGTAGCCTTCTTATGTTTGTTAATTGTACACAACTGATTCAAGATACAATTGTTTTTAATGAAATCATTGATAATGTGTTTTCCAAGATTTTATACCATGTCAAGTAACTTTGCCAAATTCTCCTTATTAGATGTTTGTTTGACATAATTTTACTTTTAGGACAATCTACTAATGTTCTAATGTGGTAATCAAATATTTAATCGTTTTCAAGCATTGGAATTTGAACTGGCTAATGCTTATTTTATCCCCAACTCGATCTTGTTAGAATATCATTTATAAATAAATAATTTATCTACTGAAAAATATTTTTAAAATTTTAGCTAGTAATATATATGTATACTAAAATAAATTGAAAAAGATAATTCTTGAAATTACTTAAGAATTTATTTTTCATGTCCTAATTCTTCGAGTTATAATGACACCTACTATAATACACTAGTAGGTAAGTTAATATGTACCTAGAATAAAAAATAATGAGTATAAGGGTAGGACAACAAAAATTAACACAAAACAATTAAATAAGATTGAAGCGGAAGCAAACCAACACCTATATATAAGAGAACCCCTCCAAGAACCTGAAAGTCAGAGTTACAATGTTTTCTAAAACACGAGTATTCCAAAAGTGGACCACAAACAATAAACCCTTCTAAATATAAAGGACTAATAAAACACAAACACACACACACGCAAACATATATACATAAATTTCCTTCACGACACATATGTTGAATGTGTATTCTATGTTAATTATTATAAAAAATTAAAATAATATATTTAATATTTAAAAATATGTATATATGAGCAACCGATATATATCTAAATGGAAAAAAATAAACTCAAAATAATGAATAATGAACCTATATAAATGACTTGATTCTTGAATGCAAACTTATTTGCTATCATATCTTAAACTTACAATTATGAACTGAACTTAATAAGAAAGTATATTCTTATAAAATGTATAATTGTCGACAATATAAAATTGTTGATGTGTTGAAGCAATGTTAATGCTAAACTTTATGTGTCAGTCATTCAAACAGTTGCTTATTGTCCCTAATTTGATATTATTATATCAAAAAAAATTAAGTATTAACAATCTTAAACAAATAACTCAAACCATCTCTATAAATTTTGACATTAAGTTTATTTACTAATTGGTTATGAGTATCAATTAGAGTAAAAAAAAAATTATAGTTTAACATTTTTCTCCCTCTTTTGTTTATGGGCTAACCTTGTTTTTTGAATAAAGAGATTTATATTTATTGTATTTCAAGTATTTTGATTAACATCACAAACTCAGGGAAGCGGTCCCTAACAAAGTTCTCTCGTCAAGGTTGAAAATGGTGTACAACTGTAAAGTTTGTCTTGTCAGGTAGTTGATGGAAAAGTCAGCATACTTCGCCTATAGGAATGGATGAGGTGGTTTTTTCAGTGTTCAATAACTCCTATTGGTGATTGATATATTCAATAAAAACAAAAATCTACGATTATTCATTCAAAACTAACGGGTGAGTCTTTTAATGAATTCAAGCATCAAAGAATACATGTGGCAAGGGAAATGATAGACTAAAGAAGAGCAATCTTGAAGTGTCATTATTTTTGAATGCTTGTATTGTGCTACAATTCATTTCACATTTACAAAGAAACGTTTCAAATTGAATTCATAATTTAATTCAAGAATCGGTTAAGAGTCAAGTCAAGAGTAGTTAAAAATTAAGGTCACGAGAAATTAAGAGTCAAATAAGAGAAGTCATTTCAAGTTTTCATAAGTCTTTAACAAAGACTTAACTTTGTTTTAAGACTTAAGTTTTGAGTTTCAGAAAAGAGTAATAGCTTTCTAAATGAAGCAAACAGGGAAACTATGATTTCCAAGATACCTTTGAGCTAAGTATTTTGAGCACTAATCTCAAAACCACAAAATTAATATGTTTTTAAAACTTAAGAGCCAGCATATTTCTGGGAGTAGTATTGAGAGCCGATATGGGGGAGAGCTCAGACAACTCACAGCCCTCATAAACCATATAGCCACCATGGGTAGACAAAGTTCATACTTTTTAGATGAACTCTTTTCAAAGTATACTAGTGGATCTATTGGGCAGTTCATGTCTTATACCTTTGGCCTGGTATAGGGTGCACTCACAGCTTGAGGTAGATCGTTGTATCATCTCTGTAGCTCTTAAGTGATGGTTGTCGGTTAGAAACTCCCTCGGAAGTTATTGTATTCTTATATACATCAGTTTACTTGTATTTTTACATACATACCATAGTTAGTTGTATCTTGCATCATTCAATACTTACAATATGCTTCAAACAGTTTTCTTTATATTGCACTTTTTTTTAAATTGCATTATGTTGAAATGAGTTAAGTTATTCATGAGTTGAGAAGAGTCAAGGTAAGTGTTCCTTCTTACTCCGTTTTCAAGCTTAAATGTTCTTGGCATTCCAACTTTCATACTCGTACATTCAATGTACTAATACCAGTTGGCCTGCATCGTATTATGATGCAGACGTAGGTAACGAAGATCGATATCCAGCGCACCAATTGATCTAGTTGAGCGGTCCAGAGTCAGTTGGTGAGCCTCTTTGCACTCCGGAAGACATCTTTTATTGCTTCCTAGTTAGTTCAATAGGATGTTGTGGGGTTTGTCCCAACATTCATCTCAGTCATTTAGAGGCTTCATAAATAGTTAGTAGTTCAATAATCTTTACATTTTCATTTTTATGTTAAAGACTTGGGTTGCCATTTTGGCCATGTTGAATGTTTAAATCTTTTAGACATTCCCAGTTATTTTGTTATGCAGTTGAGATAAGTTCTTTTATCATAATAAGTGTGATTGTTGTCTTCCGCTGAGTTAACTAAGTCAGGTCAAGGGTTCACTCGAGGCCAGCAATGGTCATCGAGTGCCAGCCCCGCCCAGCGTGTAGGCTCGGGGCTTGACAAAATATGACATGTAAAAGTAAAAAAAGGAACAAGAATCAAAGTAAATTTCCTATAAATGCGGAGGAGATAACTATGGTAGATTATTTATTGATATAATTTAATAATGAATATAAAATCATAAAATACTATTCATTTAATAAATTAAACATTTAATTGATTTTAAATAAAATATGAACTTTTATAACCTGTAATCAAACTGTTATAAACAAGAATATTTTGAAAGTACCTTTAAAACCCATAATATTGTCTCTTAAATGTATATGTGGTGTGATTTCCCTAAATTCATTTATACATTGTAAATTGTATAAGAATATTTATTTTTGTATAATTATAAGTGTGTAAGACAAAAAAATATGTGTATTTTTATTTGCATATGCACTTTTCTCTCGCTTTATACAAAGACAAACGCATGCCTAATTGTATATCTGTAACGACCTGTTTAGTCGTTTTGAGCAGCAGAGTTTAATTCTGGAAAATTGGCTGAAACGACGGAACCCACGACGGACCGTCACAGGCTCGACGGACCGTCGCAGGGTCTCGTTTCAATATACTTAGGAATTCTGAAATTGGGTACTGAAAATCGACTCTCTGTAAATTGTGACGGACCTGCAGGACGAGCCGTCACATCCACGACGAACCGTCGTGAGCTCCCGTTGCAAAACACTTCAACTTTTGAGAATTTGGTACAAGGAACGAGTCTCTAACCGTCATGACGGAAGTGCAAGACGGACCGTCACGAGTGTGACGGACCGTCACAGTGCACTTAGTGAAAAATGGGATTCAAGGCTGTTGCGATGACCTGCGTGACGGACCGTCGCAGGCACGACGGCCCGTCACAGGTTGCGCAAATCCCAGGCAGAATAGGATTCCTCTACACGTTTTAAGGGTCGTTTTGGACTATTCTTTCCTTAATTATAAAGATTGAGGGTTAATATTAATAAGTCTAATTACTTGGGGGGTAAAAGAGGTAACCTTAAGTTAATTAGTGGGTTATATTGTCCTCCTTTAGTCTTAATTATATGATAATTAGGGTAAAGGAAAGAAGGTTTGAATAAAACAAACAGAAAGAACAAAGAGAAAGAGAGGGATCGATCGAGAGGGAGGAGAAAACGCAGCTTGAGGATTAGCTTGTTGATCAATTCTTCGGTGGAGGTAGGTTATGGTTTATGTTACGATATTCGTAGTGAACTCTTAATAGTGAATGCTATGTGTTGATAGTATTGTAAACCCTGCTATGTGCTTAAATTGTATGCTTGCATGACTATGATTATGAAATTGTGATGAATTAACAAAGCATGATGAAGCTATTGAATCCCAAATCTTGAAAGAACCCTAATTCGCTTGATATATTATATAATGAGAATGATGATGCCTTAGTGTAAAAGAAGGCTTGATGAATTAGGGGATCGGGTGCCACGTTCCGGTACCAGGATAGAATGAATATGAGGATCGGAGTGTCACGTTCCGACACCAGGATAGAATATGGATCGGGTGCCACGTTCCGATACCAGGATAGAATGAATATGAGGATCGGAGTGTCACGTTCCGACACCAGGATAG
>CM064968.1:38906724-39019749 GCA_032847665.1 Solanum chilense | reverse complement strand
TTTTAAAACTTAAGAGCCGACATACTTTTGGGATTAGTATTGAGAACCGATATGGGGGAGAGCTCAGACAACTCACAGCCCCCATAAACCATGTAGCCACCATGGGTAGACAAAGTTCATACTTTTTAGATGAACTCTTTTCAAAGTATACTAGTGGATCTATTGGGTAGTTCATGTCTTATACCTTTGGCCGGGTATAGGGTGCGCTCGCAGCGTAAGGTAGATCATTGTATCATCACTGTAGCTCTTAAGTGATGGTTGTCGGTTAGAAACTCCCACAGAAGTTATTGTATTCTTATATACATCAGTTTACTTGTATTTTTACATACATACCATAGTTAGTTGTATCTTGCATCATTCAATATTTACAATATGTTTCAGACAGTTTTCTTTATATTGCGCTTCCTTTTAAATTGCATTATGTTGAAATGAGTTAAGTTATTCATGAGTTGAGAAGAGTCAAGGTAAGTGTTCCTTCTTACTCCGTTTTCAAGCTTAAATGTTCTTGGCATTCCAACTTTCATACTCGTACATTCAATGTACTAATACCACTTGGCCTGCATCGTATTATGATGCAGATGTAGGTAACGAAGATCGACATCTAGCGCACCAATTGATCTAGTTGAGCGGTCCAGAGTCAATTAGTGAACCTCTTTGCACTCCGGAGGACATCTTTTATTGCTTCCTAGTTAGTTCAATAGGATGTTGTGGGGTTTGTCCCAACATTTATCTCAGTCATTTAGAGGCTTCATAAATAGTTAGTAGTTCAATAATCTTTACATTTTCATTTTTATGTTAAAGACTTGGGTTACCATTTCGGCCATGTTGAATGTTTAAATCTTTTAGACATTCCCAATTATTTTGTTATGCAGTTGAGATAAGTTCTTTTATCATTATAAGTGTGATTGTTGTCTTCGGCTGAGTTAAGTAAGCTAGGCCAAGGGTTCGCTCGAGGCCAGCAATGGTCACGAGTGCCAGTCCCGCTCAGTGTGTAGGCTCGGGGCTTGACAAAATATGACATGTAAAAGTAAAAAAAGGAACAAGAATCAAAGTAAATTTCCTATAAATGCGGAGGAGATAAATATGGTAGATTATTTATTGATATAATTTAACAATGAATATAAAATCATAAAATACTATTCATTTAATAAATTAAACATTTAATTGATTTTAAATAAAATATGAATTTTTATAAACCGTAATCAAACTGTTATCAACAAGAATATTTTGAAAGTACCTTTAAAACCCATAATATTGTCTCTTAAATGTATATGTGGTGTGATTTTCCTAAATTCATTTATACATTGTAATTTGTATAAGAATATTTATTTTTTGTATAATTATAAGTGTGTAAGACAAAAAAATATGTGTATTTGTATTTGTATATGCACTTTTCTCTCGCTTTATACAAACACAAACGCATGCCTAATTGTATATCGAATCAGATGACCAAAATACTAGATTTTTGTTGTGATTACAATTAAAACAAACTAGCGCTATATCATTTTATTTGAATTAATAGTTTGCAATTTCGTACAATTTTCCCTTGTAAAAAACAACCAGGATCTATAACATAAGCAACAATGTCACTGAGCGCGAAAATTTTATATATGCATGTATTATACAAATAATTTCAAGTTAAAGCAATGGATTTACTCTTTAAAGTTATAACATTAAAAATTTCAGACTGGAACAAATTATAAAAAAAAGTTTGTTTTTAATCATTAAAAACATTTGTTTTGAAAAAAAATTTAAGCACAAAAAAACTATAAAAAAAATCATATCTCAAGGAAAAAAGATTTTTTTTTAAAAAAAACGGAAATAGGGAGATTAATTAAATTTGAATTAATTGAAGATAATTATAATTAGCATGAATTAAGGTCATTCAAACTAATTAAGAATATTCAGTTTCCTTAATTCACTCTAATTTGTTTTAATTAGATAAAAAATCTGATTTTATCATTTTTTCTTCCACATTTATCTCTCCTCAATTTTTTTCTAGAAATTTTGTCAGTGGCGATTAATTGAGGTTTATTGTTAATAATTGTATTAGTGAATCTATTGGTATGTTTGTTGTATTTTTTTTGTTTTATTTGGTTATTTAGTATATTGTTAAAATCATGATTTCGTGAATTTGTTGATACATTTTTATTGATTATTTTGTATATTGTCAAAACCATGATTTTGTGAGAATTTGAATATATGAATGATTTGAGTATAAATGTTTAAATAGAAATTGTTTTATCATTGTAGATTAGGTACGTCGACTAAAATTATAATATCAAAAACTATTTTTTATGAGGATTTCCAATAAATGTATAGTTTTGAATGAATTTGATAGTATAAATAGAATGAAATTGGCTTATATATGAATGATTTGAGTATAAATGTGTAGAATATTAATCATTTTATCATTGTAAAGTTATGAAATTTGTTGTTACATTGTTATGAAATATGTAGTTCATTGGTCAATTTGATAATACTAATGAGATGAATTTGGTATGCAGATTAAAATTATGATATGGAATATTTTGTTTTTCTTAAAATATAAATAAAATGTATAGGTATGAATGAATTTCGTAGTGTAAATGGAATGATATTGGTATGAAAGTGTATTCACTATCGTGTAAAAAAAAGAAGTAAAAAGTATAAAAATTTGTATGAAAAGAGTATTAAGTTGGTATGAAATGTGAAATGTTATTTATTTATATAATGTGTTTTATGGTGTGAATTACTATAAAATATTTTTGGAATGATATTGTTATGAATAAGTAGTGACGTGCATAAATTTGTGTGAGAAGAATGGACTAATTGATATGAAAAATTATTCAGTATTGTGTAAAAAATATGTGTAAGAAGTATGATTATTTGTATGAAATTTGTATTAAGTTGGTATGAAATGTGAAATGTTATTTTTTTTATGAAATCTGTTTTATGGTATGAATTATGATAGACTATCTGGAATGATATTTGTATGAATAAGTATTGACGAGTATGTATAGTTTTGTTTAAGTAGAATGAACTTGTGAATGAAATTT
The DNA here is from genome assembly GCA_032847665.1 of Solanum chilense. Lineage (NCBI taxonomy): Eukaryota > Viridiplantae > Streptophyta > Magnoliopsida > Solanales > Solanaceae > Solanum > Solanum chilense. Next base: position 39,016,711 of record CM064968.1, on the reverse strand, counting down.
GTATTATCGTGGATATGAAATGTTAATATAAATACAAATGTATACTTATAATTGCTTTGTATTATGTAAGACTAACTGTTTTTTTTTTTAATGAAAAGGAAAATGTGTTGATTTACTATGTGAAATTCAAAAGGTCCAAAGTTACTTGCAGTAGATGTCGTCAAGTGTGCCACAACAGGAAGGCATGTTCAAATTACATTGCGCCATAAAAATGATAATTTAGTTGTTTAGACTATACAAAAAATTTTATTTTATTTTGTCTTTTAGACTCATGTTTTATTTAATTGTTACAATGTATTTGTTTTTTCAATAATATTTATTGACAATGCATTCCAGCTAAGAGTTTAATATACAGCTAGAAATAAAATTCATGTCGGTTTAATATATATAAGTTTATGATCATATTAGTGAACATTATAATGGTATGCATTTGGTATTCATTTGGTGTGAGACCTAATAGTGATTGATATTACTTAATGTAAGTAGTATGAGTATTAATTTGATTTCCAACTGGTGTCCTACGCTAAATCAAAACAAAATCAGATGTAATTGATGTTGGTGTAAAATTTAATGATCTTTGTTTTAAGGCCTATGTCATACACAACCTCCTAAGCTTGTCCAAATATTTCATTTAGACACCTCAATTCAACTATATACCTATTGAACACATATATTGTAAGAGATTTGTACCTGTTAAAGATTTTGTGCTGACATGGCAGCATGTATGTAATACATGCATAAAAAGAGCTTGAAAGGGCATTATTTTGCCAAAACAAAAAAGATTTATTTTTTTAAAAAAAAATAAATATAATTAGCATCTCTTTTTCTTTGACTCAACCACCATTGCAATCGCATTCTCACCACGGCAATCACCAGTGTCCCACCATTAAAGTTCATACCCGTTTTTTCTCGAGCTAAAATCATTCTTCTTCTTTATGTGTAACGATCCGAGTCTACACTCTGCACGTGGGCGACACTCAAGAACCATTGCTAGTCTCCAAGCGAACCCTCATTCTAGATGACTACAAGTGGAAGACTAACTTAAGCATGCAAAAGCTTAAAACTAAATAAAATCAATAAACTCAACTTTACAAGTCTTTAACTCAAATGAAAAACTTTGAATAAAATAATATATTCAACTAGCCATAAAATAGACAACTTTAGTCTTTAAAATATTTAATAAAATAAATTATTAATACAGACTCCTCAACTATACTGGCTATTTATGAAGCCTCTAACTGATAAAGATGGATGTTGGGACAAGACCCACGACATCCTGACTAAACTGAAAAGTAAAGGAAACCTTCCGGAAATAAGGAGACTCACCATAGCTAACTCGAACTCCATGTGATACTAACGAAGCTTCTGTTCGTAATACTGGATACCTGGATATGCATCATCAAAAAAAATGCAGGTCAAATGGCTCAGTACGTGAAATGTACGAGCCTATAAGGGGAATTCTAATGCATAAAACATAGGCTTGAACTTGATAAAAAGAAACATACTTACCTCTTTTCAACTCAACTCAAATCAAGAATAAGATACTCAACTAGAGATTGGAAACTCAACTCAATGATAGAATATTTGACTCTGGATATTCAACTTAATATAAAGCAAGAATATGCATGCAATATATAGAAAGCTTTATAAAATAATAAAAGCAACTTAGTTCATTAAAGAAAATGCAATAACAAACTCAACTTTACTTATAAATATCGGAATTTGTTCTACTTGCTGTTTATGTTGATGACATAAATTTTATTAGAACTTCAATAGAGCTTCAAAAGACAATTGATTATTTAAAGAACGAATTTGAGATGAAAGATCTGGGAAGAACAAAATTATGTCTTGGTTTGCAAATTGAGCATTTGACAAATGGTATTTTTGTTCATCAATCTACCTACACAAAAAAAGTGTTTAAAAGATTTTGTATGAATAAAGTGCATCCATTAAGTACTCCGATGGTTGTTCGTTCACTTGCTGTGAATAAGGATCCATTTCGACCTCAAGAAAAGGATGAAGAAATTCTTGGTTCTTAAGTACCATATCTTAGTGCAATTGGTCATTAATGTATCTTGCTAATACTATAAGTCTGATATAGCTTTTGCTGTTAATTTGTTAGCAAGGTATAGTTCTGCTCCTACTAGGAGACATTGGAATGGGATCAAACACATTTTGCAATATCTTAAAGGGACAACTGATATGGGCTTATTTTATTCTAATAATTGTAGCCTCAATCTTGTTGGTTATGTTGATGCAGGATATTTATCTGATCCACACAAAGCTCGATCCCAAACAGGCTATGTGTTTATATGGGGGGGGACTGCCATATATTGGAGATCTACAGTCCATCGTAGCCACTTCATCTAATCATGCTAAAATAATAGCTATTCATGAAGTAAGTAGAGAATGTGTGTGGTTAAGGTCTATGATACATCTCATTCGAGAGAAATGTGATTTAGAGTGTGATAAAGTACCCACCACTTTATATGAAATAATAGGGCATGCATAGCACAACTTAAGGGAGGATTCATAAAAGGAGATAGAACAAAACACATTTCACCAAAGCTTTTCTATACACACGAACTTTAAAAGAATGGTGATATAAATGTGCAACAGATTCGTTCAAGTGACAATGTGGCTGATCTATTCACCAAGTCTCTACCAACTGTAACTTTCAAGAAGATGGTGCACAAGCTTGGAATGCGACGATTCAAGTCTCTGGATTGATGTTCTTACCAAGGAAGTTAATACGCGTTGTATTCTTTTTTCCTTACGAGGTTTTGTCCCACTAGGTTTTCTTTGTAAGGTTTTTATGAGGAAGCATAGATGCGTATTAATAGATATGTGTACTCTTTTCCTTTACTAGAGTTTTTCTTTTCTTAAAGTTTTTTTTAGTAAGGTTTTTGACAAGGTACATCATTTATGAATTATAAATTTAGAGGAGTGTTATAAAGTATTTGTATTATAGTGAATGTCTATCATGTGGAGTCTATTTAGGATATGGTTAAGAGTCCTACTTGAGGACCAAGTTAAATTTTCCCTATAAATAGAGGGCTCCTCTTCTTTGTAAAATCATTCCTCAAGAGAAATAATAATTCTTCTCTTCTCTTCTCTTCTCTCTATTTTCTTCTTCTTATTCTATAGTTTTATAACATTATTATTACTTACTATTATTTTTTTATTATTATTATTGTTTATTTACTATTATCAACATTTGTTTGGCAAAAAAAAGGTAACGTTTGACTCTTTTTTTTTAAACTAACAGTTTTAATTGGCTAAGAAAAAACTGCAACTTTTCTTTTTAAAAAAATATTTTTTTAATTTATTAAAATATTGAATTACTTATATATATTTATTTAAAAGTTAAAATTAGAGATTAATTGTGGTGATAACACATAGGCGCTATAACAATTTTATATATGTATGAACTAAAAAAATAGTTTGCCCATCAAAAGTAACTTGAGGTATTTTCTTCTTAGTTCTTCAACTCTGTCCAAAAATACTTGATAATTCATCAATTCTTCTTGGATTTATTACATCTTGTTAAAGTTGTTGAAACTATTATATGATTTTACTTTGCTAGTCGCATTGGTAGGTGTCTTGGAACAAATTCTTCAGTCACCTTACCATCCAATTATGTTAGCCTTCCATGTGCCTTTTTTTTTTATTTTGTTGCTCCCACTTCTTTGTTGTCTTGCTGAGAGATTTCCTTCCTTTGCCACCTTATCAAAGAATATGTCCAACATCTCTTCCTCATCATCCCCGTCGGACATCTATATTCCCAAGTCGTTATCATAACTTGCAATTGGACTAATTGCTGAAACTATAGCCTTTGGATCATGAGTCTGAACCAATACTGGTGATAATGGCCAAACTCTTTTTAAAGCTATCAACTGTCATTGTCATAGATGAATTTGCTTTACTTGTAGGCACAAATTCAGGTGCTTGAGGGCTTAACTTACTCATACGAGGTGAATAAAGTTCTCCTCTTCCTCAACTAAATCTTCCCATTTAGAAACACTCGTTTCCTTTTGTTTTTCTTTAGAAACATTCAAATCGTTTTTAGCTTTTTCTGAATTCGAAACAGCCATGATAGGTGTATTTGGACTGATTTCTTTACCATCTATCCCCTCTGTAGCAGTGAACTCATCTACATGTGTCAAAACAACTTGTTGATCAACATGCTCCCTTTTCTTGTTCAATTCTCGAAAAACAAGACTCAAATTGTTAATGTCTTCGTCAAACTGGACAGAATTTTTTGTATGCTGAAGTACACCAGTGACAGGTTTGGAAAGCTTAAACTACTCCCAAACTCAGTAGATAATTCATCTGTACCATGTATCTTTTCTTGTTGTCCAATATTCTCATCTCGAATTGAGTATATTCAATCGATTTGCCTTTGTTCTTTAGATTGTCTTCATTATTAGAGATAAAAGTTGTTGCTTCTTCAGAACTATTCGCAATAGCTCGATCAATGGTAGCATCCCTAAAAACCGCCAAATTATTTCCAAAATCTCTTTCTTCATCAGAATTATCATCAGAGACCAACTGTTGTTCTTCTTTGTTGCTTTTGCTCTGAAATTTAGCATTTATAATCTCCCTTGCATCACCTTGATATGTTCCACGTTTCTACCTTTATCCGTTGCACATTCTGCTTTTTAGCACCGACCTTGCTGAGAAACACACGACAACTATTTTAATCATGCCCTTGTCGTTTAATGAATATTTGTCCACGAAGAATAACTTTATTTTTTTAGATGCTTATCCAATAATCTAGAATGACCTTAACTCTAGCGGTACTTGGCCTGGTACGTTCCTGAGAGGCTTTATCTACAACAATTGATTTTCCAACGGATGAAGCAATTAATAAAACTGATTTTTTGGCAAATAGATTTGGTGGAAGATCTGGAAAAGATATCCATGTCAATATTTTCGATGTTTCTTCCTTAGGTTTGAACCACATAGTCCAAAGAAACGTTTTAAATCGAAACTCTTCACCATTGAATTTGATATAACCAGAATTTCTCTACAAAACTTGAACAAAGTCTTCATATAAATCAAACCTGATCAATATATGAAGAAACTCAAGTTGTCCAATGTTACAATGACCTTTAATATCAAGTTGCTTTTGAAGAACCTTGATCAATTCATATAAATCTGGTTTTCCGTAAGAAAATTTGAGAATAACAGCTTGATGTTGTCCTTTCTCTATGCTAAATTCATTAACTTCATCCATGGTGAATTCGATGGTTGGCTCTCCATGAATGAACTTAATTGGTTTCAACTCGGTTCTAGATATAGGCCTAGTAGAATTGGCTTGAAGTTGTGCAACGTATGTTGGTTTATGTGTTGAATCAATAGTATTTTGTATACGTTGTGGTGGTGTTTTGTCCCTAGCATGAGGCTGGGACAGAGCTAGAACAACAATAAGACTGTCGCCCTCAAATCTTCATTGAGAGAGGAGAAGAGTGTGGGTTTAGGGTTCCCTTTTTTATGTTCAACGCACAATAACTGTCTTGGCGAATCGAACTCACAACCTTAAGGTTCATTCGTCATAGTTTTGGCCATTTAAAAAATGTCTCGACTTTGAAATTGGAATCGAATCCGAATGCAAAGGCAAAGATATGACTTCAAGCATCCTTAAAGAGTCATTGCGCCAATGAGACTATTTACAGGTTAGAGTATAATTTGTAGGAGAAATATTGAAAACCCTATGGATATAAACAAATTCAAGGGGGCAACCATTCTCCAAACTATCATATAAGCACAATTTTGAGTCTTTTATCTTTATATTGTAGATATTTTGTTATGAGACTTCAGTGCCATTTTGGTCATCTTATTACATTTTCAGTTATTACATGAGACTATTTTATTGAGTTAAGTCTTCCGCTGAGTTAAATAAGCTTGGCCAAGGGTCCGCTTGAGACTGACAATGCTCTTTAAGTGACTGCACGTCCATGGTGTAGGCTCTGAGCGTATAATTTCCCCTATTGTCCTTTGTAAGATAAAAAAATATAACTTTGTAAATTGCAATTTATCTCCTAAAAAATATAAAACATCATTAAAGGAAAGGGAAATATGGGAGAAAACTTCAAGCATCCATCTTGAAGTTTGTAAATTGCAAATATGGAAAAAAAATTAAAACATCCCTTTTGAACTTTGATCAAATGAAAAAAGCCTCAAGAATTCAATTACTATGAAATAGAGGGTAGTAAATATGAATTAATTGGAATATGGTGTAGTAAATAGTCATAAAAGTTGACGGAGAAAAAAAGTAGCAAAACATACAAGTTGTGTGTTGTGTGCTAAGAAAAATTTCACACCTTCTTTTCTGTGTTTGTCTGTGTGCCGTCTTGGAGCTTTAATGGAACCAAACAACATTCATCTTTCACACATGGTAAAATACTACTCATTTTATGTTACTATTTTTTTGTTTTTCCCCATTTTTAATGTCTATATGATTCTACACTTGTTTTTTTTTTCTTTCATGGCAAAGGCATAATCCTTTTGGAATGATGATTAGCATTGGGATTAAGTTTTTTTTTCTCTTAAATTTTATGCTTTCTTCTCATGGTAGCCTTTCCACTAGTTCTGATCGAACCGACCATTTTTTGCAACTTTTCTACATTCATCTTGTGAAGAGAAGATTGAGCTAAAACCCTAGCCACAGAAAAGATGGAAAAAAGAATGAAAGACTGAAGAAAAGACTTTGAAATTAATGTTCTTACAAAAAAAAAAATTAACTTAAACAATTTATTCACTCGCCTTAAGACGCGTGAAGTCACGCACTTTCGTCAACTCATCCATCTTAAAGACATATAAGCTTGGTCAATGTTTAGAGGGATTTGTTAAATTGTGTTTTATTGAGTTTAAGAGTCCAGATGACAAAGAGGTAAGTAGAAGGGTATACAAACTGATACAAGTATAAGGGTCTAGCAGACCATTTCGCCTTACTTATACTTTCAAAATATTTCGTATCTTACTACTAATTAAGAATTTCCTACTTTCTCTTACACTTAGATACAAGTATTTCTGCATATGGATAAACAAAAATAGAAAGAGGCAAGCTAGATTGGGGAGGGAAGTGAGCGATATTCATAGGTATCTCATATACACACGAATACACTAGATACACAGTAGATACATGTATCTGTATGTATCTAGAGTGATACATACATGTGATACTAGATGTATAGGAAAATGACCAGTGAGATGAGAGGGAGGCGAATTAGATTTGCTATGCATCTCACATCCATGTGAATCCACTTGGTACGATGTATTTGGAACAAATTACACCTAAATTGAACCCCATGTATCCTAAATACATATCTAACGTATCTAAAGGCACCCAAATCTCGTACGATAGATGATATTGCAAACTAGAATATATCTAAATAATTAACTGCTACACTCGTGCAATTTATGTAAATTCCTCATTATATTTTGATATGATACATAGTGCACCATTTTTAATTGACCTGCATGGGGGTACTACATTAGTGTCTAGTTTCCTGATTCATCATATTTTTAAAAAAAAAAGTTAGAAGAAAAGTGGTATTGGACTTTGTTCCTAGATTGCAATACTGATATAAGTAGTTGATTCTAGATTGTGTTGCATAGATAAGATCTTCAAGCCAAAGGAGTGATTGTCTTAGGATGCTATGTTTGATCAATGCTCTATGAAAGTTTGTGAGTATGGTTTGCAGTTTACACGGTTGACAAAGATATTCCATGTATATTATCCCTATCAGTATTTTAAGGGATTTTGTTGGGACTCGCTCTTAGGCGGGGCTCTAGCAAAACGTTTGGACACTCAAGTTTAGTTATGTAAGACTTACGCCCTAAGCGTTTGACTATACGCTCTAAGCACCTGACTATATGTCTTAAGCATGCCTAATCCAACACTCAAGGCTGCCATAGCACAAACTATATATTAAATTCTTTAATTAACATTGTTGACCCTCATAATTATGGAATAAATGAATGACACTTACTAGTTTTTTAATCTATAGAAATAAGAAGATTGATAGTAACTTAAATAACGAGTTGTAGTATCATATCTATTCTATTTGGTATACCGTGAGGGTGATGATTATATGTCACGTAACATTTCTTTCAAAAATGCGTAGCAAAAATTTTACTTTTTCACTTATCATTGGTCTTCATGTTTTTGTCATATCTCTCAAAATTATCATATTTTATTTAGCTATTTGAAAGTAATTTTATTTTTATTAATTATAGTGATATTTTTTACTATGATATTAGTAAGTTTCATTTATTATTTCTTACGGGGGTAAATTCTCTAGTAAGATAATAATATATTTTTAGGAATAATGTTTCCTTTATTATTAGAAAGTTCAGATATTAGATTATTTATACTTTTATATAATCATGTTAGAAATTTATTTTCTGTGACTTTCTTTAATTATGTTGTAATTAGTTCTATTAATGTGTTTTTATAATTTTTTGTTATTATATTATTAATAGTGTAAAAACAATAATTGAAAATCCACTGAGCTTATGCCCCATGCTACCCTATGATAAATAAAACACCCCGCCTTTTATAACACTGATACTTACTTAGAAGCAGAAATTGAAGAGGTCTCTGAGGCTTAGGGCCACATGTTAAAGTAGTATCTACTTTTGTTTAATGTGTGCTACTTGTACAATTAAGTGATTGGTAGGTTTTCACCATCAAAACAATTACAATAAACAAGGTAGGGAAAGAAGGGAGAACAAGAGGCCCAATGTGTGGGTAGTTAGAATGACACACATAATGGGGGAAAACGACTGGGATCTTTTGCATCTAATCAATCTAATGCATACTATTAGAATAGACCTCCTCGGAGTGCTAACCAAAGGCCTTATTTATCATCGTTCATGTCGGGTTGTGAAACTTGTTGTCGCGATTCTAAGTTACACCCTAATTGAGACACGATACTTGAAACCACAAGTGATTTCAAGATAATCTTTGATATAACATATATAAGGAAATTATATGAAAATTGAAGCGGAAGTTGTAATAGAAATCATATGTTCATTAGATTTCAAAAATAAATCTATTACAATTGAATACTAATGTTTGAAAGCTTCATAATTGAATGCGATAATTTATCAGGACAAGACCCCGAACTGCATGAAAGCTAGGGCTAAAAAATGGGTGGGTTGAATCGAATTTAGATGGATTGAATATGGATTGAGTTAAAATGTATACAATCCACCCTTATAAAATATTTGTAAATATCATCTCACATTGACAACTTGTAGTGTCTCTGAGAAATGGTCATAATATTTTGCTCTGAATTCCTATTTATAAAAACATAACGGCGTTGGAAAGAAGACTTCCTATACTTTTAATTTGATACATTATGGATCACCTAACTCTAGATATTCTAACAAATATATAAAGAAATTAAGAATCAAAGCAAACTTGAATGAATCTTATTCGAACATAGCATCAACTTAAATACAAGTAAGATGTAACTAATTTGACTAATTCTAAGGAACTATTCCAACAACTTAATATGTAACTAAGTTTACTAAATCTAAGGAACTACTTTAACAACTTAATCTAAATCTACTCTAACAACTTGATAAGAATTGATAACAAACTAACAAACTAGTGAGTATGTCAACACCCCCCCCCCCTCAAGTTAGGTGTGGTGCAACAATGCCTAACTTGGATAAACACCGAAGGAAGGCATGGTTGGGCAGCGACTTTGTGAGAGTGTCTGCAATTTGATCCCCGACAGGAAGATATTTGACTACCACTCTACCTAAGTTCACACTGTTCCGGAGGTTGTGAATGTCTACTGCAATGTGCTTCATCTTAGTGTGGAATACTCGGGGTTTGATGAGATTGAAACACCAATATTATCACAAAAATGTTTGGCATTTGCAAGATTTGATATCGTAATTGAGTCAACAAGTTGTGTACCCAAGTAAATTAAGAGAGTGCTTTGGCTACAGATTTGTATTCTGCTTCAATAGAGGACTGAGCAATTGATTGGTTCTTCTTAGAGGATCAACATATCAGATTTAATCCCAAGAAGAGTATTAACCAGATGTGGAGATTCTATCATAGCTCAATCAACATCGGCGTACATATATAGATTACTATTGGAGTGGCTAGAGATTTGCAGGCACGATGTTGATGATTCCTTGAGGTATCCAAGAATCCTTTTTACTGCTTTCCAATGCTCCAGACTTGGGGATTGCATAAATTGTGATAGTTTGTTAACTGCAAAGGCAATATCAAGACGCGTGAATGATAAGTATTGTAATTTACCAATAGCGCATCGATACAAGGTTGCATAGGCATGAGGTGAACCATTGCCTACTTTGGGTGGTGAACTTGATCACATGGGTGTCGTAACTCCTTTACAGTTAGCCATATCCACATCAGAGAGAATCTCAAGTATGTATATGTATTGTGATAAGACAATTCCATTTGGAATATGTTTGACTTCGATCCCCAAAAAATAGTTTACTTCACCAAGTTTCTTTAGGGAGAACATGTAAGCCAAAGAGTTGATTACATGTGTGACCAAGGTTGGGTAATTTCAAGTAATGAGGATATCATCAACATATACTAGAATATACATCGTGACAGCTTCAGATATGAAAATAAACAGAGAAGCATCTAATTCAGACTTAACAAATCCAATTATAGTCAAGTGAGATTTGAGAGCTTCATACCAAGCACAAGTAGCTTATTTAGGCCATAAATGACCTTTTTCAGACGATAGACATGATTGGGAAAATCAGGGTTGACATAGCATTTCGGCTGCGATGTGAATACTTGCTCATGTAGGTCACCTTGCAAAAATGCATTATTCATGTCAAGCTGCTGAACTTTCCAATTATTTTAAATTGCAATAGAAAGGACAATTATGATGGTGGTTGATTTGACAACCAGATTGAAAGTTTCATGAAAGTCCAATCCTGAACATTGTGTGAAACCTTTTGCTACTAATCACGCCTTATATCTGTCAATAGAACTATAAACTGTCTTTTTAATGCGAAATAACCACTCACAATCAACAACATTTTTATCGGGTCCCTAGGTACTAGTTCCTAAATTTTGTTTCTCATTAAGGCTTCATATTTCAGATCCATTGCATTCTTCCGTTCAATATGCTTAACGACTTGCTTAAAGGTATTTGGAGTGGGGGAAAGGTGAGCCACGAAGCTAAACCTTTTCATTATTTTTGGACCTTTTGATCACACTGGATGGTGGAGGGGCAGCGGCTGGTGACATAATTGCTAGCGGATTCGATGGTTGCTGGTTGTGTGGTGGACGAAGGGAATAGGGTAATGGGTGAGAGTCTTGGGTTGCTTCATAAGTAGTGAAGGAGATTGAAAACAAATAGGAATCATACCTGATGAAGTGATGAAGTGGAGATTGCTGGTAGTTGCCTTTCAATTATGGACTCTGGAGTGTTTGAATGAGAGGAAACTGTTAGGGTGATAGGATAGGAGGCAGAAGAGTTGGAACGAGATTGGTGTCCAAATTTAATTGGATTGTCAGATGAGTATCCTTACAGACTTGGTACTCTATGATTTCCCATTGTTATGTGGAAAACTTATTTTGCAAGTTTGAGAACATTTGAGTGAAAGGAAAAATATCTTCACAAAATCGAACATCACAACTGACAAAAATTTTTGAGTGGACTGGATCAAAGCAGAGGTGTGCATGATGAACAGTGGAAAATCCTAAGTAGACACACGGTGTGGATCTAGGCTAAATTTTTTGTGTATATGTCTTAAGGCATGGATAACAAAGACAATCAAAAAATTTCAGCGAAGAGTATTTTGGTGGTTTGCCAAACAATTTCTTATACGGAGAATCATTATTCAGGCTAGGTGTAGGGAGTCTATTTATGAGAAAGACAACATGGTGACAGGCACAGGACCATAATTCAGATGGTAGTGAGGCTTCATTGTGAAGAGTTCGAGTTGTTTCGACAATGTGACGATGTCGTCGTTCGGCGATTGCAACTCGTTGGGGGCGTGTAGGGTGGGAGATCAAATGTTCAATTCCATGGCATTGTAGGTTTTGTTTAAGACCTGTGAATTCACCCCCTCTATCAGTATAAAGTGAGACAATTTTGTGGTTAAAATTTTTTTCTACTAAAGGATGAAAGTTTGCAAAAATTGAAGCAACTTCACTTTTATTTTTAATTGTATACAACCAAGTATATTTGGTGTAATGACCAACAAAAATGCAGTTATACAAATTTTTATCAATGGATAAAATGAGTGATGGACCCCATAAATCACTAAACAAAGTTTTAAGTAGTGCATTACTATTTAGTGAGTCGTTGAAATGCAAACGATAAGCTTTATTTAATGAGCACGAATTACAAAAATGAAACTTTTCATTGGTGGAAAAGGGAAGTGAAAATTTATTTAGTACTAAGTCTATGATTTTCATATGAGGCTGACCCAAGCGACTATGCCATATTTGAAGGAAAACTTTGGTTGGTGAAGTTGGCGGAAGGTGACACATGATCCCTATGGGGACATTCATAGAGTTCATGTTTATTCTGTCCTTGTACCAGCAGTCTCCGAGTTTTGAGATCCTTCACAAGAAAAGAGTGTAAATTTTTTTTGATTAAAGTTAGATTGTCAGTGCAAAACTTAGCAACAAAAATAAGGTTCTTTTTTATAGATGAAGCACAAAAGAGTGTTAGAGAACATGAAATTGGAGTTAGAAGCCTTAATTTGAGTTAAACATTGTGTTCTTCAAGTTTATTTGACTCGGTTGAGACATAATGGGTTGCTCCAGAGTCAAGGATCCAAGGATTTGCATCTGAGTGATGATCTGACACAAAGTTGACCTTCGCTTCAAAGTGGTTGTGCGATTTTGAGCGACACATATCAGCTATGTGACCGATCTTTTGGCAAAGTTGACATTTTACCGCTTGCCTGAGTTGTCTCCCATTCTGTTGATTTCTAGAGACCGCTTGTCATGGGGCTTTTGGTCTTGAAGACTGATTTGGGAAGCGACAATTATTCTTATGATGTTGGGGCTGAAAGTTGGTCCTTTGTGCAACTGTAGTCGTGATGATGAAGGATGACCTGTCAATATCTTGATGTTTGAGGAAGAGTTCATGGTTCGTGAGTTTCTGAAATAGTTTCTCAAAGCTTAGGATTGTATTGCGTGCTCATATAGCGACAGTGATTTCACGATACTCATGACCTTGGCACCTTAGATCTTGATTGCTAGTTCATCATCAACCACTGGAGAACCTGCTACTTCAAGAGCATCACCAATCGATCTGATCTCCTATAGGTAATTAGCAACTGTCTTGGAGGCCTTTTTCATGTTTTGCAACTAATCTCGCAAGTTGAAGATTCGAGTGTCTCTTATTGGCATAAGCAATATAAAGGAGATACCAAGCTATCTTCGCCAAAGAGGCACTTGCAACAATGCGAGCAATGGTAAGATCAACGGATGCCATCATTGCCTGTTGAATTAGTTGGTCTTGGCAAAATCACAACTCATATTCATGATTGGAGATGGTACTATCGGTTTGTGTGATAGTGGTCGGCAGAGCACATTTGGTAATAGTGAGATGCCCAAGGAGCTTGTCTATTGAGTAGCATTACTAGTTGCACTTTCCAGGTGGCAAAGTTGAGGTTACCCTGCATATTGATAGGTAATTAGGCAGTTGAATTGAACTATACCACATGAATGGTAGTCGAAACTGCAGCAGCACTATCACTGGTGGTAGCAGGAATAACCATGTTTGAACGCAAAGAAAGGGAAAAAAAGAAAATTGGATCGGACTCGTGAGAGTTTTAAAGGGGCTCTGATACCATAAAGAGATTGAGAATCAAAGAAAACTTGAATGAATCTTATTCAAACGTAGTATCAACTTAAATACAAGTAAGATGTAACTAACTTGACTAATTCTAAGGAGCTATTGTAACAACTTAATATGTAACTAAGTTGACTAATGTTATACTTTGAGTCCAAATATAACCCTCATGTTATACTTTTAGTCCAAATATACCCCTCTCATTATACTTTGAGCAAATATACCCTTAACTTTGACGGAAAAACATGTGACAAACTCAAAATCAAATTATTTACTCTCAATTTGCTTAGAAACTCACTTGTGTAACTCATACCAACTCATTCCCTCCGTTTTGAGCTCTTATTTTCATTTTCCCATTCATTATTCTATTTTTAAATTTATTGTACTAGAAATAATAAAATATGCATCACACTATATCATTGTGTTGCATTTTTCCCTCACAAATTAAAAATCTTCAAATTTATTTCTATGAAATTAATCATTGTACCCACGTCTTCCTACTATTTTAAAAAGTACAAGAAAATAATGAACGTAGGGAGTATCGATTTTTGGATGTTGAAATCTCGGTAGTGTATTTTCTTTGATTAATAATGACACTTTTTAGAAGAGGTTAAGCATGATAAATTATTTTAAGAAAAACCTCATTTCAAAAGAAACAAAAATCATACTTTCTCCGTTTCAAAAAGAATGACTCTATTTCCTCTTTAGTCAATTTAATAAAGAATGACCTCTTTTCTTTTTTGGCAACACTTTAACTTTAACTTTCCACGTGACATGTTTAAGACCTCAAGATTAAAGGGAATTTTGGTACATTTTGACATAACTTTAATTTAGAACTACAAGATTAAAAAGAATTATTTTTTTCTTAAACTACGTCCCAAGTCAAATTAGGTCATTCTTTTTTAAACGGAGGGAGTATTAGTGTTTGAATACGATAAATTATTAGCTTCTTCTAAGAGGAAGATGCAAAGAAAAGAATTCAAAGCGGAGGAAATGATTTTCTAAAAGAATTAAGTATTTGAAATTCGAGATGCGTTATTTGATTTTTTGAGTTTGTCACATGTTTTCCCATTAAAGTTAAGGGTATATTTGCTCAAAGTATAATGAGAGGGGTATATTTGGACTCAAAGCATAACATGATGGGTATATTTGAATCGAAAGTATAAAGAAGGGTATATCTAAACTATTTTCAATAGTACAAAGGTATATTTGACCATTTGCCCTTTATTATATTCGAAAGATAATATAATAAAATTACTTTTTTATTTATAATTTCATAAAAGTTAGTTAATAATGAACGAACGACTGAGACAATATCTTTTACAAACAGATGGGATAGACTGATAATTTATTTTATACCACAGATTGGACCAATAATTGATGTTTTGATCTGTCATTTTCTCCACTCATCGTAAAGGTTTACGAAATAACTTCAATTCTCGAATGTAAATCCCAATTAAGAAGTCGTATATTTCACCTAAAATTTGATTTGAAATTTCATAATATTCAATTTCATAGTAACCTAATAATTGAGGCAGTCCCAATTATCAAAGATATTGTAGCATAACTTGTAATTATCCAAAACTAGTTTTGTTAGCGACTAAATATGAAAGCGAAGTGTAGTCGCTTCCGTTTTTGACTTTTAGTTGCGTTCCCGCGTCTTGAGACTCTTTCTTCTTTTGTTTTTCTATTTTTTTTTAGATATAAAAATGAAAGGACGTAAGGTCTGACAATACCACACATCAGCTACATCTTCTCCTTCGCATTTGTCGCTCTTTTTATCTTTTTCTGTCGCATCCATGTCTTCTTCTTCTTCTTCTTGTCAACCAAAAACTTTACGAATTGGCATAATTGGATTTGGTCCTTTCGCCCAGTTTCTGGCCAAAACTATGATGAAACAAGGCCATTGTATCCATGTAACTTCCAGATCAGATTATTCAGAGCTTTGTACAGATTTGGGCATCCTGTTCTTTAGGTATGCATAGGATATATAGACAATTTTTTGATAGTAGGAAAAAAAAATGAATCTTTACCAGTTATTATTGATTGCCTGCAGAGATATGGGTGCATTTCTAGAATCGGATAATGAAGTTATAATGATTAGTACGTCCATCCTGTCTCTATCACAAGTTGTGGAGTCCATACCATTCAATTGTCTTAAGCGGCCTACGCTTTTCGTTGATGTGCTCTCTGTTAAAGAACACCCAAAAGAAGTCCTTTTGCGAGTATACAATTTTCACTCTTACTGTTTCATATAATTTGCAAAAACTCATCAAAGCTTTTGTCTAACAATACCCATGTGTTTGAACTTTGAAAGATGATGCCTCGAGAGTGTGACTTGCTGTGTACACACCCAATGTTTGGACCAGAAAGTGGTAAGGATGGATGGGCAGATTTGACTTTTATGTACGACATGGTTCGAATTAGAGATCAACCCCTCTGTTCTAGCTTTCTCCACATCTTCTCAAGTGAGGTAAGGAAGTACTGAAGATATGTCTTACCTCAATTTATTGCTTTCTCATAGTGATTCCAATTTGACTGGAAAGATCGAGAACCCCCGTCTGAGAAATGCACTGATCTGCTATTGCAGGGTTGCAAAATGCTGGAAATGACTTGCGAAGAGCATGATAGATTAGCTGCTCAAAGTCAATTTCTTACTCACACAATCGGCAGGTAATTTGTGTCACCTGCACGTTAGGAACAAATTACAATCTACTATAGTATTGATCTTCATCACTTGACAGGATCTTGTCGGAAATGGAGGTTGAACCGACACCAATAGACACAAAAGGATTTCAGAAACTTGTTCAAGTGGTAATTATGCAAGATTGACGATTCCTTAAGAGATTTATTTAGTTTTGTAGATTGCACTTGTAGAACATTAAGCATATGCCCTTTCAACTTCTGGGACCTCTGATTTTTAATTCTTATACTAAAATTGGACAACATGCAGAAGGAGAGCTCAGTTAAAGATAGTTTTGATCTGTTCAGCGGGCTATTCATCCACAATAGATTTGCCAGGCAACAGGTATATAGTAATGCTCCTTTTATATTCTGCAACTGAATCATCATTTCTTGATTTAATTGAAGGGGAAGAAAAACTGACACCACAGAATGACGTGCAGATGAAAAATTTAGAAATAGCATTGGAGAAAACTAAAGAGAAACTTCAAGAGAGATCGAAGGAGCTGCAGGATCCTATCATATCAACGTTCTAACAACTACTGAAGAATACGAATGAACGGGAACTTCATACTCATTTTCTTGGTCTTGTAATATTTCATTGTTTATATTCTGTAAGATGATTATTTGTTTGCAACTTTTACCAAGACACATCACGAGGAATCAATCTAGAGTTCTAGACAATTAGCTCTAAAAATGAAAAGGATATTGTCAAGAGTCGACAGTAGAAGTGCTCCATTGCTTGTATCATTTATTATTAAAGATGATTTTTTGTTGTTCAACATATCATTAAGATGACGCCGACAAATTAAGGATTCTCAGGTTTTGCAAGGTAAAGTACCTTGCATTGAACCACTTATGACGAACAAAGTTTATGTCATTGTCCACTGTTTTAGCAATGCGTTCCTACATTTCATTTTTATCTACAGCACAAAAGCAATTTTTACAGTTTTACTTAATAAGATATCCAAAGGTGCAACTAAAGTCAATTTTGAGCTTTTACAACTATGGTAAGAGGAGTATCCACTATCCAGTGCAATGTTGTATTTGGTTATAGTTAAACAGTGCTGTAGTTTCAGTCTGCTTTTATTCTCGGCAAAGTAGATCCAAGTGACTGAATAACAAAGATTTATTTGACATGACTCAAAGTTTATAAACTGTGTATATTGACAGGCTATAAATTGAATGATATACAGCAAAAGAATCAAAACTGCTGCTTACAAGTAATGCTAGAAAGTAGAGAAGATAAGTGGAAGTGTTACTATTGACTGTTGATTTCATCAGTATTGGTATCTTCTGGAGTATTGCAACCAACTGCAGTAGGATTTGCAGAATCTGGAACAAGATCAGGAACTTGCTCGCTCTTGCGGGCCTGCAATCCTGTAACCCGCGCAAGGTCGATCCATTGCTGTGGAAGAAGAGATACAGAAGTACTAAATCATTAGCAATGAGAAAGATTACTTATCAACAATTAGATGATAGGTGGATGAATGGTTTCCTAAAAGAAGAGGTGAAGTTGGAGGGCAAGTTTGTATGAAAATAATGTGTGAGACCCAGGGTAAGAGCATGTCAGGCACTAATAGGGTAAGGGGGGGATTAGGTAATTAATGGTATTGAGAAATTCTCTAGTCCCTCTAATCCCCTTTCTGGTTTCCTCTCCCCCTTCTCAGTCACTCTCCTTCTTTCTCTTTTTCAGTGTATTCTGTTGCTACAGTCTAATCCCTTAATTAGTGTTTGTATTTGATATTTGTTCAGTTCAGTTCATTATTGGAGGATTTGCTTGGATTAGTAGGGTACATTACCGTGTTTTGAATCTAATTGGTTTTGCTTGGTGACAATACCATTCATTGCATCTTTACTTCAGAGCTGCTATGAGGATAGATGGATCTTCTCTTGAAAGAAAAGCAGTATCTCCTACTACGTTTCTAAGAGTCAATTTTTTGCTAGAGAAAGAAGGCTAATTGGGTCAAGGATAGGACAAAATATAAAGAGCGGAAGATGAAGCAATAAAGGATAGGAAATCGAAATAGAAGGTTTTAAGCAGAGAATGGTAAAGGGGCGGGCACATTTTCTACCAAGCTTCGAACCTTGCACCAGTTAGCCCTCAGGAACAGAACAAATAAATATAAGGCACTACCCTGAACCCTGAGCAAAGACTAATCTTTTTAGATTCCATTATCATTAACCTACATGCCTATTTACTGGGATACTCACGAAAGAAGTTTATGGTTGATTAGTTGTAAAAAAGGAAAAGGAAAAGAAGATTTAACTTCAAAGAATTTCAGCCTGTATCTAACCTGGGTTCCCCAATAGGAGTTGATCGTTCGAACAACAAAAGATAGCATATTTACAAATAATGTTTGGTCAGAAAATTGATCTGCAAGCCGGTGCTCTACCAATCCTGCAATAACCTGCATTTCATGAAAATTATTGGTTTCAGTTGAACCTCAAACACCTCAATAGAAAGTTAAAGGAAATCATTGTCATATAGGTGTTTCTAAAGTAACTGCTACTATAAAGTTTCAGTTTCGTGTCAAACATATTACAACAGTAAAGATGAAGGGGCCAAATTTGATTAACTATCAGACTTTCACAAGCTCCAGGAAGCATTAAAACATGTCCAATGTTAATCCATTTTGGGCTTTTTCTCAAACTTGAAAGGGAACCCATGATAAAGGGTCGTTTTTGAAACAAAATGACAGAAAAAAACAATCTCCAGTTTTTGATGATTATGGTAGAAACATCATCCAGAAAAATCCTTAAAATTGGCAGGAGCTAAAGATGGTTTTAAAATATTGTTTAAAAAATATACTGGCAGAGTCCATGTTTAACCAAGATATCCAATGAAAATAGATAATCAGCATCTTGGATTTGAAAACAAAACGATATGAAAGATTAAGCTGTCAAGTATATGATGTTACCTGATAACGCAGATTTGCAGATGTACCAAGAAATGATGAATACACAAGCGCCGTTTTCAATATTGGCGATCGCTTGTTCTTCTGGACAGTAGTAAAGGTCGGATTGAATACTTTGCGCATTGCAAACAAGATATTCGATGAAGCCACCGCCCCGATGCTAGAAACAAATCCTACACCGGCCAATTTAAGGCCACCAACAAGCACAGAGGCAACTCTGTGACTCACATCCCAGTCCTTCCCAACAACACTTTTCTGAAAAGCATTATCTGGGATGGAACCCAGGAGACCTTTCAGTGCTCCGATGCTCTCAGGTACATCAACATCATCAGTGACTGACAAGAAAGAAATTGTTGGAGCAGGAAGCCACACTGTGAAAAAATCCACAACTATACCCCTAACAGTGTCTGTAATAACATAATCAATCTCCTCAAAAAAATTCTCTTTGCGCTTCTCATACTGTGCCAACAGAGTAGTTGTTATTGATATAGATTCTTCAATAGCTAATCGATGTAGAAATTTAGGATCAGCCAACAATCGTTCTCTAAAACCCTGCATCAAAGCAAGCTTCTTTTCAACTTCAAACAACTTTAGCATTTTCTTTATACACCAGTACAAGCATAAAAAAAGGATAAAGTAGAAAAAATTAATGTCATTATTTATTTCTTCTTTCTTTGTTCATTCTCTTTTCTCCTTCTGCGGGTGAACAAGTATTTTAGAATAGATGTTTGTCATAGCACACCTGAAAGCGGTCTGTTAACTCTGAAACGAAAGGATATTGCTCAAGATCAAAAAAGTTCTGTAGCACTTCGGGGGATACCACACCAAGATCTAGTCCATTTTGAAGGTCCTGGAAAAGATAAGACGTTAGTATAATGAGATCAAGTTCCTCAGAGTACAACTCAATATAATACGCAAAATCAATCATTTTCCAACAGCTGCAGTATCATATACTCTCAAATTGCAACCAGTGTATATTAGTTGAAATTTGAAAACAAAGATAGTAATAGCTTCAAACTTTCTGCTACGAAATGTCAATTAACCCTAACAGGTGGGACACTAGGAAAACAGGAAGATGAATATGAAGCCCATAGATGTTAGAATTGTAGCTACAGGATCCATGACCATACAATCTCACTGAAACCCTGCCAAAAAGTGCTATAGCTCTTGGCTCAACAGAAAAGAAATATAGAGATTGATGTGTGGTAAGGGAATCTCACGAGTTTGAATCCAGACTATTGAACCAAGTCCGGTATTTGAGTGGGAAAAAGTAGAAATGGGGATTTTTTTGGTTATAAAAAGGTGCAATTTGATTCAAATACAGATGGAAAATTACATGTTTTTGGAATGAAGTCTTCTACACAATAAATCAGTTCCTTGGCCGCTTAGTTCAATTTTATCTCAATTACTCTATAAATATGAAATGTGATAATTTAAATCTGGGAAGACAACCTGTGTCATTCTTACTGATAAATAATTGAAGGGGGAGGCCCCTTTTCCCTGATGCTTTTGGGGCCCAAAAGAATGTTAAACAGACATCACTATCCAAGCTCGAACTTGAACCTAGTGTAAGAAAGTAACAGGGTGTTGAGCTTTATTATTGGTCCGATAACAGCAATCAGCATACAGGACAGTGGTAATTTGGTACTGAGTTATGCAACTTGTAACCCTTTACTTCTGAAATTATTTAATACATCTTTTTTGAACTTGGCAACTTCATTTAATACATTTTTAGAAATAAGTCTTTCAACGAACATCTCATATTTTATGAGTACATAAAGTGCTCAGGAAGCCATGTCAACAAAATGGAATAGAAAATTTATGATGGGTAACTTCAAACAATTATTTTTCACCGAAAAAAATTGTGGAATCCAATTTACCATTGATGTGAAGGTATGACAAATTTGTCAAAGAAAAAAAAAGTACCTTACAAATAAACAAACGTAGACATCAAATTCAGTTCACTACAGCAGATAGAACAAATGAAATTGCATCTGAGGACCTTTAGAACACGATTCAGGGGTCAATGTTGCGGTAAAGGGTATAAAGGCCACCAGTGCAGGACTGATTATACAATGACTGAGTTGTAATATGGAAGTTATTCCTTTTGGAAAGGTGGTTCTATAAATGAAGTAGAGTAGACATAAGCACCGAATGTCAGGCATAGTGGTCAATGAAGAAGTGCAAACCATGGAGATTCGGGTTCAAATCCTAGTAGAAACAGAAAACACTAGGTTAGTTTTTCCTATGCTTAGTCTTGAACTCTTGATAGTCAGATTCACCCATTACTAGTGTTGGTGGGAAAATAGCAGGTACTCTGGTGGAATAGCTGAGGTGTGCACAAGCTGGCCCGAGCAATAAATAAATAAAGTAGATATGATGCACATGAGACTTGAGAGGAACTAGATCAGTAGAAACATGGTGATTGCATATCTAGGGAAGGGTAACGACTCAATCAGATAACAACTTCCCCACAGTACTAAAAGCTCCATTTGTGAATGGAATTCATTTTGGCAAGTGAGAAACATCCAAATGCATATGGGACCAGAGACAAGACAAGCTAGATTAAGTCTTACATAATTTGATAAAGCAGTCGAGAGAGAGCATTGGACATAGCCAGAATGAACTGGTGCAGAAGTTTCAATTCATTAACTGGTCATAATCATGAACATGCCTCATATATAGAATATAGCACTGTTTGAGATTATAGGATATCCTTCACATACTGAATATACCACATTAAGGTAGACCAAAGATTCCCATCTCTTACTAACTGAGAGAAGGACCCTATAGATATAAGTCTCTTCAAAAAGCAAGAACCCTAATAACCCTTGAGGAATACCTACCAGCAGACTTCTTGTACAAGAGTGATTTGTCTAAGTTCTCTCATTTGTCTTATTGTTTATCTCGTTCACAAATCTCCGAGTTGAAGTATTCTCTACAAATGTGGTATGGAAGTCTTGGACTAAGACTTCTGTAAATTTATAAAAGGTTTGGTCAAATTAAATATTTTTTCGTCTGACTGAGAAGTACTGTATTCTATTAGGTTTGGTCAATTCTCTTCTGACAAACTAGTGGGGTAAAGAAGCAAGCTCTTTATTTAGTAAACACAAGCTACGATGAAAACCTAATTCTGAAGAACTCAGGCAGCAGGAGGCACTTGCAGATCTTGTAACACATAACTGATGTTTTAGTTACTAACCATCTAATGACTTCAAGATCCATACACTTAAAGCCTGAAAAACTCAGTTAGCAAGAGACTATCTGTTTTAATGATTCAATATATATGTACAACTGCAGCCAAAATAGGAGCTTAGAAGCTGAGTTAGTTATAACCTTTCATATCGAAGCATAAATAACTAACCTGAGGTAAAGCATCTCGTCTCCTGCCAGCTGCATTCATTACACGGGCAATTTCTGCACGATCAAAACAATTTCTGCTACAAGGTCTAGCTGCAGAGTACCACAGTAAATCAGCAACAGGAACTTCTCCCTCCCTCCTTAGCCATTGTCTTTCAGGGTCAAGTAGTATGACAATTTGATTTTTCTTTTGAATCTTCCTTGAAATTCTAGCAGGCACCCCAGTCCCTCTTGATCCATACATGACATGGGTAGCACCTGTGACAACTACAAGCATACCAGCCGCCCCATCATCCATCACTGCTTTTAAAACTATCTGGGACATGTTGTACTCTTCAACAACTCTTGCTTGTGCAGAAAGATATGAGCTTGGTCCGAAAGGAGTAGGCTGGTTCAGCATATTTACATCAGCAGCTGATCTGCGCGACATAGACGAAAAGCCTGAGATAAAACCTGAACCAGCTGGAGGAGCATATTTCTTACGATCGGCTTTTGAAAGCCCCAGAATACCTTCTGCTTGAACTGTTCGTAGGACCTATTCCACAAAAAAAAAAAAACAGAAAAATTAATATTTTCATCCTTAACTTATGAAGCTAGAACAACTTGATCAATGCACAGCACTACAAGACAGTGAAAAGCATTGGAATTTATAGAATAAAGAGATGTTCCGTGGTAACAAAAGGAATCAATCTTTTTTCTGCTGAATGTCTTGCAAGCATAGCGCATGTGAATGAGCACAGATAATAACCGTAAGCTACTTTATTCTCTGGATTCATAAATATTTCAAGCCCATTCTGGTCAACTTACAGATGAAGACACAGATAATAAGTACCTCTAGAGGCAAACCACATGCGACTAGTCGAACCCCATTTTCGCGACAATAAGTCAATAAGGGCTCATACTCATGCCAATATTGAGTTGGCCAATGTGCAACATAAGATTTCAAACTCTCTCCATCAATCCTGCAATATCCAGTGCATAATATCAGATATGTCTCATACAAAAATTCCAATGCAACTAATTCTCTCTTACACAGAGGTAACAAATGCATAATAACAAACTCTTTGATAACAAGATCATACAACTCTAAACAAGATTTATTGCACGACTTCACATATGAAAGGTCATGAACATCATCAATTCTTCTCAAGAAAATCTACCCTAACTAAACAGAGTAGAACTGACAGTTCAAATCACATTTTTCAAAATGTAAACCTGTAGAACCATTTTTTGCTAGCATCATGAAATTTTATTCTGAAGACACAGTAGGATGACCAAATTTTGGACATAGTACTCCAAGAGAATTCTAACCTTTTTGCCAAGTATTGATTTAGTTGTTCTTGTAAATTAGACGGAAATGCTTCTAGAGCCAACGAAATCGGCCGCTCTGCTTCGGCACATCTCTTCCTCAAATTCTTTACAATCTCCAGCTCCACTTCTTTATCATCTTGAGTTGGAACTTGCTCGGCTTCGCCTAAATACACGACCCGAGCATTCATAAGCTTCTCCCATACTTTCTTTTTGTCCTTCCCCAAAGCCAAAGGCTCTCCAATTACCGTCGCATCATAAATCCTCGAATTAATCACTTCCTCCGCCTTAACCACCGGATCAGGCGTCGGGGCCTCCACTGTAGTCACCGGAGGTTGCGGTGTACTCTCAGGCGGTGGTTTGTCGTCCGCTCTAGCAATTGCGGAACGGAGAGCACAAACTCCGATGGTAAGAAGAGGCATGAGGAGTACATTACGCCTAGTAGTCGAGGATTTTTGCTTCGGAATCAGCTCGTCGGAGTTATCGATGGCGTCGGTGGGCGACTGAGAACAACGAACTGAAAAGCTGACGTGGCTATGCTCGTGAACCAAGCAGCGGGGGAAATTGAGTCTTCTTCTGATTAAAAACTTTCGCCGGAGAAGAGTTGCCGGTGGAACGTATAAGTGCAGTGATTTGGAAGAAATAGTATGGCCAGAGTTGGCCTTCATTTTCCAGTTAAGGCTTAACAAATCAGCTGAGACAATCCAACATGGTCAGCGCCCTGCAATCCCCACCAATCATCAATCCTTTTTAGCCTTTAAAACTGTTCTGAACATTATTTCTTTCAATTTTCTTTCTTTCTTTCTTTTATATCTTGATAAATAAACAATTAAAAATGAGACTGGAAAATCTCATTTGTCTAAAATATTTAAATTTAGATTTAATATCAATAATATAAATTTAAGACCACGAAATTCTCTAAAATATTTAGATTTTATTAGTTTCATATTTTATAAAGAGTTTAACTTTTATGCACTATCAGTGTATATTTTTTTACACTGACATATACTTTTAACGTAAATCTCTTTTTTTTTATTAATATTTTTATTTTATAATATCTAAGTATCAATTATAATAATGTATGGTAATTAGGATTCTATTTTTATTTTAGCTATTAGTTTAGGATTCTTTTTCCTTGTAAAATAAAATTACCATGTTTATTTTATCATGTACTTTTATAGAATTTCCTTTAATATGAATGTTGCTTCTCTTGTTCAATAGCATTGAAGCAAATTACGAGCATCCACCAATGAAACAATTTAAATAGAAACTATTATCAACAGAATTTATTATAACTATTTATTCGTTATTTATATATATTTCAAATTTACAAAATACGTGTAATCATGTCCATTGCCATTAATTTTCAACATTCACACTATAATATTTTGTTTGTCTTTTCACCGATTATCAAAATTCCTCTGTTTTCTTTCTTGATAGAATTTGATGGATTCTTGTCCCTTTTTTTGGAATTGTTCTCCTCTTGAGAAATTTAATATCCATTAACTATATATTGTAGAATAAAGTAGAATTCTCTACGGAAGACATCACATGAAGTGTATTGCACAATATTTACGGAGAGATATTGAAGATGTTGCCATGGAGAAGTAAAAAGCTTAATTTCTTTATTGATCTCTGGTCGATCTTTCGAATTTGTGTTGTATATACCAAATAATGTAATACAATTTCAGATGTAATTATTTTTGGACTTTAAGTCTAAACTAGCAACAAGAACTATGACGCCAAACTATATGAATCTTCATTCACGATATTGCTCCATTTAAGACATTTCTAGCTCTTCTTTTAAACTCTTGAAAGTTATATAATATTATTGTACACTCTTTCGTAGATATAGAACTGATATTGAAAATTCAGTTATGTTTATAATCATTTGTAGTTTGTCGCATGAAGGGAGAAAATTTGTGAGTGTCATTTATTTATTTGAAGAAAAAAAACTATACTATTTGGGTTGTTTTTAGCAAAATATTATAGAAGTTTTTAATAGTTTTATATCAAGTAGTTCTTCCATTTGTTTTGCTACTAATACAATTTTATATTCACTACAAACATTGTGTATATTGCAAGTTATAACTATGACAATCATTAAGATATACAAAATTAATTATTGTGAACCTTATCACAAAACGTTTTAAAGTGTTAAACTTGAATGGATGGTCTAAAATGTTTTGCACTTTTTGTGGTAAACGAAATAGAAACTGAAGTACTGTTTTCACCAATCTGTGCAACGCTTCAATAAATATCATTGTGGAAAAAAATTTACTTATGAAATTTTTATGATTGGAAATGTAGATGAAAAAAATCATAATGTCATTTATTTGTTAAATAAAAACAGAGGATCGAATAAATAAACACACAAATCAATAATTTAAAGCTCAAAACATGAGTTAAAATGATATTGTGCCAGGAGTATAAAAAAATTGTACTTTAGAAGTTAAAATTATTTTCTACGGTAAGAAAAATTAACAACAAAATTCTAGATATTTGTCTTTTCATTAGTTTTAAAGCTCTATATGTTAAGCTTAACGTTCATTAAATTCAGTAAAAATACACCCGGTAAAATTACAAAGTCGACTTATTTAGTAAGGAAAGAAAATCTTAAACAAATGGATAAAATAAAAATAGAATTCTAATTACCTTATATTACTATATTTGATATTTTTATTTTATAAAATAAAAATATTAATAACAAAAAAGAAAATTGCCTCACAAGTATGTGTTAGTGTAAAAATGTATACATCAACACCAATCCTTTTTAGCCTTTAAAACTGTTCTGAACTTTATTTTTTTCAATTTTCTTTCTTTCTTGCTTTTATATCTTGATAAATAAACAATTAAAAATGAGACGGAAAATCTCATTTGTCTAAAATATTTTCATTTAGATTTAATACCAATAATATAAATTTAAGACCACGAAATTCTCTAAAATATTTAGATTTTATTAGTTTCATATTTTTTAAATTATATAGTGTTATAGTTACCCTCATATTTTAATATTTTTTAATTAAAACCCTTTTGCATTACCCTTATATATTGATCACAGTAATTGTTATTACAATATCTAATTTTATAAAAAAAAATTATTTTTATATTATTTAATAGTATGTTTTAAGGGCATGTATATCTACGTGGACACATTACTATTTATAATAATACAATATTTATGATGTCCACGTGGGCACATATTTATGATGTCTACGTGGGCACATATATACATTTAAAATACGTTATTAGATAGTGCAGAGGGTACAAAATCTTTTTCAAAATTTTGTATTGTTTTAAAATATCGATTAAAATGTATATATATTTCAGACTTTTTCTCTTTAAATTAAATTTTATTTTATAATATTTACATGACAACGGTAAAATCACAAAATTTTAAAGACTACACATATTTTAATGTAAAGATCACAAAAAAGTTATCATATTTTTTATTTATATATTAAACTTTATACGCAAATAAATTTACTGTGAAATTAATAAATGTGGATAATCTAGAGGAGTTTTGATGTAACTATCTCATTAATGCAATTACAAAATGCTAGTACAGTACTATGTTAATTGTACTGCACCACAGAAAAAAAAAGTTGTGACAAAAATCAAGAATTTGGAGATGATCCAATTTTTTTATTTTTTATTTCTAGTTGGTGAATTGAATGTCTTTTTATGTTCGAAAAATAATTTTTTTTTTTTGGATGTTTTGATACATATTATTTTTTTTGTGGATGTTTTGAATGATATCAAAGGCTTTTGCTTACGTGTCGGAATCCCTCAATTCGAGTGGCTGTAATTGGACTAACTCATTTTATGGCCCTTGAACTAAAACGTCACCAGTATTTGCCAACTTGATTTACAATGTTCTTTTTAAGTGGTCATTAATTTATTATTATTTCTTGTGAACCACGTGTATTTAAGAGTATCAATTGATCCACAGGATATATTTTATGGAAAAAAAAGGATAAAGTCAATATATGAATCCGTTTATGCTGTACCTTTTTTGACTAAAAATACTTGTTAAGAGTGATTTAAGGGTCGTTTGGATAGGCTTAATAAAAACAGCTTTAAAAAAGTACTTTTGAAAATGTTGAAACTTATTTTTAAAATAAGCAGTTATGTGTTTGGATAAAAGTGCTGAAGTTAAAAAAAAAGTTGTTGATGTGTTTGGCAAATAAGTGTTGATAAACAGCTTTTTAAATAAAAATGTCTGAAATACCCTTAAAAGTTGTTAACATAATAAAAGTTAATTAGTTTATATTTTACACCATAAATAATTGTATTTTGCTATCATTCACATATTTCTTTTTCATCACAAATTATTTATAAGAGGAATATAAACTTATTATAGATTTTAGGGATAATGCCCAAGTACCCACTCAACCTATGCCCAAAATCTCAGAGACACACTTATACTATACTAAGGTCCTATTACCTCCCTGAACTTATTTTATTAATAATTTTTTACCCCTTTTTAGCTTACGTGGCACTATCTTGTGGGCCCAATGATGGTTGACTTTTTTTTTCGAACTAGTCCCACGTAGGCTAAAAAGGGGTAGAAAATTACATATAAAATAAGTTCAAGGGGGTAATAGGACCTTAGTATAGTATAAGTGTGTCTCTGGGATTTCGAGCATAGGTTGAGGGGGTACTTGGGTATTTTCCCTAGATTTTAAAGATATATAATTTGAATAGATCAAAGAACGATTTAAGATTTTATTTTAGTTTCATCCGTAGGTAATAATAATAGTCTATCATTCACATATTTCTTTATTATCACAAATTATTTATAAGAGGAATATAAATTTTTATTTAAGTTATATGCAACTTATTTTACATTTTAATAATATATAATTTGAATAGATCACTTGAAAGATTTAAGATTTATTTTATTTTCATTCATTAGTAATAGTAATTGTCTATCATCCACACGTGAAAAGGGAAAAATAGAAGAAAGAGATGTTAGGGTTATGTGGGTAATTTGGAAATTGCATAAAATATGGAAAAATTGTATATAATAGCAAACTAATAACCTAAATTAAATGGAATAGCTAGGGTTTGATTTAATTGTGTTCCATAGCAAACATTATCTAAAAATTTGCCAGCGTCTCTCTCCCAGAAATCTCACTCGCCACTCTCCATTCTCGCTCGCCTCTCTCGCTTTATACACAGAAGTGTATAATTCTGTTTCTGTTTTGTATAAAGCGAGAGAAAATTGTATATACACATGCAAAAATGTATATCTTCGTGTTATACACTTAATTATACAATTTACAAACATTTTACTTCAAAAATTGCAGAGAAAAAGGCCAACGAATTATACGATTGCGAATTATACAATTGCAGTGAAATACAATTTTCTCTAGCTTTATACAACAGAAGTGTATATATTGTGTTTCTGTTTTTGTATAAAGCGAGAAAAACATATATCTTCTTGCTATAAACTTATAATTATGCAATAAACATACATTTTAATTCGATTCAACTATATGCAAAACAAATTATACAATTGCAGCGAAATAGGCCAGCAAATTATACAATTTAGGCCAGCGAATTATACACTTGTATATGTATAGCGAATTATACAATTTTTATGTTTGCTATGGAGCGCAATTATGCAAAGTTTGCTATATTATACAAATATGAATTTTTTGTTTGTTATATGTGAAAGTTGCCCTAAAAATATTAAGGGTAAAAAGATAAAAATGTGGTCAACTTAAAACAACTTATAAGCTGGGAAAAAAAAGCACCCCTACCCAGCTTTTAACTTTTGGCTTAAAATAAGTTTTTTTTAAACTTAAAATAAGTTATTTTGAGGATTGTCAAACGGCTAAATAAGTCAAAAATCAGCTTTTAAGTCAGTTTGACCAGCTTTTAAGCTGAGCGAAATAGGCTCTAAATATATGTAATGACTTAAAAAGTTATTTTTAAATTTTTTTGTAAAGTTATTATTTTTATTCCTTTTAATGTCTTAGAAACATTTTCAATCAGTGTGAAGTTGATTAGAAAATTTTGAACTATTTAATAACTACAACTATTTAATTAATAAATATTTATTAAATAATTTATGTAATTAATAATTAATCCGTCAATTTTAGTTAATACCCAATATCATTCGTCTCATGTAAAATAAATAAATTAAGATAAGTGAGGATTGATGTTTTGACTCTTAACTCAAAAAGTAAAATAAATGAGAATTGATGTTTTGGCTCTTAACTCAAAAAGTAATCGCTACCATTTCGTAAGAACTCGAGGAAATCAAAGTCTAAGGTATGTTATTAATTATATTATATAGTGGGTTACTGGGGTTGTGGGAATAAGGGATCAAATTTTGCAAAACTTTAAATTGCTTTGCTTTCGTTGTTCGTAACTTTTCAGCCTAGGGGTTGAGGGGACAAACATTTAATGACTATGATTGGGTAATAATGATAATAATTAGTATTTAACTAGTTATTATTGGAATATATATATAAAAAAAAGAGAGACTTTGAAATAGACTAAGGTTATGCATGCTTTCTTTTTTGTAGTCAAAGTTACTGCACATGTTTTTGATTTAGATTTTGGTTTTGGGAATTCTTTCGTGATTATCATATTATGATTCAATTTTTAATATATTGAGATATGTAATTAAACATTGAATTTATTATTAGGTGAAAATTATTAAAGTAGTATTATTTAGAAAAGTTATGACTTAACCCTAGATTTAATTATAAATTGAATGAGTTTCCAGGTATAGAATAGATCTATAGTAATATGTGGGTTGCTAGTTTCGAAATCTTATTACAATTATTAATGTGAATAGATGTTTTGAATTGTAAGTCTAACGAAAAGGGAAAGCTCAAGACCTGGACTAATTGTTTGACTATTCGAGACAAGTGGATTTCTAAGCCCTTTGTTAAGTGTATGGAAATCGTGTATTTCCTTGTAATATGTGTTTGGAGGTAATGAGACTCGGTGATGGGTTGACTTGTCCATATTGATTAATTCTAATGATGAAAAAGGATTAAATAAAAGACAATGTGATTAAGTGTTGGTGTGTGATGTACTGAGAGTGATTTGAAAGGTTTGTTGACTCATTGTTGATGTTATATCACGATTTTATTGTTGTGAATTGTGCATTATAATGAAAATGGTCATCTCCTTATTATTTGTTTGAACATGTCATTTGCATTGTTCTGAGACATGATTGTGACAAGTGTTATGTAAATTGAGAATGAGTAAGAAATTAAACGGAGTGGGAAAGGTTAAAAAGACCCCTGGAAAAGTTGCTATTGGACCAAACGACGGCCAGGACTGACGGTTTGTCGTCTGACCGACGCCTCGTCGTTGGGTCCGTCGATTGGGCTTGTTCGACAGACCTTTACTAAAATGGACATAACTTTTTACTCGGAGGTATGATTTTAGCAAGGATGGTGGCTATGGAAAGATAATTCAATTATCTACTTGTGGTAGGTAATGGGACACCTAATTCTTTTTGTGCTAAGAGTTGTGACCATTTGAAGTTGACCCAACTGTATTTCCCCTTAACTGTCTGCAAATTTTCCACCTACGGACCGTAGGTCCACCTACAAACAGTGTTGGTCATCCGTAGTTCTTATCAGAGAGTGGGTGAAGGGAGTATTGATCGACGGTCACAGACTACAGACCATCGTCTGACCTACGGACCGTAAGTCTATCCGTCGTCCAAGACTTAACCAATTTTTATGGGCTGAAATTCTTAGGAGTTTCTGATCCCATCGACGGTTGTGCAGGACGGACCGTGGGTCAGGCTACGGTCCGTCAATGCCACCGTTGGTTGCACTTGCAGATTTTTTTTTCTGTAAAGATAGTTTTTTGGTCTGTTTTGGCTACGAGGTGTTACATTATCTCCCCCTTAGAAACATTTGTCCTCGAATGAAGACTAAACTAGTTGGAATAGCGGGAGAGAGCTACAAACCCTACTACTATACACTGAGAACTGAGTTTCTAACTGAATTGAGTTCCGATAACATGTAAATACGCTGAAAATACAAGTACAAACTGAGGGAACATGATTCTAAGACTGAATTCACGCATGAATGACTGGAAAACTGAAGAGGGACTATTACCTCAAGCTGGAGTGGAATCGGAAGGAAAGAGGTTAGGATAATTGGCTTTCATGACTGCTTTTTCTTCTCAAGTAGCTCCCTCTATGGACTGACTCTTCCACAAAACCTTGACTAAAGTGACTTTTTTGTTTCTCAACCTTCTGACCTGACGGTCAAGAATCTCAACTGGTACATCCTCATAAGAAAGACTATCTTTCACCGCCACACTCTCTAGTGGCACTATAGAGGCTGGATCATCCACACACTTGTGGAATACCGGATGCACTGCTGCTAATTCTGCTGGCAACTCTAACTCATATGTCACCTTGCCAAACCTTTTCAAGATCTTGTAAGGGGCTACATATCCAGGACTGAGCTTCCCTTTCTTTCCAAATCTCATCACCCCTTTCATAGGTGAGACCTTTAGAAAAACCCAATCATCAACTTGGAAGTCTAGTTCCCTTCTCCTTACATCTACATAAGATTTCTGACGACTTTGGGTTGTCTTAAGTCTATCTCTAATGAGTTGCGCTTTCTCCATAGCATAAAGGACTGAATCTGGCCCTATCAAAGCTGTTTCACCTACTTCAAACCAACCAACAGGAGATCTACATCTACGCCCATATAAATCCTTATAAGGGGGCATCTGAATGCTGGAATGGTAGATATTATTGTAGGCAAACTCAATAAGAGGAAGGTGATCATCCCAACTACCCTTGAAATTGATCATACAAGCTCTCATATATCCTCTAAGGTCTGAATGATACACTCTGCCTGCC
The DNA here is from genome assembly GCA_032847665.1 of Solanum chilense. Classification (NCBI taxonomy): domain Eukaryota; kingdom Viridiplantae; phylum Streptophyta; class Magnoliopsida; order Solanales; family Solanaceae; genus Solanum; species Solanum chilense. The sequence continues at coordinate 38,983,757 of CM064968.1, read as the reverse complement.
CATCCGTCTGTGGATGAAATGCTGTACTAAGGTTAACTTGAGTACCAAGACCTTTCTGAAATGACTTCCAAAAATGAGAGGTAAAAGGAGGACCTTTATCTGAGATGATAGACAAAGGAACCCCATGCAATATCACAATCTCATTAATGTAAAGCCTTGCATAGTCTTCTGCCGAATATGTAGTCTTGACCGCCAAGAAGTGAGAAGACTTAGTCATCCTATCAACTATCACCCAAATGTAGTAATACTGTCTGCGAGTACGCGGTAATCCTGTGATGAAGTCCATATTGATCACATCCTACTTCCAAGTAGGAATATTGATCCCTTGAGTCATAAGCCCTGATTTCTAATGTTCTACCTTGACTTGCTGACAATTGGGGCACTTACTCACAAAGTCTGCTATATCCCTTTTCATACCATTCCACCAATAGACTTCCCGCAGATCGCGGTACATCTTAGTGGAACGTGGATGAATAGAATACCTAGAGTTATGGGCTTCTGCAAGAATGTGATGTCCCAACTTGCCCACATCAGGAACACACAATCTACCCTGGTAGCGAAGTAAACCATCTCCCCTTTGGGAGAAAATCTCCACTCTCTGATTATGGACTGCACCCTTAAGTTCAAGCAAGGTTGGATCACTGTCTTGCTTTTCCTTAACCTCCACTATAAAAGACGATTCTGCCCCATCGAGAGGACCCAATATACTCTACCAAAGGTATAAATGCATGTTGGCATGATCACCAAACTAATTGCCCACAGAGGGGACTTACAACCTACTTAGCTAGTAGTTCTACGACTATCGGGTATGCTAAATCCTAGTCCAACTCGGTATTATGCTACTCCCAATGAATTCTGTAAATTTACCCCCAAGTCCATATTTTTAGTCCACTATTACCCTTAAAATTAACAATTTTTTGTTTTTGAATTATTATTTCTATTAATTATTACATGACATCTTTCTATTGGATAAACTTTAATATCAACCCATCAGATTTTTATCCTACCCACCCGACCCATACCCACATCCCTTAACCCAAACACAGTTAAAAGGTCTATAACAAATAAAGATTGGATAGATCTCTTCTCTTCCCCTTGAACCTAATAACCTACTTTTCTTCTTCATCTGTTTATTCCCACTTTCCCCGTTTTGACTCCAAAATTGGTCTGTCTCCTTTTCTTGCAATTTTAGTGTCTAAATAACCGTAATAATATTGTGACTCTATTTTTGATAGTGTGTCAGCGTTTTGAGGCCATTCAGAAAGGGAAAGCTCTGGAGATGTAATTTTTCCAACGCACATGATCTGCCTACAAGTAGGCTACGGTTTCCTTATCTTAGATTGAACTGGATCATGTGAATGCATGTTGATTAGTTGGGATTTGGGTTGGGTAGTTATTGAATCATTCATAGGTATTTAGAAATCATGTTTTCGACCTATTTTGAAAGTTACGGGTAACTGTGAGCATGTTTTATGTTATTACTTGACCCTCTTTGCTATGTGGAGTACTTGTACTTTTGATTACTGTTTATTTGAAGTATGTTGGGACTTAGTTTATATTTTACTAGGTCTTGCCTTAGAAATGCATAATCGGAACCGATAGGGCTTCACTCGGTTGGCTTAGATCTATGTAGACTGGTGTAGCTTTGGACTTAGCCAGGCGATATGTTTGCTCCAGTGATAGTTATCCTTACTTCTCCGATGCTATAGATTCATGAGTTACGTCGCCGACAGTGAGTCTCGCTCTGCATTCCAAGTTGGTTTTCAATTTGGTTCCAAGGACTTACATTGATTGGCTGAGTGTGGATGGCGTTCCACGAGCATTTGTGATTTTTGATCGATAGAGACTCTTTCAGCCCCTACATTGGCACCTTTGTTGGGCACCCGCATTCAAGGTTCGGCCTCGACCTCATTGATATTCTCGAATAAAGGCGGATCTAAGATTTGAAAAACCTCGAATCACATTGTTCAAGTAAGATAAGCAGGTTGATTGCTTTAATTTTGAGTTACAATCGAGTTATTTAGCTTTTTTCAATCTTTATAAACAAATCGATCAAAAATGCATGTTAGTAATATTTTCTTTTAGATATTATGAGATTAGAGTTAAGTAACAATTCAATTTTTGTTACTTTTTAGGAATTAGTGGCCTTATTCGTTAAAATATTTCTTTTAGATATTATGAGATCAGAGCTAAGTAACAATTTAATTTTTGTTTCTTTTTAGGAATTAGTTGCCTTATTCGTTGAAATATTGAAGGAAAAAGAATTTTTTTCACCCTAAAATTTGAGCTTGTATAAACGATCTAATAGTGTTAACTCAATGTATTCATATTCCATTGACTGTATGCTTTGTTGCAAAATATAACAAAAAAGAATATAAATTTTAGTTTCAATCTAGACATATTACTTAGCAAGAATGTCGGTGAAAAAAGAACCTTCAAATTAAATGAACTCTAATAATAATATTCATCATTTTTAAAATTTATATTTTTTTAAATTACTATTTAATATATTCTTAATAATATTTATGTCATGTTCATAATTTAATTGATAAAGTATAAATACGTGACACTCATATTAAGAGATTAAAATTAGTGAAAGAGAAAGTAAAACTTAAAAATTAATCATGCTGAATAAGAGACAATTTGAATTAACAAAGAGTACTTGTAAATAAATAAGAATAAATGGAAGGGGAAAAAACTCACCCATTAATGGAAACAAAGACAAAACAAAAGGGAATAGAAAGAAAGAAATAAAGAGCTTCCAAAAATTAATGTTGCCAACGAGGTTTGAAATGGTGCTGCCCGTGTGGCATATCACCTACTCTGCCAATTGAATTTTTAATCGTTTTATTTAGTGGGTAACAAAGAAAATATATATTCATTTTCTTAAACATGTATACATATATATACAAAGCTTTTTCCAAGATCAGTGGGTGTCGTGACCACCCCATGGGCACCCATCAATCCGCCCCTGTTCTCGAAGAGCATCCGGATTTAAGGTCCGGCCTCGATCTCATTGACATTCTCGAAGAGCATCCGGATTTAAAGTCCGGCCTCAACCTCATTGATATTATCGAAGAGCATCCAGTTCAAGGTCCGACCTCGATCAGCCACATACTTATGTAGAGAATTTGGTTCAAGGTCCGGACTCGATCACACACATACTTATGTAGAGAATCTGATTGATGTACTGGCCTCGATTACACGCATACTTATGTAGAGAATCCCGTTAAAGGTCTGGCCTCGATCACCCGAATACTTATACAGAGCATCTTGTTAGAGGTCCGACCTTAGTTACTTATACTTGTGATTAACTAATTGATACTTTTGGTGAGCATCTGGTTCGAGGTATGACCTTCGTACTGTCACATTCTACTAATTGGGTTTGACGTTCTAGTTCGATGTTCTCTGGTCTTAGGTTCTCACATGCCGTTCTCTTTAGTTATAATTATTTTATGTACTCATCGGGCTTATGGGGGTTCGTTCGGGTTTTAATTTAAACTTGTGCACAAGTGTACCTTCTGGATTAGGAGGGTCCAGTTAGGTGTAGTTAGCTTATACATTACTTCAGTTAGTTCTTTCTACACTCATGTGCATTCTATTGTTACTTAGACTTCCGTTCTTGACCTTTAGTTGTGTTATTCCTTCTTTTCATATTGCTTTTACTTTTCAAGTTCAGTCGACCTATGATTCCTACTGGGTACCTATTGTTTGGTACTCATGCTACGCTCTGCATCTATTTTCGTGATGCAGGTCCGAGCACCAGTAGCTAGTGTTGATCGAGTTTGGAGCAGTCTGATGTGGAGACGGGGGTGAGCACACAACGTTCTCTACTATTTAAGTCTCCATCTGAATATATATAGACTTTTCTTTTTCCTTTCAAGACGGTCCAGCTTCTGTGGTCCACTTTTGGGACTTGTACTTATTTTGTTGGTAGCTCTGTAGTAATGACTTCAAGGTTCTGGGAGAGATCTTTATTTGTATATATATTTTGGTCTATTTCTGCCTGTTTATATTGTTATCTTAAATTTTGCCTACTCTTGTTTGGTTTCTATCCTCGGACTCATTACTTGATGTTCCAGGTTATGAGGTTGCTTAACTACTGGTGGGTTATAATAGGTGCCATCATGACTCAAGAAATTGGATCGTGATAGATATTTTAAAGAAGTATATAATCAATTAAATAACGATTGGAAACACAAATAGCCAAAGATGATATTCTTAACAAATTTAACATCTTTAGAATAGAAATAATATTTTTATAATGGAAAAAGGCCTAAAATACCCTTTAAGTATTGGAAATGGTACGAAATCACCCTCCATCCATTTATTGGCTCCAAAATACCCTTCCCACCCACCTATTGGGTCCAAAATACCCTTGTCATCCACCTTTTGGTTCAAAATTGGCCACTTTTAATCGTTTTATATTTAAACTATTTAAATATTTTTTTAAATACGTGGCTTTCAACTATTTGTTATAATTTAACTTATTAGTATAATTTATAAATCAATCCACTACCCACCCATTACTAATTAAACCCCTCCAAATTAATGAATTGTCACATTATTAATGCAACAACAGAAAAGTTAATGCCAATTGAGTGTTTTTAAAAATTTGAGGCAAAAATATTTATTGAAGTAAATTATCATACATTCAAGTGGCTAAATAAAAATTACCGTTAAACTTAAAAGTCTGGTTATGTTCATCTTCATTATTCTTATGTCTCAGTTATGTGATGTTACTTCATAGGTAAATTTTTTTAAACAAATATATTAAAGGTTTTAAAACAAATCATAAATATTTATAAAATTATTTTTTAAAAAAGTGCATAAATTAATTCGGCATGTATTACTTCTTTACCTTTAATCATAAATTTCTAATTCACTCTTGAAAGAGAATCCTATTGAAAGTGTACTCCTAAATAAGCGGCTCAACCTAAATTTAATTGGGGCTTCGATTCGGACTCGAATAATTTTGGATGTCATTTTCAGGATTCTATAATTTCATCGTGTTTTAGTAGTGTTTCTGACGATTTTGATATTATAATTATATTGGTTTATAAATTATATTAATATATTAAATTATAACCAATAGTTGAACGCCAAATATTTTAAATAATTATTTAAAGAGTTTAATTTTAAAATAATTAAAGAAGTGGTCAATTTTAAACCTAAAGGTAGATGAGAAGGGTATTTTGGAGCCAATAGGTAGATGAAAAGGGCATTTTGGAGCCAATAGATGGATGAAGGGTAATTTTGTACCATTTTCAATAATTCAAGGGTATTTTAGGCCCTTTTCCATTTTTATAATGGACAGACTCTTGATACCTATCTCTCAAAATGATATATGTCTCCTTTGAATAAGTAATAAGAAACTCCACCTTTCATTGAAGATTTCGTCGAACACGTCTCGTAAATAATAAAAGCAGTGATAAGCTCATCCAATGCCACCCCATAATGTTAGAGACGGGGGGTAATTAATGAATAAAATTGAGACCTTATTTAGATATCACAACCATTCATGAAATGTAAAATCAATCATAATTATTCACACAGTTCACGAAAAATTTTTTCCTTATCAAACAATATATGTCTCGTGCGACACTATCAAGGAGCTTCATTGCAGCCCTTTCATATTTCCCCCCTTGAATTCTAAATTTTTAATGTGCATTTGGAGAACTTTCAATTGCCTGACCCATATGCAAAATATAAAAGATATTAAATTCTTCGAAACACAATTTTGAATTTTTGGTTTAAATGAAAAATAAAGTCGAGAGGGCGAGAGGAACTTACAACTGAAGTATTCTAGAGAAAACCAATAGTTAGAAGTTCACATAACAAATCGATGAGTAAAGCAAATAGAAAGCAAGTTGCATGTCAAAAATTGTCCCTCATTTCTAATAGAAATTAAATCGAGAAACCCATGAATATAATTTTGTTTGTCCCACTCCTAATAAGTAACCTCCTCAAAATAGAAAATTACGGTAATATTTACATATCTATCCAAAAAAACAAAAAAAATTCACTTCTAAGGAGAAGCTAGAAATCGAGTATCACTTTTATAAACATACGCATATAAAAAAACTTATATGGAAAATCAACAGAAAATAATACAAAATAATCAAAAAAAAATATTAACAAATGCCTAAACGTTGGCAAAAGTTTCTGCAGTTTGAGCAACAAACATAGTCTCCATCTTCTTTAGAATCGATTTCCTCAACATTTCCTTTAAAAGAGAAAAACAAAATGAAAATTTACATCTATAATCTTCCTACTATATATTTGCCTAAATTAAATAATTAATTGCGCAAAAAAAGGCAAAAAAGGGATAAAAAAATATCTTCCTAAACTTTCGAGTAGTGAGATCTAATTTTACTCCAAGAAGAAATAGATGTGACCTAAATGTTGCTTTGTTTCAAATACTTTGTCATACTCTTGAGTGAAATTTACTGAAAAGTAAAGAAGAGAAAAGAGAAATGGAAAGAGGAGGAGAAACCAAAGTAGTGGCGATTTGCAGGTAAAAAGAAATAGTGAACATGTGTTGATAGTGGAAGAACATAAAATGTTGTCCAATAAAAAAATTCGAACTTGTAGTACACTTAACATAACTTATTGTACAATCAATTCTTGATGTGATAGTCCCACTCTTGTTGTCTTATATAATATAGAATAAATAAAATAATATATAGACAAAGTTATATTTATCTCTTTTTATTTCTTTTTTTCTTTAATTTTGCACAATTAATTTATTTTTTAAAAACTCATTTTTATAACTCACACCTCTACATTTTTTTTAAATAAATGACACTCTTTTAATTATATTGACAAAATACTCATAATTATCTAATCTTTCATATTTATTAATTTAATTATTTAATTTTGCATGTCTTAAAATATAGGAGAAAAAATTATTTACTATTTTATTTTTAAAAATTTAAGAAAGAGTATTCAATTCAATTAACTTTTCACCTCTCAATATAATTGTATTCTTTATTATATATTTTAATGTGCATATATTCATATATAAAGATTGGGTTCCTTCGTAATAGAAACGAAAAAGATTTGGGGTTGGAAAACTTTTTTGTAGTAACTTGAAATTTCTCAACCTAGTATATATTTGGACGAAATTAGAGTCTTTAAGGTGTAGAAAATTATGGTAGCAATTGGGAGATATATTTATGATTTTGATTGCTTGAATAGTTAGATAGCTCGTTAAAGAACTCGTACGACTTTATGGAATTTAGTTCAGGTGAGTAGAACGTTCTTAATCGATCTTAGAGTAAAGAGTATTTTCTGAGCATCGTGGGTTAGAGGTGTGTTCTGAAATAGAAATTGTTGAATTCATTAAATAGCTCAGTGGTTCGAGAATCCCGCCTTTGCGGGGATTTTTGTCATTCTTGCAGAGCCACTACATCCGGGTGACAACCGCTTTGGCGGGCCCGTCACAACATGAGGTCGTTAATAAACCCATAAACAATTTTATTATGCATTTTTCTACATTTAGAGCTACAAAACGAACCACAAGCGACTCCTACTTGTTTTTCATCATTCTTGAAGCTAAATGTAAGCTTTTAACGCTCTGAATATGTTTTTTGATCCATCAAACGTAATAGAATGAGTAAATATTGATGGGTAAGGTTTTTGTTATAGATCTTATGGTGGAAGACAACCCTAAATTGAATAATTGGGATCATGGGTTTGATCTAGGGTTCATAAAATTGTTAGTAATCCGGGTAATTAGTGATTGTTTATTGATTCTCTTATTATATTGATTATTTGTAAACTAAGAACAAGCGAAACTAATCCGGAAAGGGAACGATCAAGTGTCTTAGGGTTTCAAGATTGTTTTGAGCTAGGTAATGGTTAAATTCTATGATTGTGTGATATATTCTTGATTTTGCTTCATTATGCTGCATGTGAGTATGCGAATGTTGCATTGTTGATTTATACTTGTTGAATATGAGATAGATGAATAATTATTTGTCATGAATCACTCTTTGATTGTATGATTTGAGAGTATACCTGTGTTGTGATTGTGGTATGTTGATGAATCGAATTGCCACATTCCAACATAACTAACTTGGATTGGATTGTCATGTTTCGGCATAAAAAATAGATCAGATGCCACGTTTTGGCATATGGAAACGGGTACCAGGTTCTGGTGCACTAACAGTTTAGGTTTAGGTTCCATTAGAGGACCAACTATTTATGATAAATGTGTATTGTTGATGCATGTGATATTCAATATTGTATATGTTTGATATATTCCATGGTTACATTGTTGTAATATCTTGTTTATGTTGCACTTAGTAGGATAACTGTGTGATCCTTCCAGTACATGGTGGTTGTATACTGATACTGCACTTGCTCTTTTTTGGGCATATTCTGATGGATATAGACAAACCTCGCTTAGAGATCTGTGATCGTCAACTTCGAATTCAAGGGTGAGCTAGAATTTTTAGGTCTGCCATGAAATTCTCTTTCGTGTATGTCCACCATTTTGTACTTGGACATTTGGTTTAGTTAGTTGATTAGTTCATTTTATTGGGGTTACATTCCTTCTTGTTTAGACTTATTGAACTTTAGATGTTTTTGTATATTGACTTTCAATTTCTAAGTGTTATTTTCTTTCGCATTGTTTAGTTTAGTTGTTTAGAACTCTTGTTGAAATTTATTGGAACTTCATTTCTTTTAGTTAAATGCCTTAGTTTTTGTTTAGTTGCTTTGTTTGGGTTGTAGTAGTGGTTTTCATATCGGAGAGTTAGTGTGGATGTAAATCACGACGTCTGAATCGTGACAAAGTTGGTATTAGAGCCTAGGTTCATTAATCTCAATGTACAAAATGAGTCTAGTAAAGTCTCACGGAATGGTAAAGGGTTTCCTTAACTTTTCTTCGAGAGGCTATAGCACTTTAGGATATTTCTCTATTTTTCTCTTTTCTCTTTTTGTGCTAAACTTGATTCCAATTGGTATTTGTTGATTCAAATTATTATCAAACCTCCTTCACTCTTCTGTCCGTAGATGTTTAACACTAGATTCAATGGTGCTCGTCTCGCAACTCTTGTCAATGCTTAAGCTAAGGAGCTTGAAGCAAGAGGTCGCAGTCAAGATAGGGGTACCGGTTGGAAATATTCCCCAAAATAAGGCGCTTCTCATACAACATTAAATGATAGAAGAGGATATCAAGGTTGGGGATGTTAAGGAAGTTGGACAAGAGGATGAGGTGCCAGCGGAGGCTACAGTTGTTCCTCCCTTGGATCTAGTGTTAGCATAGCAGATCATGTCGTTTTTGAAAAGTTTGGTTGGTTCTAGAATGCTTCCCATTGTCCAAGCAACTCAGGCTCCCACCAAGTCTCTTACTGCTAGCAGAGTGTAAAGAAAGGTGACAATGCTTTCTTTCGTCCCTTCTTGGATTCTATTGTGAAAAGGATTCATCTAAAACGTATGACCCTTTTCTACCCATGATGGCTACATGGTTTTCATGGAGACTTGAGTTAATATGAAACTCTCATAGCTACATCGGTTCTCAATACTATTCCCAAAAATGTACTTTTCTTGTATGTTTTAAAAATAACTTTTCCTGTGATTTGAGATTAGTGCTCAAAAACATTTCTCAAATGCTATCTTGGAAATCTCAGTTTCCCTGCTTGCTTCATTTTATAAAGTTATAACTCTTTTATGAAAACTAGCCTGAAGGCTCTTTGAAGAAAAGAACTTCAACTTAACTCTTTACTCTTTACAGCTTGAAACTTGAGTCTTAAAGCAACTCTTTGGGAAATACTTAGTTCTCTAATATTTCTTTGAAGGAAGAACTTCCACTCTTTACTCTTTACTCTTTACTTAACTTGAAACTTGAGTCTAGACGCAATGTTAAAAGGTTGTTAAGAACCTCTGAGAAATCTTAAGAACCTTACCCTAACTTGTTTTTTAACTTTAGACATGACTTTTTACTTCTTTAACTTTGATCTTAACTTTCTTTGAATTGGATTATGGATTCAAGGTTCATGATCTCATGTGTATGGATGATTTCATGATGTATAGATGTACCTTAGATTATTAGAATCAACTAGGAAACATGGGTACATCACTTAGGAACTAGTACGAAAAGATGGGGAATGAATGGGGTGAACTGGCGTCCTTAGCGTACTGAGAGGTGCAGGGCGCCAGGCCTCCAACTTCAGGGGCCAAGTTGGGGATCTCTAAACCCTCTAAACTTCGAGTTAATACCTTAGATGGTCACTCAACTATGCATTCTTCTCTCAAAAAGTCACTCAACTTTCAATTTTCACTCAAAAGTCACTCAACTATGCACTTCTTTCTCAGAAAGTCACTCAACTTTGAATTTTAACTCAAAAGTCACTCAACTATCCACTCTTTCCTCAGAAAGTGACTTTTGAGTGAAAATAGAAAGTTGAGTGCATAGTTGAGTGACCATATGAGGTATTAACTCCTAAACTTCCATGATTATTTTCCCAAATACTTAGGATCATTAATACCCTCAATACCTAATAAATTTAATTCAAAAAAGAACCTAGAAACATGAATCAAATCAACTCTAGGCATCCAACAACTCAACCAACAAGAATTCAACAATGTTCTTCAAGAACTTCACTTTTTATTTCAACCTTACTCAAATCACTTAATTTAAACAAGTTGGTGTGTGGGTGAACTAAACCAACACTAAAGTATCTCACATACCTTTTTAGATATCACCCCTGAATAATTCCACAAGCCGAACTTCGACAATCTTGAACGTTCTTTCTTCCTTTTCTCCTTTCTCCTCTTTTCTCCACTTCTTTTCTCTTCTCTCAAAATTCTAACTTGTTTTCTAAAAGCGTGAACTGAATAAGATTATTTTAGACCCCAATTTATTACCTAAAAACAAAATAAAATAGTTAGGTAAGGAAAAAATAACTTTGCCCTTTCCAAATCTGGATTGGACTATCCATAATTCAACAGCCCAACTTTCGAAAGGCATAACTCACTCATCCGATATCGAAATCTCAAATTAAACGGCATTGGAAAGATCTCTCTAAAGGATTTCAACCATATCAATAACTACCTCTAACTAATACTGATCTAGGAGTTAGACCATTTGAAGTTCACCAAAAACTCATTTTTTTCCCAACTTAAGAAAATTTCCAGATTTTAATACTTTCCAATAGTGAATATTTCAACTTCTAATCTTCTTCCTAGCTATCTCAATTTGCGAGATGTTACAAGCAAACAGCTGGTTATCCTTGAGGATTTGCAAAACTATCCTCAATTGGCTTATATTGTCATTCTCACTCCTTGAATATACCAAAATGTCATCAATAAAGACAATCACAAATGAATCAAGATAACTTCTAAAGACTTGATTCATAAGGTCCATGAAAGATGTCGGGGCATTAGTTAACCCGATGGATATGACTAAGAACTCATAGTGACCATATTTCTTTCAGAATAATGTTTTCGGAATCAAAAATCGATAAACCAAAAATCGATAAAGAATATCTTATCTGTTTGTTATTAGGTTAGCATATTTAAAAACTGAAAAATTGATAAATCGTATTGATAATACATAAAACCGAACAAAACAGACCGATGCACACCCCTAGTGATTATATGTCATAGCGACATTTGATTTATTGAGATTTTGCATCATTCCCTATATTTTATCATATTCAGCAGATGCATTGACATGAGATTGGGTAGGAGTAAATGTCTAACACGTGGAGATCATCCGTATTGAGATCGAGTATGATATAATTTGGGCACGTCGAGATCTTCCGTGCAAGGAACTGATTATGATTATAAGTTGGGCACGTGGAGATCATCTGTGTTTGGGATTGTTTGATTTTATGATAGTGCGTTGAGATCGTCTGCAGAGATACGTGGAGATCGTCCGTGTCGGTATATGGACCTCGCGAGTCTCGCATGGGTCATAAACTCTCGATGTATTTTCGAGAAGTATCATGTACATACGGTTGAGAGAGTACTTGATATTTTGAGGCATATCATTTCATGTTGTCATAATGGATTGCATCTCATAACATCCTTCATTCTTGATGTGTATGTATTTTATTGGTGGTTGGGAAGTACTTGATATTTGGTTACCTCTATTTGATGAATTTGATTTTGTGAGTGCCTTTTCTGGAGGTTGTATTTGGTGAATATTAAGCTTGATGTTGAGAATATGTGATTGTTAGAATGTTGTTGTTGAGATATGTGCTTATAAATGGTGAATTGTTAGGTTGGAATGGGTTTATGCCGGTTGTATTTGTGGAGGTTCGATAAAGGTGTAAGGAGTACCTGTATTTTATCTCCTTAGATTGTGTTTAGAGGTTTACTTGTTGAGTACGTGTGATTTGGTACTCACCCCTTGCTTCTATAAATTTTTGTAGGTTATTAGCCTGGACCTTTGTGATAATTTCTCTTCTCCTTGTCTGAGGCTTCTTATGAAGATGTGAGATAGTTGCTTATCATTTCAGCGGACCTTCTTACTCCTATTTATGATCTTGTTCTACTCTAGAAACAATATCATATGAGACTTGTATTTTTCTTTTGGTCCAGTTGTAATACTTTAGATGCTTATATACGTGACAACCAGGTTTGAGAATTTAATTAAGTTGACCTTGTTTTTCGCAGTATTTTATAGTATTAGACTTTTATGCACGTTTTACTTTCGCATTCACTATATTAGTTGAATTTTAGGCTGACTTGTCTTGATTGGATAAGACGAATGTCATCACGTCCATTTTTTTAGCGTGACAGCTGCTGATGACCCTATTGCACTCGCTGCCAATGCAATAATCACTTTTGAAATTATATGAAAAAAAGATAATAACAATTTTAAGAAAATTATTCATAATAGAAACTAATGAGGGCTTCTATGACAAAAGTAAGAAAGGACGTATCAAGCTCAACAAACGTGAGGTGAAAAATGATGTTTGTTTCTTAATTATGGTGGGTCGGGTCTAGCAAGAATGGGTTAGAATTCCGATTATAAATTATATTAAAAAATGAGTGAGTATCTTAGTCGACAAGCTTAGGTGAAGAAATTAATGTCATGTGGCTTGCGATGTGGCTGGTGTTAACTCTTGAGGATATTTGTGGTATCTTGGGATAACAGGGAGGATATTTTTTGTCCCAAAATGTAACAGAAGATATAAATTGTCTATTTAGCATAATTCAAAAATAATTTTACCTACAAAATTTAGAAGAGTTCATATTTATCCATCAAGGAATAGAACAAAATTAAGTGACTTTATATAGTTACGAAATAGAAAATTTTATTAAACTACATGTTACTATATTTCAAGATCTTCGAATATGCACTATATACCTTCTCAAAGAATTTCATAAGTTTCTAAATGTCACAAGTAATTTCTATTTCTCGTGAACATACTGTTAAAATAGGAATTAATATATACAATCTTATGTGAAATAGAAATAAAAATAAGAATAGTATATAGTTTCTTACTTGATAAAATATAGTGTAGTGTATAAATAAGTTCTCTGTATAATAATATAGATACACAATTCAATAATATTCATTTCAAATATTTTACATATGATATCAGAGTATTTATGATATTAATAGAGAATCAAAAATTTTCTGCTACCGGCGGACGGCTATTATATATCCATATATGTTCCATCCCCCTTCCTCGCCTAGTCAACAATTATGTTAACAAAAGTTGGGTAATTGTGTATCTTTTCAATTACTATTTTTTATATTTAATTTTCGTAGTACCACACATTTTTCGGTGACTAATTTCTCATATCTTATTTGTGCAATAACATATTATTTTATCAATGACTATTTTTCCATATCAACTTAAAAATCGATATATATATATATATATATATATATATATATATATATATATATTATTAAATATTATCCTACTTCGATTTAAAACTAAAAAAAAACATAAAATAAAAATATTTCTATTTTATTAAGAACATTTTTAATCATCATTTACATAAAAAATTAATACCAATTACTTTAATTTTATATATATAATTTATATCATCAATTTAAAATTTTTATTGGGCAATTGATCTATTTTGATTAATAAAGAGAGATTAAGAAGAAGAAAAATTATGCACCATATTTATATTAGTTAATTAATAAAAAATCATTTTTTAATTTTTCTTTAATGTAAATTTAATGGTGCTTATTTTCATTATTCTTGTAACTTTTTATTACTATAACCTCTAAAACAATTAAAAGTTATATTCATGATATTGTTTGATATTTTATATTGTAGTCTTATAAATCTATAAATAGTGATATTATAAAATTTTGTTAAAATGAACACATTAGCATTTTTAAGCTGTCATGTTTTTAATTCTTGTTATGTTGATGCTTTGGTTTAACTTGAGAGAATAAGATTAATGGTGATTGTGACTTTTGGAAGTGGATGTCAACAAAAGCTCAAAAAATTGTATTTTGACTTATTGTTTTTTAAAATGTTTTAATAATTTACCTCGTAAGAATGATATTATTTATCTATTTTAGTTTTCTCATCTCTTTATTTTGTATTTTATAGGGAAAATGCACAAGTATCCTCTCAATTTATGTCCGAAATCTTAGAGACACATTTATACTATATTAAGGTCTTATTACTTCCCTGAACTTATTTTATTAATAATTTTCTACCCCTTTTCGACCTACGTGGAACTATCTTGTGAGTCCAATGCTGGTTGACTTTTTCTTTTTCAAGATAGTACCACGTAGGCAGAAAAAGGATATAAAATTACTTATAAAATAAGTTCAGAAGGGTAATAAGACCTTAGTATAGTATAAGTGTATCTCTGAAATTTCGAGCATAGGTTGAGGGGTACTTGTGCGGTTCCTATTTTATACAATATTTTAGTTGTCGTAAATTTATAAAAAAAAATTATTCAAAGTAGTAAATTATGACTTTGTTGGACATAATCATCTCTTCTTTTTCTTTTGACCTTTTACTTCTTTAAAAATGTATTGATATAAATTTTTGGGAAAATGCAAAAATTTTCACTCAATCTATGGCCGAAATCTGAGAGACACACTTATACTATACTAAGGTCCTATTACCCCCTGAACTTATTTATAAGTAATATTCTATCCCTTTTCGGCCTACGTGACACTGGCTTGGAAAAAAAAACAATCTGCATTGGAACCACAAGATAGTGTCAAGTATGCCAAAAAGGATAGAAAATTATTAATAAAATAAGTTCAGGGAGGTAAGAGGACCTTTTTATAGTATAAGTGTGTCTCCAAGATTTCAGGCATAGGTTGAGGGGTACTTGTGCTTTATCCCTAAAATTTCCCCCCATTTTTCAATTACAAATCTTTCACTACAAATTTTAAATAACACTAAAAGTCTAAAACTACTAATATCTCGAGTCTCTCGAATTTTTCATCATTATTATAATCTTTAACTAAGAATCCTATATATATTATATGTATATATATTCACACACATAATTTTTTCAATTTTATATCGTAGAATACTAAATAATTCAAGTAACATTCTTCATAGTCTTTAATGCAAATCTTTATGGTAGTTGTTTTCATTACTCTCATAATTCTTATTATTTTTTGTTATTCATATTATAGTCCTACAAATAGATGCATTGTAAGATTTTAGAGAAATGATCACAATTATCTTTTAAATTGTTATGTTTTATATACTTATTTTATTCATTTTTTAGTTTGACTAGAACAATAAATTAAGGCTATTGAATTGTAATTGGCTTGTGGAGATGGATGTCAACAAGAGCTCCAAAAATTGTACATTAATTTCATGTTATTATTTTTTAATTTTTCAATGATTAAGATGGTAAGAATAATGTTATACTTTTTTGTAGGTCTCTTTGTGATTTTTCTTTGTTTAGAATTTTAAATAAAAATTTTATTGGCGCAAGTTATATTACTTTTGATTCAAATGAGTAAATTATGATTTTGTTGGAGATCATTTAACTAATACCAAATATTTTTCTCTATAAAATCAATTATACATTTGAATAAATGTATATTAATATCTTATCGCCTTTCATAAATGCGTGAAGTACGGACAATTTTATTAACATTATATAATATTATATATTAAGTTATGTGGCGTAAGTATATTTCATATTGGTTGGTATACAGAGAGGGACTCGAATTCACTCATGAGAATGCATGTGCATCCGGTATTTTTTTTAAAATCGTATATATTTATAGATATTTGATAAAATAATAATATATTTTTGATTGCACCATTGTAACAAAAAAGATTGGCCAAGTGCATTGGTTGAAGTTGCCATTTTGGACTGTGGCTGGTGGGAGTTCGAATCCCATGATTTTTATTTTTTTTTTACTTTAAAATTGGTTTTTCCATTATAGTTAATTTTTTTTTAAAAAATATCTTTAATTAAAACTCATTTTTGCACCTCATCAACCCCAACCCCTTCTTTAACCACCCTTTTCTGCCATCTCATATGGTACCATTCTTTTCATAATTTGGAATTAAAATCAAATAAAAGCCTTAACACAATTTTAAATAAAATATAACACGGCTAGAAAATTAAGAATTTACAATTTTAAGTACTTTTCACTGCATAATTGAAGTTCTACTCTCATTATCTCGTATAAATTGGTAAGTTCTCCTTTATTTGTGATTTAAAATGGATAGATTTTTTACAATGAATAATCCTTTTTAAACAAGTTATAGTTTTAGAGACAACTTTCGCATTTTATAAATACATTTGATTTATCACTTAAACTGGATCCTGCAAAGAGAATATCCATTGATAAATAGAGTCTTAGAATACAAGATGAAGTGAACACACTATATTCTAAGTCATGGTTTAAGCCTTAAAGGTTCATATCCTAAATGATTGGAGTACGAATATAAAATAAGATATTGTATTTTGCTAACCTTATCCTTAAGCTAAAATTATTGGGGCCTCAAAATTTTGGAGACCTAAGCAGGGTGCTTTGCTAACTTGCCCTTAAGTCACTCTTATCGTTACTCTTGAACTACTCTTAATGGTGCACTCTATATTCAAACTCTGAGTTTGCGCGCCTTTTTTCGTAGATTTTTGAAAATTTACACTATTTTAGTTCTATTTTCAAGGGGTATTTTAGCCATATTCTGTTTTGTCTTAATGGAAAGTACGACTTTAAAAAGAAAAACAAGAACATTTTACTAATTAGTAGTTCAATTACATACATAGAAATATATTTTGAATTTATCCACCTTTCTAGTCACAACCCACCACATCTATTGCAGTATTCTTTCCATGATGTCTGTCTTATTCCAAAAAAAAAAAGACGGTAAAAAAAAAATTGAACAGATAAAAAGCAAGAACACAGTAGGAATAACCAAATGTTGAACACCTAAAAGAAAAAAAAAAGAGCAAAGAAATGATTTATGTTAACGGCTTAAAAGGATTTGGAGGGTAAGTCGGTCAATTTGCTCAATTGCATTTAATCTCGCTACCTTAATGTAGTAAACTTCTGAGTTGGCAAGTAATAGACTTGTTGTAGACGCATGGGAGCTTTGCATGCGTATAATACTACACACCGGCCAAAACAATAAATTATTTATGGTAATTTGTCAATAATAGTATTTATAACATAAATCATAGAAAAAAATATTTGATTATATTAACTCTCATATTATTTGAATGAATAAATTAAGGAGAAACTATAATTAGACATTTTTAATGCCATATATATTGGTACTATTTATACTTTTAAATAAGATAAATTTTATTATAAATTAAGAGTTTTGTATTATATATATTGAAAAAAATATATTTAAATATATTCATTTTTGCTATCAAATTTCGTAAGATAGGAAGAGAGAAGGTGAGATTTCGTTGTATCTCGGATACATGCAAATCATATTAAATAAACACTAGATACATATGATCCGTATATATCTGGATATCAAATACATAAAGTAAAATGGAAAAGAGGCAAACGAGATTTGTTATGTATCTAAAATATGTTTGAATTTATTTGAATATATTGTATTTAAAACAAATTTGACCTCATATATCATGAGATACATGTATCTGGACATATTAAACATATTTAAATGCATCAAAAATATAATAAATGTATAATATTACCAATCAGATTGTATCCATAATCAGACAAGTGATATTTATGTGAGTTTTCATACATTAATGTCTTTTTGCCTTTTTAAAATTAAAACAGCATTCCCTCTATTTCATATTTTGACTGAATTTATGATGCAATACCCATTTATCATAAAAAAACATTTTAAGATATAATTTAAATTATACTTCTTATTATTGTCCTTTGTTTGATCACAATTTGATCACAATAATACTCTTGAC
The DNA here is from genome assembly GCA_032847665.1 of Solanum chilense. Taxonomy (NCBI): domain Eukaryota; kingdom Viridiplantae; phylum Streptophyta; class Magnoliopsida; order Solanales; family Solanaceae; genus Solanum; species Solanum chilense. The sequence continues at coordinate 38,965,430 of CM064968.1, read as the reverse complement.
TAACTTTATAAGAATGCATTTTATCTTGTAGAAAATAGCAAACTTCATTAAAGAAAATTGACAAATGTGGAAAAAATTCAATTCTCCGTAGTAAGCTTTGAACAAATCTAGTTACTAACCCCAGAAAATTGTAAGAGAATTAATAAAGATGAAACGTAAAGAAAGCAAAGTACCAAATATAAATTTATATAATTTGTTTTAATTAAAATTCACTTCTGGACTCTTGTCTCATCTTGACTCTTGCTTTTCTTTTTTGAAAATTGTAGAACATTAATAAATAGCATACATTATACTAATTTGTAAAAGCTTAGGTGATTTTTCTTTATATAGTCACTTCACAGTTCAAAAATAATTTTACCTACAAAATTTCGAAGAGTTAATATTAATCCATCAAGGAATAGAACAAAATTAAGTGACTTTATATAGTAACGAAATAGAAAATTTTATTAAATTATGTGTTACTAGATTTCAAGATCTTCGAATATGCACTATATACCTTTTCAAAGAATTTCATAAGTTTCTAAATGTCACAAGTAATTTCTATTTCTCGTGAAGTTACTGTTAAAATAGGAATTAATATATACAATCTTATGTGAAGTAGAAATAAGTTCTCTGTATAATAATATAGATACACAATTCAATAATATTCATTTCAAATATTTTTCATATGATATCAGAGTATTTATGATATTAATAGCGAATAAAAAATTTCTGCTAACGGCGGACGGCTATTATATATCCATATATGTTCCATCTCCCTTCCTCGTCTAGTCAACAATTATGTTAACAAAAGTTGGGTAATTGTATATCTTTTCAATTACTATTTTTTTATATTTAATTTTCGTAGTACCACGCAATTTTCAATGACTAATTTCTCATATCTTATTTGTGCAGTAACATATTATTTTATCAATGACTATTTTTCCATATCAACTTAAAAATCGATATATATATATATATATATATATATATATATATATATATATATATATTATAATAATCCTACTTCGATATAAAACAAAAAAACATAAAATAAAAATATTTCTACTTTATTAAGAACCTTTTTAATCATCATTTACATAAAAAAAAATTAACAATGCAATTACTTTAACTTTATATATATAATTTATATCATCAATTTAAAATTTTTATTGGGCAATTGATCTATTTTGATTAATAAAGAGAGATTAAGAAGAAGAAAAATTATGCACCACATTTATATTAGTTAATTAATAAAAAGTCATTTTTTAATTTTTCTTTAATGTAAATTTAATGGTGCTTATTTTCATTATTCTTGTAACTTTTTATTACTATAACCTCTAAAATAATTAAAAGTTATATTCATCATATTGTTTGATATTTTATATTGTAGTCTTATAAATCTATAAATAGTGATATTATAAAATTTTGTTAAAACGAACACATTAGCATTTTTAAGCTGTCATGTTTTTAATTCTTGTTATGTTGATGCTTTGGTTTAACTTGAGAGAATAAAATTAATGGTGATTGTGACTTTTGGAAGTGGATGTCAACAAAAGCTCAAAAAATTGTATATTGACATTGTTTTTTAAAATGTTTTAACAATTTACCTCGTAAGAATGATATTATTTATCTATTTTAGTTTTTTTATCTTTATTTTTGTATTTTATAGCGATAATACACAAGTATCCTCTCAATTTATGTCCGAAATCTTAGAGACACACTTATACTATACTAAGGTCCTATTACTCCCCTGAACTTATTTTATTAATAATTTTCTACCCCTTTTCGGACTACGTGGCACTATCTTGTGAGTCCAATGCTGGTTGATTTTTTTTTTTCAAGATAGTGCCACGTAGGCAGAAAAAGGGTAGAAAATTACTTATAAAATAAGTTCAGGGAGTAATAGGACCTTAGTATAGTATAAGTGTGTCTCTGGAATTTCGGGCATAGATTGAGGGGTACTTGTGCAGTTTTCCTATTTTATACAAAATTTTAGTTCTCGTAAATTTATAAAAAAAATTATTCAAAGTAGTAAATTATGACTTTGTTGGACATAATCATCTCTTCTTTTTCTTTTGCCGTTTTACTTCTTTAAAAATGTATTAATATAAAATTTTGGGAAAATGCACAAGTACCCGTTCAACCTATGTCCAAAATCTTAGAGACACACTTATACTATACTAAGGTCCTATTACCCTCTCTGAACTTATATTATAAGTAATTTTCTACCCTTTTTCGGCCTACGTGACACTAGCTTGGAAAAAAAGTCAACCAGCGTTAGACCCACAAGATAGTGTCTCATAGGCCAAAACGGGATATAAAATTATTAATAAAATAAGTTCAAGGGGGTAATAGGACCTTATTATAGTTTAAGTGTGTCTCTGAGATTTCGGATATAGGTTGAGGGGTACTTGTGCTTTATCCCTAAAATCCCCCCCCCCCCCCATTTTTCAATTACAAATCTTTCACTACAAATCTCTCTCTCTCTCTCTCTCTCTATATATATATATATATATATATATATATATATATATATAAATCTGAATCAAGAATTGCTGATGTGGCATGCCTTTAAGGGCTAGATTTTTTATTTATTTTTTACAGATTCTTTGTGTAAAGTTTTTTTTTCATTTTAAAATATAAAATATTATTAAATATTTTTATAAAATATTAAAGTATAGTATTTAATCACTCCCTCATTAAATCATACATAAAAGCTTCAGTTATCAAATTCTTACCTTAAAAACATTTTTCTTAATTGTAAAATTTAAGAAAATTTATTCTTTACACTTAATTAGAGAATTTGAAAAAAAATTTAACATTAACTTTTGAATACTATATAAACCATACCATTAGATTGCTACATGTTGGACATGTAGGGGGAGGCACAAAACAACACAAGTAGGATACAACACCTACTAGGATCGACTTCAAGACAATCAACCAAATATACTTCACCAATTTTCTAAAAGAAATTCTCCACTATATTAACCAAGCTCAAATCAGCAACACATCAACTAAATCACAAGCAAATATGAATTATAAATATGCAAGTGACACACGAGATTTATACGTGGAAAACCCCTTCGGTGTGAAGGATAAAAACCACGGGACTTGTAGGAGTCCACCCTACTTCTTCTCTTATTATGCAAATTGAGGGTAAAAACACCCAAATCAGTCTACAAGGATGTTACAGCCCACCAACAACAACATACATAAGAATCAACACAAAAAAGAGTAGAGAAATTGGGAAATGTCACCCAAAAAACGCAGATTACAGCAGCTGCAATAACAGACGATCAAGAACTCCGATTGACGATCTGAACGGTCAAGATGTAGTGCTATGTGTTGTGAACCACCTGTGAAAGTTTCAGTACGATCCAACGGTCGGATCTCCGGAAAACTTAAATTCCGTCAAGGCTCTCAAACCCTCTCTCAAACTGCTCTATCTCTCTCTATCTCACACACTCTCTCTGTTTTTCCCTTCTGTTTTTTTCACGTCAAAAAACAGACTTTCAGCCAGACAGCAACTCCCCCAAAAGACTTCTAGAAGAAGTCAACAAAGCCCAAAATATATGGGCTTTCACTTATAAAAAAAAATATCAAATGGGCTGGATTTCTCTTAACAATCTCCCCCTCCAGCCCAGTTCGGGGAGACCAAACATAAAAGGTCATCAAGAAGACATACCTGCAAGCTTGGAACAAAATTCAAGCTTGCTTCGATGGACCACCTTTGTCAACATATCAGCACCATTCTTGTTGGTGTGAATCTTCTTCAACTTCATTAGTTGTTCTTCAATGACAACACGCAACCAATGATATCTCACATCAATATGCTTTGTGCGAGCATGGTACATGCTGTTTTTGCTCAAGTCCATAGCACTTTGACTATCACAAAACACAACATACTCGCTTTGCTTCAATCCTAACTCTTGAAGGAAACGCTTTAACCAAAGCATTTCTTTGCTTGCTTCCACTGCTGCTATATATTCTGCCTCGGTTGTAGACAACGCTACACACTTCTGTAGCTTGGATTGCCATGAAATGGCTCCCCCTGCAAATTTGAACAAGTAACCCGAGGTAGACTTCCGGTTATCAAGATCTCCAGCCATGTCAGCATCCGTAAATCCCTCAAGAATAGGCTCACCACCTCCAAAACACAAACTCAGATTTGATGTGCCTCGCAAATATCTTAAGATCCACTTTACAGCTTCCCAATGAACCTTGCTTGGATTTGGGAAGTATCTGCTAACCAATCCAACAGCATGTGCTATATCCGGTCTTGTACACACCATGGCATACATCAATGAACCAACAGCAGAGGAGTAAGGAATATGAGACATACTTTCCTTTTCTTTATCGGTTGTAGGACAACAACGCTTGCTCAACTTGAAATGGGCTGCAAGTGGTGTATTAACTGGCTTGGCATTCTTCATATTGAACCTTTCAAGCACCCGTTCAATATACTTTTCTTGTGACAACCAAAGCTTACCAGCTTTTCTATCACGAGTAATTTCCATACCAAGAATTTGCTTCGCAGGACCCAAATCTTTCATATCAAAGGACTTTGACAAATCCTCTTTCAACCTGCAAATCATCTCAACATCTTGTCCCACAATCAACATATCATCAACATACAAGCAAAGGATAATGAAGTTACCTTCAGAGAATTTTCTAAAATACACACAAGGATCTGCAGTAGTCCGTTTGTACTCATTACTACTCATGAAGGAATCAAACTTGTGATACCATTGCCTTGGTGCTTGCTTGAGTCCATAGAGACTCTTTTTCAACTTGCAAACAAAATTCTCTTTTCCCTTAACTTCAAATCCTTTCGGCTGCTCCATGTAAATCTCCTCATGCAAATCACCATGTAAGAAAGCAGTTTTGACATCAAGTTGTTCAAGTTCAAGATTCAAACAGGCAGCTAATCCCAAAATCATACGAATGGAAGTCATCTTCACCACTGGTGCAAAAATCTCATCGAAGTCGATGCCCTTTTTCTGATGGCATCCCTTCACCACTAATCTTGCCTTCCGCTTCACTAGCTTGTTGTCAACTTTCTTGTTCTTAAACAACCACCTGTTCTTCAAGACTTTCTTCCCTTTTGGAGGCTTCACCAAGTCATAGGTTTCATTCTTCTTCAAAGAATCCATCTCCTCTTGCATAGCCTTGAGCCAATGGTCTTTGTCTGAATGTGACAAGACCTCTTGAAGGCTTTCAGGCTCCCCCTCATCAGTGATTAGGATGTATTCTAAACTTGGATAAAGTCTTGAAGGTTGACGAACTCTGGTCGATTTTCTAAGTGTTGGCTCTTCTACCTGTGGGCTGGATTTCTCCCCCTGATTAGAAGACTCTCCATGTTGAACATCTACAGCTTCATCATCAGGTTGTGGTACAACAACATCAGGTTGTACCTCTTCAATATGGTCATGTTCATGAGCAATTTCATGACCATCCTCTGGAGCATCACCTGTTAATTGATCATCTGCAGCAGAAACATGAGGCATGTGCATATCAATAACATCATGAGAGAAATTAGAATAATAAGTCTTATCAGCACCCAAAAGATGAAAACCCATTTCGTGCTCATAAAAGACAACATCTCTACTTCTCACAACTTTTTGCTTTGCTGGATCATAAAGTCTGTAACCAAACTCTTCATCACCATATCCAACAAACACACAAGGAGAAGTCTTGAAATCAAGCTTCAATCTATGTTCCTTCGGCACATGCATAAAAGCCTTGCATCCAAACACCCTCAAGTGAGAATAAGAGGGGTCTTTCCCAAACCAAACTCTCTCGGGAATATCAAACTCCAAAGGAACTGATGGTGCTCTATTTATCAAATACACAGCAGTTCCAACTGTTTCACCCCAAAATGACTTAGGAAGATTGGACATTCTAAGCATGCATCTCACTTTCTCAATAATGGTTCTGTTCATCCTCTCGGCAACGCCATTGTGTTGTGGGGTACCCGGTTCTGTTCTCTCATGTCGAATGCCATATCTTGAGCAATATGCTTTAAACTCATTTGAAGTGTATTCACCTCCATTATCAGTTCGAAGACGCTTCAGTTTGCAATCTGTCTCCCTTTCAACCATTGCATGAAACTTCTGGAAGATACCGAACACCTCACTTTTGTGCTTCATCATATAAACCCAAGTTCTCCGAGTAGCATCATCAATAAAAGTAACAAAGTATTTGTTACCACCAAGTGATTCCACCTCTATGGGACCACACACATCAGAGTAAACCAACTCTAACTTCACTTTCTTTCTTGTAGATGTCCTCGGAAAAGAAACTCTGTGTTGCTTTCCTGCTAAACAATGATCACAAGGGTCAAGTGAAATAGTAACATCAGCAGGAATAAGAGACTTACCGGCCAACAGCTTTATACCCTTCTCACTAACATGCCCCAATCTTCGGTGCCATAAGTTAGGAGAAGTTTTCTCCTCAATAGCATTCAACTCACCACTACACACTTTCAAATGTGTCTTATACAAGGTGCAACAAAGCTTGCCACGAGCAACAGTCAAGGAACCCTTAGACAATTTCCATTTACCCTCACCAAAAGTGTGCTTGTAACCTTCTTCATCAAGTACGTTAGCAGACAATAAATTGAGGCGTAAATCTGGAATGTGGCGAACATCTCTCAACGTCAAATAGCACCCAACATTGGTTTGGACTCGAATATCTCCAATGCCAACAATACTTGCTGAGCTCTGGTTCCCCATCTTCACACTACCAAAATCTCCAGCTCGGTAGTCAATAAAGTACTCCTTATTAGGAACACAATGATAGGAAGCTCCTGTATCAATAAGCCATTCAGTGTCAGAACTATCAACATGACAACATTCTCCGATAGCACATATCAAAGAAACACGATCATCAGAACTGGAAGTTGTAGCAGCTGTATTCTTGTCATCACCCTCTTTATGATGGTCATTTTTCTTATTTTGCTGGTCTCTTTTCAACTTGTAGCAAAACTTTTGAATGTGGCCAGGCTTGCTACAATAGTGGCATATCGTAGGTTCTCTCCCATCCTTGGACTTTGACCTATACTTTGACTTGCCACGCCCTTTGGGACCTCTACTCTTGCTTCTTCCTCTATTCTCTACCACAAGTGCCTGCGAAATATCAACACCCATCTCCTTTCTTCTAAGCTCTTCATTGAACATGCTCTCTTTGATGACATCCAATGAAAGCGTACCATCTGGAGCTGAGTTGCTGATGGACACAACCAAAGTTTCCCAACTGTCTGGCAAAGAACTCAAGAGGAATAAAGCCTGCAACTCATCATCAAGAACAATTTTCATAACAGTCAACTTGTTAATAATATCTTGAAAGTCGCTAAGATGCTCAGAAACAGACTTCCCTGGCTTCAACTTGAGATTAACAAGCCTCTTAATCAACGAGGCCTTGTTATGAGCGGTCTTCCTCTCATAAAGACCCTCCAATTTTCTCCATAGTTCAAGCGGCTCAGTCTCCTGGGATACATGATTGAATATGCTAATATCAATCCACTGTCTGATTGTCCCCAAGGTCTTTCTCTTCAGCTTTTCCCATTCTTTATCTATCATCTTCTCTGGCTTAGAGGGCTGGTCATCTTTCTTTGTTTTATCCACATCAATTGGGTCAAACAAATCCTTGCAATATAGCAAATCTTCCATCATCGGACGCCAAATGGAATAATTGGTTGATGTCAGTTTAACCATAGAGTTATTTCCATGCTCCATGTCTATGGTTTAACACTCCGCTCTTGATACCAAATGTAGGGGGAGGCACAAAACAACACAAGTAGGATACAACACCTACTAGGATCGACTTCAAGACAATCAACCAAATATACTTCACCAATTTTCCAAAAGAAATTCTCCACTATATTAACCAAGCTCAAATCAGCAACACATCAACTAAATCACAAGCAAATATGAATTATAAATATGCAAGTGACACACGAGATTTATACGTGGAAAACCCCTTCGGTGTGAAGGATAAAAACCACGGGACTTGTAGGAGTCCACCCTACTTCTTCTCTTATTATGCAAATTGAGGGTAAAAACACCCAAATCAGTCTACAAGGATGTTACAGCCCACCAACAACAACATACATAAGAATCAACACAAAAAAGAGTAGAGAAATTGGGAAATGTCACCCAAAAAACGCAGATTACAGCAGCTGCAATAACAGACGATCAAGAACTCCGATTGACGATCTGAACGGTCAAGATGTAGTGCTATGTGTTGTGAACCACCTGTGAAAGTTTCAGTACGATCCAACGGTCGGATCTCCGGAAAACTTAAATTCCGTCAAGGCTCTCAAACCCTCTCTCAAACTGCTCTATCTCTCTCTATCTCACACACTCTCTCTGTTTTTCCCTTCTGTTTTTTTCACGTCAAAAAACAGACTTTCAGCCAGACAGCAACTCCCCCAAAAGACTTCTAGAAGAAGTCAACAAAGCCCAAAATATATGGGCTTTCACTTATAAAAAAAAATATCAAATGGGCTGGATTTCTCTTAACAGGACATGAGATTGTTTGTAAAAGATGAAAGTCGGATGAATATGATGGTGTCGAGATAGCCATGGATTTCTGCGCTGCTGATCGAAGAAGATGACTGAATATGGAGTTTGAAAACCTCTGAAGCTTTTGCCATTTTGTTGCATTTGTTTATTTACTTTTCTTTTTTTAAATTTAGCTAGTGCTATAATTTATTTTCCTTTTTGATTATTGAGAATCGATCCACTTTTGGAATTGATAGTTGTACTATTTTTTAATTTTTATTGATTAATAAACCTTGATAGAACATTTGTGTTTTTTTTTAAAAAAAAAAGAAAATATTTCATGTAATATAATTAAAATTTAAGTTTAATTTGCAGTCATTTATTTTGTTACATATTTTAATTTTTTATTTTCTCTAATCTGTGAAATCTGGAAAAAAAAATCAAATTTCTCATCATTATTACAATTTATTAATTTTCATTTTTCTTTATCATTACTACAATTTATTATTTTTATTGAAATTCTTTTTTCTACCTTCTATTTTTATAATTTTCTAAAACGAAATGTATTTAACTCTGATCCTTATTTCCATAATTTAACATTGTACCTTCTATTCCTATTATTTTTTATAAATATGTATGTTTTATTTATGTCTCCTTTTATTACCATGAATATGTTCTGCCCATTTTTTCTCAATTAATTTCATTTAATTTGTTGTAAAATGTTGAAAAAATTAAAATATCTTATTTTTTATCATTAATAAAATACTATTAGTTAATTTTTCTAAAATTTTTCTTTCATTCTCCTAAATTTCTTTCATTTATTAAAAAATAAAACACTTCTTAAATTCTGATAAATTTCTATCACGCTCATTTTTAAAGATTTTTATTTTATTTTTGTAATTTTTCAGAAATTTATTTATAACTTATTCTTTTTAATTTTTAAACTTCATCTTTTTTTTTGAGTAGCAGGAGTTTTTTTTTTTTTTGTGAATATATATATATATATATATATATATATAAACTACAAAAATAAAAGGTAATAAGCGAAATATAAGGTAGAGAAATATTTAAGAAATATATTTTTATATTTAAGCAAAACGGTAGCTTTTGAATTTCTTATTTTTGGAAAAGTATAACTGATTATTAATTAATAATTGATTTTTTGTTTTTTTGATTTTCTTTTTTGGATTTTCTTTTTTCGCCTTCATTTACAACTCAATTCTTTAATTATTATACTCCCTCCGTCTAACATTTTAAGATGTATTTTTTCATCATATTAATATGCAAAAAAAATGTAATTTATAGTACATTTCATGTAGTTTTAGAATATCTGATTTTTCTTTTAAAATATCGAATTAATGTGATCTAATTTACTTTTGTAAGGGAGTATTAAATAAAATGTTAAGAAACTAAAAAGTCATTTCTTTAATATAAGTGTTAATGATATTTATTTTCATTACATTAACAACTTTTTATTTTTCTAATTTCTAAAGTAATTAATAATCATATTGATATTAGATATTATAGTCGTATAAATAAAGATAGTCAAAATTTTATAGAAATCATCACTTTAATTTTTTTGTTGTTATGTTTTTGAGAGATATTGTTAGATTATGTAGAAATCATCACATTGATTTATTTATTTTTTTTGTTGTTTTTTATATTCTTTATGTTTATTATTTGAATATTTTAGTTTGACTCAAAAAATAAGATGCAAATTATTAAATTATGATCAACCTATGGAGTGAATGTCAGCAAAACTCGAAAGATTAATTATGCATTCAATTTATATATTATTCTTTGGTATAAAAAATCAAGGTCTAACAATTATATTACAAACACATCTTTATTTTGTATGATACTTAATAAAATTACACATAACTTATCATTTTTTATAATCGCGCGAAACGCGTATAAGTTCACTAGTTTTAAATAACACTAAAAGTCTAAAACTACTAATATCTCGAGTCTCTCGAATTTTTCATCATTATTATAATCTTTATTAAGAATCCTATACATTACACACACATAATTTTTTTAATTTTTTATCGTAGAATACTAAATATTTCAATTAACATTCTTTTATATTCTTTAATGCAAATCTTTATGGTAGTTGTTTTCATTACTCTCATAATTCTTATATTATAACCTCTGAAATAATTAATAGTCACATTCATGACATTTTTTGTTATTCATATTATAGTCCTACAAATAGATGCATTGTAAGATTTTAGAGAAATGATCACATTTACCTTTTAAATTGTTATGTTTTACATTCTTATTTTATTCATTTTTTAGTTTGACTTGAACAATAAACGAAGGCTATTGAATTGTAATTGGCTTGTGGAGATGGATGTCAACAAGAGCTCCAAAAATTGTACATTAATTTCATGTTATTATTTTTTATTTTCTCAATGATTAAGATGGTAAGAATAATATATTTTTTTGTAGTTCTCTTTATGATTTTTCTTTGTTTAGAATTTTAAATAAAAATTTTATTGGCGCAAGTTATATTACTTTTGATTCAAATGAGTAAATTATGACTTTGTTGGAGATCGTTTAACTAATACCAAATATTTTTCTCTATAAAATCAATTATACATTTGAATAATTGTATATTAATATCTTATCGCCTTTCATAATTGTGTGAAGTACGGACAATTTTACTATCATTATATAATATTATATATTAAGTTATGTGGCGTAAGTATATTTTATATTGGTTCGTATACAGAGAGGGACTCGAATTCACCCATGAGAATGCATGTGCATCCGGTATTTTGTTTAAAATCGTATATATTTATGAATTGATAAAATAATAATATATCTTATTGTGCACCATTGTACCAAAAAAGATGCCCAGGTGCGTTGGTTGAACTTGCCTTGGACTATGGGAGTTCGAATCCCATGATAGTGTTTCTTTTTTTTAACTTTAAAATCTGTTTTTCCATTATAGTTAAATTTTTTTAAAAAAATATCTTTAATTAAAACTCATTTTTGCACCTCATCAACCCCAACCCCTTCTTTAACCAGCCTTTTCTGCTAATTGAAGTTGTGCTCTCATAATTTCGCATAAATTGGTAAGTTCTTCTTTATTTGTGATTTAAAATGGATAAATCTTTTACAATGAATAATCCTTTTCAATCAAGTTCTAATTTTAGAAACAATTTTTCGCGTTTTATAAATACATTTAATTTATCACTTTAACTGGATCCTGCAAAGAGAATATCCATTGATAAATACAGTCTTACGAGATGAAGTGAACACACTATATTCTAAGTCATGGTTTAAGCCTTAAAGGTCATATTTTAAATGATTGGAGTACGAGTATAAAATAAGTTATTGTATTTTGCTAACCTTACCCTTAAGCTAAAATTATTGGGGCCTCAAAATTTTAAAGACCTAAGCAGGTGCTTTGCTAACTTGCCCTTAAGTCACTCTTGTTGTTATCCTTGAACTACTCTTAATGGTGCACTCTATATTCAAATCCTGAGTTCGCGCGCTTTTTTTCGTAGATTTTTGAAAATTTAGACTATTTTAGTTTTATTTTCAAGGGGTATTTTAGCCATATTCTGTTTTGTCTTAATGGAAAGTACGACTTTAAAAAGAAAAACAAGAACATTTTACTAATTAGTAGTTCAATTACATACATAGAAATATATTTTGAATTTATCCACCTTTCTAGTCACAACCCACCACATCTATTGCAGTATTCTTTCCATGATGTCTGTCTTATTCCAAAAAAAAAAAGACGGTAAAAAAAAAATTGAACAGATAAAAAGCAAGAACACAGTAGGAATAACCAAATGTTGAACACCTAAAAGAAAAAAAAAGAGCAAAGAAATGATTTATGTTAACGGCTTAAAAGGATTTGGAGGGTAAGTCGGTCAATTTGCTCAATTGCATTTAATCTCGCTACCTTAATGTAGTAAACTTGTGAGTTGGCAAGTAATTTGCATGCGTATTTTGGAATGTCAAGGGTCTCCACATTGTGATTGGTAGAATAATCAATTTCTAAGTAACTTTTTATAGCCAAGTATAATACTACACACTAGGGGTGTGCAAAAACCGAACCGACCAATAAACCGAATCGATAAAATGTTATTGAGTTATTGGGTTTTTAATGGGTTTAGAAAAAATAATTATTGGGTTATTGGGTTCGATTTCGGTTTTTTTTTATTGGGTTATTGGGTAAATCGATAACCCAATAAGACGATAGTTATTTACTACTTTACCCTTCCTCAATATCAAATATACATAATTTAATACATAAATAGATTCAATATTAGCTTTTCAGACTATGTGATTTTTTGGTTAGGAAATTGGTGAGAACTTTGTTGATTATGTGGTGGATCAAGCAACTGTTCAAGATTGTCTCATTGAAATATTTTATTTTAGTTTTAATTCTAGTTCGTAATTGTAGGCGATAGCTTTTGCAAGTTTGTGAATGTTAGTAATTTGATCAACATTCAAAGTTTTCTATTATGTTTTGGCGGTAAGTTGGTAACATGTAATTATAACATATGTACTATTATATATTATTTGATCGACATTTTTTTATTGGGTTAACCGAAACCGAACCGATAACATCAAAAACCGATAAACCGATAAAAAATTTCTTATTGATTTGTTATTGGGTTAGCATATTTTAAAATCGAAAACTGATAAACCGAACCGATTATATGTAAAATCGAATTGAACCGACCGATGCACACCCCTACTACACACCGACCAAATTAATAAATTATTTATAAAATTTGTCAATAATAGTATTTCATAACATAAATCATAGAAAAATATATTTGATTATATTTACTCTAATATTATTTGAATGAATAAATTAAGGAGAAACTATAATTAGACATTTTTTAATGCCATATATATTGATATTATTTATACTTTTAAATAAGACATATTTTACTACAAATTAAGAGTTTTGTATTATATATATTGAGAAAAATATATTTAAATATATGTATTTTTGCTATCAGATATCGTAAGATAGGAAGAGAGAAGATGAGATTTCGTTGTATCTCATATACATGCAAATCATACTAAATAAACACTAGATACATATGATTCACATGTACCACCTGAATATCAAATACATAAAGTAAAATGAAAGAGAGGCAAATAAGATTTATTATGTATCTAAAATATGTTTGAGTTTATTTGAATATATTATAGTTAAAACAAATTTGACCTCATATATCGTAAGATACATGTACGTGGACATATTAAACATATTTGAATGCATCAAAAATATAATAAAATGTATAATATTGCAAATCTAATCAAACAAGTGATATTTATGTGAGTTTTCATAAATTAATGTCTTTTTGACTTTTTAAAATTAAAACAGTATTCCCTCTATTTCATATTTTGACTGAATTTATGATGCAATACCCATTTATCATAAAAAACATTTTAAGATATAATTAAAATTATACTTCTTATTATTGTCCTTTGTTTGATCACAATAAGACTCTTTACTAACTTTATAAGAATGCATTTTATCTTGTAGAAAATAGCAAACTTCATTAAAGAAAATTGACAAATGTGGAAAAAATTCAATTCTCCGTAGTAAGCTTTGAACAAATCTAGTTACTGCCCCCAGAAAATTGTAAGAGAATTAATAAAGATGAAACGTAAAGAAAGCAAAGTACCAAATATAAATTTATATAATTTGTTTTAATTAAAATTCACTTCTGGACTCTTGTCTCATTTTGACTCTTGCTTTTCTTTTTTGAAAATTGTAGAACATTAATAAATAGCATACATTATACTGATTTGTAAAAGCTTCGGTGATTTTTCTTTATATATAGTCACTTCACAGTTCACGCTCTTCTCACCGTTGTGCGGAAGGTTCTCGTCTCTTCCATTCTCACTTGAAACGTGCAAAGGTGGTTTTTTTCTTCAGTTTGATGCTTAATGATCACCGATTCTGCCTTTTATTGAACAAAATTATGTAGATGTTTCCAAAAATATTGATGCTTAAGCCGTGATCGTCTTCGAAAAATCTGATGTTTTTTACTATATATATGTATATATGATGTGAAGGGCTAATGCATTTTCACTTTTCAGTAATGTAGTAGTGTTCGTTGAAGTGAAGAGTGTTTTTTAACTCTCTGTTTCTTTTCATTTTGTGTTGGAGTATCTTTACACTGTTGTTTTCTAGGTTTCACTTCAGTTCGTAGAAGCGAATCATATTAGAATGTGACCTATTTTTGGGTGACGCGACTAAATTACCTGCAGGATGCATCCATGGCTGATAGATTGTGATTTGATTTCCGATTTTGCTTTCAATTTTGGCTTTGAAATGGTTAAGAATTGGTATTTTTTGTTTCTGTTTGTTCTACGACTGGTTGTGGTCTGGTACGAAGTGTTGTTTCTGCTGCAACATACATTTTTAGTATTTTGTGATTGCAAGGTATGATGCAACTATAAATATTTAGGCAGTTCGCTTGGTTTTGCCTGGATTGTTTCTATTTTGTTTGATACAGTTGTATTTACTTGATTTCAGAACTTCTGCTCTCATGGCTTTATGTTTTTCTTAAGTTTCAGTACTTGTTTATGTATAGAATTTTACTAACAATGCTGTGCTGCTGTGTCAATGTACAGAGCTGGACATTAATGCTGTATCTTTAGCTACATTTTGTTTCCATAGGTATCTTGTGAAGTTGATATGGGTTGTTTGAGGTTAGAAATTTTGGTCTTAGAAAGAAGCTTGTTTTTTTTTAAAAAAAAAAAAAAAATCTTCTGAAACTATTTTAAATTTGTCAACCAAAGGAGTAAAGCACTAGACTCCAGAGGAGTTGCACATGGTGTTTCATTTACGACTGAAGTAGATTGCTTGTTATATCATTAAATTCAAAGTCATCATCACTGCTCAAATGAAGTTGCCTTCTGTACATGTTTAGAAAATCAAGACTGGCAAAGAAACTTATTTTGATAATACAACCTGCTATAATTGCAAAATATTAAGGATTCCTGGAAAACTTAAAAACTCTTAGGATTTAACTCCATATGCATATCTGGACTACTTATAGTTGTAAAATATAGAATCTGGCCTACTACCATGTCTTTTGTTACCTTCTTATTACTGAGTTACGTTGGTGCATATAGCACATTGTCTGTTGTTCAATTTCTCTAAAGCCTCAAGATTTCTAAGAAGTTCTCCATTGGTTGTTGTTTTTGATGCTGTGACCTGTAAGCTCCTATCTTGATGAAAGTTGTACCTAGTTAGAGTCCTTCCTCTATGGTATTTCACTACTTGTTGTATTGCCCTCTGCATTCATGATTAATAACCAACTTGCTGTGGTTTGTGTAAGTAATACTCCCTTCTTTAAAGTCTAGAAACTCCCTGTTGTTTAACCGCATGGATATTCTTTCAAGACCAGCAAAATCAGCATAGTCTTGAACTGTAATTTAATTTTTTGCAATGGTTAACTCACGGCCTTTGGTTGCGTCGTCAAGAGTGTACCTAAAATAGCTTTGAATAAACATGAAAGTGATAAATCATGCTTTACGTACATATCATGATATGTCAACACTGCTACATTTTGTTCAACTCCATGTTTGGGATATTAAGATAGAAATCTATATTTTAAGCATCAGTCATTCTTGAATTCATCCTTTTAATGGAGTCTTCTTCCTTGGCTTGCTTGTGAGCTTCCATGGTTTATCATTGGTACCATGCTCAGACTTCAATCACTCCCTCTGTACTTTAATCCAATCAATCATTGATTAAGAGGCTAATCTTTTTTGTTTGGGCCGGTAGCTAAAAGAAACTCTTCGTTTTCTCTGATCAAGGGAAGGGCAGCATATCATTAGCTTCAATAGAACAAGCTCAACCTTGAAAAGAAAATGGTAGGCCGATGTTGAGCGCTTCAACTTGGCCACCGAGGAAGAGAAAATGGTCTTGGGTTTAGTCTAAAAATCCATTCACATCGATAGGGGGCAAGGAACCAATAAGGAGCAAGTAATTATACAGATGGGTTCCAAATTCTCTAGCAATAATTCTGTGATCAATAATTGAAATAGTTCAGCTGAGGGTTTTATCATCCTATTATATCTTTTCCTTGGTAGCAACCATGAGTTGTACTTGCATATTCTCCCATTCTCCCCCTATTAGCTCTACGTACAAAATGTTTCTGTTAATTACTTTGTCCTTTCTTTGTTTGTTCGTATGACACACTTATGGTTACTTCTTCCTCTCAATTTGTGATCTCAAGATAGGACATTTCCAACTTATGCCTAGATTGAGAATTCTTTTTCACTATCTGGACATCTTTGTTTACTCATTTTGGTCATTAAAACACCCAGAAGTACAATTATAGAACCTCGACCTTAGTTATTATTGATGTTACTTGTTTTTCTCTTCTACTTCAAAGCACAGTTAATATTTATGTAGCTGTCCTTACACAAAGGGTCCTAACTGCTATCACAACAAGTTGATGCAATCACCTCATCACACACACAAAAACACTTTGATGCAGTCATAGTTCAATTCCACAGTTGGTGAACTTGTAATTCTTCCAGATGGCTTGAACAGGAAGGCCACCTTTTGTGCTCATAAGGAATATGTATTTGTTGTTTCATCCCTAAATGTTCTGCATGTCATTCTTTAACATTGTTAATGCTCATAAAAACTACTTGAACCAAATATTCCATCCTCCCTGATAGCATGGAAATGCTTTAACATACTTATCTTCGCTGATACATGTGGATTTGACACTGCCATCAATTTTACTTAATTCTGCTCATCAATTTTACTTAATTCTGCTCATCAATATTTTTTAATTAATTCTTAAAAAGACAAGAGTTAGTGTTTGCGGCAGAAACGAATCTCGTGTATGATCTTAGTCTTTTTCTGGTGGTTGTTGAGTACTGACTGTTACTGATCATAGACATTCATAGTGTGCAGGTTCGACGAGAATTGTGATTACCAACTCTTACAATCAAGACTTCCAACATCATTGGTCCACGACTGGCAGGCCATTTATCCCACAAAATAATGGGGGCTGGGAGAAAGACAACAACAGTGGGGCTAAAGGAGAAAAGCAAATACACGTCGACAGTTAATGGTAGTACATCAGCTAGGAATCTGAGAAAGGCTGACCTTGGATCAGTAATTTTTGGATGCAAGCATTTGACATATAAGGAATGCATGTTCAAACAGTTATTTGGTTAGTCTTCAATTTCAGATCAGACTTTTGTTTTAGTGGTATTTTATTGGGTGAAGATTGCACAACAGTTAGATAACGCGGACCTTTATTTTTCTCTTGATCTTGTTGATAGGTTTACCAGCTTCTCATTTCTCATATGTGAAGAATATCAACATTGGCTTAACTCTATTCCTATTCAACTATAGTGATCGAACGCTCCATGGGATCTTTGAGGCTGCTAGCCCTGGGCAGCTGAATATCAATCCGTATGCATGGACATCTGATGGAACAGAGAGTACACCATATGCAGCACAGGTACAAGAATTGATCATACATGTTTTGGTGTATGGGGTTGTTACTGTTAGCAATTCCAAGTTACTCACCCTAATGTGGTCTCTTTCTTGTAAAGGTAAGGATCCGAGTGCGGAAGTTGTACCATCCCTTGACTGAAGATCAGTTTATCTCAATCATTGGTGACAACTATTTTGCACCAAAGTTGTTTTGGTTTGAGCTGGATCGAAGCCAAACCAAAAGATTGGTTGACTTGTTTTCATCTTTGCCAGCCTTCGATGATGTCATTAGCCTGCAAATTCCATCTAAGTTGAAACATCCTTTCAAAAGTTCACCAACGACTGTGCCAATAGATGCAGTTGGTAAAACAGAAGACTGGAAGCACTTAGATCATGGTGGTTGGGCAGATACTCCAAGATTGGTGAATACTGATACCACCGGGAACCTAAATTATGAGAAGTCACATGCCTCTGTGCTAAGAAGCACTAGTGCATCCACATCAGTAATCGAACCCATGTCTAATTCACAGAAGTTGTGGAGTTCATTGTTCAAATCATCAGCTTCTGATATGGATAAGATGGATCCAACTTCTAACATGGACAAGACAGATCCAGTGCTGAATTCATCTTCAAGTCCTAGTTCACCATTCCCAGATAAAGGTAGAATGGATTGGGATACATGCCTTCCATCTTCTGTTGACAAAGATGGACATATGTATCAGGCTTGGGGCTTAGTGGAACATGAAGAACGTGTTGAATCAATATCAGGCTCTGCCAGTTGTTCGATGCAGAATCAATCAATCTCCTCCAGTCAGCAGAGCAAGTTGTTTGAAAGGCAATACACGGGTGAGGAGAGTGAACATTCTGAACTCGCTGTTTCTGAGTTGAATCTTCAGAAGCTAAATGAACTGAATATTGAATGGGCGTCATCCTGCGGAGGAAGTCAGCATGCAGAGTCTTCTATGGACAATGATAATGTGGAAGTGCCGGATGATGGACCAACAAGTTTAATGGGCTTAAAGGAGGAAGGTCAAAGAGATATTTCTCAAACATCTTTTGCTAATAACATTAGTTCTGAAGTGCTGGGGATGCTCAAACAAGTGAACCCTTCTGATCCTTTAGCCTTTGTAGCCAAGGTGAATTAAATTGCCCCTTTTCCCAGTCTGGTTACTTTCCTCCCTTTTGCTACTACTAATAGATCATGGTAAGTTATCTTTGAAGTTAATAGGAGAAGTGGAGGGATTGAAGAGATCTAAGTTGGAACAAGACCGGAAAATGATGATTCTGGAGCAAGAGCTGGTATGTTCTATTCTGTCCGATCTAATATTTTTTATATTGGTGGTTCATTTTATGCTCAACTGGCTTGTCTAGAGTCCTTTTTGCACCTTTGACTTCAGCTATGAAATCTTTTGATTGGGGACCTGCTCCTTTCTCTTTAGTGATCGAATAATTCATTTGGATCGTAATTCATAACGTAGTAGGCCTAAGATATGCAGCAGAGTTGATCTCTTTTAGTGAACTGGAAATTGTTTCCAGTGGTGATCTTTTATGCTTCTGTAGGAGAATAACAGATATTGACTAAGAAAGAAAAGAAAAGATAACAAGGTTAAGTTGCAGTTTTGTATTGAAATAATGACTGCAATAAGCTAGCATTATCTCCAATAACTAAAGCCTAAACTATAGCAACTAACTAATCAGATTCTGCCAAATACTGCAGCCTTATATATCTGAACTTAATCCTACTTATGAGCTGTATATTGATACAACAGAAAGTGGAACTAATCTCCAGGTTTTGAGGCACCACTTTGAACACCCCTCCTTGACTCAAGAACCGTAATCCCAAGTCTTTTCTGAGAAATTCAAATCTTGCTCTATGTAGGGCCTTAGTCAAAATATCGCAGTCTGAAAATCAGTTTTACAGTGCACCAAGTCTATGTCTACATTCTTTTGCACCTCCTCAAGAAATAAACTTGTTCTTGAAATGTTATATCTTTCCTTGTGAAACATGATCATTTGCAGTTAAAATTGCAGCTTGATTATCAACAAAGATTTCAGTGCTCTTCTTTTGCTCCATGTACAAATCTGTCAGTAGCTTCTGATCCAAAAGGCTTGATTCACAGCTGATGCAGCTGCAACGTACTCTGCTTCAGATATAGATTGAGCCACTATATCTTGCTTCTCTGAACACCAAGAGAACATTCCAGAACCAAGATTAAAACAGTAACCTGAGGTGCTTCTCATGTCATCTGAGCTGTCAGCCGAATCACTATCAGAATATCAAAGAAACTGAAAGTCTGATGCTTTTTTGAACATTATGCCAAAATTGCAGTACCTTTAACATATCTAATCACACGTTTAGCTACTTCAAAATGACTTTCGCTAGCACAATGCATATATCTTGAAAGTAAACTCACAACATAAAGAATATCTGGTCTTGTTGTAGTCAAGTACATTAGGCAACCTATCAACCTATCCGGCTCCTATAAAGTCCTTCATAAACCTTTTCAGGTCCATCATCTTTGCAGAATTTCTCATTTTGATTCATAGGAGTTATTGTAGACTTGCATTCTTCCATTTTGAACTTTATGAGAATTTCTTTAGCATATCTGCTGGCATATGAAGACCTCATGTCCTTTTTGCTGAATTTCCATGCCAAGAAAGTAGAACATTTCACCAAGGTCTGTCATCTCAAAAACTTCCATCATTTCAGTGTCGAACAAATTGATCAAGTTTAAATTGCCTGTAACTAGCAACTCATCTACATACAAAGAAACAATGGTTAAATCAGAATCTTCTTTTCTAATATAGAGTGTAGACTTGCTGAGACTTCTTGTAAAGCCCAAGTTCAGAAAATGGGCATCAATTCTGCAATACCTTGCTCTAGGAGCTTGTTTTAAGCCATACAATGGCTTCTTTAGAAAGTACACTTTGTCTTCTTTGCCTTTGATAGAAAAACCTTCAGGTTGTTCTACAAAGATTTCTTATTCAAGGTAGCCATTTAGGGAAGCCGTCACATCAAGCTGGTGTATCTTCCATCCCCGTTGAGCTGCTAAAGCTAACAACATTCTTATCGTATCCAAACGGGCGACAGGAGCATAATTTTCTGAAAAATCTACTTCAAACATTTGTGCGTACCCTTTTGCAACCAACTTACCAACCTAACCTTGTACTTGTTTATGAAACCATCAGGATTGAGCTTGGTTCTATAAACCCACTTGACTCCAATAGCCTTCTTGTGTGATGGTCTGTCAACCAGCTCCCCTTTGTTCTTTTCTATCATTTTGAGCTCCTCCTGCATTGCATATCTCCATTTTTCATCTTTAGCAGCCTCCATAAATTCTCCTGGTTCTAAAATTGCATATCAGAAAGTGTTCTTGTGCCTCTAATAGGTACATCATCAACATCTTCATCTAGAAATTCTAGATTTTTTTTGCTTGTCATCATCTTGCCTGCTCCAGATGTCATTTTCCACGAACTTGACATCCCTGCTAACAATGATTTTAGTCATTTTGAGGTTGATAGATCCTATAAGCTTTTGAGAGACTGTTGTATCCAACAAAAATCCCAGATATAGTTTTCTTATCCAACTTATCTCTTTTCACCTGAGGTACATAAGAAAAACAAGACAACCAAATATTTTCAGATTTTTTAGCAAAGGTTTGTAACCAAACCAAGCCTCAAATGGTGTCTTTTTGCAAGGCCTAAGTTGGCAACATGTTTAGCAGAAATACTGCAGTATTTGCAGCTTCAACCCAAAATGTCGTTCTTTCTCATGGAACAAACACTTTGTCATCTCCATTAACGTCCTACTTTTTCTCTCCACTACTCTTTTTTGTTGGGGGAGTATACGGTGTTATTAGCTGAAGCTCAATTCCTTCTTCATTACAAAACATGTTGAATTTTTCTGAAGTATACTCGGTTCCATTACCTGAATTCTGCAACCACTCTAATTTTCCACAAAAGCTTTGTATTTCCAGAAGACATCAGCAACCTTAGATTTATAATTCAAAAAATAAATCCAACAATGTCTGGTACAATCATCAATAAAGGCAATATAGTACTTACTAGCCTTTAAAGATGATGATTTCTGATAAGGTCTGCCTACATCTGTGTGAATAAGTTGCAGCTTGTGCTTTGCCTCCATGATGAATTCTGAAAAGGCAACCTTGTTTGCTTCCCATACTGACAAGCTTCACAAGCAGACAGGTTCTTCTCAAGGCTTGGAAGATCTTCTGCTAGTTGATTTTCTTTCGTGAAGAGTATATCATCATCATGAAAATGTACGAGTCCGGTTTTGGGTTTCCTTTGTCATAAAAACAAATGTACGAGTTGTGCCATAGTTCTGAGTTATTTTCCAACTGGATAATTGTTGCTTGCTCCTCGTCCAACAAGTTCAAGGCAAAACTTTTTCCTCTCATCTTGACTTTTGAACGACTCTTTGTTATCAGCATCCTTGATGACACACTTTTTCTTCGAAAAACACTTTCAAACCATTTTTAAGTAGTTGTCCAACACTTCAGAGGTTTTGATCAAGATCAAGAACAAACAACTATAAGTTTGTAACCTGTAAGGCTTTCAATTGCTATAGTTCCTCTGCCTCTTGCATCGAGGTATTCTCCATTTCCAATTTTCATTTTGGAAATAAAAGATCTATCTAGATCATTAAAGAGTTCTTACTCGTTGGACATGTGATTTGTGCATCCACTATCAATTAACCAACTTTTAGAAGCACTTTTGCTAGCAAAACAAGTTGCTACAATTAATTGCTCTTCTTGATATTGATTTACAACAACCTTAGCTTCTTCTTGTTGCGGTTGTGACTTGCATACCCTCTCCTCATGGCCTAATTGACCACATTTGTTGCACATGATATCTGGTCTCCACCAACACTTTTGTTGAGAGTGATTTGTGTTTTTGCAATGAGGGCAGGGAGGCTGACTTTCTCCCTGATTGTTGTAATTATTGCTTGGTCTCTGCTTCTTGTTCTTTTTCCTTCCTTTTGTTTGACTCGTTTTCCTGTGAATTAGCTTGAAAAGCACCTTCAACAGAACCTTCGTTCCTCATTAATCTCCTTTGCTGCAATGCCTGCAAAGCTTTAACAAGTTCTGCTAAAGTAATGCTTGACAATCTTTAGAATTCTCTGAAGAAGAAATTTTGGCTTCATATTTCTCAGGAAGTGTGACAGGAATCTTTGAACAATTCTTTTTATCAGCGAAATCCTAACCAAACAAGATCACCTTGTTGGCCAAGTCAAGTAGTTGGTCTGCATAGTCTTTTCTAGTTTCTGATTCTTTCATTCTCTTCATTTCAAATTCTCAAATCAGTATCATCACTTGCATATTCTGCACTTTTCATTTCCTTGGTATTCTTTTTTGAGATACTCCCAAATTTCTGTAACAGACTTCATTTGCATAATTATGGTAAGAATTGAAGGGGATACTGCAGAGAAAAGGCAAGCCTTAGCTTTGGCTTTCATTGTCTTAATCTCCTTGTGATGTTTGATCTGATTCATTGTTGGACTATCACCAAGAGAAGTTACTTCATAATTCTCTTCTACTGTTTCTCAGAGATCCAGCGCTTTGAGATGAACCGTCATTCTAATTGCCCTAGCTTGATAATTTTCACCATTGAAGAGTGGTGGAGTTAAGAAGCTTGTTTCACAATTCATTTTCTATAATATTTTATAAGATTGTAGTTCAAAGAAAGGTTTATATGGTTCACTCTCTTCTCTAAGAAAGAAAAGAAAAGATCTACATGTTACCTTTTGGTTTTTCGGTAATAGGATAGGAAAATCATTCTAATATGAAGAGTAATGTGGTCTACATTGAGCTTTTAATGTTGCATGGCATATTTTGGATACTTCTAAGAAAATGTGTGACAATTTGATGATGATGAGGAGACATGAATATAAAGTTTGAATTGAAGGCAGTATTGAGCTTTGTGTCTCTCCAAGGACACTTTATATAGAGAGTCAACAACAATAATTTATAGGGTGTTAAGTACATTTAACTCTTGAGCTCAACAAATACATGTCAATTATGCATTAAAATCATATACTTCGGAGAGGCAATGTCTGTTTTGAAAAAAATTACAAGGCTTCCTTAAAAATTTCATGGTTTACTCTAGTTATGGCTATTGTATTGAAGTTACCTGATGCTTACGTATGTTAGTCGTGAACTCTGCGAAAATCATCTATTTGTATCTTTGTGTTTGCACGTAGATCTGAGAGGTAGTTATGGAGGTCCTCTCTGTGCCACAAAACACAAGAAATTTCGAAGCTAATGCTAAACCTGTTATAGTAAATTGTGCCTTTCTATGGTTGAATTATATGAGCTTTCAGTTCATCAAATTTATTGCTTGTTACATGTATAGGTTCATTACAAATTGGAACTGCAACAAATCATGAACATGCTTAATGAATTGGTACCTGGGCTATTGTATGACTCAAGGGCTCTTGAGGAAGTACATGTACCGCAAGGACAACTTCCTGCGGGAATTAATGATTCCGCGGTCATTGTGGGGGGATATAATGGCTCTTTATGGATGCCATCCTTGGATTCCTACTTTCCTTTGCACGATCATGTGGAAACACTTAGCCAAATGACCTTTCCAAGATCGCATGCGGCGGCAGTGAAATTAAATGGTGAACTTTTTGTACTTGGTGGGGTGCTTAATAATGTGTATTTCAATACAGGTATAATAATTGAGGTTGTTCCTTCTCCTATTTTTGTATGTTTCCAAAAGAAATGTGTTGACATTACTTGCTCATTTCTAGTTGAATCGTACAGTCCATTGAGAAATCAATGGAATCAACAACCTTCGTTGAATGAGAAGAAGGGGTGCTTAGCCGGAGCTTCTTTGAATGACAAAATTTTTTCTTTTGGTGGTGGAAATGGTGTTCAATGTTTTTCAGAGGTAGAAATGTTTGACTTGAACCTTGGACGTTGGATCTCTGCTCAGTCAATGATGGAAAAGGTATCATCGAGTTTATTACAATTTATGGTGTTGTATATGACTTATTTGAGTTGGTATCACCAAGCATGTTGCTCTATTAATGAGAAAAGTGTGCGTCTTTTTCTTAGATAAGCTGGAGGCAATATATTCTGAACTTTGTTCAATTCAATTGATATGTATTTCTATTTTTTTTATGCATATATTGCAGCGGTTTGCTCCAGCAGCAACAGATATTAATGGTGCTATATATGTTGCTGGTGGTTATGATGGGAATGCTTATACGAAGTAAGCATTAGTGTTGTTGCTAACTTGTCTTCCTTAAGGCTCGGTTTCCTATGATTTTCCAGTAATTCATTTTATTTAGCCGTTTGTTGCATGCTTCAAATCATTCCACTTTCCTATGTGCCATATCTTTTATGAAACATCTGTGCCCTTTTTTTTCAGTACAAGTCCTTGTATGTGTTTTATATATCCAGCTTTTAGAAACTCTCTTTCATGACAACCCTGTTATCTTATGTAGGAAGGTGTAATTGTGTAGGTCATATCCCATTTAGTTTTTCCTAGCTGGTCAAGTAAGGTGGGTCTTTTGTTTCACTTTTTTCACGTACTTCTCCCAATCATTTTTAGACTCATGGTTCATGGTCACCTCTTTGGCCTGCCAGGCAGTGGGACGTTGTGCTGCAGGTAGCTGTCATACCCGCATTGGGATACTATATATATGATTATTAGTACGTAATATATTTATAGATATGTGTGTCTGTGTTCTTTTTAGATTAAGCTGGGTTATCAGTAGTAAAAGCCGAAATAAAATCTAGATTATCAACTTTCTACATAATATAAATAACATCTAGATTATCAATTTTATATTATATCAATTTTCTATATAATATAAATATATTTATAGATATGTGTGTCTGTGTTCTTTTTAGATTGAGTAAGCTGGGTTTTATCCGTAGTAAACGCCGAAATAAAATCTAGATTATCAATTTTCTATATAATATAAATAACATCATACACTTTAAAGAAACTAGGATTGCTTCTCTTAATTCCAAGAGTTCTCTGTGAATGCCTAAATAGTGAAGCATTCATTGATGTTTAAACTGTTATCACATTTGAACCCATTTAAACTGTTATCACATCTTATTGAAATTCAGCCTGGTCTTGCCCGGAACCGCATAGGTCACTTCAAACCCAATATGGACCAGTGGACCTGGTACTCCCAACCCGGTCACGGACTGACGGGTTCCATAATTAGTGAACCTACCCAGTCTGGCCCGGCCCAGTGCCACCCTTTGACTTGACAGGGAAGATGTAACTGACAATTCTTATCTGCTCTCTTCATAATTATTAGAGGTCAGAGATGGTTTGCCTTTTGGTTCCAATCGGTATTTAATACCATGGTTTATTGGGTGTGGATGTATGATGACCATATGGCACTTTTACCTAATAAATAATAATGACACTTCTGTCTAGATTCTGTTTAGAGTGCATTTTTTTCTGACTGTGATATTTGGTTCTACACTTAGATCTGTTGAAAGATTTGACCCGAGGGAACATACATGGACTACTGTGGGATGCATGAAAATGAGGAGGGGATGCCACTCTTTGGTTGCCTACAATGAGAAGTTGTAAGTCCATTTTTAGTAGAAGCCTCTGTTAGATATGTTAATTTTACCATTGAACTATTTTAACTGTGTTTCATGGTCCTCAAATGATTGTAACTGGGTGGACAGTCACTTTGTTGCTTAGCAAGTTTTTCTATAGCAGGTTTTGAGGTAATGGATGGTACGAGACATATTTGGGATGGTAAGGGTGGTAGGATCGAGCTCGGTGACTATTAACTGATTTTGTATTTTATTGCCCTATTACCAGTAGTTATCGCACCTTAGTCCCGATTTCATGTTTGTACATTGTGTTTGAAGATGGTTATATCCAGACGTACAAATGTATTCTTGCAGATATTCATTGGGTGGTTATGATGGAGAGAAGATGGTTTCATCTGTTGAGATACTTGATCCACGGTTTGGTTCATGGGTGATGGGAGAGCAGATGAACAGTCCCAGGGGTTACTCTGGAGCAGTTGTGATAGGAGGAAAAATATTTGTAATTGGCGGGGTAAACGATAAAGAGGAAATTCTGAATTCGGTATATTACTTTAAGCATTTATCACTTCCACCTTGGTTTAGAATATTTATCCAATCTTTGCCTTACAAGTACTGCTGCAATTCATGGCAGGTTGAATGCTATGAAGATGGCCATGGTTGGCAGATGACTAACTCGAGGACTTTAGGGAAGAGATGTTTCTTCTCTGCCGTCGTCTTGTGAGTTTGGGAAGAATATCTCAACGTTTTGGTGCTAATACATGTAATGTACTTTCATATATTATGACATAGGAAATGACTTCACTGCACATATTGCAGATCCAGATATGTAAATGATAAGTAAAATATAACTAGTGTCTAGTGATATATACACTGGTACACAAGAAGTGCTAAGCTCATGTGTGACTGTCTTAAACTCCAAGCTTTTGCCGCTTCACTGAAATTCTGTTATACAATATTTAAGACGCTGTCGATCGGTTCTAGTGGAACACATTATGATCTTTTCATATCTGAGAAGATGTCCTGGTGGTGGGACACTATTAATCTTTTGTTACTTCTCAGTTAAATATATGTTAAATATATTTATTTGCATATGTAAAAATGAAATTCTCCACATCTATTTTTGTGGTGTTTAGATGAAAGTAAAAGTAGTGTTACTAATGATGAACCCAAGCCCTTGTTAGGGTTCAGAATGATTCTGGTAATGACCCTGTTATATACCCGACACATATCTAGTAATAGATTTGATCATTTGGTGGTAGAACCTGCTCCTAGCTCGCTGCCTAAAGTGCATATTAGTTCTTTGTTCAAAGGAAAAAGACAATCTTTGATGACCAGTATAATTATCTAGATAAAGATGACAATACTACTGATGGAGCACGATTCTTTGGTGAAACTCTTATTGATGCGGATGTTTATCACCTAAACAACTAAAGAAAAATTCTACTATCGTAAATTAAAAGAGAAAATTAAGGGTGTTAAATGGATGGATTGAAATAGAAATTGGATTGGTTATGATCCGTTCATATTTGCTTTGAGCTCAAATAACTAAGAATTGTGTTGAGTTATGACCTGCGAAATTTCAATAGTTTTAAGTAGGGGTGTGCACTATTTGGATTAAATCAAAACCAAACTAAATCAAATCGAATTCTAATTTGGATTGGTTTTTTGAATTCTTGGTTTGGTTTTAGATTTATAATTTACTTTGTTTGATTTTTTTTATTTGGTTTCGGTTTTAGAAAAATAAAAATTGAAAAAAAAACGAAATATATATATATATATATAAAGTTGGAGTTAACCACTTTTGTCCCTTTTTAGTTATTTTCATTATCATTTAGTTTATTTTCTTATGTTTGGACATCTATAATTGATATTTTAAGTATTGTGTTTCACGTTTTACTCGTAATTTATATTTAAAAGTATATTTAAGAAATTCAAATATATATATATAAATAAAGTAATATATATATATATATATATATATATATATATATATATATATATATATATATATATATATATATATATATATATATATATATATATATATATATATATATATATATATATATATAAATTTTTAAATTGCAAATACTTTTGTTATGTTTCTAACTATTGACATAATCGATTAACCAAATCGAAAAAATTCAAACCAAAAAGAGAAAAACCAAATCAAACCGAATATATTTTAATTTGGATTAAGTTACACTTCTTTAAAATCAAAAATCAAAAAATTGAATGCACACCCCTAGTTTAAGGAAAAACTATCTAACTAGAAACACACTCCCTACCATATACACTAACATTACCTCTATTTTCAAACAATTACATATACTAATCACTTAAATATTTATACCATATATTTTAAAAAGATACATAAATCCCTTAAAAATGGGATTATCTAATTATCTTTACAGTTAGGCTAAATGCTCTGATGGACCTTTTTACTTGAATCAATTTGTATTTTGAACACTTCTACTTACCATTTTGTTATTTGGACCCTTAAACTTAATAAAATATAATTTAACAAATTCTTTCTAATAATTGACCAAGCTTATGTGTTTTTAAGATGACTGAGTTAACAAAAGTGTGTGACTTCACGCACCTTTAGGCGAGTGAATAACTTTTTAGGTTAAAAAAATATAAGAATATTTTTAAAAAATAATTAATTAAAAAGGTTTTTCTTCTTCCCCACTGCCTTCCTTTTTAGACATTTTCATGCCTTTTACCAAAAAAAAAAATTTCTTCTTCTCAACAATTCACTATCACCAGACACCAGCGCTCGCCGGAGATCGCGACTGATTCACCGGAGATCACTAAATCGCAGTGGCATGAGAGACGTGCTTTATTCAATCAATACGTGCTCATTATTAGATAGCTCATTATTTGTTTAATCTCCAACTAGCAGTAGCTCTATTCAACCAAATTTCAAAATGCCAAAGAATTGAGAAAACAAATTTTGTGAATTCAATTCTCCATTTTTTTTTTCACAACAACTATAAATATAATTCCCAAGAATACTCCCAATCTATTTTCATAAAGTTGTAATATTTCTATTTAATTTCATTAAATAAAGTAATGCCTATTTCTATTGTGAAAAAAAAATGAAATAGAAAAAAACAAGAGACATGGAGATGGTTTTGAGTTTTGGCAGTGATTGTGGGTTAGGGGAGGTGGAGCAAAAGCGAGAGAAACAATAATTTTATTGGAAAAGGGCCTAAAATACCCTTGAAGTATTGGAAATGGTACAATATTACCATCTATCTACCTATTGGCTCCAAAATGTCCTTCTCATCCACCTACTGACTCCAAAATATCCTTGTCATTCACCTTTGGATTTAAAATTGATTACTTATTTAACTGTTTTAAAATAAAACTGTTTAAATATTTTTTAAAATACTTGGCGCTCAACTATTGGTTATAATTTAATTTATTAATATAATTTATAAAGCAACTCACTACCCACTCATTACTAAACCCCACCCAAATAATAAATCAAATATAATATCAAAATCGCCATAAACACTACTAAAACACGACGAAATTATAGATTCATGAAAATGACATCCAAAATTATTCGAGTCCGAATCGAAGCCCCAATTAAATTTAGGTTGAGCTCCTTAGTTAGGAGAACACTTTCGATAGGATTCTCTTTCAAGCTTGAATTCGAAATTTATGAGTAAAGGTAAAGAAGTAGTACATCCCGAATTAATTCATGCACTTTTTTTTAATATAATTTTATAAATATTGATGATTTGTTTTAAAACCTTTAGCATATTATTTTTTATTCTAAAAAAGTTATCTATAAAGTAACATCACATAATTGAGACGAGAGGATAATTAATATGAACATAGTCAGACTTTTATGTTTATCATTAATTTAAATTTAGACATTTGAATGTCTGATAGTTTACTTCTATAGATATTTTTGCCTCAAATTTTTAAAAACACTCATTGGCAGTAGTTTCCCTGTTGTTGCATTAGTAATGTGACGAATTTATTTATTTGGTGGGGTTTAATTAGTAATAAGTGGGTAGTGGATTGATTTTTAAATTCTACTAATAAGTGAAATTATAACAAATAGTTGAGCGCCACGTATTTAGAAAAATATTTAAATAGTTTAAATTTAAAATCGTTAAATAAGTGGTCAATTTCAAACCCAAAGGTGGATGACAAGAGTATTTTGGAGCCAATAGGTGGGTGAGAAGGGTATTTTGGAGTGGAGGGTAATTTTATACCATTTCCAATACTTTAAGGGTATTTTAGGTCCTTTTCCGTAATTTTATTTTATTTGATAAAATAGAAAATTTATTAATTTTGTCTTTTATTTAATATTTTAATTAATAATTAAAAAATAATTATGAAGAAGATTATGATTTGATAGTAATATATAAGACATGGATATGACATGTCATCTATGTAAGGGAGAGTGAGCTACACACATGCTTGGAAGAATTTAAAAGTCTCATTTAATTGAGTTTAAGAGTTCAGATGACAAAAGGATAAGTAGAAGGGTTCACAATATAAACTGATACAAGTATAAGGGTCTATCAGATCATTTTGTCTTATATTTAAACATCAAAATAATGGTCCAATTACAATTAGTAATTTTTCTCTCTCATCAACTGTTTCCTGTGCCAATTCGCTACTCTAACAATATGTCTACTCCCCAGTTCCACGATTTTTCTCTTTCTTCAACCTCTCAATACAGTTCCGTTAGTAATCTATTACGACAAATATTTTAATGGATTGTCTGAGTATTTTTTGTTTGACTAATTAAAATTGTTATGTTGGTCCTCCTAATTATATTTTGTTTGAATGGGCACAATGAATTTTCAATGATGTTGTTTGTTGTCTTTATAGTTTAAAGTGTTAATAGAGTTTGATGGACCTATACCGAAATAGGGAAAACTCAACTCTGAGGAAGATCTATAGTTTATATAGAATCCCTACTTTTATGAGAATATTGTCACGTCCCGCCACATTTCCAGCTAGTTTGCAGCATACGAAGGGGGCAGGCGGCCCTAGAGCCTTGGAGAGGCTTATGCAAGACTCTAGAACCTTCTAGATTCTTGGAGAAGACTAGAGAATTCCCTAGAATTCTCTAGAATATTTTAGAATGTGGAAGAAGTCTTTAGCATATTCTAGACAATGTGGAATTCTCTAGAATATGGACTAAAGTGTAATTAGTAGAAGGACTTATATAGTAAATTTTATTTACATTAAGGCCCTTAGGATGTAGTATAAATAGGAGGGCCATTTCATTTGTAAATCATCCAACAATTCAACCAAGTAAAGAAGTAATACAAGGTTCCTTCTTCTAAAGTTCTCTTTGCCTTTTCTAAGTCTTTCTTTGCATTCTCTTAGCGTTTCGAATTTAAAGGCTTACTTGAGCTTACGAGATCGTGAAAGAATCGTGAGTAAGTTGTCAAGTGCCGCACGGAGTCTTAGCGAATACTCTAAGTCCGTGACAGAGTGGTATCAGAGCAGGTTGATCATAAGAGAATGATGAACGAAGGAGACGTTAACGGCGCTAGCACCACCAACGTCCGCCTGGATGGAGGGAAGAAGAACCGAAAGGGGAAGAAGCACCAGAAGGGAAATGAAGAAATGCTGCCGGAGATCGCACCTAGCGAGGCGCTAACATCCCATCCACCCTCGACTGTCGGAGCGAGTGACGAAGAAACCGGCGAGGATGTCGTCGACGTCACTGCTGGAGAAGACTGGGTCGCACGGGTAGAAGTGGCTAGACAAGCCGTGGAGATCTTAGGCCGGCGCGTGAACGCGAGCGACAGTAAGTTCAAGACCCTTGAAGACTTCACCCTTGAGGAGAACGACAACATCCGGAAAGAGTTGGAGGCATGCCAACGGGCCGAGTTCGAGATGAAGGAGGCGATTACATCCTTGGAGTGTCGGCTCATGGATGCGCTCAGCATGATTGAGGCATTGAAGGCCGAAGTGAAAACACTCAAGGAACACCGGGAGGTTGGAGGATCCGCACCGCTTGACAGGGAAAGGGAGGCTAGAGTCGAGGCTCCCAAGCCACCTATGTTCAAAGGCGTTCGCGACGCACAAGAGGTGGAGAATTTCTTATGGCACTTGGAGAATTACTTCAAGTGTAATCGGGTGCGAAGTGACGAGAGTAAGATCGACACCGCTGTGTTGTATCTTTCGGAGATGGGCATGCTATGGTGGAGGCGTAAAGAGTCTGACATCAAGAGGGGGACGTGCACCATGAACACGTGGGAGAAATTCCGCGAAGAGTTCAAAAAGGCGTTCTTCCCCAACAACGTCATCTATGAGGCTAAGCGCAAGTTTAGGGAGTTAAAGCAAAAGGGCAGCATACGCGCGTATGTGCGGGAGTTCACCACCCTTACGCTTCAGATTCCCAACCTCACGGATGAAGACATGTTATTCCACTTCCTGGATGGGCTGCAAAATTGGGCCAGGACGGAGCTGGAACGGCGACAGGTCAGGACTATTGATGACGCCATCACACAGGCCGAAGCGTTGACAGACTTCAGGCAGAAGAAGTCTTATAGTGCCGGAGGGGACGACGAAAGAGGTAGTCATGATAATGGTGGGGGAGATCGGGCCAAACGCGAGGAGCAACGGCCACAACCCAAGAGGCGAGGCGAGGAGCAACGGCCTCACAGGCATGATACCTATAGGTCCAACGGCAAGAAGTCCGGAGAACACGGCAATGCGGTGAGGAAGACGCAGGTTGCCAAGGGAGATGGTTGCTACATATGTGGTGGGCCGCATATTTATGCAAAGTGCCCTGAACTGAAGAACCTTGGTGCTATCCTCCGAGAGCAGAAGGAGAAGAAAGCACAAGAGGAAGGTGAAGTCGAAGAGACTAAGCAGCTGGGCTTGATAAGTCTATGCGGAGCTGTCACCAAGCAACCACCGAAGCCGCCAAGGCAAGAGGAGCAGAAGCATGCGGAACAAGGGCTTGCGAAGTCGGAGGCATGCGCTCAATATGTCGACATCACGATCAATGGAAGACGTGCTCGTGCGTTGGTCGACACCGGTGCAGAGGTCAATATCATGACCAAGACGGCAGCAACGAGGTTGGGTTTGCGTTACAATCCGAGCAACGCCCAAATCAGGACGGTCAATGCACCACCAACTCCCGTAGATGGAGTTGCGCACGGAGTGAGCATCACGATAGGCGATTGGCAAGGTAAAACCAACTTTACCGTCGCTCCCTTAGATATCTTTGATATTATTCTTGGGCAGGAGTTCTTCCAGCAGTGCCATGCGGTGATCGATCCTTATCTCCAACAAATGGTGATCATGAAGAAAGGAGGAACGTGTATGGTTCCCATGGTGAAGGCACAAAAGACGGAGGGACAGATTCGACTGACAGCCATGAAGCTCGAGAGGGTCGACGTGATATCGGCAACAACCATTGCAAGTTCGAGAGAAGACAATGGTGCTGAGAAGTTCTTGCCGCTACACACAAAGAGGGTTCCAAGAAGGAACACTGTCGTGATGAAGGAGAAGCCGCCGAGACACTTGCCTCTTATGAAGGAGGAAGTTCGAAAGATCGGGTCGAGAGAGATCGGGCAACCGATGAGGAGGCTGCTCGAAGGAATTGATCGAGTGCGTGAATTGATGATCGCACGACAAAACTCGGACGCCGATACAGCCGCAATGCGACGCGGTCGTCGCATCAATAGGTGGGGGAGAGTGTCACGTCCCGCCACATTTCCAGCTAGTTTGCAGCATACGAAGGGGGCAGGCGTCCCTAGAGCCTTGGAGAGGCTTATGCAAGACTCTAGAACCTTCTAGATTCTTGGAGAAGACTAGAGAATTCCCTAGAATTCTCTAGAATATTTTAGAATGTGGAAGAAGTCTTTAGCATATTCTAGACAATGTGGAATTCTCTAGAATATGGACTAAAGTGTAATTAGTAGAAGGACTTATATAGTAAATTTTATTTACATTAAGGCCCTTAGGATGTAGTATAAATAGGAGGACCATTTCATTTGTAAATCATCCAACAATTCAACCAAGTAAAGAAGTAATACAAGGTTCCTTCTTCTAAAGTTCTCTTTGCCTTTTCTAAGTCTTTCTTTGCATTCTCTTAGCGTTTCGAATTTAAAGGCTTACTTGAGCTTACGAGATCGTGAAAGAATCGTGAGTAAGTTGTCAAGTGCCGCACGGAGTCTTAGCGAATACTCTAAGTCCGTGACAATATGCCCCACAAAATGATTTATCATTGAGATTGTGTTTAATTTTGACGTTTGTTTATTTACCTAACTAGAGTTAGGGGTGTACAAAATCGAACCAAATCGTAAATCGAGTCAATTTGAAAAGAAACCCGACTAGTGGTTTAGTTTGACTTGATTTGGTATTGCAAAAAAAAATTCGACTATATTTGGGTTGGTTTGGTTTTAACTAAAAAAAATCAACCCGATATCAAATCTACCCGACATTATAATTTTAAAATCTTTCTTATACTATTTCATAGTTTTATATTTTATATATTATTTTGAAGTTTAAAACTTAGAATTTGGAATAATCAAATAAAGATTATAGTTCATAGATGTTGATAATTATAATAAAACTTAAATCATAATTAAATTAATACTAATGCAAAAGATAATCAATTCAACACTAATAATGACAATAATATTGAATATTTATTCTTTAGTTTTACATTAGTTTACATAATTAAAATACATAGTCTAATTTTAATTTTCCTTAAATATTTAGTAATGTAACTAATACTTATTAAACTTATTTTAGCATGATTTAGTACTTTTAAATTATGATAATTTTCATTATGACATTACAATACTTATTTTATATGATGATTTCATTATTATTTTTAATTGAATATTTTTGTGTCATCAATACTCATCTCATATTTTGTGTTATTTTTTTAAGAAATACCTTAGACAATTGTATTTTGGTTGGACTAAAGAAATATTTGAAGCACAAGTTAATTATATGTTTATATGCAAACTTTATCAAAAAAATCCAAAAATCTGGAAAAAAATTGAGGTTTATTAATTGGTTTGATTTATAAACTAAAAATTTGACACAATGGTTTGGTTTGGTATTTGAAAAATCTAAAAAAATCTAAATTTTATTAGTTTGATTTGGTTTATAAATTTAAAATTTTTATACAAATAGTTTGATTTGATATTTGAAAAATCCGAACTAGCCCGGTTATGTACACCCCTAACTAGAGTGCATGTCTAACATTTTTAAGTCTCATCTTCTGATCATGTCATATGGTACACCAAATTTTATTGAATCATTTTGAGCAAGACAAAAAGTGTGAGTGATGATTGAAGGGGTTGGGTTGGAGTCCATTTGATGTTGATCTATACATCTAACAAAATAAACATATGTATCAAATTAATTAAAAGTGTATGGATTTGAGTTAAAAGACTGTATGTAATGAATGCTAAAAAAAAGATTTTTGATTTTTTAATACTTTTTTGGATTAATGATATAACGGGTTCTCTACAGTCATGATTTATTCTAAAATTCATGTGTTTCAGTTACATTTTATATTTCAATACACATTTAGTTGTATTTGCTTATCATCTATCCGAGATACATGTTTTTTGATATAGTGATATACCGTGGTTTCACGGTATTATTAATACTTTTTTCTTAAGTTTACTGTGTCCAAAAGCCTTTTTGTGCTATTTTATATAAGTTTCTCCTTATTTGCAGGAAATCTGTCCAAAGATGAATGCGGAGGTTTTTGAGCGAAGAAATGCAGAAGAGACCACCTACGGAGCTTGTGACGGTCCGTCATGCTCGTGACGGTCCGTAGGTCGCAGCGTAGTGCACCTGTTGAAGGAAGATGGGGAAGTCTAACCAAGTGTGGGGTTACGAAAAGCGTGACGGACCGTCGTATCCATGACGGTCCGTCCTGCAGGTTCATGAAGATCATAGAAGTAGTCCCAGTACCCATATTCCAAGAGTTCAAGTGTTTTGGAACGGAGACCCTCGACGGATCGTTGTGCCTGTGACGATCCGTCATACGTGTCGTCGAGGGTAACGAAGAGAGCAGCAGAAGAAATTGCATCAAGTATGTGACGACGGAGTCCATGACGGTCCGTCGTGACCACGACGATCCGTCGCGAGGTCCGTCGACCCAGCAGCGTTTTGACAGATTTCCAGCAAATAGAGTTCTTGTTTAATTAGGTTTTTATTTTCTATAAATAGTTCGAAAAACCTCGTTTTTGAGGTTAGACTCTGGATTATTTGGTTAGGCCCTTGATTACTATGGGTAACTAAACTCTATAACTAGGGTTATGGGAACCATAGGCAAATAATGAGGTAAAACCTAACTAAAATAACAATTCTACAATAGTGTCTTGCATGTATTGATAATTCTTCGCTTAGAAGTCTTTTTAACGGGTGACCAACGTTAGAACTAGCCTTAATGCTACTTGCCGGACCAAGGAGGTAAATAATAGGAAAAGAATTATCAACATAGATTTAGTGTATACTATCTAATAGGCTAGTATTGATTGGTACGAGGTAATAACTTAGTCAAATGTCGAATACGATGCTTAATATGAGGTAAAGATAAGGGTTATGATAGCAACACACGTAGCCGAACCAAGGTGCGGAGTAAAATTTTCTAGATGCCGGACCAAGGATTTAGAAATACATAACTTATCACTTTGCATGCAAGATACTAGGAAAGAATTGTTATAGTTAGACTAATAAAGTTATGAACCTGTGGGGAACACGTAAACCCTAGTTACTTTCATTAATTGATTAAACTCCAACATTTGAAGCTGTTAAGTGTCTCTTTCAATTTCGCTAGTTATTTTCATTTATTTAGAAATAGAAAAACCCCCTTTTTATCATTTTTGCTTTCCAAGGAAGTAATTGACTGAACAATAGTAATAATAGATTGAAGTTAAGTCTAAACTATTTTCCTCGTGGGAACGATCCCAACCTCACTAGTTGGGTTATTTACTTGACACGACCGCTTTACTTCTTATTTGAGAAGTAAGTTTGAGCGTATCATATAGCATATGAAATCAATACTTGATACATCAAATTAATATTAGATACATATAAATAGATATATAAAATTAATACTAGATCATATAAATAAGTATATGAAGTTAATACTAGATGCATATATCAAATATATGAAGTCAATACTAGATACTTCTATGATACATATAAATATAATTGTGCGTCCATGTATCTTAGTCTACTTATTCATATAAAATATAATAATTATATGACTTCATGATACATCTGAATGTATTTGTGTCCATATGATTTTATATGCATTTAAGAGGTTTGTTGGATTCTCATATATTGATAATAGAGAAATCAAACGAATGAATCTATTATTTTAAGTAGGGGTTCATATGACCAGATTGGTTCGAATTTTTCTAATGTCAAACTAAACTTTTTGTGTCGAATTTTTCAATTATAAATCAAATCAATAAAATTCGGATATTTAAACTTTTTTCGGGTTTTTTGGATTTTTGGGGTTTTCTAGGAAAGTATTCATACAAACATATTATTTACTTGTACTTCAAATATTTCTTTAGTCCTACCAAAATGCAACTATCTAATTTGTTTTCTAAGAAAATGATAAAAAATATTATATGATTAATGACACTAAAATATCCAACAAAAAATAATGATGAAATTGAGTAAAGCAAATTTTGCAAATTAATAAGTCATAATGAAATTGATCATAATTTAAAAGTACTAAATCATGCTAAAATAAGTTTAATAAGTATTAGTTGCATTGACTAAATATTAAAAGAAAGTAAACTTAGATTATGTATTTTAATTGTC
Organism: Solanum chilense; assembly: GCA_032847665.1. Classification (NCBI taxonomy): domain Eukaryota; kingdom Viridiplantae; phylum Streptophyta; class Magnoliopsida; order Solanales; family Solanaceae; genus Solanum; species Solanum chilense. The sequence goes on along the minus strand of CM064968.1, from coordinate 38,927,121 downwards.
TAAACCTATGTAAAATTAAAAAACAAATATTCAATATTATTATCATTCTTTGTGTTCAATTGATTTTCTTTTTGCATTAGTATTAATTTGATTTTGATTTAAATTTATTATAGTTACCAACATGTATGGACTATAATCTTTATTGGGTCATTAAAAATTCTAGGGAAAATTGTATAAAATAGCAAACTAATAACCTAAATTAAATGGAATAGCTAGGGTTTGATTTAATTGTGCTCCATAGCAAACATTATCTAAAATTTGTCAGCGTCTCTCTCCCAGGAATCTCGCTCGCCACTCTCCATTCTCGCTCGCCTCTCTCGCTTTATACACAGAAGTGTATAATTATGTTTTCGTTTTGTATAAAGCGAGAGAAAATTGTATATACACATGCAAAAATGTATATCTTCGTGTTATACACTTAATTATACAATTTACAAACATTTTACTTCAAAAATTGCAGAGAAAAAGGCCAACGAATTATACAATTGCGAATTATACAATTGCAGTGAAATACAATTTTCTATAGCTTTATACAACAGAAGTGTATATATTGTGTTTCTGTTTTTGTATAAAGCGAGAAAAACATATATCTTCTTGCTATACACTTATAATTATGCAATATACATACATTTTAATTCGATTCAACTATATGCAAAGCAAATTATACAATTGCAGCGAAATAGGCCAGCGAATTATACAATTTAGGCCAGCGAATTATATACTTGTATATGTATAGCGAATTATACAGTTTTTATGTTTGCTATGGAGCGCAATTATGCAAAGTTTGCTATATTATACAAATATGAATTTTTTGTTTGCTATATGTGGAAGTTGCCCAAAATTCTAACTTTCAAACATGAAAAAAAATTATTTAAAAGATAAAAACTATGAAAGAGCATAAAAATATTTAAAAATTATATCAAAGTAAATATTTTTACGTATAAAATAAAATTTTAAAAATCATATATATAATATCGGGTTGGTTTGGTCTCGGGTTGTTTTTTTAGTTGAAACCAAACCAACCCAAATATTGTCGTTTTTTGTCAACCCTAAACCAAGTCAAACCAAACCACTAGTCGAGTTTTTTTCCAGTTTGACTCGATTTTCGATTTGATTCGATTTTCGGTTTAATTTCGTAAACCCCTGATTTTAAGAGTGATCAAATGAAATTAATCAAATTACAGAATCAAGATATATCGATTTTGTCTTTTATTAATAATATTGACAAATTTATTATTATGAAAGTAATAAAATGAAATTAATTAATTATAGATACACTCCTTGATTTTCGTCTTGTGTTAAGGTATTTGATTAATTTTAAACTTTTAGAATTAATTGTCAATGTATTTTGAAAATCTGTTAGAGTAGTCAATTACTCTTTTAATTAAGAAAATAAGTTACAGTCATTCAATCAAACTAGAGTTGTCCATATTACATGGTATTAGTGTTACTAGTTGTTAATCAAATGCACAAATAAATTATCTTTGTAAAATTTATTAAGTTTGATATCAAGTAAAAACATAAATAGTTAAGTAGTAATATTAACCTAATTATTTTCCAATGATCATAATAAAACACAAAAATTATGACAATATTTCATAGGTTATGACCTATGTAGTGACTCCCTAGAAATTTTAGGGAGTTTTTATGTAGTACATATTTTAGAAACATAATTTGTAGTTAAATTGTAATGTTTCAAACTTTGTACAAGTTTTGAGTTTACACTCTTGTTATTTTTAAGAATTTTATTTTTATTTTAAATTAATTTTTATTTGGCATACAGGCCGATCCTATCTATATTTCTCAAGCCTTACAAATTGACAGACTTATTCAGGCCAGATTAAAAAAAATCTTTTCTTAAATGGACTCCAAAAATCATAGTCCAACTCTATCAAATCACGGGTTAGGTCAGACCGGTCCAACGGGCCTAGTCCATATTGACGGGTCTAATTCAAACAAATAAAACACATATCTCGCTTTTAAAATCATCAACTACATTTATTTGTCAAGTTATGATACATGTCCATAGAACGAAATATGGTACAAGAAGTAATCTTCAAAACTATCCTAAATCCTAGTAATTAGGACCTAACTAGTGAGATTTATGTAGTTTGCTCTAATTTTGACATATTGTTATTTAACTTTTATAACCATGATTTGAATTTCAACTCAATAAATAACAAACAAGAAATTATAAATGGATAGATAAATCTTTCACTAATGAAAATATACATAACACTAGTATAATGCAAATAAAGAGATTTATAATAGACTGAAATTAGAGATTAATTCGGGTTCAATTGTATCCGAGTCAATCAATAATTCATATCATAAGCAATATCCAAGCCAATTAAGAGATATCTTGAATGAGGCGTGATACTCGAGCCAACCGATAGTCGCACAAACACAATCATAATCACAATAAAATACAATCACACTTGTGAATACAAATAAATGAAACTCCATCATTACCTGAGAATTGTCACCAAATATCATTTTGCAATGAACCCTTATGTCCCCCCCCCCCCACCAACCCCAACATGCATTGTGTGAATTTACCATAGAAATAGTTAACATGCACAAATTACATAACTTGGAAAACACAACCATCAACTACTTTTGGATGACTCTTACTGGGCAGTTTCCTCTTATAACTCATAAATCATCGGTTACAACCCCCTAAAATAACACCAACAACATTCGCAAGATCAACATCATCAAGCTAAGCACCTTATCATCCTAAGCAATCCACATATTTTTCCACCTAAATTCCGTGTAAGAAGGCCTATATATGCAGATTTTTACAATTCACAAGGTATTATGGAATTGAAGATATGTCAACTACTGAGTTAAGTCTAGTGTACTTGAATACCAAGCAATTGCTGAAAAATTCTTAATATGATCTTCTGACTTTATGGAGGCAAATTTTAATGGAGGTAGATCGAAATTTTATGGGTTTTGACCTTCCTAGCGTAAAATTTCCTCATCTTTTCTATATTCAAGCTTGGAGAAGTTTAAGAGGATCTTTGAAATAATTTTAGTACATTTTATCACTAAAGAAGGGGAAGAGAAATTCATATTTTTGAGTTTATGTCCCGTCTGACTAACTTAGCGGTTGGTATGCCACCACAACAAAGGTGTCATAGCAGAGATATTCCTTTTATGACGGAATGACGTCAACCTAAGTCAATTTTTTAAAATTTAAAATTTTTGTTTTGTCATCTCAATTTTAAATTGACAATGTATTAAAAAAAATCGAGATTCCACATGAGATGTCTTTTGAATAACAACGGAATAAATTGTTACACTTGACCACCAATTAAATTAATTATCTAAAATTATACTTCAATTAAGTAATTGTAGTTAAATGAATAGTTCAGAATTTCCATTAAAATTGATGAGAAGAGTCTCTATGAAAAAAAGTTTAGTGCTCAATTTGATCTAACAAAGCGTTAACCCATCTACCACTTAAACAAAACGTTTATCCTCTTATGATTTTAAAAAAATAAAAGTACCTAAACACTTAAAAAATTGGAGATTTGTGATCCACATATATGACTAAGTCTTCCAAGTAGCCTCTTCGATTTGACCATACTTTATTTAACCTTTACTGAAGCAATTTCTTTATCCGCAGTTTTTAAATTTGCGTAAGAAGGTTAATGACTCATTCTCAAAGTTGAATTCTTATTAAGTAACACCAGATTTCATTGAATCACATGAGAATCATCATTATTGTACTTTTTCAATATCAAAATATGAAACTTAGGGTGAACATCTAATAAACTGGGTCACAGAGTCAATCTGTAAGCCACCTTACAATATGCTGAACAATCTCAAGGATCAATATTCCTGGAGCTCAAATTGTCATTTTCTCAAATTTCATCACAACCTTCATGAGTAAAACCTTCAACAAAATCCTCTCTTCGACCATAAACTTTCTATCACAATTTTTTTGATTCACTAACTATTTTATTATCAGGGAAGAGATTGTGTGATTGAAAGAGACTTTATTTGAGTCAGGCATCACAACAACAGAAACATTCTACAACAAAGTCAAGCATAATTGAAAAGATGTTTACTCTTTGAGGAAGAGTACTGGAGACAAAATAAACGGCATTGATTGATTTGTGGAAGGGGAAAAATACTAGGTATTATCATAACCTAGTAAAAGGGAGAAGAAATAGATTAAAGATCAAAAGAATCAAAGACAAGAATGATACCTGGATTGAAGATGAAGAACAAATGACAACTGAAGCTATTGAATGGTACAATAATCAATTTTCTCAGGAAGGAGAATGCACCAATCAAGATATGTTGCAACAAGTACCTTATCTGGTAACACAAGAAGATAATGAATTATTGAGCACGCTGCCAACCATGGAGGAGGTCAAGAAGTTGTTTTTAAACTTAATGTAGATAGTGCTAGTGGCACTGATGTTTTTTCATGTCTGTTTTATCAAAAGTGTTGGGAAATAGTAAAGGTGGATATCTTCCAATTTATATGTTGTTTCTAGGTCACACACTTCCCAAATCCTTTTCACATTCACATATGGTTCTTTTATCTAAAAAAAGATCTTGTTTAAACTTATTCAGACCTAAGATCTGTAAGTTTGAGTAATTTTGTTAACAAGATTTTGCCTAGAGTCATTTATGGGAGGTTGGAGAAGATATTCCAAAATTGACATCTTCTAACCAATCAGGTTTTATGCAAGAAAGGAGTATTATTAAGAATGTGTTACTTACTCAAGAGATAGTCACATATATCAGAAGGGGAAAGCCTGCTAAGGTTATATTAAGCTTGACATGACTAAGGCATACAATAGGGTATCATGGCATTATCTTATTAAAATACTTGTCAAGATGGGCTTCTCACAATATTTTACGGATATGATATGTAGGTTAATTGCTAATAATTGGTATTCCATTTTGTTTAATGGTCAACCAAAGGGATTCTTTCATTCTATTAGAATGGTGAAACAAGAAGACCCCCTATCTCTAGCTTTGTTTGTTTTGTCTTCAGAAGTGCTTTCAAGAGCGTTAAATTCTTTATGTGAAAATCAATATTTTAAGAGATTTGGGTTGCCTAAATGGAGTCATAATATTAGTCATCTTGCTTATGCAGATGATACCAGTATTTTCACTTCAGCAGATGAAGAGTCCTTAAATCAGATAATGAAGGTGTTGATGGAGCATGAACAAGTGTCAGGGCAACTTATTAATATAGAAAAAAGTACTTTTTATGTGTATCATAAAGTGGGTACAAGCTTTGTGAATAAAGTAGAACGAGTGACTGGTTTTTCTAGAGGAAAGTTTCCTTTCAAGTACTTGGGTTGTCCAATTTTTCATAACAAAAAGAGGAAGGAGTACTACAATGATTTGATAAAGAAGGTGAAAGACAAACTGCAGAACTGGAGAGACAAGCTACTTTCTTATGAAGGTAAAGTTGTACTTATTGAAAGTGTACTTCAAAGTATTCCTATATACTTGTTGTCTGTCGTGGTCCCAACTAAGTATACAATCGCTGAGATATACAAGATATTTGCTAGATTTTTTTGGAGAACTAAAGAGGAAGGAATAAGTAGACATTGGATTTTCTGGTCAAAGTTGTGTCTACCAAAAAGAGAAGGTGAATTGGGCTTTAGGTCATTATATGACTCTAAAGCTCTTTTTGCTAAATTATGGTGGAGATTTAGAACCACAACTTCTCTTCATGTGGGATAAATATTGCAAAAAGCGCCTACTGAAGTAATATGGAAAAATGGCTCTCAAATTTGGAAAAAAATGTTAGAGGCTAGAGATCAATTTGATGGATACATTTGGTGGGAACCAAAGAGAGGTAATGCAGACTCTTGGGAAGATAACTAGACAAGATTAGGTGCTTTTCAAGTTACTAAGCTAGATATTGTAAGAGCTAACTTATCTTCCAGATAATCCTTGGTGGATGAAAACCACTTCTGGCAAATTTACGATTATTAATGCTTGGGAGGAATTAGACAAAAAGGACAGCAAATGAATAACTTTGAATATATTTGGCCAACTTATTCATTATCTTGAGCAATATAGATCTTTAATTAGATCATAGTTGGTGAGATGGGTGAAACCTGACGTGGATGGTTTAAATGTAACACTGATGGGGCAAGTAGAGGTAACTTAGAAGAGGGCTCTGCAGCTTTTTGTTTGAGAAATGCTAATGGGGATTTGATATATGATGAAGCAAGAAGATTAGAGGTAACTAACAACTTATGTGCAGAAGCTATAGCTATTCAAGAAGGGGTTAGATTTTGTATTGAACAACAAAGGATTCAAGTACTAATAGAGTCAAATTCACTATCTATGATCTATATGATTGAAGATAGATGAGATACTCCATGGAAGATTAGAATGGAGATGGAAAAAATTAAATATTGAAGGAGTAAAGGGATAGTGCATTTTGCTCACATCCTTAGAGAAGGCAATGCACTAGCAAATCTTTTAGATAATGAAGTTTTTTCTTTTGTAGGGACAGAAGATCTAAAATACAGTTGTTTCCAAGAAATACCATTGCAAGCTAGAAGTTTACTCAACATCGACAAACAACAAATTCCACAACTAAGGTTCAACACATTCAAAAATAGGGATCAGGTTTGATGTTAATTATTCAAATTGTCAAACGGACGGACAAATACATCAAACAAATTCAGGAGCACAGATTCAACACAACAAAACTTCAAACTACATGGAGCCATCTTTTTGATTGATTTTATTTGACCGATGTACAAATAGTAAATTTACTAATGGTGGTATTAATCTTGTATTAGGCTTATTCCATTGTAAATATTTATTTGAACAAAAGTTAATTAAATTCAGTTGAGTTTTGTCTTCAGCTCTATAGAGAAAAAGTTAGAAATACCTTTTGAGTCATTTTTTTACTTCGCATAGAAAAATTTATTAGTTCAACTTCATCTTGGATCTCGATTTCTCAGCGTGTAGTTAGAGCTTTGAGATCATTAAACTTGGAATCGAACCAGGAAATCAGCTCAATCTTGCATTTAAGAAGTGATTCAAGTTAGATCTAGCTAACTATTGAAGCTTCGAAGGGAAGTTCAAAAAGAGTTACCTTCGCAATTTTTAAAACCGTCAAGCTTCTTGCTCCGACATGGTTGATCAGGAAGTTGTATTCTTGGCATTTCCTTTTTCTTGCCTTTGTCTTTTCATTTTCCTTTTTTAGCTTTTGTTTTTGTTTTTGCTTATTGTTTTGTTAGGCTGATGTGGTGGGCTTTTGACCCCTTAACCCATCAGCTTTTAGTTTATTTATGTACTTATTTGAGAATCTATAAAATTTAAGCCTTTGGCTCTTTTGGATTAAAAAAAAAATTAACTCTGAGTTGTGAAAAATCTATCTTGAATCAACTTGTCTTTGTTCGAGAACTCTCTAAACAAATTTGTTTCTTATGGTCTAATCTCAAATTTATTAAACCAGCCAAACAAAGATCAATTTTTTCATCATACAAAGCCTTAAATAATGTCATCTCAATGCTCAAATGATAATTATTGTTGTATGCAAACTTCGCCAAATAAAAAATTGATCTCAATGATCATTCAATTACATATGCTTGCAACATATCGTTAAAGACTTGAATAGTCCACTCTAATTAACCATCATTCGAGGAGAGGGGGGAGAGGATGTACCAACCACCACTCAAGTAAATTCAACTTTTTTTTTATTATTTATAATTTTTAACCCAAGTCTCAATTATGATACCATTTATTCATTTCCATAATTCACACTCTCTCTATCACAACTCTCTCACTTTATAATTTGAAAAATTAATGAATTTGACAAAGCATTCAATGAATTTGCCTTCTCTATTATTAGTATTTATATTGTATTTGATTAGAATAAAAAGTGTATATGAAATATACCGATAACAATATATATATTGATTCACATGTTTCATAAAATTAAAAGTAAATGAAGTATGTAGAAAAATGTACTTATAAAAATTATATAATAGGTAATGCATATGTATATATCGTATTAAAAAGATGAAGAGTATATATATATATATATATATATATATATAATTCTTTGATTGATGCATTTAATATTCAAATGTCTCCGAGGAAAGCACATTTTTGTACTTCATTTAGAGGTGGCATCGATCGATTTAGTTTATTGATTATCGATGTATGAATATATTAAATCGATAACAAATTAATAAGATAGTTATTTTCTATTTTTAGTTTATCAATATTTGATATATAACAATCCGACTTTCAATTTATATGATCTGAAATGCTCACATAGTCATATGTACACAATGAAATATTCTAAATAGACTTTGATAATGACAAAATGAATCATGTTCTCAAGAGAGGAAGAAAGAACAGAGAGTGCAGGAACTAGGATAACCTATTAAAAGGAGAAATTAATATAGAGGAGAATTGTTTTTCTTATAAGACCCGACTAGGATTTTATGCAATCCTATAAAAGGAAAATTGACTCAATGAGAAAGGTGATTCTTGCATTCATTGTAACCCCCCGTATTCAAAATAGACCATAAAAATGCAGATTTTCAGAAGTTGCCGGTGCCAGTGACGGAGCCAACTACGGATCGTCAGTAGACTTACGGTTCGTCAATAGACTCCATCGATGGGCCAACTGACTCTCAGTTCTAAGTCATAAACGAAGGTCAACTAGTACGGACCGTCAGTCGACTTACGGTCCTCCGTCGATTGAATAGCTAACTTCCAGTTTTCAGTAGCGAACGACGGTCGACCAGTACGTACTGTCAGTCGACTCCGTCAATTGAACAACTAACTTCCAATTCTCAGTCGCGAATGGCGATCGACCAGTACGGACTGTCAGTCGACTCCGTCAATTTGTTAGCTGACTTTCAACTCTCAGTCACAAACGACGACCAACCAGTACGAACCATTAGACGACTTATGATTCACCAGTCGACTCCGTTAGTGACTCTTTCAAATTTTAAGTCAGGAGTCTTTTGGTCTTTTTCTACTTCGTTTAACCCCTAATATACGTCGTTTGGATCCTAAATCATGAGATTTAAGTCAGTTTAAGCTTAGAAACGTAAATAAAACTTACCTAAGTCAAATCATTAATCATAACTTAGAAAATTAGAAGCAAGAAAGGAGAAAAAAGGTCAAGAACCCGAGTTCAAGAACGCATAAAGTTTTCATCAATTCCAGCCCCAAAATCGAAAGATTTCTCCGTGGATTTCATCACCAGGTATGTGGGATTTCACTAGTGGGTTCCTTTTACCCATTAGATCCCTAGTTTTCAGTCAGTTTCTTGATTCCCATATCATGACTAGACTTAGGGTTTCTTGAATATTATAATTATTGGGTTTTTAGCTGATAAAATGATCCAAATCAGATTAGTACGTTAATGTTTAGATAAATGCATGAATTCCAGAACGCTAGCTATGTATTTCTTTAGTTCTTGAATTACACATGCTAGGTTAGATATTTCAGTTACTTCAGATATACATGCCTCAATTATTAATGTATCATTATCAGATTAATTGTTGCATTCTCAGTTTGCATGTTCAGTTTTGAGCTATTCAGTATTTACAGAAATTCAGTCATAATGTGTTAATCACTTTATTCATTGGGAGTAGCATAATACTGAGTTGGAGTAAGGTTCAGCGTACCCTAATAGTCCCAGAACTAATAGCTAAGTAGGTTGTGAGTCCCCTCTGTGGGCATCAGTTTTAGTGATCACGCCAGCATATTTTTATACCTCTGGCAGGGTATATTGGATCCTCTCGATGGGGCGTATACATCGGACTCCACATTTCGCTCATGTGATTTTAGTATCGGTTATTAGTAGTTCCCACAGTTCATTCAGATTCTATTGCATTGACCATATTTACGGTTCAGTAGTACTCAGTCTCAGCATGTTATAAATTTGTTCCTTGCACCCAGTTAGCTCAGAATTCAGTATATCATGTTCAGAATACTATACTTGCTTTTGTGCTTGTTCAGTTATGTTTTATTTCAGCTTTACTCTATCCTACATGCTCAATACCTTTCAAATACTGACGCATACGTGTCTACATTTTCTCATGAGGTAGGTTCAGGTTCTTAGCATCCTATTCACGCTTAGATCGATTCCCGATCTCTAGTTCAGCAGAATCACTGGTGAGTCCTCATTCTCCGAGGATCAGAGTCATGAGTTCATTTCAGTCTTTTAGTCATTTAGTTTAAGTTTTTGCTAGACTTAGCTGGGGTTTGTCCCAACATTTCTAGTCAGTTAGAGGTTATTTTCATACATAGTTAGTTTCATCTTAGTATTCTGTTAATAACTTCTTTGTATTAAACTTATCTGTTTTCAAATATCTCATTTATAGTATATGGGTATTCCTCATCTTTTCATTTTAACTATGTTTTAGCTTTCACATCAGTTTATTTTCTTTAGTATGCTCATGATCATGCCAGCAAAGTTAGCTTGGGATCACTTGTGGTCCTAGGTCCCGTGTCCGTGTCTCAGAGGTAGCTCGGGGCGTGACATTCATAAAACGTGATTCCTAGCAAGAGCAAGCGATGATGCAAAACGACAAAAGAACTAGAGTTAAATTTTTTTTTTTGAAGTTGGGATATTGTCAATTTAACTTAGAGTCATTGTTTAGTGATAATTATTCTATGTTTGAAGTAAGTGTGAGAATTGTAACGAGAAATGGATTTGCCTTCTTAGAAAATAGAGACAATGATTATAGTTAATCGTTAGAATTGAGATACTGGAGGTAGTCCATTAGATTATAGAGTTGTAATATAAAGTTGTTCTTTGAAATTTTAGTGAGAAATTGTTGAAAGTCAATAAGTTGTAGGTCGTGATCCCTCTTCCCCCCCCCCGATCAAAGAGGTCTTTCCATGATAAATTTCTTTATCGTTTCTATTACATAGTCTTCTACTATTATTATAAGAATCACGTTCTTCTTAGGTGGTTCAGGTTTCTTCACTAAAGACTCATGCAATAGATTGTGGAAACAATATTTTTTATTTGTCTTTATTACAATCAAATCTAGAATTGAGATGCAAAAAGACTAGTTAGTGTGAATACGATTGAACGCAATATTAGAATTTAAAAATAATATTGGTAAAATGTACTATTACATAATTACGAGTAAAATAGTAATTTTAAAACAATCGTATCGAACTATCGATTTAAACATTAACCACATTTATAAAATCTATAATCAAATCTATTACCCAATACCTTAATATCGATAAATCAATAATATTTTTTCAATTCAATTTAATTAAATTACTAATTTTTACACGCTCCAAACTTCATCCGTGGTTGAAACTTGAAAGGAAAATACAATTCTTTTTACGCAAAATTGGAGAGGAAAAATATTTCACTTTATATGACATAAATAATTATATCTAAAAATAAAATAAATAGTAATGAGTTTTCGTGCAACTAATTGCACTGTCAAGCATAGAGTCGGAAAGTGGGTGAAGAAATAGAAGTTCATGGGCGGACATCTCAATGAAGATAGTACACTAATATAACTCACCTCTCTACTAAGCTCACACAATTTCCATTTGCTATAAATTCCTCCTTCCCATTTTTCTCTCTCATATCTCTCCGATTTCTTCTTCGTTTGCCTCGGTTTCTCCGATCAGAGCTCATGGAGTCCGCCGCCGTTCTCCGCTCCTTCCACCGTAATTTTCTCTTCCTATCTTTGTTTTCTAGATATATATACATTTTCAGGTTCTAATTGAATTGTTTTGTATTTTCATGTAGTTTTATCTGTGTAGCTCTGCAATTTTCTGATGTTATCACGAAGCATATCGAGATTAAGTTCTTAGATTAGATTCCTCATTGGCAAAAAATGATAGCGATCTGCTTTACTTTCTTATTTTCGTCTCAGATCCGACATTGGTGTAAATGCATAAATACGAGATTGCACGATTATGAATTTTAGTTATTTAAACTTTTAAAGCTTGTGGATATCTCTGTTTTCTTCTCTGCTAGTGATAGTTTTTGTGGCTAAAAATATGAGTTGTTAGCTTAGTCGAGACTCTAAGAGGAACTTCAGACTAGTGGCTCTGGATTGATGAAGCTGTAAGGTCTTTTACTTTCAGTTCTTCTGACTATAGGGATTTATGTAAAATTGAGTTAGAAAACCATGAGATAGAATCCTAATCAATGAGTATAAACTGGTGTTGATTCACGAAAGGACAAAATGTTATGTTTCAATATGATTTTAGAGAACAGAAGAATGATTCATTTTGATAAACTAAGAATCAATCTTTTCCGTTTTTCAATTATCTTTAGTGATGTCAACCTATTTTTTTGCATAAATAATTGCTAATAGTTCTGCTCTAGCTATCTGTTTCACGTGGATATCATCCAATGGCTCTAATCAATCTTTCTGTTATCCTACTTTATTGTTTCTGATAGATTCAGTTGGTACTACTTCTCATGTGAGGTCAGTAATTGAAATGCCTGGCGTTATTCCAACAAATAATATTGCCTTCTCCAAGCCTACTAAGTTTTCACTGAAGGGCTCCTCAAATGGTGCAAGGCGCATTTCTTCTCCTAACAAGCATGGTAGATTGATACTGTCATGTGCAAAGACATCTGAAACAACTGTGACAGCGAAATCTGGTGGTGAGTTACTTTGTTGTTGCACCAGGTGTATATCAGTAGTTAGGGGCTAATCTTTTCTATTTTCCATGTGGCTATTATATTGAATGTACATCTCATTCTTGGTTTATGTGATGTCCTAGTACTTTTTGATATCTACCACACTGTTGTGCTTTCAAGCACCCTATAATTCATTCCAAGCAGAATGCATATCTCCTATTGGAATCTAAAGCTTATCGTTTTATCATTTATTTGATTAAGAGTGGAAAGTAGTCTTCTGTCGTGTCTAACTTTTTTAATCTGAATGGGTATTTCTTGCAGATGGCAATCACAAAGTTCCAACAGAGAGTAGTCCACTGCCAACAGCAACATTTCCTAAGGGTTTTGAGGTTGGTTTATCTCTTTGGAAGTTAGAATGTTTTTACTGCCTATTTTTTCTTTTTCCTTTTTTTATGGGTGCTGTAAGTACCTTGTGTTGATTATTTATCATTATATGCATGATGAATTTTTGGCTTAATTGGTCGTTCTGTATTAAAGTATGAATTCTATGGATTTTCTTTTATCACCATCTTCAAGCAAATGCAAATTGAACTATGTTAGAAACCTTGCAACTTCGGCCAGTCTTTATCGGGTATATTTTTGAACTTGTGATTAGGTAATAAATTCTCATTTCTGTATTGATTAAAAAATAATGCTCATTTTTGTGGCGAACCCATAGTCACCAGTGTCACTTTACTTAATTCTGGCAACCTAGTCAAAATCATGTCTTCTAGTTTTCAGTAGGCAAATGTCGTAATGATGCTTTATTTTTATTGCTTTCGTATCTTCGACAGATTGGTAGACTATTACTTTGCTTGCTGTGACGTTAAGCATGATCGTTTGTTTGTTCTACTGATTGTTACCAGGCTCTGATCACCGAGGTGTGTGATGATACAGAGGTAGCTGAGCTGAAACTTAAGGTAAGCATTTCTTTATCTGCTGGTGCATCCTTTCATGTATAGTGCATAATCACTCGGCTTTTTATTTGTTGGGGAGATTCTGAAATAGAATATGGAACTATACTATAAACGGGAATATAAGACTAAAAGTCTGCGGAAGTTGGATTCAACCAAAGGAGAAGGTTGAAGCATGTTTTATCTTCAAATCCTCTGAAATTCCAGAGCCACTGAGTATGCATTATAGCTTTACCACTGTCACATGACCTGAACTATCTACTAGCATATGTCAAAATGATTTTATTAGTCATTAATCGAACCTCAGCTTGGTTACAATTTACATATTACTTATTTTACTAGTTAACCAGTACCAAAGCTTATAGCCTTGTGGTAACGGTGGGAGAGTACAACCAATAGGTGTGAGTTTTCTCCTTACAGTCTGTAGTTAGTACTAAGAAGTACAGATGTTCATCCCAACTGTTAATTTTTTTTGGTGTAACATGGAAAATTGCAAACGATATGTTGGCCATAATAGATTTTTTGAGCTCATTACACAATATGTAATGGAGCTAACCCTTGTAAATTCCCCACATCACCTTGTGGTTGCTGGACTTTTCATACAAAACCTTTTCAGTGATAAAAAATATGAGTTAAAATAAATGATGTAAAAATGTATTACGATTGTTAAAACAAGTATGGAAAATCTTGAGATGGTAAAATTTGCTATTTCAGAACTACCCGTTTTTACTGAAAAGTGTGATGGTATATTTGGTAATAATTGGGTAAATTCAAGCATCGATGCCATACAACTCAACATACCTAGTAGAATCCCACAAGTGGGGTCTGGGGAGGGGAGAGTGTACGCTGACCCTACCACTACCTTGTGGAGGTAGAGAGCTGTTTCGGAACACCCTCGGTTCATAACAAATCCAAGAAAAGAAGGAAACAATGAAGCAATCACAGTAGCAACTAATAAGAAAAGCATTGCAGAGCCTACAAGAAAGTAACAATAGCAACCAACAAAATAATGTGATAATCAAAACACAATAAATTACATATGATGATAGATATCAAAAGCAAGAACTACATGAATACGACTAGTACTACACTCTTTTTTGAGAATTGACTAGTACTACACATCTAACAAGCTCCAACAACAGGACAACACTCAACTACCTACTAACCTTCTACCCAAAACGCGAACTCCATACCTTCCTAGCATTGACACCATAGGAATTAGAATTTCATATACAGTATCGACTATCGATACACAGTGGAAGAAAAGAAGGAATAAAGGTTATTGATGCCGAGAGTTTTGCAGGATTTAACAATTCTGTACCACCAAGCTTGTTCTTATATAATACTGCAATGAGAAAAAATATAATGTCGAAACATTTCTGCATGAAGAGTTGAAAGCTGCTCCTACAGTACTACTGCCATACTGGAACTGTCACAATTATCGTCCACATAGGTTTGTAGTTGTCACCAAAAGCTGTGGAATGATTATGATAGTCAATTTTCAGATTTTCAGACAAACTCCATGTTGGTTTCGACATGACACATTGCCGGTGTATATAATTCTAAATATTATTTCAGAAAAATTATCTTTTGATATGGTCTGAAAGAAAAGGTTTTATGATTTCTACTGATGTTTGATTGGATATTGTGGCATTTATCATAGGTTGGAGATTTTGAACTGCACTTGAAACGGAACATTGAAGCTCCAGTAGTGCCTGCGCCTGTTGTTTCCGCACCACCACCACCACCACCACCTAGTGCAAACAAACCATCCATTTCATCAACAACTGCTGCTCCTGCAGCATCCCCAGGGAAATCAACCTCAGGAAAGATCAGCCCATTCGCAAACGTTGCTGCTGAAAAATCAGCAAAATTAGCGGCTCTAGAGTCTACTGGAGCTAGTGGTTATGTTCTTGTATCATGCCCCACGGTGTGTATTACTTGACCTGTAAAACCCTTTTAGCATGTGTCATGTACTATGTCAGCTATGGCTTCCACTTTTTTCGACAGGTTGGTTCATTCCGAAGGGCCAGGACATTAAAGGGAAAGAAACAACCTCCTGCATGTAAAGAGGTAACCATCATAATTCCGACCCTCTGGATTATGTTCTGAACTTTATTCTTTTCGAAGGCTTTCATATTATAGTGATAATCACCAACTTCTTTCTCCTTAAATTAGATTAGTTTCCTATTGTATTTCTTGACCTATATACTAGATGGTTGTAGGTCTAGTTTTTTAAAAGAGTACATTTTGTTATGCTGAATAACTATCATCTCTAGATATTAGAAGGGATGAGCCAAGGACATCTAAGCTTGTGTATACCTTGTGAGCATCATCATTTTTATGCTTAAAGATCTTAAGGATTGAGCGCCAGTGGTTTACTAATCTTGGAACTCAGTAGACTTTTGACATATGCTTTTGTCTTCTATCTGATGCTCATATACCAGGATTAAACCTGACACAGGCTTTTTAGCTTAGCACTTGAATCATGCATGTGTGTTTTGTGTGCAGGGTGATATTATCAAGGAGGGACAGATTATTGGCTTTTTGGATCAGTTTGGGACAGAACTTCCTGTCAGGGTAAGCCTTTTTTTAAGGCAATTTTTTTGTTAAATTATCTGCTTTCAGAGTAATATTTGCTGACCTTTTTCTTTTACTTTCTTATTTTTATTTTGTTGAGCAGTCAGATGCGGCTGGAGAAGTCTTGAAAATCCTCTTTAATGATGGCGGTATGGGTCTTTCAACGTTTTTTCTTTCTCCACCTTGTTTTACTCGTCAAGTTGTCACAGCTGCAATTTCATGCTAAATTAACAATTACAGTGCATATGAGGAATTTAAAACCACAAATTTTGCAGTGAAATACAAGCTCCTGACATACTTGTAAATGTTGCGCTAATCTCCTAATATATAGGTGCTGCATATGTATTTGCCTGAGATCTTTATTGATGCCTGAGTGAGTTTTGCCCATTTTGCACATTATAATGGTTCTTTTCAACCGAGCACACACTGTTCTTAACTAACCAACTTAACTAAGCTGTTTGCCATCACCCAGTATTATTGACATATTCATTTGATGAATCTTTTGTCTTCCAAAAACATTTAACTTATTTGATGCGGGTCTGTGCATGTATTTTAAATTTTCTAATGGTACTACTGTGTACTAATGTTTTTTTTTTTTTTTTGAAAACCTCAACTCACTATTCAGTTCATGGTGTTTTGCAGAGGCTGTTGGTTATGGTGATCCACTTATTGCTGTCTTGCCATCATTCCATGGTATCAACTGAAATAGCTTACGCCTCTAGTTTTGAATTCTTGGAGAGTACTATTGCTGCTATTCTTGTCCTTGTATTTTGGTCAACTCTGTCATCTTAGACTCTCTCCTAACCCCATTTGGGATGCAAGTTTAGATTGGTCACTGTAAGCTTTTTATTACAGGTTAATTCGGCTTTTAGAACAATAAAAGATTGTCCGATCCAAGTTGAGAACTCTTTATTATTTTTTCTGGTTGTATGATTTTGTATATTTATGTAACGCTGATGACGTTATTAATAGGGACCAGTAAAGGTTCTTGATGGTGGAGTTTGCAATTACTGCCTATTTTTAGGCGTGGTTGATTGGAGCAACTCTACATATTTTGCCATGGAATTCAACATGTTATTTTGGTTATCACCATTAACCTTGTTTAATTTTATTTTGGGGTCATTTGGTGGAGGGTTTTAAAAAAAATAATCATGCATTAGCTTTGAGTACTAGTATTATCTTATTTGATATACTTTTTCAATCTATGTATAATCAATGCACTCTCATATCTTATTTGATATACTTTGTCAATCTATGTATAATCAATGCACTCTTTTTGGTATGAAAAGGTACAGTAACTAATGTAAGTAGTATTAGTAATGCAAATCGATTTAATGCATGCATTTGCATGATTTTAAAGATACAATTGTGATCAAATGTTTTATACATATCCACCATATTTATGGAGGATATTTTTGTAACAAATAAATTATTTTAGAAATTATGCTGTGCATGTAATTTCTAATATATCGAAATAAACATTGCATAACAAATAATATGGACATAGTTCATGTGAATATAATTAGTATCAACAATATTAATGTTAGCATTATTAATAGAAAAAAGAGTCAAAAATATTTCTTAACTTTGTTTTATTGGTTGATTATACCCTTATCATTAAAAGAAGTTATTTTTACCTCTACCTGTACTAATTTCATCATTTGTACCCCTCAGTTGACAGAAATCCCCAAATTGATTCAAATTAAATTGATTTCAATTGAAACGATTCAATTATCTATTTTAACCAAAATTCAACCCAACTAACTTAACCCAAACCTATTTCGCCTTCATCTCAAAATCACCCATCATCTTCTCCCAAAACCCAACTCCTATGAAAACCCAAATCGCAAGAACTCAATGGATTGTAGACAAGTTGTGTTCTTTCCTCTACAGTTACATATTTATGTTAGCTAGCAATTTAGAATTTTCAAAGTGAGGGATATGATCATTCGGGTATGGTGATCCTCTTGGAAGTATGTCTGTGTATGTAATTGCAAAGGCTTATGATGGAAAATTGTCACGACCCAAAACCGAGCCGCGATTGGCACCCACACTTATCCTACTATGTGAGCGAACCAACCAATCTAAACCCAAACATATTGAACAAAATACAATGCGGAAGACTTAAACTCATTAACAAAATCAATTAAATAACTTCTAAAATTTATAACTCATTATCCCCAAAATCTGGAAGTCATCATCACAAGAACATTTATGATCAAATTACTAAACTAGGAGTATCTAAGAAACTAAAATACATAAAAAGCTAGTCCATGCCGAAAATTCAAGGCATCAAGACTTGAAGAAGAAGATCCAGTCCAAGCTAGAAGCATTAGCTCACCCTGAAGTCCGGTGTAATGAAGACTGGCTAGAGTTGCGATTAAGTTGAAGACGACGGTACGTTTGCTGCACTCCACATATAACAAAGAAAGAAACACACAAGTAGGGGTCAGTACAAAACACGGGTACTGAGTAAGTATCATCGGCCAACTCAAAATAGAAAACAACATATATCAGTTAATATCATTAATCAACTACAATACTCAACATGTAGCAACAACAAGTACAATAATCATCAATAAGTACCACCAAGTTCATCCATGAGGACTCAAGCCTCAATACCATACTCATTTGGGAATTAGTTCATTAGTTTGAGTATATTAACATTTTTCAAGATTCATTATCTTTATTCCTCATGTGTCGGTACGTGACACTCCGATCCTCATATACTATCCTGGTGTCGGAACGTGACACTCCGATCCTCATATACTATCCTGGTATCGGAACGTGGCACCCGATCCATATTCTATCCTGGTGTCGGAACGTGACACTCCGATCCTCATTCTATCCTGGTACCGGAACGTGGCACCCGATCCATATACTATCCTGGTGTCGGAACGTGACACTCCGATCCTCATTCTATCCTGGTACCGGAACGTGGCACCCGATCCTCTATTTCTATCCTGGTACCGGAACGTGGCACCCGATCCCCTAATTCATCAAACCTTCTTTTATACCAAGGCATCATCAATCTCATTATGTAATTCATCAAGCCTTCTTTTATACCAAGGCATTATCATTAACAAAGTGAATTAGGGTTTCTTCAAGATTTAGGATTCAAGAGCTTCATTATGCTTATTTTATCACAAACACATAATCACATTCATGCAAGCATACAATTAAGCATATAGAAGAGTTTACAATACTACTAATACATATCATTCGCTATTAAAAGTTTACTATGAATAGTATAGAAACCATAACCTACCTCCATCGAAGATTAGTGATCAAGCAAGCAATTCTCCAAGCTTTGTTTCCTCTTTGTTTCTCCTCTTCTATCGATCCTCTCTCTCTCTTTGCTCTTTTTATTTTCTTTATTCAAACCCTTTCTTTTACCCTAATTAACATATAATTAAGTGTAAAAGATGACAATAATAACCCACTAATTAACTCAAGGTTACCTCTTTTATCCCCCAAGAAATTGAGTTATTAACATAAACCCACGAATTTTATAATTATAGCAGGAATAGTCCAAAACGCCCCTTTAAAACTTAAACAGAAATCCGACCCCGCCTGGGATTACGCAACCTGTGACGGCCCGTCGTGCCTGTGACGGCCCGTCGTGCCTGCGACGGTCCGTCCTGCAGGTTCGTCACAAACTTCAGAGACTCAATTTCCTTGAAGAGTCTGTGACGGTCCGTCGTACCTACGACGGTCCGTCCTGCACTTCCGTCACGAAGTTCAGAGAATTGTTCCCAGTACTCAATTCTCAAGAGTTGAAGTGTTTTGAAACGGGACCTCACAATGGTTCGTCGTATCTGTGACGGTCCATCCTGCAGGTCCGTCACAGAGTTCAGAGAGTCGATTTCAGCACTCAAATTTCAGAATTCTAAGTGTTTTGGAATGAGACACCCTCGACGGTCCGTCGTGCCCATGACGGTCCGTCGTGGGTTCCGTCGACTCAGACAGTTTTTCCAGAAATAAAATCTGCTGCTCAAAACGACTAAACAGGTCGTTACAATAGATACCAATTTACCCATCGTTCGTCCTCGAACGATCAAAAGAAGAAAAACAAGGACGAGAAGAAGTACCTGAATCTGTAAACAGGTGTGGGTATCTTTCTTGCATATCAGCCTCCTTCTCCCAAGTGGCCTCTTCAACTGGTCGATTCTTCCATTGAACTTTGATGGATGCAATCTCCCTCGACCTCAACTTGCGAACTTCTCTATCTAAAATAGCAACAGGTTCCTCCTCATAAGACAAATT
>CM064968.1:38697565-38897549 GCA_032847665.1 Solanum chilense | reverse complement strand
AATTTTTTATTTATACTTTTGATAAAAAATAATTGTTAGAATTAAAGAAATTAGTTATATCTTAATTTTAAAATTAAATACAAACAATTATTTATTAAAATATGAACAAATAGCATAGAATGAAAAAAATAATATAGTAAAATAAAAACTTATACAACATAAAAAATTAAATCAAAATTCACTACATAAAAAAACAAAAAAACATAAACTAATTAGATCAGTTAAAAAAGAATATATATATATATATATATATATATATATATATATATATATATATATATATATATAAAATCATAAACTAATTAGATTAGTTAAAAAAGCATTTAAAAAAATGAAAACAAAAAATATTTTGAAATAAGAGTAAAACTGAAAAAAAGAAAAACATAGACTAATTAGATTAGTAAAGAAAAAAATATTTTAACAAATAAAAATAAAAAATATATTGAAATAAGTGTAAAACAAAAATAAAAAATATAAACTAGTTAGATTTGTTAAGAAAAGATATTTTTTAAAAATGAAAACAAAAAATACATTGAAATAAGTGAAAAACAAAAACAAAAAAGTCTAAGGTCTCATTTGTTTGCAGTTAATGAGGGTCTGAATCTTAATTAATCAAATTCGTCTCATACAGTGTGTTTGTTTTTGAGAACTGAATCTTAATTGTTCAGATTCAGTTCATTAAGTTTATTTGTTTTATTTTCCTACAAGTCTCTTAATGAGTCTGAATACATCTGAATTAATCAGATCTATAACACACTCTTAACACCATTCAAACTCAAAAGTAAGACTCCTATCTTAATTCAACTACTTCACAACAACTCCTAAAAGTTTTTTTCTTATTTAATTAATGATAATTATATGTTTACCGTTATAATTTTGTTTATTCTTACTAACTTAATATACGTCTTTTACTTTCATAAATTAATGAATATAGTTGAATTGATAAGCATTCATGATATGATATTTAGCACGGTTCAAGAAAATAAGAAAGTATTAATTATTGATCGGTAACAATAACAAATGTCCATTATAAAATAAAACATTTTCATAAACATTATATTACTAGTCTATATAAACGATTTTACATGACATTATATTATACTCTCGAAGTTTTTGAGTGCAAAAAATAGTCATATTAATAATGTAACTTAATGTTAAATTTTTAATAGATAAATCGTATACCTTGTTACGATAAAAATATTCAAAATATTATTTTCTATAAAAAAAAAAAACTATTTTACTTAAATGAGTTTTTAATAACATTGTATCGATACAACGTTTAATTTCATATTTGCACATTCAGATATTTAAAATAAACAGTCCCAATAATCTAGTGTTCAAATTCAGAGACAACATCTTATTATTCAGATGTTTTTTTTCAAATTTACCCATCTAGATCTTAATACATATCTTAATATTCAGATGTGTATTCAGATTCAGACGTCTTAATCATAATGGAAATAAATGAGACCTAAAAGGACTTGGTAGATGCCTCTTGTCACTTGGCACATAGATCTCATCCCATTCATCAATTAAATAATGTCTCATACAAGTATGACTTGGCATACGTCATACAAAATAAAC
This sequence comes from Solanum chilense, assembly GCA_032847665.1. Classification (NCBI taxonomy): domain Eukaryota; kingdom Viridiplantae; phylum Streptophyta; class Magnoliopsida; order Solanales; family Solanaceae; genus Solanum; species Solanum chilense. Next base: position 38,895,965 of record CM064968.1, on the reverse strand, counting down.
TTTTTCCTTATGATGACTTAACATTGGGAGTTGTAATTTGTCTATTTCCACAGTTCAAGAGTCCAATTTAACTTGCTTTTATTGCAGGCGTAATTATGAGGCCTGAGTTTATTTATGATAAGTGTTATGTCCTTTTAAAGGTAAAGGCATAATCAATCAATAAAACAAAGTTGATGGGTATTTTTTACTCTTTTTCCTTATTAATACATTATATTTAACACTATTATTATTAGCGTTGTCAATATGGGATGACTCATTCCATTTGGGCTAATTCATACAAGCTTTGAAATTTGACGGACTAGGCTGGCCCACGCTATTTTTATTTGCGTGAGCTAGAAAATGATTGACCCAGCCTACTAGTGTGTGAATTACGGGCTTTGTCGGGCCAACCATCTTATTAAAAATAATATTTTTATTATTTTTAAATTAAATTAAAATTTAAAAATATTATCATAAATATTGATAAGACATATCACACGGTGTTAGTGTTACTACTTGTTAATCAAATCACAAATTAAACTATCTATATAATATTTATTAAGTTTGATTTAAGGTAAGAACATAAATAGCTAAATAGAAATATTGACCAAATTATTTTCCAATGATCATAACAAAACACAAAAATTATGACAATATTACATAGGTTACGACCTGTGTAGTGATTCCCCAGAAATTTTGAGAAGTTTATTTTATGTAGTACATATTTTATAAACATAATTTATATTTAAATTGTAATATTTCAAACTTTAAACAGATTTTGAGTTTAGACTTTTAATACTCTATTTTATTTTTATTTTTAATTAATTTTTATTTGTCACACGGGCTGACCCTATCCATACTTCTCGAGCCCCACAAATCTACAGGCTTATTCAGGCTGGGCTAAAAAGTTCTTTTCTTAAGTGGGCTCTAAAAATTGTAGCACAACCCTATCAAATCACGAGTTCGGTCAAGCTGATCTAACAGACCTAGCCCATATTGACGACTTTAATTTTTATACACTTTTTTCAAGCGATTTCTTACCATGTAACATTTTATGGATAAAAAAAACTTTCAAAATTAAGAAAACATGATATAAATCATAATTATTGAGCAACAATGATCATTTGAAAATTACTCTGCTGTAAATAATACTCCTTAGACGACTCTATGAAAGACTTCTTCCTCTGCAAGGTATTATGGACCCTTTCAAATGTGCAAGCATAAATAAATAAGACTACCAATTATTAGCATCTTTAACACACAAACATGAGTAACTTTATCAAAAATACTAAAATTATTGTGTGATACAATTAATTAAGGAAAACATGGAAAAGTAATAAAACAATAATGAACGAGTATGAAGCTAAGAAAAGAAAAGGAAAGGAAAAGAGTAAGAAACAAGATATGTTTTATTCAGCTAAACAATTTTCCGCATAAACTTCAACAAAGACAAATACAATAATTAAATAGCCCAAGCATTCCTGCTGGACAGTACAACACATAAGTGCTCAACAATTGGACCTAAAGTATCTAATCCTCAAACATATCAGGCAATTTTGATAATAATAGAAACAACTTTAAAAACCTATTGACTAAACCGAGCAATATGAAAATATTCTTCTTAAATAAAACCTAACCAACTTAACGACTAGGTGCAACCCTTCCAATGCACAGTACACATTCTGCCTAAGCTTATGAATCCTTTCTTACCTCATTTCCTATTCCTTAAAAAATTTCTTGTCCTCATGAAAAGAATTTAAAGAACCTTAGCCTCAGTGTGACATTATCTTCCCATGTTGTATCCTCTACTGACATCTGACCCCATTGAACAAGTATATGTGGAATGGTTCTGTTTCCTCTCTTGATCATTCTTCTTTCTAGAATCTCTTTAGGCTGCACATAATTTGGAGAAGACACATTTACTGTGAAATGATGATTAAAGTGAGTAGGTATTGCACAGCACGACTTCAGTTGTGACACATGAAAAGTGTAGTGGACAACCATATAAGGAGGAAGTGATAACTTATAGGTAACAGGTCCAACCTTGTGCAGAATTTGATAAGGACCATAATACATAGGTGACAATTTAGAAAAAGTCTAGTTGGGAATGGTAAATTGTATGTATGATTGAATCTTCAAATAAATCCATTCTCCTTTTTCAAAGTGTCTATCAATTCTATGTAAGTTAACTATGGATACCATTCTCTATTGAGCTCTAGAGATATGAAATTTGAGTAATTCAATCTTGAATTATTTTTGTCTACCTCTTCTTCTGATAAATCTCCCTGAACTTTAGGAAGATGGATAGATGGGGTTTGACCATATAAAGCTTCAGAAGGGGTGGTTTGGCTTGTTGAATGGAAAATGATATCATACCACTATTCTGTTAGTGATAATAATTTGTCCCATCTTTTTGGCTATCAACACAAAAGCATCTTAAATAAGTCTTTGATATTCTATGTTTGACCATATGTTTGAGGATAGTATGCAGTAGAGGTACTCAAGGTGATACCTTGCATTGCAAAGAGATCACGCCACATATTACTCATGAATATTAGATCCCTATCACTGATGATATTTTATGGCATCCCATCGAATTTGTAAACCTGATCTAATTATACTTGAACCACATAATAATTGTATATGAGTGGCTAATTGCTAATATGAAATGCCCATACTTTGTAAGTATATCCACCACCACTAAATTAGTAGTTTTATCAAATAACTTAGGAAACCTATCTATGCAATTCATGCTCACAGTAGCCTAAGCAGAAAGTGATATTTTTGGAGGTTGGAGAACACCTGGATAGGTAGCACTGTCATACTTGTTCCTCTAGCAAGTGGCACAACTCTTAACTATCTTGGTCACGTCCTCTTTCAGTCTTGGCCAGTAGAACAAGCTGGAAACTCTTTTGTTACCAAATGCCACTGATAGGTTTCCCATGCCATATTTTTAGGATCTCTTCTCTCAACATTGGATTTGCACCCACAACCAACTTGCCCTTCCTTCTAAGTTGTTGATTCACGAAAGTAAACTCCTTGACCCCCTCTTGTTGAGACTAGACCCTAATCAAAATCTCCTTGATAGTAGGATCTTCAGTCCTACTACTCTTGATTCTGTCAAATATTTCACTCATTCCAGGAATGACAATTATGATTGTCACATCTCATAGTTGCACCCTAGATAAGGAATTTGCTGCCTTGTTCTCTGTTTCCTTCTTGTAATCAATCTCAAAGTGGAATTGCATCAACTTATCAATTTACTTCATCTGAGAACCTATATGTAACTTTTGGTATTGTAAGAACTTCAATGCCTTTTGATCAGTTCTCACAATGAACTTCTTCCCCACAAGTATTATGTCCATTTAGTCACAGCTAGGACCAAATCCAAACAGTTCCTTTTCATATACAAATAGTCCTTGGTGCCTCCTAGATAACCCCTTGCTTATTAAAGATATTGGATGCCCTTCCTGCATCAGCACAACTCCAATACGATAGTCACATGTATTTGTCATCACAACAATAGCAAAATTATTTGGTAAAGCTAAGACGGATGTTGAAGTTAGCTTCAACTTTTCAAAAGCCCGAGATGCCCCTTCAGACCATTTGAATCCATCTTTCTTCGGTAAGTCAGTTAAAGGCTTGTTGTTCACTCCATAGTGATTGATGAACCTTTAGTAATAACCTGCCAGTCCTAGGAACCCCCTTAAGTTCCCTCAAATTCTTACGTAATTGCTAATTTTGACAACACTGATCTTCTTGAGATCGGTTACCACCCCTTTAGCAGATATAACATGCCCCGATTACTCAACCCTACAGGCCCCAAAAGAGTATTTGGTTTGTATCACGTACAACTTGTGTTTTAGTAGTAATTCAAAGATCATTAAGAGATAAACCAACTGCCTAGTTAAGCTTTTTCTAAACACTAGAATATCATCAAACAAAACCAATATAAACTTCCTGAGGTTCTCTTTAAAGACATGATTCATCAAACTTTGCAAACAGGATGGAGCATTGGATAGCCTAAAAGGCATGACCAGATACTCATATGTTACGACATGCATGCGTTCTAGTTGTCTTAAAAATGTCCTCCTTGTCCATATATGATAATCTAGACTTAAATCTATCTTAGTATAGATGTTAGATCCCACTAGTTCTTCCATCAACTCTTCTATAATACAAATTGAAAATTTTTCTTTAACTTTTGCTTTATTGAGCCCTCTATAATCCATACACAACCTCCAACTCCCATCTTTCTTGCAAACCAACACCATAGGTGAAGCGTATGGACCGAAAGTGGGTTAAACAATGCCTTGTTCTAACATTTCTTCTATGAACTTCTCAATAACATCTTTATATGTTGATCAGTACTTGTAAGGCCTTAAGTTCACAGGATCACTTCCAGCCTCGAGATATATCTTGTGATCAATGGGTCCTCGCGATGGTGGTAAACCCTTTGGATCAACAAACAACTGAGGGAACACATCAATGATAACCAAGATTTCCTCTAATACTGTTGATACCTTCTTCACCTCCTCTTCTACTGGCCTTGTCCTGATCATGAGTAGTTGACCTCCTCTTTTAACCATCTTATCTTTTGTTGGCTTCCACCAATTTTACCTTGTTCACACTCTCTTCTACATGCAATCATGTCCCTAGTAAATCACCCAAAAAAGCAAATATTGTACTCTCAAGATTCAGCCACACGACTTAATAAGTATCAACAGTAAATAAACAATATGGACCATGCCTCGCATCAACCCTAAAAAGAATTTATACAACTCATTTGTATGTCTGTCATGACCATCTACAACATTGATGACAACAATATGAAACTATTCTTCTTAAATAAAACCTAATCAACTTGACGACTAGGTGCAACCCTTCCAACGCACAGTACACACTCTGCCTAAGCTTATTAATTCATTCCTTCATCACTGTGTTTCTTTCACTTGTAATGATTTCACGGAGGAAATGTATCAGAAGAGTAACATTCATGCACACCTTAGCCACAAATGGAGTGAAATAGGTATGTTTAAGTCTTTATTTGTTTTTACTTAATGAAGGTTTTAATTTTAATTATTAATTTTGTTTGCTCTCAAGGTCCAAATCTTAATCATTAATTATATTTATTTTTCTTATTTTACCACCGCTTAATGGGTTTCAATTGTCATACCCAACTTAGGGATGCAACTGGCACCTAGTGCACACTTGACCCTAAGTCGACCCTTGTTGTATATTCACGCTACAGACTTAATACTAGTCGTAAAATCAAGAAAACAAATCAGTATATCCTGACTTAAAATTAAGATCTTGACTAGCAAGACTTTTGTCCACAAAAATCTGCAATCAGCAGCTAATTTCTACAAGTCACATCAAATAGAAACTAAAGAGTATATTATTAAGACAATGATACCATCTATAATTAAGTAATATTATACAGGCCACCATCATGATTCTAAAAATATATAAACTGAACAAATATAATTATGTACAATTCAGGCCAATTACAAACCATTGTGCTAAAAGAAAAAAATAATAAGGTCAGCATAACCAACAATATATACATATCTATAGACCAAAGCTTGCAAATAGGCTCTTTGGTTACTGGTTAGAGTTATGAAGGTATTAGTTATACAGGTATTAGTTATGTAGAGTTTAGTTATGTAGGGTTTAGTTATGCAGACATTAGTTATGAAGAGTTCAGCTATTTAGGTATTATTTAGTTATATAGATACTATAATACATAAATTATTAACTACTGAATATTATTTGTTGTAAATTAATATATATTATTTATAATTAAATAAACAAAAATATAATTTTACCTCATTTTGAATAAAAAGTAAAGAAAAAAAATTCTCCCTCTACACTGGACTTTTTTTTTTCTTTTTGTTATTCTTTTTAATGTTTATAACTTATAAAAATAAAATACTATTAATATATTTCAAGTATATTATGATATCATATTTAATTAGGTAAATATTTTATGAATATATTGTATATATTGTTTATATATTTTTAATATACCAAATATATGAATTACGTATAAATTTATGTTCTAAATAATACATGTTAATCAAATATGTAGAATATATTTAATAATATATATATATATATATATATAAATATATATATACACACACCCACATTATTAATATGATATTTTGCATTTGTAATTCAAATGAAAACAAAATAAAAAAAAATTGTTCAATGAAGAAGAAATAAAAACAAAATATAAAATTTTCTTACAAAAATAAATATTTTGCTCTTGATTTGATAAAAAATTAGTCATGGATAGACGGAAAAAAAGGTAAACTGCAACATTAGCGGCGATTAATTTTGCACGAGCTTTGCGGCTTAGAAAAAGATGTTCGTGTATTAAGAATTTTTTTTTTGTTAAAAAAAAAACAAGTAGTTAGGGAAAGTTCTCAGCGGAGGAAAAAAAAGGGTTAAAGTTTTCAATAAATATTGATTTAGAAATAAATATGTGTAATATATTATTTTAATATATGTATAACTAATACCCGCGTAACTTATTCCACCTTCTACTCCGCATAACTTATACATAAATTTCCTCGTAAGTTATGTAAGTATTAATTATGTAAAATTACAAAAAACACAACCAAACACCATATAAAATTAATACATTAATAACTTTTTATGCAACATTTAGAACTCTACCTACCAAACATTGTATGAGTTAGGTTGACTTTTCAACTTAATAAAAAACTTATACCAAACATGGTAAAACTAATACCACTTTCTATTCATGAATGAAAGGTACTTTTATACAGTAACCAAACGGCCCCTAAAAGTAATATATTATGTCGGGATTGGATCCCGACCTACCTATCAACTAAACACGAAAAATACAATCAACCCTCTAGATCTGAAAACTCTAGAAAAATGGGAGATGACCAATCCATTGGAACTCGACTACAGTATTTAAGAGACCTCGTGTACTTGTTTTTCGAGATCTGTAGGTAAGAATGCGGAAAATAATATGTCAAATATGAAAGGTCATAAATGATTGAGCAGTATTAAAGTCAAAAATAAGATGAGCGTAATGACTTGCTCTTGAATCTAAGAATACCAAAATAATCAAACAACTAGCTAATCAAGCCCCTCTAAGGAGGGGTGAACATGATATGATATATACTGAATTATCATACCATACTGAAATTTTTAATACCGTAATTTTAATATATTTGTACTTGATTTGGTGTATGGTCTTGTTTGGGCTCCTATAACTATATTTGAGCCGTCTAGGTTCCTATAACTACACCTTAATTAAGCATACAAAACTCTACTAAGGGTTGGTGATTTCAAATTAGGCATAGAGAATGTTCATAAGTAAGTAGATTAATTTAAATATAGCTCTATGGGCAATCTACGCTTGTCAATAAGCTTTCTTAGCAATAAATAAAGGGACATTTATATGTATGTGACTCAAATTCTTGGACCCATAGCTAGTGAGATAGCTACCATAAGCATCAAACAATCTAATTAATCAATCAGTAAGATGACTTTACAAGCAACCTTCACAATAATGTGTATTTGTATAAGGTCGCTAACAAATAAATGAAACACCCAGCAGGTAATCATCATAATTCAATTGGCAATCACAACGCTACTTACTTGAAGATACAACTACAATTCTAACTCATTAATTTTATGGGCATCAAGATACGCTTAATGCAAACTATGTAATTTCTACATCAAATTAATTGTTATGTTTCCAATATCAACATTAAATACTAAGGAACTAACTCTAAAGTCCTTTAAAGCGTCATCAAGATATCAATAGCCAACTAGAAGATGACAATTTATATGAGAAGATTCTTGAATTTTTTTCTGAGTATTTATCCCCTAAAAATTCATTCATCAAAAGAGATTGAAGCATCTAAACATCGATAATTTTCATAGCAATTAAATCAAATATGAATTATCAGCGATTATTATTGTAAAGAAGTTTATACTATTAAAATCAATCTAATGATTTATTTATTTTAGAAGTTAATTAGCTAAATACTGCCAAATGATTGAATTTTTAAGCTGTTAATTATGTCCATACATAGGATAAATTTTTAATAATTAAATTTTAGAGAAAAGACATAAAGACACCATTGAAGTAGTCCCATATTTGCATAAAGACACCTAAACTTTAAAAGTTTCCTATTACACCACTAAACACCTATATATCATTGTAAATGAGTCATTTTTACCCATTCCGTCGTCTATGTAGTGCGCGTGTTGCTCACTCTCCAGGATAGAATTAATCCAACCCGATCCTTTATTTTAAAAAAAAAATTGTCTTCTCCTTTTCATTTCATTTCTCAACTTTTTCCTGAAATCGAACGAAATACACAAGTGTTGTTGTTGACGAAAGTATTGCTGTTGATGATCTCGTTATTGATCACTGTTGATGTGTATTTGTGAAGATTCTTGGAGATTGAAGGTCTAACAGGTTAGGGTTCTAAAACATATGATAAAAATCTTCACTTTTTCGATTATTCAGATTTTATGGATTATTATAGTGTACAAGTGTTGGAATCGACCTCCTACAGTTGCCATTGTTAGGATATTTTTGAGTATGTTGCGTAATCGACTTATTTAGTGTAGGGTATTGTGTTATTGACTTAGTACGACTGATAGTGATTAGGATTTTGTGATTGTGTTTTAGGTTAGGGTTAGATGTTATCCACTTAGTTCGAATCTTATTATTTGTCTCTTATACATTTGTAGACTTCAATTTGTACATTATCAACTACTATTGTTAGTCTTTTATTTTGTTAGTACTGTTAGAGCTAAATGTTAGTGCTTTTTTCTACTTTTGTTAGTTAGTGTTTCTGCTGTTGTTGTTTGTTAGTGATTATGTTTGTTGTGTACAACTTGTTAGAGTTAGTTATTGAAATGTGTGTTTGAATTGTGTTTGTTGTTTTTGCATGCTTTTTCAGGATAGCTTTTACTCTGATAACTTTAAGATGGTATCATGGGGGGGGGGGGTAATAGAATTTAATCAATCACCTAAATATATTGGGGGGTATGTGACAGAATTCCTTGATGTAGATGTTGATAGGATGTCTTATTTTGAGTTGAGGGGCTATATAAAGGAACTAGGACATACAATAGATTGTGATTTTTCATCAAGTGGGATGTGTTATTGGTCTTTGTTAATAATGATAAGGTTATATTTGACCTTTTCAATCTGATAAATGATGGGGATACAGTGCAGGTGTATGTTTTTCATGGGGTTAGTGAAGCTAATTAGGCCCCACTTGAATTGGAGTTTGTCCCTCGTGTGACTGAAAGTGGGGTAGGTAAAAAATCTTTTAACAAGACTTCTAACCCTAATAATCAGCCTCTTACTTCTACTTTTCCTTCCATCCCTACAACTAGTCCTTCTTAAACTTTCAACACTCCATTTGAAGCTCAGTCTTCTATTGTGCCTCCACCATCTCCTTCTATTGTGCCTCCTTCTTTTACTGTGCCTCCACCATATCCTTCTACTGTGCCTCCTCCTTGCACTGTGCCTCCCCCATATACTTCTATTGTTCCTCCTCCTTCCTATGAACCTTCATCTGATTATCCTATAATAGATAATGAGCCAACTGATGATGAAGTGGAAGATGAATTAGGATCTGAAGGGGATACTAGTGAAGATACTGAGGTTGACAATGATGTTCATCAAGAGTATGTAGGGGAACTACTTCAGATCAGATTAATGTTAATGAGAAAGATCCAGATATAGGGTATGATGAGACAAATAATGGTATTAGGAAAAGCTTAGTTGGTAAGCTAGGAGGTGATGAACCTTATTATCTAAGTGATGAAGTTCCTAGCTTTGAAATAGATGATGAAACAGGTTGGGGAGATGGTGAACAGGTTGATCAAGTAGTGAATAAACCTGTTAGAAGGAAGAAAACCCCAAATAGAGTTGTGTTTGATACAACTGCTGAAAAGATTGTTAAGGAATTAGGACTGGTTTTTGGAACTGTTGAAGATTTTAGAGTGGTAGTGACAAGATATGCAATCCAAGAACATATTCAAATTGAAAAATATGTAAATAAGCTTGGCAGAGTTAGAGTGAGATGTTGTAAAGACAATTGTCCTTGGTTGTTGTGTGCAAGTAAGGATAGAACTAGTGGAGATTTCATTGTTAAAACATACAACCCTATCCATAAATGTTTGACATCAACTCATCACTACCGGTGTAACTCAAAATTTTTGGCCACCAAATACAAAAAAAGAATAACTCAACAGCCAAACATCAGCATTATGTTGTTGCAGGTTATTATTAGAAAGGAGTTGGATATTAATGTTGGTAGGACAACAGTGAAAAGAGCTAGGATTAGAGTGTTACAAGAGATCATGAGTGATCACATTGTGGAGTATGGTAGGATTTTTTATTATAGAGATGAAATATTAAGGAGTAATCCAGGTAGTACTTGTGTAGTGAAGGTTGGAGAAGATTCTGAAACTGGCACAAATTTTTTGAAGGATTTTATGTTTGCTTCAATGCTTTAAAGAAAGCATTTTTTTTGGAGGTGCTAGGAGGTTGGTTGGTTTTGATGGGTGTTTTCTCAAAAGTGTGTGTAAATGCCAGTTGTTAGTGGCAGTTTGTAGAGATGGAAACAACCAAATGCTGCCTATTTGTTGGGCAGTTGTTGAGGTTGAGAATCAGTATACCTGGACATGATTTCTTGAACTAGTGAAGAATGATCTAGAACTTGGAGAAGGGCATCAACTATCCATCATTAGTGATATACAATAGGTAATTACTGATAACCATCTAACTATTTTATTGTTGAGTTTTGCATATTTTTTTTTGTTATGTTGGTTTGTTAGGGACTAGAAATTGTTGTGGATATTTTATTGCCACTTGTTGAACATAGAAAATGTGAAAGACATGTTCTTGCAAATTGGTTGAAAAATTGGAAAGGATTTGAAAGAAGAAGAGTGTTTTGGAGGACTGCTAAATTCACATTTGAAGCTGAGATGAAGGACAATATAGAGACAATGAGGAAATTAGGACAAGAAGGTTTGAATAATATTTTATGGTACAATTTGAATACATGGTGCAAGAAGTATTTTGAAGAATATAGCAAATGTGATATATTAATATACATGTACTTTTATTTGTTAGTGGTCCAAGAAGTATCAGGCAAAGAGGTACTGGTCCAAGTCAGTCAGCTGAACCATCTTCTCAGACACAGGTACTTTTATTTGTTACTTTCAAATGTAAGTTATATGTAGATGTATATGTATTGATATATTAATATACAGTCTACTGAAAGTGATAGAGGAAGAGGCACAAGAAGATCAACAAGAGGAAGAGCAAGTGGCAGAGGTGTTCCAGTTCAATCACATGAAAATGCTGCAAACACAGAGGTAATATATCTGATTATTATGTCAATGTTAGATAATATAGATATGTTTTAATATTTTGATTTCAAAACAAACTGTAAATGGTAGAGGGAGAGGTAAAGGTACAGGTAGAGGAGCAGGAAAAGGAAGAGAAATGGCTCAAGAAAAAAATGTGAATGAAGGACTAAGTAGAGGAAGAGGAATGACTCAACAAAGTCAAAGTAGTTCTGAAGCAAACTGCAGTGGAAGAGGCCTAGGAAAAGGGAAGAGACCAGTAGATTATGAGGACACCAGTGGAGGACAAACAAGATCTTTTAAAAGGCCAAGAATGGTAGATGTTGGATTATATCAAGCTGAAGATGGATTTACAACTCTCAGTGTAAGTTTACAACTATCAATGCAAGTTTACAATTGTCAATGCAAATCTAATTGTCTAATATTTGAGTGTGTATTTATTTGACTAAGCATCCTGGATTGCCAAGTAGAAGAGTCATCAATACTGGTACAAGAGTTACAAAGAGGGTTGATTTTGTTACTGGTGATATTGGCTACACACCAGTACATGGATTTGAATGGAAGGGGAAGACAACTATTATCAGTAGCAACCTGGAAAGAATGAAGGCTGAAAAGGTTATCCAAACTAGGTCTGTAGCTGCTGCTAATGCAGCTAATAGCCAAGGCCAAACAACTTCAAGTAGGAAGACTTATGTGACATGGGAGTAGGTCATTTTGATGTTATCTTGTTCATTTTGACAAACAAAATTTAACTATGCATATTTTTGTGTTGTTTTTTGTTGAAAACAAACTCAGTTTTGCGTGTAACCATACAAACTTGAATGGTTGGAATCAAACTCGATTATGAAGTCTTCTTTTTAGTCAATTTTGTTGTTGCCTTTTTAATTGTAATTGACATATTTGTAAAGTTTCTCAAATTGTTGCCACGATAATATAGATAAGAGAACCAAATACATTAACAAATTGTTCAAATCATAGCAATTTCAACAACAAAGAACAATAATAACTTGACATTCAACAACTTCTGTCCTTCAAGTTACACACACCTACAACTAGCAAGATCAAGACAATTAGCTTCTAGGTACACACACCTACAATTTCAAAAATTTGAAAGTAACTAAGGATGTCTATGGCAATTTTGGTTGCACACACCTACAACTTCCATCCTCCACATTCTTGGTTAGACTTAAACATTATAAAAAAAAATAATGATCAAGACGATTAGCTTCAAGTTACAACATTTGCCCTTCTTTTTCTCCTTCATCGTGACTTGGTTACTTTCAACACGACTTTCATAAGATGTCAATACTTCTCCCAACTCCTTAATTCTCTTTGCTAATCTCGGAGTAACGTACTTGGATCGTATATCAACTTCTTCTCGATCCCTCCATCTAAAGAAGTTGCACGCATCCTCCTAAATACGCAAAACACAAATTAAAGAAAAATACATAAACAAAAGATCTCCATAAAAGAATTAGTAAACATACACGATAACGTGGACAAGAACAAAATCTTCGAGCTGGATTATGCTTCGACCATGAAGTTTGCATTGATAGTAAGTCACTATGTTTGCATCGCAGTTTCACTCGCAACATCGGATCATTCTCATCATTACAAATACGATTCAACATCGCATTTGACATTTATAATCAAAAGCTAATCACAAAATTAAGAAGAAATTCAACCATAAAAAATTTCAAATTAACGTTTCTACTGGGAATTAAAAGATAAAAGATGAATTCCTACCTTATTTTCTTGAGGAAGATGATGAAGTCGTCAAACAGAGAGCACCAACATTGTTCTTGCCATGGAAATCAAAATATTAGGGCTACCAACGACTATTTTTGAGTTTAAATATGAGAAGATGACATAAATTGATTAAATAATCAATATTAAAGAAAGAAAATGACATGTGACTGTTTTAAACTGGTAATTGAAAATGAAAAATGGTCCAGCGCCTAACGTGCGTGTAAACAAACCAGACGAGTTAATGGATAAAAATAGCTCATTTATAACAATATATAGTTGTTTAGTGGGGTGATAGGATACTTTAAAAATTTAGATGTCTTTATACAAATATAAAACAACTTTAATGATATTTTTATATCTTTTCTCTAAATTTTAATTAATTTCTTAAAATTGTAAAAATTCAGTTGCATAGAGAACATGAGGAATGGAGTGTAAAGAAAAAAGGGAAATCACTGGCTGTCACAAGCTTTGAGAAGAAATAGGTGAATATAATATATATAACCAAAAAAAAAAAGAAGGAAAAACGAAGCCTTCAGAAGTGTTGTCATTATTTTTATTCTCACTTGCACTCCCTCTCTCTGTGTACCTTCCGCATCGAGAAGGGAGCAAAAGCAAAGGAAGAAAAAACAATGGCTTCTCCGGTGACACTTCCGATCTCCAGTCCACAATCTACGGCTACTGCCGGATCTCAATCTCAGGCACCTATCTCAACTCCCGCATTCCGTTCATTCATTTCCCGTCTTTCATCTTCGATCCGTCAAGGTTTCGCTCAACGCCGCCCTTGGTTGGAACTTCTCGATCGCACATCATTTGCCCGTCCTGACTCCGTCGCTGAAGCAGCTTCTCGCATCCGCAAAAACTTCTCCTATTTTCGCGTCAATTATGTTACCCTACTTGCTGGCGTACTTGCTCTTTCCCTTTTATCTCATCCTTTTTCTCTCCTTGTCCTTCTTGCTCTCCTCGGTGGATGGTTTTTTCTCTATTTGTTTAGACCTTCAGATCAGCCCGTTGTTATCTTTGGCCGTACTTTCTCTGATCGTGAAACGTTGGGGATATTAGTTGTATTCACCATTGTTGTGGTATTCCTCACTAGTGTTGGATCCCTGCTTATCTCTGCTCTTCTTGTTGGATTGGCTATTGTTTCTGCTCATGGAGCTTTTAGGGTTCCTGAAGATTTGTTCCTTGATGATCAAGAGCCTGTCAACGCTGGATTCCTTTCGTTCCTCGGTGGTGCTGCTTCATCTGCCGCCGCTGCCGCTGCGCCGGCTGTTGCTGCTCGTGTGTAGTTGGATCCATTTGATTTGAAGACATGATATGAGGTTGGTTTGGAGCTTCTATATTTGATGTGAATCAGTTATTCAAACTGTAATATTCTTGGTAGAGAAGAAGTAGTTTCTGCGTTGGATTTTGCAGAAAATATTTAGAAATTTTTTATCCAGATTATAGATCTAGATTGGATCTGTAATTTCCTACTTTTAGATCTGTATTTAACTCTTTACTTCGTTTGCTACTATATTTTAATTCATGTTTATCTGTAAGTTGGTGTCTCAAATGTTAAATTAACGTAATAGTTTGCCTTATGTGTTGATTTCTACACTGAAAATTGATGATGACTTTCGTTCTGCTCTTGCTTATAGTTCTTAGATTTTGCTTTACGTGATTTTCTATTTTGTTGGTTTGTGGGCATCTCTGCTACATGTCATCAGAGGAGGGGAATGTGAGATGTTTACGATGATCCTGTGTGGAGTTATGCTGGAATGAGAAGAAGAGATTGAGATGAGGGACAAACAATATGTGAGCACTGACTTCTTTATTTTATCAGGGAAAGTATTATGTGAACACTAACCTCTTAAGGAAGATTATGTTTTGGTAACACTAGTTTTCTTCACTTCTATCGTAATGTTTGCGGATAGATAAGTCGTTTCTCAACTGTTTAGCCTAATCAATTTTCTCAGTAATGTGAAGTTTTAAGGGTTGTCTTTCATTGTGGATAAATTAGCTATAAAGGTAGAGCGTTTTGAGAGCGACCCCGTTGTCTTTGAGTCAGTTTTGTATGAATTTATTTCTTCATGAATTTCATTTTGATCTGTTTCGATGACCAGCTGGCTGTATTTAGAAAAGTTAAATGATTTTTATTGTTCTTGCTGCATGGTTAAAAAGCGCTTGGTTGATAGCATCTATTTACTATTTAGTCGTGTGACATTGAGACAGGGAAAGCATTCAGTCTCTAAAAAGGCAGAGCACATGGTTGGTTATTATTTTTCTAGTGTCAATTTATATTATGTGAAACCCCAAAATGTATACAAGAGTTGCGAAGCCAGGTTAGAATACAGGACATTATTAGCATCAGATGCAACGTTCTCAATAACAAGTAGATGGGTTAAACAATAGATAAGATATATTGTCTCTTGTAGCAAGGTCTACCGTATAATGATCAGCAGTTGCTTCTTAATAAAGCTTTACGAATATCTTGTCCGAAGGGGAGCAAAAGTATAAAAAGGTAAGAAAGAGGTGCATTATGTTCCTATTATACCTACTGGCAAAATGAATAATTTTAGGGTTGTACAAAATGGTGGTTTAGGAACCGTGAGTAGCTTCTTGATTTTGGAAATGCTTTGTGTGACGTTGTGATTACTTTGTTAAGTGTCTCAAAGCTATGAAACTAAGTTTTCTTTGAGTATGATATTAGTTTTTTGATATTGTATTTCAACTCTTTTTTTGATATAAATGAGTTGATGACCAACTTGCTAACTATTAAGAGCATCTAGGATTATTATCAAGTGTCAGTATACCATTCTTCAATAGAAGTTGTCTGCCTCATGCATGTTAGTGGTCCAAGCAATGAGATCTTACATTTTTTTTTTTTGGCGGGGTTAATAGAATTCTTTTGTTATTCATTGATGTAGTAGTAGCAGTTTGATAGCTCTGGGTTTGTACCCAAAAAAAAAAAAAAGAAGATCAAAACTCAGCTTCTGTACACAACTTTATGGGTGGAGCTGAGGGGACATGCTAGTATTTACATGTTACATTTTACACCAAAATACATAGCTAGAAGTCAATGGTATTCTAACCTAAATGTGTTGTCTATGCTGGCTCAAACATGAGTTTCCAATCTTTCTATGTAATCCACCAAATACAAAGCTGGAATGGTATCTCAGATTCTTCTTCTACCTTTTGCCAACATGCTTTAACCTGTCCAGCAGGAAAGCAAATCTTTGACTCAGCTTTGCAAAATAGGGAAACCACTGGTCCACACAGAAACAAATGGTTAGCCTCCATCTCAATTTCACACTTGTAATGTCTACCTCATAAAATCAAACCCCTTACATGTACCTCCTTGAGTCAGGATCTCTTTCTAGCCAAAAGAAGCACGCGGTGACTTTTCTTGCGACTCAGTAGGACATGAAAACTTTTCCAATTGTGAACTAACCAAGATATTGCTTCCAATTCCAGATAGTTGTGGTTCGACGAGCAACTTACATTTGGTTCATTGTCTGTTGTGCTCTGTGCTAACTTGTTTCTGCCAAAGACGGAACATGACATCACACTGTTCAGATTGTACAGATGATGCATGGTGCTAGAACAATTAGTGATGTTCATAATGCAAACACTTGTAGATCCTGCAAAGTTTTATTCCTGAGCATGTCACTCTAGAGATGATGTTGCATTGTAGATTATTGAGCATTAGATTCTAATAGGTAGGTAGATAGAGCTTACAAGTAGCAAAGACTTGAAGGAATTAAAGCGCATGTAGAAGAATATGTTGGTTTGATTGGGTATTATATCATACTGTAGTAAAAATGGAAAAGAGAAGGATGAGCTAAAATGTTCTATTTATCAGTTAAAAGGCAGATTTGAATGATGAATAGCATTTGAGGCAGTATGTTTTCTAGAGGAGTAAAATTTGAATGTGAAGGTATGGCCAACCCTTTTTCATATCATATTTCAAGAAACCTCTTCTTGTTGTACATTTACTTTGTTCTTCTTTCCTAATTTTAATTTGCTAGTGTATACTATATCAACACATTCAAAACTATGGCTTGGATAATAATATTCTTTTTGCTTCTTTAGCTATATATATATATATATATATAGCTATGTATGGCCAACCCTTTTTCATATCATATTTCAAGAAACCTCTTCTTGTTGTACATTTACTTTGTTCTTCTTTCCTAATTTTAATTTGCTAGTGTATACTATATCAACACATTCAAAACTATGGCTTGGATAATAATATTCTTTTTGCTTCTTTAGCTATATATATATATATATATATATATATATATATATATATATAGCTATGTATGGCTTTTGAATGTGAAGGTATGGCTTTTTTCTTGCCTTTTTCCTTTTGTTTTACAACATGTTTCGTTCAATATTATAAGAAAATATTTTAAAAAGAGGAGAAATATAAGGAAATAAAAATATTATAGAATTAATTATTGAGGGATTTGTGGAAGGCAAATGATAAAATGAGACGAAATTAAGGAATGAAATTTTTATTTATATAGGAAACGTGTACTGTTATATAATTTATTGATTTATTTTTTATTTATTTTGTTTTGTAAAAATTTTATTGCTATGTTGATAAAAAAAAAGTCAAATTATTACTATATAAGGAGTTATTTAGGTGATTAAATTGTATATTTTGAGTTTTTGAGCCTATACCAAGCTAATGTTGTGTCTACTATCATTAATATTTTCCCTCATAAATTGCAGCTGGAAAAGTAATAGTGATATTTAAAATGCAAAATTTATTACTGCACTAGTACATATTTAGAAGATTTTTTTCTACTTTTTAATATCAATAATAGAAAATAATTTGCAGCTTGTAAATACATAAAAATGACAAGATCACTAGTTGTATATAATTATATCTTCTGCAATTATCATCATATCATGTGTGATGTGGCAGATTTTAACAAATCTCAGCAAAATAAACGGTTTGTCCCGCACTATTATAAAAATCAAGATAAGAAATTAATAAAAAAATCAGTCACACCTTAGAAACAAATAGCAGAGGGAAAACATTTGGTGCTGTTTAGAGTTGTTAATATGAGCTAGCTCATCCCATTCGGGCTAATTCATACATGTTTCGACATTTTACGGGTCAAGTCGGACTAGCACATTTCTGCTGTGGGTCAGAAAACGACAGGCTCAACCCACAAGTACGTGGGCTACAGGTTTTCTGGGCCAGCCCACTTTTTACAAAAATATATTATTTTTAGAATTATTAAATTAAATTATAAATTATAATTTAAATATATTATCATAAATATCAACAAAATAATATTACATGATTTAATGTTACTATTTTTAATCAAATCCATAAATAAAATTTATCTTTATAATATTTATTAAGTTTTTTTCCAAGTAAAAGTATAAATATATAAATAGAAATATTAACATAATTGTTTTGAGTTTGGACTCTATTTAATTTTAAATTTTAATATATTATATTATATTTTTTTAATTAATTTTTATTGGTCCACAGGCCGGCTCTACCTATATTTATCAAGCCCCACAAATCAGCAGACTTATTCAGGCCGGGCTAAAAAACTCTTTTCTCAAATGGGCTCCAAAAATCGTTGTCCAACCCTATAAAATCCCGGGTTAGGCTAGGTCGGCCCAATAGGCCTAGCCCATATTGACGGCTCTAGTGTTGTACGTTATTTCAATTCCTTCCGTTTGAATTTAGTTTCATATCGATAATGTGTTATAAAATAATAAATTAAAAAGAAAAAATATTATAGGAAAAAATAGAATGAAATTAACAAGAACAATTTTCATATATATCAAACATAAAAATTACATTTGTATGTTGTAAAGATAGTTTAAATAATTGTGTTTCATAACAAATTTTATGTTTGCTATGTCTATTAATTTGTATATTTTCGCCATACATATACAAAAAAAATAATCGTATAATCTGTTTCAGTATACAGATACAAAAGAATTAGTTGTACAATCTTTGTTTATATAAAGCGAGAATGAGAGAAAGACAAAAGAAAATTGGACAGGGAAGATCCGTACTTGTATAATTACAAGTGTATAGGAGAAAAATACATGTATTTGTATATATAATTTTTTCTCGTTTTATATAAACACAAACACAATTTATACATTTGTGTTTGTAAGAAGTGAGAGAATCGAGTGAGAGTAACGAGCGATATCTGGGAGAGTGGCGAGTGATCTGGGAGAGGAGAGAGGGGAACGAAAAGATATGTATATATACAATTTTTTCTCTCGCTTTATACAAACACAAATACATTTTATACATTTGTGTTTGGATAAAGTGAGAGAGGCAGGAGAGACAACCCAACGAGAAACGAGAGTGGCGAGCGAGAAATTCATGGAGAGAGACAAAATGACAACAATTTGCTACGAGTTACAATTAAATCAAACTATAGTTATAACATTTAATTTAGGGATAATGAACAAGTACCCCCTCAACCTATGCCTGAAATATCAGAAACACACTTATACTATACTAAGGTCCTATTACCCCCCTCCCCCCCGAACTTATTTTATTAATAATTTTTTATTCTTTTTCGGTCTGTGTAGCACTATCTTGTGGGCCCAACGATAGTTGACATTTTTTTTTTAAATTAGTGCCACATAGGCCGAAAAGAGATAGAAATTTATTTATAAAATAAGTTCAAGAGGTAATAGGACCTTAGTATAGTATAAGTGTGTCTCTGTGATTTTGGGAATATGTTAAAGGGTACTTGTGCATTTTTCCTTTAATCTATATATATATTATTACTATTATTTTCGATTTTTAAAAAACTTGGGCAATGTGTATTTAAATTTTCTAAACAGTCGCCTTTTTGGTACATTTCCAAAAGCTACTTTTATCGGCACATTTAACTCAAAAATGAATTTTCATTTCGGTCCATTGAAGTTAAATTGTTGGTAAAGTTCTGGATGAACAGATTGTATAAAATGTACTAATGAGAAAGTAATAATAAATTAGTACTACTCTTTAAATTTATGAGGTTTAGCTACCTTTTTAATTTGTTTGTGAAGTACTATTTCATTTTAAATTATCTTGATACTTTTTACTTTTGAGATTCATTCTAATATATTATTAGCATATAGTAACTCAAAATAGATTAATTGTGCTTTATAACTATAGTTTGCTATTACAATTCGTAAATATATGTTATAGGAAGGAGAGTGACAAGTGAGACTGAGAGAGGGAGTAGAGAGGCGAGCGAGAGAAGACAAAGAGTGAAAGAAATTAAAGGTGAATTGGTTATGTATATCAGTTAGATAATTATTTATTATAAATATGTATTTGTATATCTAGCGAGCGAGTTTGGGAGAGGCAGGAGCGAAGCGAACGAGAATGAGAAAGGGAGGCGAGAGACAAGCGAGAGAGAGCAATAATTTATATAATTCGCTGGTACGTTTGTATAGTTTATGTGTTTTGAGTAATTTAAAGTGTGGAATTATTCAAATATGATAAAACTTGAAATGACTAATTGATACTAACATAAACATATGAACTTTAAACAATTATACAAAATATATTATACAAATTACATTATATAAATTATACTATACAAAATCTGAAAACTATTCGTTTATACAAGAGAAATACATCAAATTTTCCCTGAACTTGGCATCAAAACTTATTTTAGTACTTTAACTATATGAACTATTAAATGTCCTCCTTAACAATTTTAAAGTGATTAAATACCACTCTAAGAGCTAAAGTGGCAAAGTGAGTGTACTCACTCTCCTAAAAGCGCGTGTAATAATAAAAAGTTAAAAATATTGAATGGTTATATCATACACATCAAGCCATTTTTTTATTGACCAATATATAATTAATATTTTTTAATTTTTTTACAAGTTAAATTTTTTTTAAAAAGTGAAATTTCTTGTTTAAAGGTAAATGTAATTTGTGGGTTCAATTTTTTTTTTAAAAAAAATAATATTTTTATTTTTTCTTTATTTTGTCGTCTTCCTAAAATATTTTTTTCTCCATTAAAACAATTCTAATACATTTCTTCTTCTATATTAGTCATTTTTCCTTCAAGTTCATCTCTTACCTCACTAACTATTCGTCAATCCACAGAACCCAACACCTAATTCATATTATTGAATGTGAATTTCTTGAATTTGAAGTTACTCATTTTAAATTCTAGATGCAAAAAAATGTGGGTCTATCACTTTCTTATTCAACCTTCACTTTTCATTTGAATTTTTAAGAAAAAAATACTTTCAGAAAATGTCATTCTCAGATGATAGATTTGTAGAGAGAGTTCGAAGAAGAAAAAGTACGTATGGTTTTTTCAAAAAAAAAATAGTGAATGCCGAAGAAGAAAACAACAATTGAAGGTAAAAAATGATCGGGAAAAAGAAGAAAGGGGGAGGAGGGGGGATGTAGAAGAGAGAGGGTGGAAGAAGGTGGAACAATTTTGATTTTAAAATGTAAATATTAATTGATTAGTGTAATGAATTTTAAAAAAATATTTAATAAAAATGGTAAATAAGCAAAAAAATAATTAAAAATTAATGACAAGGTGTTGACATGACTGCGACGCTTACATGACTAATATGTGGCAGGTGAAAGTGGTATTCTACTATCAGAGTTGTATTTAATTCACTTCAAAAATATTAAGGGGGGTATTTGATCACTCCTGCAGTTTCAGTGCTAAAGTAAGTTTTGACGCCAAGTTCAAGGGAAATTTAGTGTATTTTCTCTTTATACGAACTTCAAAGAGTTATACACAAAAAAGATTAAATGTATATGGTAAAAAAACCTAAAAAATCAAAGGAAATCATCGTCATATACAAATACAAACTATCGTATACAATACAAATTAATTGAAGAATTATTAGTCGCGAATTATACAAATGTAACTAATTATACAAACTCTTAGTCAACGTACGTAATGAATGTATAATATTAGTCGCGGTGTTATTATAGCAAATTATAGCTATGCTGCATAATTAAGTAGTATAAGTTTATTTAACCGTGTTATTTTTCCCATATTATTATTAGTTTTTTTAAAATGTATTTTTATTATGTTAATATGGGAATAATTTCAACTTATAATATTTTTCATAACCTTTTAACTATCTAAATTCTAATTATAAAATATTAAATTAATCTTATTTTATTTAAAAGTAAAAGAGTGTCACATAAATTGGAACATAAAACAATAACAATAATATACTTAATAAAATTTCACAAGTAAAATCTAAAAAATGTAAAATATACGCATAACTTATTATTTCCATGTGAAGGTAGAAAAATTATTTTCAAATGGCCCTCTCAATCTAAAATAACAAGAGACACTGAGAAAAAGATAGTTAATATAACAAAGAAAAAGTACAAAGTCTACCAAAAAAAACAACTTAATAATGCAATAATTTAAAAACAACATATTAAGACAAACTACTGAAAACAAGAAAAGAAAACTATTCTTATATAACATGAACAAAATCTATAATAAAACGACCAACCCCACACAAATACATATTTTTAAAGATTCATTAAACATTTAAACTTATCTTCTATCAAAATTTGCATTTTCAAAACTCTCTTTTAGTATTTCTTCCATTTCAATTTATCCATCACATTTTTTCATTAAGCCATCTAAAAAGAAAAATACCTTTTTTATTTAAAAAACTCAACTTTTATGTTCTTTTTTTTACTTTTAATAAAATAATTTATTATTATATAACTTTTTAAGATTATTACACCATTATTTTTTTAAAAAAAATCTCCACTACTTCCTTGTTGAGTATGTGAACCCAAATTTTTCATTAAGTGGGAAGTACTTTTTTTATTGTCGTTGTCCAATTGGACAACAACGACAGTAAAAAGGAGCCATATTATTTTTTTTTGTTAATAAACAAATACTAAGGAAACGTCAAATCTAGTTAACCTCGGATGACTAAATGGACCCCCCCCCCCCCGCTTAGACCAGGGGTAAGAATCAAGTCATAATAATATACCTCTCCCGATTAAATTTCCGAGTTAGTCTGACTAAACACGAAATTTAAGAAATAATTTTAAAATAAAGCATAGTTAATTTTTGATTAGAAATTATTTTATTAAGAATAAAATTAATATTTTAAAATATATTTTTTATTAAATATAAAAATATGTCATTCTTTTTTAATTAAGACGGAGGATATATACATAAAAGGTCAAATTAGTAAATGAACAAATAAAGACAAGGCAAAAGTATCAATTTCAATTAGAATATAAGGGACCCCAACATGAAAAAGATAGCCGTTAGAGAAGGTTTAATTATTAGGTGGCCAAAATTAAAATAGCCCACTTTTCCAAGTAAATTTTTTTATCAACACACCATCCATAACTATCCAATAATAAAGGCCCAAAGCATTTTTAGTTGTAGAAAAACTAGCCGTTATAGTAATAATTATTTTGTGTTGGAGCCTGCCTGTCTTGTGAATCTGATTACCCCCTGACACTTTTTTCATGTCTCCCAATAAAACTTCTCATAGTTTTAGCTCTATTTGCTTCCACTTCACGTCGAATCTTAGCTCCTCTCATACTACAAAATCTTCTTCTTTTACTTGTGTTTTAGTTTCAAATTATAGGGAGAGGAGGAAAGTTTCAATCTTTATTGGAAATGAGAGATCAAGCTGGAGTTTTTACTAGTTTTGAACCATACCCTTTTCGAGTTAACAAGTTTTTAACTCATCTTGCAAAATTTGCTCAACTTTTCTTGTTATTTCAGTTACTGATTTTTGGGATTCAGCCAACTTCAGGTGAAGATTGGGATGGGATAATTATTACTGCAGCAGATTTTCAAGCACTTCAAGCTTTTAAACAAGAATTGATTGATCCAAAAGGGTTCTTGAAAAGCTGGAATGATAGTGGACTTGGAGCTTGTTCTGGTGGATGGCTTGGTATTAAATGTGCTCAAGGACAAGTTATTGTTATTCAGCTTCCATGGAGAGGTTTAGGTGGAAGAATTACTGAAAGAATTGGACAATTTCAGTCTCTTAGAAAACTCAGTTTACATGATAATGTCATTAGTGGTTCAATTCCTTCTACTTTGGGACTCATACCTAATCTTAGAGGACTTCAACTTTTTAACAATAGGTTATCTGGTTCTATTCCTGCTTCTCTTGGTTTATGCCCTCTTCTTCAAACACTTGATCTCAGCAATAACTCATTCTCTGGTGCAATTCCACCTAGTCTTGTTAATTCAACTAAGCTTTATAGGCTTAATCTTAGCCATAACTCTTTGTCTGGTTCAATCCCCACAAGTCTCACACAATCTCCCTCACTCATCTTTCTTCATCTCAACTATAACAATCTTTCAGGCTCAATACCAGATACTTGGGATGGAAATGGAAAAAGACTCTTCCAACTTCAGTCTCTTACACTGGATCACAACTTCTTTTCTGGAAGTATTCCTGCTTCCTTAGGCAAGTTGAATGAACTTGTTGAGCTTTCACTTAGTCATAATCAATTGACTGGAGTTATCCCAAGTCATTTTGGGGGACTCTCTAGTCTTACAACACTTGATTTGTCTTATAATGCTATTAATGGAAGCTTGCCTGATAGCTTCTTGAATCTATCCTCACTAGTGGTCTTGAACTTGGAAAGCAACCAACTTGATAACCAAATCCCAGCAGCCATAATAAAATTGCAGAAACTCTCAGTTCTCAACTTGAGGGGCAACCATTTTAGTGGTGATATTCCAGTCACTATAGGAAACATCTCTACTCTTAGACAACTAGATTTAGCTCATAACAATATGAGTGGAGAAATCCCTGCTTCTTTAGAGAATTTACCAAATCTTAGTGCCTTCAATGTCTCATATAATAATCTGTCTGGTCCCGTTCCGACTCATCTCGCACGGAAATTCAACTCGAGTGCCTTTGTGGGTAATCTTCAGCTATGTGGTTACAGTGCATCAACCCCATGTCCAATCTCTCCAGTTAGCCCATCCTCCGAAACACCAAAAAAGCAACGTCGTAAGTTAAGTACCAAGGACATAATTCTCATAGCAGGAGGGGCACTTCTCATAATCTTGGCTCTGCTGTGTTGCATTCTCCTATGCTGCTTGATCAGGAAAAGATCTGCGGCTAAATCAGGGAAGGATGGACAAGGCACGAGTAGGGCGGCTGCAGCAGCAGCCAGAGGTGAAAAGGGTGTTCCACCAACTGCTGGAGAAGTTGAGGCAGCAGGAGGAGGAGATACAGGAGGAAAGCTTGTCCATTTTGATGGACCTATTGTGTTCACAGCAGATGATCTTCTTTGTGCAACGGCTGAAATAATGGGAAAGAGCACTTATGGTACGGTGTACAAGGCCACATTAGAGGATGGCGATCAAGTTGCAGTGAAAAGATTGAGAGAGAAGATTACAAGAGGTCAAAGGGAATTTGAGAGTGAAGTCAATATTCTTGGGAAGATCAGGCATCCAAATCTTCTTGCCCTTAGAGCATATTACATGGGACCTAAAGGAGAGAAACTTCTTGTTTTTGACTACATGCCTAAGGGAAGTTTGGCAACTTTTCTTCATGGTAAGCAAAGCACAATTGAGTTTTCCATTTCACTTTTGTTTCATTCAGATTATAAATCCTTAGTGTTGTTCTTTTGCAGCTCGCAGTCCTGATACACCAATTGATTGGGCAACAAGGATGAGAATAGCAAAGGGTACAACAAGGGGATTGCTCTTCCTTCATACAAATGCCAACATCATTCACGGGAATCTGACATCAAGCAATGTTTTACTTGATGACAACACAAATGCAAAGATTGCAGATTATGGTCTTTCACGCCTTATGACTGCTGCAGCAAATGCAAATGTGATTGCAACTGCTGGAGCACTTGGGTATCGAGCACCTGAACTTTCAAAA
Organism: Solanum chilense; assembly: GCA_032847665.1. Classification (NCBI taxonomy): domain Eukaryota; kingdom Viridiplantae; phylum Streptophyta; class Magnoliopsida; order Solanales; family Solanaceae; genus Solanum; species Solanum chilense. The sequence goes on along the minus strand of CM064968.1, from coordinate 38,869,991 downwards.
CTCAAGAAAGCAAACACAAAGACAGATGTATACAGCCTTGGTGTTATTATACTGGAACTTCTAACTGGGAAGTCACCAGGAGAAGCAATGAATGGTGTGGATTTGCCTCAATGGGTTGCATCAATTGTGAAAGAGGAGTGGACAAATGAGGTATTTGATTTAGAACTAATGAGGGATGCATCCGTTATTGGTGATGAATTATTGAATACCTTGAAATTGGCTTTGCATTGTGTTGATCCGTCACCATCAGCTCGACCAGAAGTTCAGCAACTTCTCCAGCAACTAGAAGAAATTAGACCTGAAACAGCTACCAGTTCTGGGGATGACGGTGCCGCAGCAAGCGATGATTAGACATTAGATTTCTCATCTAAGTATTTTTTTTTTTGTGCCACCATTCTTTCATTCTTGAATTAGGTTGGTTATTTTTGTTCTTCTACTGTCTGTAGATACCCAAGAGTGAGTGCTATTTTGTTTTGTTATTTTGAGCAGCAATGGAATCCTCCTAATTTCCATAATTTCTTTTCTTTATTTATTATACCAATAAAATACACTAAAAACTGCTCAAGTAAGAGGAAGAAAACCTTGCAGGTCATTTTCTGTGAAATCCAACAAACTGGAGAGTCAACCAAATATTATTATTTAAGAAAGAGATTTCATGACATTTGCAGGTGTTAAGTTTTAAGTTCTCAAAGGTTTTTCCTGTTCTTCCTACTCCTAGTGTCGGGCTCTCGAGGCCTTTATCATGTGAAATTAGCTGGAACTCAATAAATAAATATGAGGATCTGGAGGAAGTTTTGTTAAATGAAAATTCCCACATGTTGTTATCAATTAGAACTCTACGAGGAAAAATATGTTGGATCAAACATCTATGCCCTAAGATATGAACATGTCTCTAAGCTTGTATACAAATAAAGTACAATACAAAACAAAGGGACTAAAAATAGATAAAAGAAAGGCAGAAGCTAAAAGCCATTATATACAGCACTTCTCAGCTACCATGTTTTGCATATCCCTTTGTTTCCTCTGCAACCGTCTCCCAAACATTTGCCATCTTTTCTGCATATCCCGCCTGGTAAAACTCAACATGTTATTTTCTCCTACAAATCTTTTCTAGGGAATACAAGGAAAATGTCTCTTGCTGAAAAGGAATATATCATTAGTAACATTTCAACTGAAAACAGCCATTGCAGAATGATTGATCCACTTGTCTAAGAAAAGTTGAAAGGTGACCTTTAGTTTCATCTATACACTTGTCACAAGAAAGTTCGAGGAGTTTGCTCATGTCTGTCCCAGAAATGAATGGATCACAAAAATCTGAAGCTAAAAATTCTAATACAGAATGCTCAAACCATAAAGCCAACTACAGCACAAACAAGTAACAAGAATAGAGGACAGTAAGAAATTTGTTTGAGTTGAGTTGATAATGTATGTTAGCCTTCAGTTAAGCACAACACTGGTTACCATGTAATCATTACTACAAGCATTTTTTTCAAGTTTTAAGTTACCAGTTTCCAAAAAGCATTTTTTTCACGTTTCCACGATGGCTAACACAATTGATTTCCACCAATGGCACATTTAATGTAGAACCAGATTTCAGGGTCTTAGTTCTGTTGAATAATCGTGCTTCAGAATGAATCTAATCATCATCCATTTTAACAACCAAAGCGAAGTACTTCAAATAGTTCAATGAGACTGGCCAGAGAAATTAAAACAGCAGCCTTAGCTTACTGAAAACTAGAATAAACATCAGAAGCAACTCCCCATCAATTGGCAGTAGGGTCCCAAAATTCTAAAATGAACGCAGTTGCTACATGCATAGGATGTTTCCAAGTTAATCACATGCTTGTATTCCAAATCCTATGGTGGATTAGAACTCACAATAATGCACCCTAAAAACTAAATGATAGCTACTACCATATCGAGAAGAGATTAATTAGAAATGGCTAAACAAGCCCAGAAGAATAAAGATTCTTTTTTGCTTTGGCCTTTTTTGTCACGCATTGAACCCCCACCCCATGGAGCGTTGTGAAACTATACTGTTGACTTCCTTAAAGATGATCATTTGACCTGAAGGAAACAAAGCAATGCAGAACGCATTGCATCAACATTTCATGATTCCAAGTACAAAATTCGTGATATTATAACAATATTCCAGGTCTCTAGTTCCTGTGCTCATAGCTTCTGAAACCACAGAAACAGACCCAAGATCCCACATTAACACTTGATTGATTATCAATCTTCCACTTCCAGCCACTTAACCTAAATGACCAGCACCATTTCAAGCAATTATCAGTCTCAACAGTTCTTAATTTGTAACAATTCAGTTCGTAAGTACTTTAGCCTTTACTCTTCTTGGGACAAGAGTACAGAGCAAACCCACAGGAAACTTTAAAACTGTAATGTTACACTCAATCCTAGTGTTGGGCGTAGCACAAAACACATCACCTATTGTCCATCAGTTACACATCACCTATTGTCCATCAGTTATACATCACTAAACCTTGAGTTAAAAGCAGTTAAAGCTACGTAAAATTCCTCATCAATATTCACTCTTTTTCACTGAGAAACGGGAAAGAACATTCTATTAATGGACCTTGTCTCAAGCCATGTATTGACTTCCCCGTTGAGACACGATATGAGAGGAAAAGAGACGAGGCACCCAAAAAAGATCATTCCACAAGGCAATAAAGAAATGACTGAAGATTACAACATGTTCCCAAACCCCTCTATGTACGTAGAGATCTCCTTTATCAGCTCTCTCTCAGCTTCCCCTCGTCATTTACCCATTCAACACAACTTTCCTGTATTCAGCTAAAAAATTAACAAACTCAATTTTGTAGCAATGAAATAGGATGGAGTGGGAAGAAGGAGAACGGCCCTCCCTGAGTATGCATGCTGCAGAAGAGGTCAGGGAGGATGCAGTTATTATGTCATAGTCCTTTCTAAAGTAATTGAAACAAGGATCCTCCCTGTCTCCAAGAGATGTAGTTGTTCATGAAAAGCCTAAAAGAATAAGAACAAGTCTAAGAAGACTAGAAAACCAATAGTGAAGACCCAAAACCGGCTTTGTGACAGGAAAAATATAGCTGCTATGTGGCATATTCTGATATCCTACGCAGGGTACTTATTTTCCAATCACTAGTCTCTATAGCGGAAAAGTGCCCCCCTCATCCTTCCTGTTCTTTTTTCTTCTCTAGCATTAGATTTTCAGATGAAATCTTACGTCTTCCACTCTAAAATTTCTCTAAGGGAACGAACACAAAGGACAAGCTGATATCTTGCCTATTTATTTTTCTTGCACTTGCTATAACACTTGCACTCTTTGGAAAGTTGGTGGAGAACGGACATTACCCTGACTATACTAGATGGTTAAAAATAGATATAACTAGATTAAGTGTGCTTAACATCTGGAGTTTAAAATGGTCTATAATTTTAGTTGGACATATTGGAAAAAATTTAATTGCCTCTTACGAGCATTTACTAATACAAGGGGAAAAATAAAGCATGTTCCTCAGAATAATGCTAAATCAATGATTTCCGAGAAGGCATTTGATGCAAAACACTAGAAGACAAGATACATTTTTTCTCGGTCTAGAAACAAAGATACCTGATTGACAACAAATCCTCTCAACATTCCCAAGAAGTCATCACGTCGTTCCTTCTCAAATCTCGCAAGCTCATTCTTGTTGTTTTCCTACAAGATTCACCATCAAACAGCTATAATGTCAATCTCATTGAAAAATGATGCAGTATTAAAGAAAACGGAAGAGAAGATAAATAAAATACCCTTTATACAGCAGTTATATACTTTCCCAGATCAGAGCCCAATAAAAAAAATAATACAGAAGTATCGCCTTCCTAAAACTACCGTTATACAAATTAAACTAGATGAACTGGTAATACATGCATCGTCACTCTCTTGATTGAAGCCGGAGTCTGGTTGGAGGGATCTTACATAAAATAACTTCAGCACCTAAATTTGTTAAAAGAAAACTAATGGAAAATCATTTAACAGCACTGATTTAGCAAACCGGTTACTTCTTGAAACAACATGGACACCAAGGACTAAACATCAGTGACCGTAAAAGGTTGAAAAATACAAAATCATAACAAGCTTCTCTTTTGAATTAAAAAAAAAAAAAAGACTCTAAGAAGCCTCATTCAAATATGACTATACACTGCCTAGTAACATGAATATAAAATATTTGTTTAGTGTAGCATGAAAGTATTTGTTTTATTGTAGCATGATTGCTGATATTAAGTGTCCCACCTTGGTTGAGGAAATAGGTTGTCTCTTTTGGACAATACTCATCTCATGATCTAGCTTAGGCCTAAGGTCAACTTTCTTAACATGGTATCAAAACCTGAACCATCTTTATTCTTGATTTACCCAATGTTAGGCCCTCGTATTATTCATGCATCAGATGTCCAGTTGTAAGAGTGCCCAAGGGTGTTAATTGTCCCTCATTGATTAAGGGGATGGGTTATGTTAGCTCAAAAGCCATTTTCGTAACAAGGGACATGTTGAATAGTAACTCTATTGCCTCGGCTTACCTACATCACCTCCACTGTACATAGTTGGCAGCACCTGATGAATAAACCAGAAATATTGTTCCAACACTAAGGTTAATACGCTTTAAACGAATCTGCCAGAAAAACCTTCTGAGGAAGTAGGTCTGTGATGTCCAATCCTAATCTTAAGCACTCGTAAAGCTACTGTTCTGTCCTATCAGGGCCATAGAAACCTCACATTATGTTTCACTAATCCAATACGGGTAAAAAGATCTTTAATAGTCTATAATAGAATCAAGCATGAACAAGATCCACTGATATGAAATTCTAGATTGCCAAGTTTAGCTCCACTTGTGTTGCTCAGAGTAATATGTGAGAGATGATGCGGACAAGAATATCATGAACTAAATAGCTATGGCCTATTTTTGTCCCAGTTTTGTCTGAAAAAAATGGAAGCCAAAAATCTGCAGATTGGAGGCCAATGCAAATCAACCAGATGAAGCATTTACATTGACTTCCCATTGCAGTATATGTATCACTTTTTTGCCCTCAATTACTGAATATATATATATATATATACACATACATACACATATACATACATACATACATACATATATATATATATACACACATACACATACATACATATATATATACACACATACACATACACATATATATATATATACACATACACATATACACACACACACATTATATATATATATATATATATATATATATATATATATATATATATATATATATATATATATATATATATATATATATATATATACGTATATATCTTATATGAGAAAAAAGAAGCCAAAAATTTGCAGATAGGAGGCCAGTGCAAATTAACCAGGTGAAGCATTTTCATTGACTTCCCATTGCAGTCTATGTATCTGAGTTAGCTTGAGCACACCTCAACTAATTCCATAAAATACTTAATACCTCCCCTAGCACAGGTATCAGGCAACTTTGTCTAGCAAGACTTAGACAGATGGGAAGAAACCACCTAGTGCTTATTTGTCTTCGCTGGGATTTGAATCTGAGACTTCATGGTTCTCAACCTACTCCATTGACCACTAGGCCACACCCTTGGATGCAAGCTAATCCTCGTCCTTGTCAACATATCAATAATTGCGCATACATGTAAATAGTCCAATTGTTATTAACTAAACTTGAACTAGGAACTGAGTGTAACTGGACCAATTGTTGTTAATTAAGCCTGAACTTGGAACTAAGTAAATTAGTCCAATTGTTGTTGGTGACCAGCACCCAGAAGAATTTAGCCAAAAGACTACCATGTCATATTCAAGATTAACAGAAAGATTCTCAATGATTTTAAAAACAGTAAAAAGGATTTATTGTTTGAAGAAAAGAGACAATGATGTTGATGGTATGGTGATTAATGATATGGACTGCTCACTAAGAAGTAAAGCAAATGAAGATACAAAAATCAGAAAGCTTACTTAGTTGCAAAACTAACTATTAACATGTGATGTTACCTTGATCCGCTCATACTCCCTCACAGCAGAACTTTTGGCATCTTCAGTTTCTCTATGTGTTTCCTTGAGCTCTTCTATTTTGCGAATTCTGGCCCTGTCCCCACCAAATATCTTAGACGCGGCAGCTTCAAGTTTTTCGATCCTCGAATTTAGTGATGACAGCTCAGACAACAATGTCTGTACTGTCAAAAGAGCACTTGACCTATCGGAAAATGCATTGTTCACAGCTAACATCACTCCAAGGTATTCATGGAGCTTATCCTGCAACATACCGACACTTGAATGGAAAATAAGCAAATGTAAAGACTACTGTATCAAAAACTTTTCAAAATTAGTAAAGCACAATTAGCTATGAGCTCCAAACATGTCTGATGAATGTCAGGTAAAATTTGTCTGATCAAGTATATTGGGTGCATCTTTATGAGTCAGCTTTCAAGCTACTAAGAACTTACCAAATGTTTGACAGTTTGTGCATTTAGCTCCCTATATAGTCTGCTTGCCTTAACAGAAGCAGTTGCCACATTCTTCATATCTGCAGCCCTTGTTCTTTGTGAATCATAAACAGCTCGCTCCGTCTCAAACTTTGTTAACTTGACAAAAGCTAGGCCCATTTGGCCCATGGTTTCTCCAATATCCTGCTGAGCTTTTACAAGTGCTTCGGCCTGAAGAAAAATAGGAATAACTGCTCAGTGCCAGTAATGGCAAATACCTTTCTCGGCATAAGACTACTGAATAGCTCTAATGAAGATATTCATGCTCAGTCTAAGAAATTTACTGCATAGAGCACAGACGGTACTTTCATGAAAGTCTCAAGATAATGTGTACTAAAGTAACTAAACCCACCAAGTGAACTTACATTTATTAAAACTGAAATTCTTTTAGAGGACCAGTAATAATGTGCATATTGAACAAGCATAAATGACCAACTTTATGATACTGCTATAATAATCAATTAGATGTGAACATGACAACTCTTTACCGATCCACATTCTAAAGAAGAACAAGAACAAACAGGAAAAGAAAATGTTTTCCGAAAGATATTAACCTGCTGAGACACATTGCTGAGCTGCTGCTCAAAATCATGCAACTTCTGCTTCTTTTCCAATAACTCCTTATCCTCCTCCACTACCGGTGGCTTCACACCACCCCAATCATTAGACATAGATTGTTTCAACTCCCTAAAGATTCTCAACAGGTCCCTACCTCCCTTGGCAGGCTGAGCCACCTCATTGGCATCCACCATTCCCCCTGCTGTCTCACCAAAAATCTGCTTGGGTAACTGCACTGCCCCATCCAACATCCTGGATGCCACATCTGTTGTCCTCACCAGCGGAAGCTTCCCATTCGCCTCCAAAAACATTCTTAGCTCCTCACTCCTCCTTATCACAGGATGCGCAGCTAATCTCCTGAGGTACTTCTCCAGTGCTGCTCTCCTCTGTTCCACAAATTCCTGTTTCTGCATCACCTGACTCTCAACAACACTCTTATCCGGTCTTATCGGAATGAAAAAACCTCTATACGACTCAGCTAATCGGTCGGACAAAGTGACCACATCTCTAAACCTCCTCCTCACACTAAATTCAGTTCCATCAAATTCCGGTAAATTCGTCCTGGTAGTAATTAGGTAGGTAACATAAGCAGTCCCCCCAGGAACGAGAGAATTGGACAACTCTTGCTCTTTCTGTGGATCGGAAACGGTAATGGTCAAAAAGTCGTCGGAGGATGGAGGTGAAGAAGGAGAAGCGAGAGAGTGATCATGAGCGCCGTTGAGTTGAGGAGAGGAGTGATCAGCGTCAAAGGATCTGAAAATAGCCTCAGCATAAGAAGGAGGTTCGAGGATGGAATTGAAGGAAGAATTAGGGGTTTGACCTTGGTCAGTAGGGATTTCAGCGAAAGGAAGAGATGATGATGATGAAAGTGGATCGGAGAAAGGATGAGAAGTGCCGTTGGGAGAATCGTCGTCGAGTACCAGGGATTCCATCTCCTCTTTGGATGCATAAAGGTGGGACTCTTGATTCTCATATCCCATCATGTTTACTGCTGGAATACTGACTGAGATGAGAGAGAGAGAAGAGAGAGAACAGAGTGAAGTTCGCCGGGAAGAAGGAAGAGTTGTTACGGCAAGGGAGATCTAAGTCTGTCGACGGTGAGACCAAAGCCTGAAGTAGAAGCACGTGAACAGCATGTGTCGATAACGCATACCAGTTGAACTTGTACTACATTTTAGCCACATCTCTAGTAGGACTAGTTTTGGATTTAATTTGAGTACTTGTTCAATTATAACTCTAATCTCTGTCAAATAAATAAATTACAATTCTAATCACTACCTAACCTAACATCAATATTGAAATTTTATTTTATTACTAATTTTCATTTTAAAGAATACAAAAAATTAAAATGGCTGGATGAAAATTTTAATTTAAAAATATAATACATGATATGATAATTTAAATACAAGTAAGTCAACATTACAATACATAACATAATAATTCCATACAAGACATCAATACAACACATAACATAATAATTTAAAGACAAGATAAAATACAATACACAACATAATAATTAATTGATCACAATAATAATCTAGTATTCCGGTAGGTCGTTTCCAGATCTAGCACAATTCGAAAAAAAATTAAGATATGATTCCGAAAATTGTTGCGATTGTGGTTGTGATTGTGACTGCGGTTGTGATTGTTGATTTCTTTTTTCAAGTATTCGTTGTTGTTCTTGTTGCATGTAATCACGAACATTTGGATCACTAACACTTTGTTTGGATCATTCTTATTCATTGTTTCATAATGTATTGTATTGTACTCTATTGTACTGTATTGTATGGTGGATACAATGTTTGACTAGATTGTATTGTTTGTTGTTGTTTAGTAACATTTTAATTATTTGGTTTGATTATATCGTACTGTATTGTAATTTATAAGTTTACTTAAATATTCTTAATTATTCTAGGATAGTAGGTTTGACTAAGTTTAAATAATTAAGTTAAAGGATAAAATAGTATTTTGAAATATTATATAAAAATATAATTGGAAAAAGAAATTAAGTAACAATAGGAACACACCAAATTGATTTTTCCATAAAATAGGGGATTTCATTGTTACGTAACAACGAAATTTAACAATACAGTACAATACATTTTAAGTAACAATCAACAATTGTGGTATAGTAACGATACAATACAATACAATGGATAACAATGATCCAAACATAGTGTAATAGTTTCTCAATGCACCAATTTAAGATGTCGTAGAGGCTCCAAATCCAACTATAGAAGTGGTGGTAGATGAAAATCTCCGGTTTGAACAATTTTTAGCTAGACATAAAAAAATTAAGAACAAAAATGCTCATTTTTATCTCTGTAATGCATTATTGAGCATTTATTAGAGCAACGTAATGATTTTAAAAATTGCGTGTTTATGTAATTGTATGTCACTTTTATTTGAATTTGCCCCCCTAATTTATGTATTAATATTTTCTTGCAATTTATGTTATTTAAAAATTTAAGATAAAATATAATTTTATCACATTAAAAAATATATAAGGTAATTATTTGAGAAAAAAGAAATAAAGAATTTATATTATGAAATAAAATAAGAATGAAATAAAATAATAATATAATATTGAGGAGAGAGAAAAAGATACCTTTTTAGTAGGGGTGTGCATCGGTCGGTTCGGTTCGGTTTTACATGTAATCGGTTCGGTTTATCGGTTTTCGATTTTAAAATATGCTAACCCAATAATAAACCAATAAGAAACTTTTTATCGGTTTATCGATTTATCGGTTTTTGATGTTATCGGTTCGGTTTCGGTTAACCCAATAAGAAAATGTCGATCAAATAATATATAATAGTACGTATGTTATAATTACATGTTACCAACTTACCGCCAAAACATAATAGAAAACTTTGAATGTTGATCAAATTACTAACATTCACAAACTTGCAAAAGTTATCGCCTACAATTACGAACTAGAATTAAAACTAAAATAAAATATTTCAATGAGACAATCTTGAACAGTTGCTTGATCCACCAGATAATCAACAAAGTTCTCACCAATTTTCTAACAAAAAAATCACATAGCCTGAAAAGCTAATATTGAATCTATTTATGTATTAAATTATGTATATTTAATATCGAGGAAGGGGTAAGTAGTAAATAACTATCGTCTTATTGGGTTATCGGTTTACCCAATAACCCAATAGGAAAAATCGAAACCGACCCAATAATTATTTTTCTAAACCCATTAAAAACCCAATAACCTAATAACCCAATAACATTTTATCGGTTCGGTTTATTGGTCGGTTCGATTTTTGCACACCCCTACTTTTTAGAGAGTAAAATAAAAAATTGGATTGGAATTGATTCACTACAACAAAAATGACTTTTAGCGGCAATTATCACTCTTTATTTATGTCCTTAAAGCCTTTAGCGAAATTGATTCTAATGCCACTTTACTAATACCGGTAAAGATTTTAGCACTCTTTATTAGTGTCAATATTTCATGCTGCTAAAAGTTGTTTTTGTTGTAGTGATTGTATGAAAAAATAGACAACTCTATATTTGGAGAGTAAAATAAAGGATTGGGCTGGAGATGCCCTGAGACATAATTTTATCTAGGTCAAATACATAAGGAGGTCTCTAAACTTGTTGGATTTTTCCCTCACATACCTCAACTACATCATTTTCCTATTGAATCATTGAATCCCCATAATTTATTCCATTTAAACAAACACCGTTGTCTGATGTAAAACCAGATTTGTGAGGGGTATTGATAGAGGATACATATGTTGTTCCACAAATCATTAGTCTAATTGATAGTGAAAATGTTCAAGAACAATTGTGTATTACTTAAGTCATTTGAACACAATAGGAAACAAATGAGACTAACACGGTTTCTCTTCATTCCTTCAATTAAAATTATTACAATTCGAACACAGTTGAAGACATTTACAATAAAAAAGCCGACAGAATCAACCAACAGTGTTTTAAAGGAACAAATTATGGGTTGTTCAATGATTCAATAAAAAAATGGTGTAGTTGAGGTATATGAAGGAAAAAATCCAACAAGTTTAAAGATCTATTCATATATTTGACATTTTATCTATGTATATTGTTTCGAATAATACATAGGATTGAATCCATTTTCACTTTTTTTACAAGTATCTCTAAATATAATTCATAAATTAGTTTGAAATTAAATCAAAGCATGCAAACATTTATCATATTATTAGCCTCTTCAACTTAAATTTTATCAGAATTTACACGTCATATACTTAATATTTTTGAAGTTGTGCATTTATAATTAAAAATAAAATATTATTGGACATATTAAAATTTAATTAAAATATTTTATGGTATATTAAAAAGAATAAGAATTTTACATGCTTTCTCTTGATACAGTGCGACAGATTCAATATTTATAAAGAAAATTACAAAGAGAAAAAAGTTAGGTTGGTGAATAGAATTCGGTCGAAGATGCAATGAGCATATAAGTGAACTTAAAGGGTAAGTCATGCATACATTTGACAATATAAGAAATGTGAATGAGCAATTTGTAATATTAATCACACATTAATATTAGCATATTATCTCGGAATTTTAGTATTTAAACTGAGACTATTGTTATCAAAATTTTCATTTCGTATTAAAAAATAAATATTTTTATTACATCTCAAATGATAAAATTTTAAATGTTGGTCCAAAAACGATTAGTCTAGTTCTATTTCGATCCGCTTGTGTTTCAGGAAATCAAAACGAAGTCAATTCATTCAACAAGATCTGTTCGAATCAGATCTACCAGCGACCGGATTACGGAACAAAAAGTTAAGCAAGGACCAGGAGATTGATAAAAGACAATTCAATCTTTAAGTTTATACATATAAATGATTTCACAAAAATGTCTTCAAGTCCAAAAAGGTCGTCTATCTCTCCCCCTACTTATTTCCCATCTTTTTCTTCTCTTTCAATATGCTGTAAAAAAATAATTGAAGACATATTTATTTATAATTCAATTTAACTTGGTATTAGTAACTTGTACGAATGGATAATATGAATCGTATTATGAATATCCATATAATAAAAAAAGAATACAAAGTTATGCTTTTGACAAGACTTTTCATTGTGAGGCATGACTTTCTTTATGCATATCCTTTTTTTAAAGATAATATTGGGTTCCTTGTCAATTTTTTTATGAGCATATGTAAGTATAATTCATAAATTAATTTAAAATTAAATAGCATGCACTTATTTATCATATTATTATCCTCCTCAACTTTAATTTATTATAATTTACATGCCATATAATAAATACTTTTTCAAAGCTATGTATATATAATTAATAAAAAAAAATTACGAAACACCTTAAATTTTGTTAAAGATATTTTATAGTTTATTAACACGGTAAAAATAAAAACTTTGCATACTTTCTCTTGGTACAATGTGATAGATTCAATATTTAAAATTGAAAAGGACCTAAAACATCTTTAAAGTATTAGAAATGATACAAAACTATCTTTCATTCACTTATTGGCTCTAAAATGCATTAATCATCCACCTATTGGTTTCAAAATACTTTTGTCATCCACCTTTGGGTTTAAAATTAACAATTTATTTAACGGGTTTAAATTTAAACTGTTTAAATATTTTTTAAATATTTGGCGCTCAACTATTTGTTATAATTTAACTTATTAATATAATTTATAAATCAATTAACTATCCCGTTACTAATTAAACTCCACTCAATTAATAAACCAATTCAATTTTTACTTAGCCACTTGAATTATAATATGTTTTGATTGAAAACTTGAATGTATGATAAATGTACTTGTATAGACACTTTCAACCTCAATAGTTTTCCTGTTGTTGCATTAGTAACGGGTAGGTAGTGGATTGATTTATAAATTATATTAATAAGTTAAATTATAACAAATAGTTGAGCACCACGTATTTAAAAAATATTTAAATAGTTTAAATTTAAAACTGTTATATAATTGGTCAATTTTAAATTCAAAGGTGGATAACAAAGCTATTTTGGAGTCAATAGGTTGATGGAGTATAGTTTTGTACCATTTCTAATACTTTAAGAGTATTTTAGGCCCTATTCCGTATTTTCTATTCTCCAAAGCCCTAGAGTTTCATCCTTTTTTTTTTCTTGTGTAGTAGTTTCATATTTTGAATATTGTGATTCTTTGTGCTTTTGTTCACTTTGGAAAAACAGTCGGTCAATTTTTTTAACCTTCTTATTGTTTTTAATTATAGTTCGAAATTTTGAAATTGTGTACTTATCTAACTTTGAATGTGAAACAAAAAATGTATAAATAAAGTCCACAAAGATAAGATTCTTTTCATGAAATTTTGTGAATTTTCGTTGGTTGGAATCAAAGTTCTTGAGTTTACAATATCTGTCAAATTATTTAAATAACTAATTTATAATTTATCCCCAAGACGACATAGCTAGAATTCAATTTCTTATGAGAAAATTGTGTTTCTTAATCAATTTTTCGCCTATTTACGGATACTAATATAACCAATAGGTTAAATTTTTCTACTCAAGACACATGGTACATTTATTAGAGAAATGTGATGTTGATGATCCCAAAATGGGGTCTATGATTCTTCATTTGAGCTGGTCTTCATTCCAGCTATAGAAACAAAAGTTTACTTGGGGTGGATTTCATTTGATTTGAGGCAAATTGATTTGACTTGAATTGGTGAAATATTTTTAAATTAGTTTAAGTGATTTATAAGGTGACCAATATATAATTGCCACATCATTTAATGAATTTATGAATTTAATTTAAATTGAGGTCTGTCAGAAGTAAGGGTAATATGGAACCCAAATGTAAATGTGAGGGATATTTGAAAGCTAATATATGGAAGGAGGGTATTTTTATCCAATTTATAACAATTTAAAGGTATTTTAATTTTTTTTTCATAAAAAATATAAAGAGATAGAATGATAAAAGCAAGAGAAATTAAAAAGTAATTGGAACCAATAGTTTGAATTTTCGGCCGGAGAACAGCAAACTGCACTTGGAGAAAGGTGGGGAAAGCTTTAGCTGGTAGTTAATATGGGGTTGATGGGTCATATTGATTGGACGGATGATTTGATTTGGGAATGAGTAATTTTAATTATAAAATGACCAATAAATGATTGTCACGTCATTTAATGAACTTATTCATTGAATTTAAATTGAGATTTGTTAGAAATAAGATTAATATAAACTCTAAAGATAGATGAGAGGGTATTTGAAGACTAATAGATGAAATGAGGATATTTTTGTATCATTTCTAATAGTTTGAGGGTATTTTAGGTCCTTTTCCATATATAATATATTAGAAATGCACTTGAAGAAGAATTTGAATTGAGTATAAGTGACTGCCACACGTGGCAACATGTGAAGACACTTCAAATTGAAGGTGCCGGACGAAGCAGTTTAACACGTACAAAAATTCAATTCCGTCAAAGTTTTGAGTTCTAAATTGTTTTGGACTTAATTATTTTATTCATTGTCTTCTATATTTATAAATAGTCCATAAGAATAAGTATTAGAGGAGGGGGATACAATGTGGAAAATAACTTGATTTAAAGCTTTATGTTTTCTTTCTCTTTGTTTTTTTTTTTACATCTTTCTTTGAATGATTTGTTGAAATTGCTCTATGTCTATGTGGATATCTCGTTCTTGAATTATATTTTCTTACAATATGATTGTTTAGTTATTTTAATTCGACATGATTGTTTATCATATTAGTTGTTATATTCTTGTGACTACTATTTTGATGCTTGATCACCATTGAAATAAATATATTGTCCGAATTGAACTCGGGAGAGGAATAAGAGGATAGAACGTGGGATATAAGGAGCTTGTTTAACTCTAAATAGCTAGGGTTGATTCATTTATAGGATAGGGATATACTTAAAAATCTTGTTTGGGTCACAATACAGGAAGTAATCGTAATGCTCGGTATTTAATCCATCCTATCCCCGCTCAACGATGTAGTTAGGGTGTTATTTATCGTAGGCAATTTGAGGTCAAGAGACCATGATCATAAATTTAACCCTGTGATTCAATAACTAGCTAATCAAATAAGTTGATGAAATTGATGTTAAACATGATTTTTAGTTAAATTATAATCCTAGATCGATTCATTAATTGATTATGTAAAATCTATCTTTTCTTAGTTCATTGTTTTTACTTATTTTATCTTTATTTTTATTTTGGTTAAGATATTCATCTTTTGAACTCATCCCCTTAAAAAATAATTAGAATTAATATAACATAGTAAGAAAAAATAATTGACAAGTCCTTTGAGTTCGATAATCAGGTTCTTTTAAGAGACACTATATTACTTGTGTGACCACGTACACTTGCATGTGCAATTGGAACCAACACTGACTATTGGGTTTCTCATGAACTTGTGTTTTAAGTAAATTAGAGTTTTGAATATGATTTAAATTTATTTCACCATTTAATTTCAAAACCTTTGCTTAACGTGATTTTATACAAATGTCCAGAATTATCTCTCATTCTCGCAAATGGATTTTTGGGTCAATTTGGTCCGATTCCAAAATCATTGATATGGATGTTGTTATTTTGAAAGACATAATACATAAGTACGCCCTTTAACTTGGCTTCAAATCACATTTATGCCCTTCAACTTTAGATGTGCACATATAAACACTTAAACTTGTATAAAGTTGAACAAATAGACACACATGTCCTAACATGTCATCCTGCATGTCAATTTTTATCCTACGTGTATTTTGCCATGTAGGACTCATGTGTTTGTTCATTTAAAAGTTGGATAGTTAAAGTGTCTGTTTGTGCATTATAAAAGTTGGAGGTCAAAGTTAAAATTTGAAGCCAAGTTTAGGGTCCAATATATGTATTATGCCATTTTGAAATCATATTTATTGTTACTTATTTAATTAGATTACACTAATTTAGAGACTCAAAGAAGGGTGAAAAACTCAAGTCCCCAGAGTGATTATGTGATTTTCTCAAGGCAAATGAACTTCTAAACCTTGTGAAATCTTGAACTCTCTTTCTTGTATATGTAGGGGAGTAATGAAAATGAGGTGATGGATTAATTGATAAAACTAATTAACCTTAGTGATAAAGACAGGGTTGATAAAAAAGGCCATGTGATGATATTGATGTGTTATTGTTGAAACATTATGATGTGGTTGTTCTATGATATTGTGAGGTGTATGGTGTGATGAATAATTGAGGTGATGATATTAATATGTACTCGTTGAACTATGGTTGATAATTAAGTTGATGATATTGACGTGTTATTTGTTGATACCCAATTTTGACCCTTCATGATTGGAATTAAATTTAAATTTCTTAAAATCTAAACTACTTGAAATAACTGATTTTATAAAATTTAAAATATTTTAAAGATATTTTAAATACTTTTAACATTTTTATAATTTTTTAAGTAATATATATGTTCTATATAATTATCATATTTTGTAAATATTTCAAAAATCATCTAAAAAAGATTTTAAATTTTAGTAAGCGTTTTGTTAAATTAGTTTAGTTTAAATAATGATTATAATTTAAATTATTTAGTTTATAATTAGGTTAATTATTTCATTTCGTTAAGTTTAAGAAGCTAGTAAATTAATTTTGTTTAAATTCGTCTTGATTAAGATTTGACCGAATTTAACTAATTAAGCTCAATTTCAATTATATTCTTAAGTTCAAATTTTATTTTTATTTTTTTTCTAGGCGAAAGTATTCATTACCCCCTGAACTTGAAGCTTTTTATTTGGTGTACACTTTAACTTTATTTTGTTTGAATTACCCCCCACCCCCACCCGAACTTGTTTATTCATCCAACGCGTGCACCTTTTCTGTCCACCTGGCGTAGAAATTGAAATCACACTCTACTAGGCCCGTGAGAGAGTGAGTTTTTACCACGTCATGAAGCTACAACAGTAAAAAAAAAGTAAAATCTCTATTTTTTTAATATTGACCGGCCGCAGACAACGTCACTGTCGTCGTCGTCATCATTGTCGAAGCCCAATGACCAGTTCTTCGGGTAACAGAGTTGTTTCTCATCGTTGAAAATGGATAACGATTTCGATTGAGTTGATTGATCAAGGTGAGAGGAGATAGAGTGTTATGTGAGCTGGAAGAAACGTGTTGTTTTGCAGCGGAAAGGAGGTTAGAGTGAAGAATTGATTTTGCATCGAAAAGAGAGAGATGAGAAGAGGAGATACGGTGGTTGGTGGTGGAGATTGACGGCTACCGGAAAAGGAGTTGGAATATGATATTTATTTTTTGCCATTTTGATTTATCTAGGTGGCTATTATTTATCCAGGTGAAAATCCACATCATCACTATTTTTGTCAGCTGACGCGCGTGTGTAATCACGCTAGGAGCATCAGACAAAAAGGTGTACGTGATAGTGGAATAAACAAGTTTGAGGGGGTAATTAAAACAGAATATAGTTTAAGTGTACATCAAATAAAAAGCTTCAAGTTTAGGGGGTTGATGAATACTTTAGCCATTTTTCTATAATTTTAATCCATTAATCAATCCTCACTCTAAATTTAACCAATTTCTTCCCTCCATTTTAAAAGACCAAGTTTTGAGCCTTAATTACAATTTCAAGCAGCCCACTCCCAACTCCAATCGATCCAATCCATCCCACTTATTTTCTATTTTCAAAAGAACATAGAAGTCCCACAACGTCTCCTTTTCCCTCACGCGTCAACAACGGCGTCTAGGCGATAGTTTTTTTTCTTGTCATCTTCTGTGGTTACATCGACAAAAAGTATGCCTAATACTGTTTAATCGCCGATTCCAGCTGCAACTTCGTCCTCACCAGCGTGAGACCGAGTCACGTAGCTTGTAAGGCCGAAAGATCAACCCTAACCATCCACCTCATTCGAATTTGTTAAGCATTGGAGAAACAATTTAGGATATTCTATTATTTCTGGATAGAGTTCCGTTTGGAATTCAAAATTTGAGGCCCATTCTCAAAGTCCCACATTGTTTCTCACCCTCAAATTCGATCGAGGAGCTGCCTTATAAATACCCTTCTCATTAACTATTTAAGGGGAGGTTTTTTTTTGGACTTGAGAGTAGTACCCCTATAAGGTTTGGGTGTTCTCGGTTCAAAATAGTTAAAAGTTTTGGTGTTTGTTCGAGTGGAAGAAGTGAAGTCATCTTCTCAACTCGTCGTGTTCCGATCGCTGCCTAGAAACAGGTAACTCTTTCCTTTCCCTTTCTATTTAGTTTGATTTTAGTATATGTATTGGAGCTGATTTAAGGCTAGTTATGTTTTTTCCTGATTTCTATATGTTTTTGTCATCTTTTATGCTGAATGCTGATTTTTCGAGTATTTTGGCTATGTTCTTTTATTCCTTTACGTGTTTAATGAACATTTTTTATGTTCCACTCCTGGTCAATCACATGAAGTCAATCACATGAAGATTTGGTTCCCTCATCTAAATATGATGTTCACACTATTCCATGTGGATTAGTTCAGTCGTTTCAAGCTAAGATTTTTCGATCTTTAATTATGTATATCGTTATTCTCTTGGAAGTTACTTTAGCTTTTATATTAAAATATGTGTTATTTGTAATTTTGATGATTTTACAAACTTAGGGACCTTATGAAGGAACCTGGTTCTTGGCTCAATATACTTTTTGGCTGCCAGCTGGAAGTACAAAAAGTTGGTGCACAGTCTTCAACAGTGGCAGAAGTGGCAGACGCACCAGAATCCTCAGCCAATGGGATTGTTTTACGTTTTGTGACCTTTCTACATAAACAAAACATCCCCATATTCACAGTTAGTTTTTGCAAATTGAAAAAGCACATTCAAGAACTCTGGCAAAGGCTAAAGAAAATCAAGAAGAAGAATCATTAAAGAACAATCGAAATTCAGGCGCACATTGTGTAGTTGTTTGAGGATATATTCTTTCGATCTTACATTGTAAACTGATCTTAAATTTGTAAATAAATTAGTGTGGTTTGATCTGAAATTCTAAATCATTAATAGGTTAGTGATTTAGTGGGCAGTCTGTGAGATTGCTTAGAAAATCTTGTCTAGAGTGATAGCTTAGTGGGTAGAGTAATATCTACTTAGGCTCATCAAGCATTAGAGCTATTGCTTGATAGTGAGATTAAAAACTTTTTTTCACATTTTTGTAATCGGTTTCCTTTTGCTTGTGAAGATTAGTGAAACTGTTTTTGAAAATCCTCTGAGACAGGTCGTGATTTTACTCCCTTGAGCAAGGAGGTTTCCACGTAAAACTCCTCTGTTATCTTACTGCATTTACTTTCTGTTATATTTACGATTGTGTGTCAAGGGACCTGGTCCATTGAATGATAATGGACGCACGAATTCTAACAGGTGGTATCAGAGCAGGTACTCTCTATCTGGTTAATACCAAGAGAGTGATTCTTATTCTAGAATGGCTGCTCCACTCATTTTGGAAAAGGGCCAGTCTTCGATTCGACCTCCTCGGTTCAATGGTTACTTCTATCGCTGGTGAAAAGTTAAAGTGCATGATTTCCTTATGGCTGAAGATAGTGAACCGTGGGATATTGTCTCAGATGGACCATTTGTTTCTATGATTGAAGAAAAAGATGGTAAAATCACTAGACTTGTTCCAAAGCCTAGACACAACTATGATGAAGCTGACATGAAGAAGATTGAAAAGGGCTACAAAGCAAAGAAGCTTCTTGTCTGTGGTATAGGACCTGATGAGTTCAATCGTGTCTCAGCTTGTGAATCAGCAAAGAAAATTTGGGATTTCTTAAAAACAGCTCATGAAGGAACTGAACAAGTAAAAGAGTCAAAGATCGATATGCTTAACTCTCAGTATGAAAATTTCAAAATGAGAGAAGGTGAAACCATTCATGAGATGTTCACAAAGCTATCATCAACCACAAATGAGTTGAGAAGTCTCGGAGAACCCATCAGTATGAGCAAGCAGGTCAGGAAAGTTCTTCGAATCCTTCCCAAGTCTTGGGAAAGCAAGGTGGATGCAATCACTGAATCAAAAGATCTGAAAGTGTTGACAATGGATGCTCTTATTGGAAATCTCAAAACTCAAGAGATGAACCAAAGTTATGATCAGTCAAAGAAAGAAGCCAAAAAGGATAAGTCTTTAATGCTGAAACACAAATTTAAAGAAGGCTCCAGTGAAGATAATGATATGGCTTACCTTATCAAAAGGTTTCAGAAGATTATGAGAAAAAACAAGGGATTCAGAAAGGGAGCAAATATTCTTCGAACTGCAACTCCAAATGATACTTGTCACAAATGTGGAAAGACTGGACATTTTATAAAAGATTGTCCATCACTCAAAGTTGAAAACAAAGAATATCAAAGACCAAGAGGCAAGAAAGAAAAACGCAGGGACCTGGTACTTGATAAAAGTGGTTGAAAAGCTGCAGCTGATTATGTGGTCAAGAAAGCTCTTGCTGCATTGGGAGATTCTTCAAGTGATTCAGTAGACTTTGATGAATCTAATGATGCATCAATGGTGGTGGTTCATGATGAGAATAATATATTCAATGAAATGTTTACTTTCATGGCTCTGTCAGATGATGAAGATGCTGAGGATAAGGTAACACTTCTTGATATCAAGCAAAATCTGAATACTTATTCTCTTAAAAGACTGAGAAAATTAGCAAATGTGATGATTGATTCTGTGATTGAATTAACTTCTGAAAGAGATTCCATGAATGTTGAGTCTGAAAGTCTCAATGAAAACAGAGATAAAATTAGTGAAAATGGCTCTAATTGAAGGCAAAATGATTGTTCTAGAATCTGAAAAACTAGAACTCAAAAACCAATTGTATCTGATGAACAAGAAGTCTGAAAAACTGAAAGGAAAGTCTACTAGTTTACATGTTGAGCTGGAGGGAAAACTGAAAAACACTGAGACTAACCTTGTCTTAGCCTTGGAAAAGAACAAAAACTTAGAGAGAGATATTGTCAAACTCAAGGATGACTTGCAAATTCTCTTAAATGGACAAAATCTACTAAGCTGCTTTCAAATGTGACAAATCAAAGCAACCACAACAAAAGGGGTTTAGGAAGCTTGAATATTACTCCTCCTTTCAATCCTCACAACAAATATGTTTTTGTGACATATAATTTGTTGTGTCTTCACTGTGGTAGAAATTGACATTTAAAAGGGGAATGTACAACCTGGAGAGAGTCACATGAAAGATTCTCAAATTATACAGAAAAGAAAAAAAGATTCCAAAATGGGGACCTGGTCCTGTCCAAAAGCCCTTGATAAAAAAAGAGTCTAAAATTACCTCACTAGGCAAGAAACACTTTGATTACTCCTTTTTCTGCCTTCTGGGAACTCAAATTGAAATGGGTTCCCAAGTCTAATAAGTGATTCTTGCTGCAGGTGAGTGAAAGGAGGAGGAGTCAATGTCGGTAAATGGATAGTGGATGATCCAAACATAAGTCTGGGTATACAAAAAACTTCCTCTTGCTCAAGGCACTTGAAGGTGGAGGTGTCTCTTTTGGTGATGGAAAGAAGAGATATATTTTAAGTGTTGGTAAAGTGGGAAAATCTCTTGAAGAATCCATTGACAATGTGTACCATGTAGTGGGTTGAAGTACAATCTTTTGAGTGTTTCTCAAATTTGTGACAAAGGGAATAAAGTAAAGTTTAAATCTAAGGAGTGTACATTAGTCAATCTCACTAAAAAGAAAGTGATTCTCACAGCTCAAAGATATAAAAACATGTGTGTGGCAAACTTAGAAACATCTCATAGAGATGATCTGACATGTCTAAGTGCTCAAAATGAAAATGTTGATCTGTGGCATCAGAGACTGGGTCATGTGAGCTCGTCTCTATTGAATAAGTTGATATCTAAGGACCTGGTACTAGGTCTGCCAAAGCTGAAATTTTGTGAAAGTAAAATATGTGAAGCATGTGTCGAAGGAAAACATGCAGGTAACTCAGGTAGTGTAACTCAGGTGCAGGTATCAGTGTAACTCAAGGAAAACATGCAGGTACTAATGTAACTCAGGTGCAGGTACTAGTGTAACTTCAGAGACCTTGTAAAGGTAACTGGTCCATGGTGTAGGAAACTAAGGAGTGTGTCTACTCGACAGGGGGAAGAAATGTAGGCATTGGTGTATGCTTTGTCATCATTAAAAAGGGGGAAAATGTTATTTGGAGTTTTGATAATGTGACAAACTGAAAGACCTTGTGAAGAAACCTGATTCATTGTGCAAATGTACATGCAACTGCCAGATCTTTATCGACAGGGGGAAGAAAACATGGAAGAATATGTAGTCACTGGTGTACAAAATGGTGTTAAGGTAAGGTATGAGATAAATTGTGTTATCACTGCTGGAAGAAGACATGAGTCATACCGAAAAAAGGAATCAATGCTAGCTACCTGAAGAGGACCTGGTCCTGCCGACAGGGGGAAGAAGTTGAACATGTATGTCATCATCAAAAAGGGGGAAAATACTATGTTGATATTTTGATGAGTAGACAACTTCGAGATAATGAAACTCCAGTTACCCCAAGAATTCTTGTTGATAGGGGAAACTGGTGAATATGTTTGTCATCATCAAAAAGGGGGGAAATGTTACTTGTAGTTTTGATAATTTGACAAACTCAGGGACCTTATGAAGGAACTTGGTTCTTGGCTCAATATACTTTTTGGCTGCCACCTGGAAGTATAAAAAGTTGGTGCACAGTCTCCAACAGTGGAAGAAGTGGCAGACGCGCCAGAATCCTCAGCCAATGGGATTGTTTTATGTTTTGTGACCTTTCTTCATAAACAAAACATGCCCATATTCACAATTAGTTTTTGCAACTTGAAAAAGCACATTCAAGAACTCTTGCAAAGGCTAAAGAAAATCAAGAAGAAGAATCATTCAAGAACAACCGAAACTCAGGCGTACATTGTGTAGTTGTTTAAGAATATATTGTTTGATCTTACATTGTAAACTGATCCTAAATCTATAAAGGAATCAATGGGTTTTGATCTAAAATTCTAAATCATTAATAGGTTAGTGATTTAGTGCGCAGTCTGTGAGGTTGCTTAGAAAATCCTAAGTTGTCTAGAGTGATAGCTTAGTGGGGAGAGTATTATCTACTTAGGATCATCAAGCAATAGAGCTATTGCTTGATAGTGAGATTAAAAACTTTTTCTCACATTTATGTAATCGGTTTCCTTTTGCTTGTAAAGTTTAGTGAAACTGTTTTTAGAAATCCTGTAAGACAGGTCGTTGTTTTACTCCCTTGAGCAAGGAGGTTTCCACGTTAAACTCCTCTATTATCTTACTGCATTTACTTTCTGTTATATTTACGATTGTGTGTCAAGGGACCTAGTCCATTGACTGATAGTGAACGCACAGAATCTAACAATATGTGATCTTGCTATTCTGTTGGGTTTGGTTTATAGTTGTTCATTAGTCTTTTATTGGTTAAAGGTTTGACAATTCTTTACTGTGAGTTTGGCCATCTCTATTTGTAAGAGTTTGTTGTGTGTCATCAAGCGTTTATTGTCATTGTTGCCATTGTTCGTCCTGTTAAGGATCTTATTCTTTCGGGAGTCATGAGTTGATTCTAGGATTAGTCGAGCTCTAGATGAAGCTGAGTTTTTAACTCAACTTCTCTTTGGTTGCTCCTAAATTCCTCAGATCCTCATGTCACTCCTTTGAGCTATAGATCTAAATTGATTGTATTGACTCAGTTTGGAATTCGTCCTATTTGCTGGTCATTCATTTAGATTTGTTGTTATTCGAGAGCTCAAAGTCATGTGTTGCTTTACTTGTCGTGATCTTTTGTTGATTTTCTCAATTTCCGAAATGGTAGAGCATGTTATCCTTATAATGATTTCTTCCAAGTACAATTTTTGAAGTTTTGTAATGCTTAGTTTACCTAGAGTTAGTATATATCAATTATGCACCCAAGTGATATGGTATATGTTAGTACTTTGTCAATTTAGATCTACTCTTTGTTAAAGTCAATTGAAGTGTGATAATTTTGTAAGTTAGAGATGAGTAATTTTTAGCTAAGAATGTGTTAATTGAACTTGAATCTATGAGCTGGTTAATTAGACTTAAGACTATAAAATCAAGTATTTTATTTTCTCTGCTTTAGCATTTTCTGTTTTGCTGTTATTAGTTTATGTTTTATTTTCGAGTCACAATAGATACAGACAAGAAGTTGTCTACTTGTCTTAATGTTAGTTTTGTATGTTCCAATATAGATTAGAATACTATAATCTTGCTTAAGCTCACATATTGTTTCTCAGAATGTGTAATTTATTTTCAAGTTCCTTTGTTTTCTCAAAATAGTTTTCTTTATCTTGTGCTTTGTTTAAGAAGGTTGATATATGTTCTTTAGTATTGAATATTTCTGGTTTTACGTTCTCTGTAATGATCCCTACCTTTACATGACTTAGCTTTTCCTCGTTTTACAAAAAAATTATAATAAAATTGTCTAGTTTATCATACGATTTAAGTTTTGAAAGCTGTGACTAATTAATGATCATGTGTTTCCTGTTTAGTTAGTTTGACGATGATTTAATTCGTCATGTTTTCTGTGGAGTTCATCTATACTTACTAATTCTTTTTTTCTTATTCATTTTTACGCATGAACTCTCTTGCTCGAGTCCAATAGACTCCCTTCCCTTGCATTTGATCCTCTTTGAGTCGACCTCCGTTAAGTTTCGAAAGGAAAAGCGAATTACTTTGAGTTAAAATCCGAGTAAATGGCAGCAGTTCGGAAGTAGTCCCAGCAGCACCAGCAAGTGGACTTAAAAGAGTCCAAGTTTTATTCGTTCTTTATTTTCCTTGTATCGTGATTTTGCGATAATTGCCTCCTAAATTCTAACATTCATTTTTTGTCAACTTAGATAAATTCTTACGGAGGTATTTTTATCCAATTTTTTAATTTTTTTAAAAAATCATTTTATGTTAGCTAATTTAAGCTTTTAGAATGACTTGAAAACTTTTTATGTTCTTTCATAGTTTATTTAAAAGCATTAAATCCATGTTTATAAGTTTGAACTAAATACTAACTATTTAGTTCAAATTTTTTACGTCTGATAAAATGTAAAGTTAAAGTTATTGTTTTGACACTTTAGGATTTGACTTATTTCATACTTGGAATAAGATGATAGTATAAGTATCAAAAGAGTTTAGTTATTTTAAAACAAATTTTTTCACAAGTATTCCTAAGTTTTTTTATTTCTTAAAAATTAGTCAAACTCTAAAATTCGTCGATAAACCACTTGTTAGCGGATTCTCTAAGATGCCTAAACCCTTCCTTAGCGAATTATTTGAACCTTACCCGACTCTGGTTTTATTCAAATGTTTTCTTTCAAATATTTGTCTTTTAAATGGTTTTCTTAATTTTCCTAAAAAAATAAATGACGACTTCTAAAATTATAACTCTTTATTACAAAAATTTAACAAAAGTGTCAAAGTTGCAAAATTGACTTCGAACCTTTAGTTTTTGAAATCGGGTCGTAAACATTATTGTTGGAACACTATGATTAGATTGTTTCGAAATGTGAATTAATAATAAATACATCATCTCATAATTGTTATGTGAATATGCCTATTTGCATTGGTTTTGAAACATTGATTAGATCTATTAAATAAGAGCATATAGGTCATTTAACTCTCATTAAAAAAAAATAAAGAGATCAGAATTTTTTTTTAAAAAAGGGGCTGAAAGCCGTAACAGAATAGCAGCGTTGCTGCAACTTAAAAAAAGGGGGGAAAGGAAAGAAAAACGCAACAACTGCTTTTCTTTTTCCGTGAAGGAACAAGATGATAAAAAAAACGTTGAAGGTGAAAACTGTAAGAGGGCGTAGGGAGAGAAGGAGGTTTGAGGTAAATCTTTGTTTCTTTTCTTCTTCTTCTTCTACAGACTTGCTAAGAATCCTAGCCTAGGTAGTTTGCTTGGGGGGTAGAAATCTGATTGTTAGAGATTGAAAAATATATAGACTTAGTTGGATAAGATGGATAAATAGATGAAGTTAGTAGTTTATTTTTCCAAATGACTCTTGACTATGGTTCATCAAATTGGTAGGCAACCAATAGGTCCAAAAGGGGTTGGGTATTTTGAATTTTATCATGAAATAGCCTAAATAAAGGAGTTAACAAGAAATTGTTATGAATGTGAATATAGATTGACCAAAGGAATTCATACAAATTAATCGAGTGGCAAGCTTGATAATTCAACAGTAGTACAGTGAGTAGTAATTTTACTACAATTGATGTTTTATAATTTGCATTATTTTTACATGGTTTATAAAGTAAATATGTTACTGAAGGGACAAGTCTTTTACTCAATATAATACTGAAGGGACAAGTCTTTTACTCAATATAATACTGAAAAGATTATTTGAGACGATCTCATTCTTACTTACTATTATTGAAAAGGTTTTACAATCATTTGAGAAATAGTATTTTGACATGTGAATGTTAAACTTTGTAATGATATGATTTGAGAAGATTTAAATGCTCTGTTGATTTTGAAATGCTTCTAATGATTATAAGAAAAATATAAATGGGATTAGACCTTGATGAATCCCGTTGCTAACGACGGGATCATTAGACCTGGTGCACCTTCTAATTACCGATTACTGATAAAGTCCTTGCTAGTGGGAAGGTAGAACTAATATACCGTTATCAATAACGTCGAGTAGGGATCTACCGATATGAATATTTAACTCCTTTATGAGGAGTTCAGTGTTATAGGTTGCTTCATAAAGAGAAGCCACATTGATTACATGATTCATCCTTGGAAACCTCCCAACTATAAGATTTAATCTATACATGTTTTTCTGAGTTTGCTATTAAGTATTTACATTGATTTTGCTTATATGAGGCACATAAGATAGATATTATTATGATTTCTGAAAAAGCATTACTTCACCATTTGATTATCATACTAGCACATTTTCTAACTTGTCCCTCATTAAAATGATTGTGTTTAAGTGTTATTACTCATTGAGCTATCATCTCACTCCTCGCTAATTGTTTTTACAGAGAACTCAGGTGGTATTGAGGAAAATTTCATTAACTAGAGAGTGTGATTTGTTAGCATCTGGTGAGCCCCTTCTTCCTGTGGCAAGAGAACAGTTGATTCGCTAGGTTTGTTTAGTTCTTTAAAACTCTTAGAGTCGCTCTATTTGTCAGTTTTTATTTAAAGTCAGGATATTCCTTCGAATTGTAGTCAAGTGATTAGTTTGAAACTCTTTTTCACATTTGGAGATGAATTGGTTTTATCGCGTGACAATTAGATCATTGATGGATTGTATGTTGTGGTTTTATAGTTGTTATTATTTGTGTTGTGAATTTCTGAGACGGGGAAATTTCAGGCATAAAACAAAGGAAATTCTGCCCGATTTTCTATAGAATTTTGGTAAGGCTGGCCTTGGGATTCTTCCCCTTAGCGCCGGTCATGATTCCTAAATGGGATCGTGACAACGATGATGATGTAGAAGTAAATAGTTTCGACAATGTTGAAGAAAAATGATTACGACCGGTGAAATGTGTCGAATAAAAATGATTCCAGCGAGTGAAATATGTTAAAGAAAAATGATTTCGGCGAGTGAAACACGCCAAAGGGAAATGGTTCCGGCAATTACATAGACCATTATACGTGTCACCCACAAATTTCGATTTGAAGGACAAACATGCATTCACTCTACACAACTTTGCAATCATTGCATTGCACTTTATTGAGTAAGATTTCTAATTCTATATTGTTAAGGCCTTGATTGTCAAATATTGTGATAATGTATAATCGTGTTGAGATGACGGAAATACTCTTTTGTGCTTTGTGTTGTGGAGTGAAAGTTGTCGGTAAACTTTGATTGATGTCTGAATACTTAATTTTGGTTGGAAAATAGTTATTTTAGGATTAATTATTCTGTGATTAGTTATCCTAGGAGAACTTATTCCACCATGTATATGAGCTAACTTATCCCATCATTATTGTATAAATGGTGGGATAAGTTGTCCCAAACATGTCAACCAAACAAAACACCGAACTTTTAACCCTAGACTATTTTTTTAATCCCAGGACTATATAGTCTTATCCTTCACACCAAACAACCCCTTAAGGTATTGTTGTTGAAGTGTGTGCTACTTGAAAATATGAATTGTTAGATTGAGTTGATTTCTATGCAGGTTGTAATTGTGATGGTTCAATTGAGGTGAAATAATTTCTCGTTTTCTAGCTATTTTTACGTTGTTTTAGTGGGTTACTTTTTGAAAATCGTGTTGTTGATACTCACTCCTTACTTTTACTCTTGTGTAGGTTTCAAACTCGATTCCGTGTAATTAATTTTATTCTATCCTATCTTCTCTCTTTCTCTTTTTTTTTTTTTTTAAATTTCCGGATATAAAATTTTTAGGGGTTATTAAGATTCTAATGTTACAACTTGAAAATTTAAGAATTCTAGTAGGACCAATAGTATCAAGTCTTAAATATATCATTTTTTCAATTCTCTATATCAAGAAGCATTCAATATATTAAGTGAATTGTTGAGTATGCAAGGAAAAAGAATTAATGGTTACTTTTCACTATTATCTTTTTGACTATTTCCAAATTATTTTAGTAAATAATATATTGTACTTAAGAACCTTAATAAATGAAGGATAAATACAAGAAAAAATCTCAACAATTTTCTTAAGTTGAGAATAATTTACTTATTTTGAACTATAAAAAATAATACGAAGACTTCACCTAATATAAATTAGATCGAGTATTGCCAAGAAATTCAAAAAGCTTAGCTTGCTTCACCAACTCACAATGATTTAATTGAAATCACTAAACATATGATATTTTGAGAGCAATAACACATACCGGTAAAACAAAATTTATAAGAGAAGTTCTGTAAATTGACTAGCATGAAATGATTTTAGTTCAATGACAGATGAAAGCAAATTTCAAATATTAAAGTTCTAATTAATTCATTTATAGACTCCTCGATTGTCAAATATTTTGGGAGAAACATAACAAAATATCTATTACATTAACTATGGTTAAGACTTATATCCTTGATTTAGTTAATATAATTTGTACCATTCATTTTAAAATGAGATATATGTCATCCATCTTAGTAAGAAGTTGAGAAAATAAAGACAATAAGAAAGGGAGAAGAGTCAAATCCCATTTCTAAGTAAATTACTTCTCATTCTTAATTTATGTAATATTGACTTTGACACAAACTTTTAAGAAAAAATTAAATTAAATTAACATTTACATTCTAAAACAAACCTTAGACACGGATTCTAAATTATTTCATTATGAAAAAACTGAAATTTTCATGTTAAATAATTTATAATTATAAAAATATAATATTTTCATTTTGAAACAGATTAAAAGAAAAATATGTCATATAAATTAGCGTAGAAATTGCAAGCTATTCCTCCAAGATTTGTAGATGTATACGTAAATTGTTTCCTTTTTAGGCTAAACTATCTTGGTTTGACCCGTTTTGGCTTTACACTATTAACCAAAGGGAAGAAGATTTTATATATAATCCGTGCAATTCACGCGGTATGTAATCATAACAAGTAACTACAATTTGATTAAAAAACGGACAAAAAAATAATCATATTTCTGTCTTTTTTTCATAAAACGAAATAAACGTAAGGCTCTAACAAATTGTTATTACAAATTGTTTTATATTAATATATTGTATTGTATCAGATTTTTTTGATCGTATCGTTTTCGGTCGTTGTTAAGTGTCACACATCAACGATTGGAATAATAAAACCTACAACAAAAATAAGATTGTTAAATAATAAATAAAGAGAAAATGAGAAGAAAATGTTAATGCAACGATGCAATCACACCAGATTGATCGTTACATAAAATAAGACTATATGTCATTAGCTAATGATGGATCTAAACGATATAACACAATAAAATTTAAGCTTGATCATTAAACCAACACAATAAAAGAAACAACCATCCAAACAAGGTGTTATAATGTTACTTCGAAATGTGAAAACATTAATAAGCTTAAAACAGAAACTTTAATTAGCAAGCATTTGATGAAAGAATTAATAAAAACAAACATACTTGTGTTAGTTGGAAATATTAAGCTCAATAGGGAAACTTTAGAAAACAAGCATTTGATGAAATTTTCTGGAGTTTGATGGGCTAATGAGTTGGGTGCACCAACTCTTTCTACAATGTTGAACAAGTTTTGCCCCATAAACTGACCTTCATGCTTAATCAAAACCTAATCTGCCAACCATTAAACAACCCTCTCTCTCTTCTTCTTTTCCTATATAACTAAAGCCTCAACTCTCTAATTTTTCACAAAACAGAGTTTAAGTCAAAATTAATTAGTCTTCAACATGAGCTCTTTGTTATTCTATGCCATTTTGCTTCTCTTTGCTAATGTTGCCTCTTTAGCAAAAGCCAAAGTTCATTACCATGACTTTGTTGTATGTTATTCAAGTGTCTCTTTGTCTTTGCTAATATTTAAAACTTGGATCTATAGTCTGATCTCTTTTTTTTTTTTTTGGGAAGTACAGATTCAAGCAACGCCCGTGAAGAGGCTGTGCAATACGCATAGTACTATAACTGTGAATGGGCAATTTCCTGGACCAACTTTGGAAGTGAACAATGGAGATACACTAGTGGTCAAGGTTGTCAATAGAGCTCAATATAATGTCACCATTCATTGGTAAGTTCATGCATGCACAACTCAAATATACTTAATGTTGAACATGATGTGATGGTATTTTCGTATTGTTTCTGATACACTTTATGTTGTTTAAAGGCATGGGGTGAGGCAAATGAGAACGGCATGGGCAGATGGACCAGAATTCATCACTCAGTGTCCGATTAGACCAGGAGGGAGTTACACTTATAGGTTTACTATTCAAGGACAAGAAGGGACACTTTGGTGGCACGCCCATAGCTCGTGGCTCAGGGCCACTGTTTATGGAGCCTTAGTTATCCACCCAAAAGAAGGAACTACCTATCCATTCCCTAAGCCCAAGAGACAAACACCAATTCTACTTGGTATCCATTCCTTCTTTCATTACTAGACTAACATTCAACTCGATTTTTGCACATCTTTTGTTTATTTTAGAAGCCTTTTTGAATAGTACTTAATTTGGGCATGTTGTTTAGGTGAGTGGTGGGATGCAAACCCCATTGATGTTATTAGACAAGCCACACGAACGGGAGCAACACCTAATTCATCAGATGCTTACACCATCAATGGTCAACCGGGTGATCTTTACAAGTGTTCTAATCAAGGTAACTTTCAATCGACAATGCATTAAAAATGTGAGATGTAAAAATAGTTTCCAATGCATATAAACTAAAATCCTTAATGCAGATACTACCATAGTCCATGTGGACTCAGGTGAGACGAACCTCCTTCGAGTCATCAACTCTGGACTTAACCAACAACTTTTCTTCACAGTGGCAAACCACAAGTTGACTGTTGTTGGAGCAGATGCATCTTATGTTAAACCATTCACGACATCAGTCCTTATGCTAGGACCAGGCCAGACTACTGATGTCCTCATAACTGCTAATCAACCGCCAGCCAGATACTACATGGCTGCACGTGCTTACGCAAGTGCACAAGGAGCACCCTTTGACAACACGACAACCACAGCCATCTTAGAGTACAAGGCTGCTCCTTGCCCTGCTAAGGGTGTCAAAGTAAACCCCGCTTTCCCATCTCTACCAGCATTCAATGACACAGCCACTGCCACTGCCTTCACCAGTAGCTTCAGGAGTGCAAGCAAAGTCGAAGTTCCCACTGAAATCGATGAAAATCTATTCTTCACAGTTGGATTGGGTCTCAACAATTGCCCTGCAGGGGCAAGTTCCAGCAGCTGTCAAGGTCCAAATGGAACGCGATTCACTGCCAGTATGAACAATGTGTCATTTGTGTTACCATCCAATTTCTCCTTACTGCAAGCACATCACCAGGGAATACCTGGAGTTTTCTCAACAGATTTCCCATCAAGCCCACCCGTTAAATTTGATTACACTGGTAATGTTAGCAGGTCACTCTGGCAACCTATTTCCGCGACTAAAGTATACAAGTTAAAATATGGCGCGAGAGTACAGATTGTGTTACAGGGGACTAGTATCGTCACAGCTGAAAACCACCCAATTCATCTTCACGGATACGATTTCTACATTCTTGCTGAGGGATTTGGAAACTTCAATCCACAAACAGATACTTCTAAATTTAACCTCTTTGATCCACCTCTTCGTAATACTGCAAGTGTACCAGTCAATGGATGGTCCGTCATAAGATTTGTAGCTGATAATCCAGGTAAGAAGATAGAAAATAAGTACTCGCTCTGTCCCAGATTATATGATTCACTTTCCTTTATGTGTCAAATCAAACTAATTCATATAAAAATGAGACAGAATACTTAATTTTTTTCCCTATAACATGTTCAAATTTTTGGACTACAACATTTTTTTGTTATGACAAACAGGAATTTGGATAATGCACTGTCACTTGGATGTGCACATTACTTGGGGTTTGGCGATGGCATTTCTTGTGGAAAATGGAGTTACTGAATTAGAAGCAATAGAGGAGCCTCCAGTTGACCTTCCTGTTTGTTAACACATGCTATCCACAACACTACAGAAATCATTTTGAATATTTTAGTTTATATCAATTATATTGTCTTTTTTTTTTTTTGGCTTAGTTTCTTAATTTTTGATTGAGTTAAGACTATTTTAAAATTGAACCTAAGA
Source organism: Solanum chilense (assembly GCA_032847665.1). Taxonomy (NCBI): domain Eukaryota; kingdom Viridiplantae; phylum Streptophyta; class Magnoliopsida; order Solanales; family Solanaceae; genus Solanum; species Solanum chilense. The sequence continues at coordinate 38,837,212 of CM064968.1, read as the reverse complement.
TGTTGCAGATATATATGTTGTATTCTTTCAAGTCCAACAATTAATTGAGATGATTTGATTTCTGAATAAATTTTCATTTTCTCTAATAATTTACTACAATTTTCTACTAAATTAAGAAGTTGGCATGCTTCAGTAAAATAAGCGCTAGCTCTAAAATACTAATATTAGTATGAATAATTTAAACTGTAAGATTTGCTATGCGTGATTGGCATTTAACAATATACTTATTATTATGTTGAAAGTTGAAACCAAATACTATTAGTATTAATCAATTAATAACATAACACGCACTAGTTAGTTTCTTTTTTGTTTTCCACCCGATGTCCGGATCACATTAGAGTTCCGACTAAATCTGAATTGCGTTCTGCAGGACCTATTTGGGGGTGACACTCCCAACAAGATTTTCTCCATATCTAGGACTTGAACTCGTGACTTCTGATTAAGGGTGAATCACTTCCACCAATGCACCATAACCCAGGTTGATAATATTACGGTGCTTTAGTATTGGGCTACAATTACGATCCTTTGACTAAGGGTCAGTTTCAAATATATACCATAAAAGAAGTAGTTTACAATAAATATAGTACGTCATATTTTATTTACATAAAAAAAAAAGTTTTTCACAAATCTCATTGTGTTAAGAACTAATTACATCATATCCCTACTCTTTTTCAAATTACAAAAATACCTTAAATTTGGTAAAATCTAGATACATCCTAAAAGGTCCCCATACATTTCTTGGTATTGGGTACATCCCTTAATGTCCCAATACATCACGATATTTCGATACATGGCGTCAAGTGATGTATTTGACCGATACATCGCGTAAAATGATATATCTCAGAATAGGAGCGTAAAGATTTTTGTAATTTTTTTAAATGTTAGAAAATTTTAGAGAATGTAGTAAAATTAATTGTGCATTTAGGTAATTTTTCTAAAAAAGTAGCTTAAAGGAACAAGAAGTATACTGACAGTATAATATAGACTATAGCTTACTCATACAATAGCGATACATGACTAGTACTATACATTTTGATACAATCAAAAAGTTGAATAGAGATTAACCGTACATGAAGTATACACTAACTATTCAATCTTGATTAACTCAAAATCACCTTATAGTCCCAAAATTTTAGATATGAAACCTTCTTAATGTTTCAAATCTTTTAACATATAATTTGACATTTGCGTATGTCAAATTTTAGTCATTTACTTTTTTTAAAAAAAAAGAGAGATAAAGAAGCCCCCGTACCAACGAATAAGAAAAAGAAGCAGAAGAAATCGTTGAAGAATAGGATGAAGAGACGACAAAGTACAAGGATGAACGGGCAAAATCTTGAATGATACAAGTGTTGAATGACTACTTATTTTGTGGTATAAGTGACTTATAATTTGAGAATTTTACATAAATTTTATAGTGCTAAGAGGTAATTACATTATATTTCTATTTTTTTTTCAAATTATAAAACCCCCGTAATTTGATGGAGTTCGGATACATCCTTCAACTTTCCGATACATCACTCAATGTTATGATACATCATGCACGTCTTGATACATAGCGTAAAGTGATATATTCAACTGATATATCACGTAAAGTAATGTATCTAATTGATACATATTGTATTTGTATTTTTAAAAAAATATTAATTTATAATATTAATGGGACCACATGTTTATATCGGATCTTGTGAAAATATATTATGTAATTATATCATCGAAACGAGTGATTTTATCTATTGACCCAAGTCGAAATCAAATGAATATTATCTTAAAGAGATTATTAATTAACCAAGTATTAACTTAGTGATGTTTTACTGTATTTTAACATAATAAATTAATATCCCTTTGATTGCCACATAATCTCCCCGCATAATAAACAAAATCAGCATGAACCCATATTGTGGACATCCACACGTACTTGACACTTTCCTTTTGAGATAACTTGAATCTTTACAAGATCTTTGATTATATAGAATAATTACTTAAATTTATTCGTAATTTGATTTAGAATGATGTTTTAACACACCTTAAATTCTGTAGGTGGTGACTCTTCACTGTATTAATTTGTTAAAAAATTATCAAGTTATGACTTGTCTTTTACAAAAAAAAAATAGAGTACGACAAACATAATAGCATCTAAAAGTAAGGGAGACGTATCCTTTTGATTTGACAATCAATGAAGTCCTCGTCAATGGACATTGGAATTAAAGTCCTCGTTAATGGACATGGGAATTGAAACATTCTGTAGACAAAACCAAATGAGGAGACTAAGTCATACATCATTGATCTCAACCATCAATATTGACAAAAACAAAAATGACACACATTATATCCTCAGATAATACAGTGAACAAAATAGTGAGCATTCAAGCTCACAACATCATTGATGAACCTTTAGAGAGAAAACTTCAACATGAAGAAGAAAGGAGATAATTGTATTGATCTGAATCTGAACCTTTGCAAGTAAGATTCATTACTGATTATATAAGATTAGAAGCAGAGAAAGAAAGAAAAAATATCTACCAACTAATTCAGCAGCACAGTAAATGAGGTAACTAACAATATGGAAATTACCAAAAATACCTTCTAACTAACTTTTGAATGATAGTTATTTAACTAACTAATGCTAACTAACTATTTTCAACACCCCCCCCCTCAAGCTGACGAGTGCATTACATTAAGCAGTCCAATCTTGCCTAAAAGGTACACATGTTGAGCCTGACTCAACCTTTTTGTCAATAGGTCTGCAAGTTATTGTTGTGCGTGTTCATAAATAGTGTCAACCTCGCCTGCTTTGATCTTGTCCTGGATGAAATGATAATCTATCTCAATGTGATTTCTTCTTTCATGAGACGCTGGTTTAGCTGCTAGTTGTATAGCTGATTATTGTCACTGAAAATAGTAATAGGCAATGGAACAACCACTCCTAATTCTTTAAACAAGCCTAGAAGTCATGTGATTTCTGAGACTGCTGAAGCCATGCTTCTGAACTCAGCTTCAACTGAGCTTCTTGAGACAATCTCTTGCTTCTTTGATTTCAAGAAACCAAGGACTCTCCAAACTTAATGATAAATCATGTGATGGTCTTTTTTTGTTAGGAGAAGCAGCCCAATCAGAATCACACCAACAAGTCAGTATGTTGGTAGGTTAAGTATGCAGTCAAACACCTTGACCAACTGTACCTTTCAAATACCTAACCACTCTAGTAGCAGCTTCCAGATGTGACTTCTTAGAGGATTGCATAAACTGGCTAAAGGTTTGCACTGCATATCTTATATCTGGTCTAGTGATGGTATCATACAACAACTTACCAACCAATCTTTGATATGAAGTAATGTCATGCAGCACATCATCTCCGGTGTAACCAGTTGCTAATGTTCCACTGAATTCAATCTCAAATTGGACTCCATTGGTGTGGATGCAGGTTTCACACCAGTCAGGTTTGCATCAACAATAAGCTCTAAGATATATTTCCTTTGAGTCGGAATAACTCCTTCAGAGGACCTCAATACTTCAATGCCTAAGAAGAACTTAAGTTCACCTAGATCCTTCAACTTGAACTGTCTATGCAGGCATTCCTTAACTTCTGTAATCAATTGTGTGTTACTTTTTGTGATCAATAGGTCATCTACATAGACCAAAACAATAATAATGTCTTCCCCCCTTTTTAGTGTGAATAATGAGTAATCATGATCACTCTAAGTGAAGCTTGTGACTTGTAATGCTTTTGTAAGTTTCATGTTCCGTTGTCTTGAAGTCTGTTTAAGCCCATAAAAAGACTTGAGTCACCTGCCTTCTTTGTTTTCACCTGGTTTTGCAAAGCCCTCAAGCATCTCCATATAGACCTCTTCATCTAAATCACCCTACGGAAGACATTATAGACATCCATTTGGTATAATGTCCAACCTTTTGACACTGCTAAAGCAATGACACATCTGACTGTCACCATCGTGGCAACTGGAGAAAAAATGTCGTGATAATTTAGTCCTTCTTGCTGACTATATCCTTTTGCTACAAGCTTTGCTTTAAACCTTTCTATCTCACCACTTGCCTTGTATTTCACTTTATATATCCACTTGGAACCAACTACATGCATGCCCTCTGGTAAGCCAACAACTATCCAAGTATTATTTTCCTCAAGAGCTTTGATTTCCTGCTGCATAGCTTTTATCCACCTTTCATATTTTGCAGCTTGACTGAAGTACTTATGTTCCACATATTTGGAAAGCTTGCTTAAAAAGCTTCTGTAATCAGGTTTTAAATTGTCATAATTCAGAAATTAGCCATGATATGTCTGGTGCTACTATGTATCTTAGTAGTGGCATAGTCTTTCATCCTACTTGAAGTTCTTCTGATGGAAGGGTCAACATGTGATGGTACTGTAGGAAGATTTTGAGAAACTTCCAGTGTTGGATTAGGCTCAGGCATCTGATCTACTAAAAAATTCTGAACCTCAATATCTACTACCTGATTATCCTTTGTGATGGTAACTTCAGGGTCCCCATCATCTTCATTATCAAACTCATCCCCAACACCAATACTTTCTATTGTATCCAAAGGAGAACCATGCACAACAACTGAGGAATCAATTTGAGGCATCACCTTAGCAAATGGAAAAATTTCTTCATGAAAAATCACATATCTATTCACATACTACTTGGTAGAATTGATGTCCAACAATATATAACCCTGTAGTTCTGTGTACCCAAAGATAATAGCAGGAGTAGCTCTTGTTGAGAACTTATCCCCTTTGGGCAGTGTTGTAGCATAGCAAAGGCAACCTATGACTCTTAGATGAGACAAACTTGGTTGTTTACCATGAAGTAATTCATAGGGACTCTTGTTAGCAATAACTGATGAAGGTAATCTATTTATTAAGTACACCGCATCCTGGATGCAATAACCCCAAAATCTGATAGGTAAATAAGCTTAAAATCTGATAGCTCTAGCAATGTTAAGGATGTGTTTGTGTTTCCTTTCAACCACACCATTTTGTTGTGGTGTGTGAGGACAACTGCTTTGATGCGAAATTCCTAGATGAGTGAACAAGTCTCTACATTGTGAATTGAAGAACTCTGTGCATCATCATACCTCACAATCTTGATATGAGAATCAAACCGAGTCTTAATAATGGAAAAGAAATTTTTGACATCCACAATGGCTTCAAATTTTAATTGCAACGATTGAACTCATACAAATCTACTAAAATCATCTACTATTGTCAAGAAGTAATGCTTTCTATCTAAAGTAGGGGTCTTATAGGGCCCCATAGATCCATATGAGTAACATCAAACATCATGGATGCTCTATAATATTTATAGTAAAAGTAAGTCTAGTTTGCTTAGCTAAAGCGCAAACAGGGCAATTTGTAGATGCTTCATCACTTTAACTGCTCGTAGCTAAGTTGAGATGTCTCAATATTTGTTGAAATGAGTGTCCAAACCTTCTATGACATAGATTTGTGCGTTGTATTGTAGCTCCTACATCTACTGAGCACACCTTATTTCCTTCTTCTATTTTGGTTGTAAAGTCAGCATTAGAATTGTTTAATCCTCTTTCTTCTATACCAATTCCCTCCATCCTGCCATTGCAGAGGTCTTGAAAAACACAAAAGTCAGGGTAAAATGGTACTAAACAATTTAGTTCCCTTGTGATTTTGGACACTGATAACAAGATGAACTTGAAGTCTGGCACATGTAAGATACTTCTAGCCACTTAACTTTCAAAAATAGATGTTTCACCAACATGACTAAGTGTAACCTTGTCACCTGCTGGAAGATGAACTTGACTATTCTGTGACTTGGTTAGTTCATGTCTCTTAGTCAGTAGTTGTTTGTTTGCTATGATGTGATAAGTCACACCTGAATCAACTATCCAATCCTGATTAAAAGAGTTTGTCATTAAGCAGTAGTAATACCTGTCATATTGACATGTTTTGTCTTTTACACATCCTTGTTTAGCATCTCTATTATTTTTTTGTGTCCCTTTGTTAGAGTAGTGTTTTCCACTTGACTAGTTGATGTTGTGTTAGAATTATCATAGTAATCATTAGAGATGTTGTTTTCACATTGATATCTTCTTCCAGCTCCACCAGTTCTTCCTGAACTTTGTCATTCACAACCACTGAATTGGCTTGTGCATATATAATTTCTCATGTTCCCATTCCCATTTCCATTAGCCTGGTATCTTCCTTTGTTTCCAGTCACTTGTATAGTCAATCAACTTGTAACAGTTGTCCTTGGTGTGACCAAGGAAATGACAGTACTCACACTTTTTTCCTTTGTAGCACTCCTTTTCATTTCCCTGATGCATGTTTACATTCATTGTCATTGAACTTGGATTTTCAACTGGATTAGCCATATAACTTGAGTGTTGGATCTCATACTCTATAATCATTGCATAAGCCTGATTCAGAGATGATGTAGTTCCTTTAAGTAGTATTTGTCTGCGAGCCTTCTCATATGATTCATTCAGGCCACTTAGAAATTGAATCAACCTCATATGCTTCAGGTGATCAATACATTTCTTTGATTGAGGACATGCACCACATGGACTTGGTATTAAAGCAACATACTCATTCCACAGTGTTTTTCGGTTTTGAGAAGTAATGAGATACAATGTTTGTTCCTTGTGATAGAGTGGTGATCTCTCTATGCAATTGATCCTCACTCGATTTACCTTGTCAAATATTTCCTTGAGATTATTTCAAACTGAGAAAGCATTCGTGGCATATAAAATATCATTAAGAAGCTCCTCACTAGCTCTGTTCATCAGCAAGACAACATAATAGCATTGCATGTTTTCCACTGCTCATGCAGTTTTTCTCTGTACAAAGCTATGGTGAGCGCACCGGTCACAAACCAATACTTTCTCTTTCCTAACAGCGCAATCCTCATTGACCTACTCCAAATTCCATAGTTCTCAGATCCAATCAACTTTATAGGAATCAACACAGCACTCGAACTGTTTGAAGTTCCAATGAACAAGAGATCATTTTGATTTATCTTAACTCCCACCATTTCTGCAGATCTTAAGCTACAGATTTCACCAACTAGTAGAGATCTAAACTCAACTAATTTCACATACAACTCTGCTATGATACCATGAATAAATAGTGAGCATTCAAGCTCACTACACCATTGATGACCTTTTAGAGAGAAAACTGCAACATGAAGAAGAAAGGAGAGAATTGTATTGATCTGAATCTGAAACTTTACAAGTGAGATTCATCACTGATTATATAGCAATTAGAAAAGGAGAAAGAAAAAAAAATATCTACCAACTAATTTATCAGGACAATAAACGAGGTAACTAACTAGCTAACTAACAATATGAAAATTACTGAAAAGACCTTCTAACTAACTTTTGAATGATTAATTATTTAATTAACTAGTACTAACTAACTGCTTTCAACATGCAATTCATTTTCAATCAATTCTGCCTAAAACATACCAAGACATAAACCACATTTCATACAAAATATACATTTGAAATTTTTTATTTTGACCTGAAGAGTAATAAAAGATTAATTATCCCAGATAATACATCATAGACCTGGTACAGGTAACATCGAAGAAATTAATACCAACCATAATTTAACTTTCTTTTAACATAAATGGTCAATAAAGATGATGTCTTTGAAAAGATATCAACTGCATTTGACAACCTGCGTGTGTAAACAATAGATATATATACAATTTCAACCATAGAAAAATTTCACACACAACATTTGTATATATGAGATGTATACATATCAAATTATATATTTAATATACACTAAAAAAACATTATAAATTTTTAACAGTTATGTATCTAAAAATATAAAAATTAATATTCATATATTACATACGTATGACTTGAAATTTGTCAAACACAATATCAATCATGAAACACAAGCACTACAATTTGTTAACATGTATACAACCAAATTCCTTCCAATAATGTATACATAAATGAAATAATAGTCAATTTTCCAAATATACGATTGACTGTATCAATATAATCTCGGAATATATTTAATTTCAACGGTTACTTCTTTTGAAAAGTTATTGAGTGCATCTATATTGAGAAATTTATAGTGCTTATATAGAGATATTAGTAAAGCTGTCAATATGAGCTAGCCCACCCCATCCGGGCTAACCCATATAGGCTTTGACATTTTACGGGTCAGGCCGGGCTAGTCCATTTTTGGCGTGGGTTAGAAAATGGTCGGCCCAACCCATACGTACGTGGGCTACAGGCTTGACGGGCCAGCCCACTTTTCAAAAAAAATTATATAGTTTTTTATAATTATTAAATTAAATTTAAAATTATAGTTTAAAAATATTATCATAAATATCGACAAAATAATATTACATGATGTTAATGTTAGTACTTGTTAATCAAATCAAAATGAAATTATTTATAATATTTATAGGGATAATTTCAGAGACCTCCATGTTTCACTCTATAACACTCACCTCCCCTTTGGTTTACGATGTTACGTCTACCTCCCTTATTTTCATTTACTTGTAACCATTCTTTAAACCTATTTAAAATAAATATAAACTAATATATATTATACAATATTACTCTTTTTTATATAAATTTCTTCTAAATAAATATTATGTAAAAAATAACTCATTTAACAAATACTTTAAAAATAAATTAACACAAAGACTTGTTTTTTTAATCCAACAAAGATCAAACTCTTCAACTAAGCTGACCCACATTTTGACCAAATATTAACTCTTTATCTCTATTTCATCTTTACCAACTCATGTAATTTCTTTCCTCACAATAACCCATCATTTTCTAGCAACAATTTCTTCAAATAGAAGACAAAATTGAACTTCCCAAGAAAGAAATTCGATAAGAACAATAAGATTTTGTTCTAATTAAACATTTACACAAGCGAAGAAGAAACATGATCCAACGAATAAAGATAAATCATTGAAAATTAGATCTAAACATTCATATATAAGGGTAAATTTATCAAATCTAAATTAATTTATATTTATTTAAATAGGTTTAGAGAATGGTTACAAGAAAATGAAAATAAGAGAGGTAGACGTAATATCGTAAACCACAGGGAAGGTGAGTGTTATAAAGCGAAGTCTGGAGGGAGGTTCTGAAATTATCTCTATTTATTAAGTTTTTTTTTCAAGTAAAAGTATAAATATATAAATAAAAATATTAACCTAATTATTTTGAATTTGGACTCTCTTTTATTTTAAATTTTAATATTATATTATATTTTTTAATTAATTATTATTGGCCCACATGCCGACCCTACCTATATTTCTCAAGCCCATCAAATCAACAGGCTTATTTAGGCCGGGCTAAAAAGCTCTTTTCTTAAATGGACTCCAAAAATCTTAGCACAACCCCATTAAATCCCGGATTAGGCCAGCCCAGCCCAATGGGCCTAGCCCATATTGACTGCTCTAGATATTAGGGGAATAAATATGAGAGAGGGAAACATTTTATTATTCACTTTTCCTTTTTAGTTGTCTTTAATTACTTGTTCATTTAGATAAATTAAGAAATGACAAAAATTTTTTACCTATTATACCCTCAATTAATTAATTTGAAAAAGATATAATTTTTTAAAATCTTAAGTTTTTAATTCATCAACTTCATAATTAATAGGGGTAAAATGATAAACTCACTATATCAATCATTATTTTCTTAATAGGTGTGTCTATTCAAAAGAAAAACAATTAGAAACAAATGAAGTACTTATCGTCTACTTCCTCTGTCCAACAATACTTGTCTACTATTGAGTTTACACACTTCTTCGGAAACTAAAAATAGAAACATAATTTACTATATCACCCCTTTAAATATGCTCCCTCCGTCCACTTTTAATTGTCATTATTTCTATTATTAGAGTCGAACTATAAAAACTTTAACTAACGTTTTAAGATGTATTTTTTCATCATATTGATATGCATAAAATATCAATTTATAGTACTTTTCATATAATTTTTTGAATATCTAAATTTGTTTGAAATATCGAATTAATTAATCTAATTTAACTTTAAAATTAGTTAAATTGACTTTCGAAAAGCGCAACATGACAAGTAAAAGTGGACAGAGGGAGTAATAAGTACAATGTCTTGAAAAATGTAATAGGAAATGACTATAATTAATGATAAGTGGAAATTAGGAATTAAGTGAAAAATGATACATTGATTTAATAGAATGGAAAAGTATTATTGGACATCTATGTTGAAGGAAGCTTGAAGACTGAACATGTTCCATCCATGCAGGCTGACGAGTTAGAGTTAGAGTTATACTAGGATTAGACTACTAAATCCTAAGTTATGTACGACTACACTACTGTATATTGTAGGAGTCGACTAGGACAAAATATTTAAGTTATAATATAATACTTCTCATGCAAATAATTGTGTAATAGTAGGATTTCTACTATAACTAGAATATGACTCTTTTCATATATAAGGAGCTTGTAATTCAATATTATTTTTTATTAATACATCCTTGATTTCTCCATACTTACGTGAAATTTCTACATGGTATCATAGCAAAAAAGTTTTTTGACTATTTAATGTATTAGATCAAAACCAAAACGACCACATTATCAAACTGCAATGACCCCTTCTACCAACACTCTTTCGACCTCTTCACTTCATCATTTTATTTCGTCCTGCTCCATTAAAATTAAGCCAAAAAAATATCTTATATGGAGGATGCAAATGTCTCAGTTGATTCAAGTGATGAGATTAACCTACTTTATTACAAAATCACGTAAAAATACCTGTTTCACTGGATAGACTACTCAAAAAACTATAGCAGGCAAGAATGGTGTAGAAAACAACATCATTGTTAATGATTGTGATGAGAATGATGTGTTACTAAGGAGTCAGATCTCAGGTACCTTGGCAGAAGAAAACATGTACCTGATCATAGGTTGCTCAACTGTTAAGGAGATGTGGAAATGCTTGGAACAAGCTTATTCTTCAAGAAACAAAAGATAAAGAGTTCCAACTCAAGAAACAATTGCAAAGTGTAAAGCCAACTCAAGAAACAATTGCAAAGTGTAAAGCTAGGAACCAAAACAATTGACGAATACATTAAGGAATTCAAAGGCATATGTGATGGCGTTGCAGCTACTCACAAGCCTGTAGATGAAGATAACAAAGTGATTAATTTTACTATAGGTCTAGGTCCTAACTATAAGACCTTCAAGACTGTCATGCTAGGTAAGACACCATATCCTACTCTTAATCAATTTGTTAATACTCTCAAGGGTTTTGAAATGAGAAAGAATGAAGAAGCATGGGAAGAGGAAATTACTCTTAAAGAAGTGGAAACAATAACTTCAATTCCAGAGGAAGAGGCTTCAAGCTTGCTGGACAAGGAACAGTTCTTATAGCAGCAGAAATGGATTAGGTCCTCGGAACAGTCCTTCGAATAGAAGCCATGAGAGGAACAATACTGATGTGTATCAAATTTGTTGTAGGAATGACCATACTACTGTTAAGTTTTTATAGGTGGGTTACTCTTATTAAGTCTGAGATAAGATAACACAAGCATTGACTGTTACTAATCTACAAAACACTATTGATGAAACCTTGTATGTGGACTCGGGAGCAAGTAGCCATATGACACATGATCTTAAACACTACAATGGACCAGATAAAATAATTGTTGAGAATGGATCAAAGTTAGCCATAACACATGTTGAAAATATATCTGGAACATGTCTAAAAGTTAAAAGAATTTCTTGTAGTTCCTAAGATCAATAAAAAGAATTATTCTTCGTTAATAAGCTTGCAAAGGATAATTATTGCATTCTTGAATTTGATGAAACTATATTTGTTGTAAAAGACAAGAGGACACTGCTGGTCAAATGATCTAAAATAAATGAACTCTATGCTTTGAAAGATAACAATCTTTATGCTTTAAATGTTGCACACGATTGAAACACGTCAGACAACATGTAGCATACTAGATTAAGACACCTTAGTTTGAAATCTTTAGAAATTTTGACTAGTAATAGATGCATTAATATTAGTATTTGAAATAAAATTCCTATTGTTTGTTCTAATTGTTAGTTGGAAAGAGTTGTAAACTTCAATTTGGTTTGAGAAATAAAATTGAGAAAGGTTTGAGAAATAATATTGAGAAAGAACCTTTATTGAAAATTCATTGTGATTTTTGGGGACCTAATCTTGTCAAATCTTCCCAACATATGAAATATTCTGACATTTATTTATGATCATACAAAATATACATAGATTTATTCACTGAAAAAGAAATCTGAATTCTTTGAGGTCTTTCTAAAGTTTCAGAGGAAAAACAATTTTCTAAAGAGATTAAGATTTTTCAGTGTGATGGAGGTGGTAAGTTTATCTAAACAACTTTCATTAAGCATTTGGAAGATTTTGGATTGTGATATATATTTCATGTCTAAACACGCTTGAACAAAATGGAGTTGTAGAGAGAAAACACAGGTGTATTGTGGAGAGTGGCTTAACTCTACTACTTCATGTTAATCCACCTTTGTTTCTTTGGGTTGAGGCTTTCCTTACTGCAGTATTCCTCATCAATATACTGTCTTCCTCAGTCCTAAATATGGTGACTCTATTTGTTAAGTTGTATGGGGAACAACCTGATTACAATAACCTAAAAGTGTTCAGGTGTAGATGTTTTTCATATATCAAGGGTAGCAACAAGTTTAGTCTAAAGACTTACCCTTGTGTGTTCATACTGTACAATAACTTACACAAAGGATATAGATGTTATCATACCTCTACAATGAGAGTTTACATATCACACATGTTGTGTTTGATGAAAACACATTATCTAGTGTGTCTCCAAAGCAATCTCGGACTAACATTGATGTCTCACCATATTTTGCTACTTTTGTTGAATCTTTCTCTAAATTGCAGGCACATGATAATTCTGATTCAGGGGAAGTACAAACTGCTAGTCCAAACATTAATAGTGATAATGCCGAGACAACTCATATAATCATTAATGATGAGAGTACTATTAACCTCTCAGGTACATGATCAGATGTTGAGGAACCTGTTGAAGGTGCTGATCCATACAACTCTATTAAACCTCCAATTGCAGATTTTGGATCTGCTAGTAGTAGTGAGGAACAAGTTGCACTTACTGTTCCAACCAATGAGCATCATCAAACAACTACTTTAGTTGATTACCAGTTAACCATCAATCTGACAATGCTATAGTTCAGTCAACTATTTTGGTTGATGTACAAGTTAAGATACTCCCTGCACCACAAGGGCATCATATGATCACCAGGCACAAGGCGAAGAAACATCACTTGTCACTTGTTGCTCGCAGCAGCACAAAACTTTTGAGAGAACCAAATACTATTAAGGAAGCACTAAAGTCACTTTATCGGCTTGTAGCAATACATAAAGAAATTGATGCTCTACATACTAACAAAACATGGATTTTGGTGCCCAAATCTTTTGGTATGAACTTGGTTGGCTCAAAATGGGTGCTCAAGACAAAATTAAAGTTGACAGGACAATAGATAGATACAAGGCCAAACTTGTGGAAAGAGGATTCTCGCAACTTGGATGGATATATTTTGAGGAAATATTTAGTCTTGTGGTTAAAGTCACAACTATTAAGGTGGTTCTATCCATTGTTGTTAGTTCAAAGTGGGATGTTAGACAACTAGATGTCAAAACTGTCTTTCTCCATGGCTTCTTACTAGAGAGGTGTACATGAGTCAACCTCCTGGTTTAATGATCCCTAGTACCTTCAACATGTGTGTCTACTTAAAAAGGCATTGTATAATCTTAAACAAGCACCAAGAGCCCAATTTGATAGGCTTAACATGCATCTCTTACACCTTGGTTTCATTTGTAGCAAGACTGAGCCTTCCTTATTCACTTTTACAAACTTGTAAAGGCAAAATATGTCGCTTGCTATATGTGGATAATATTATTGTCACAAGAAGTAATCCATCTCAAGTCTCAGAGTTGGTTCTATAACTTTGGAAAGAGTTTGTTATGAAAGATCTTGACCCTTTACACTTCTTTCTAGGAGTTGAGGTGAAGTATTTCGAAGAAGGAATTCACTTAAATCAAAGCAAATATGTTGTTGAACTGCTGGCCAAGACAGAGATAACTTTGGCAAGGCTGTAGCTACTCTTTTGGTTCAAAAGCATGGTCTGCATGAAGCTGTGGAAGTTTTATAGATGTCTAACTGGATAAAATGATAGTAGAGAGCCTTCAGTATTTGCCCCTCACATGACCTGATATCATTCATGCTGTGAATTTAGCAAGCCAGTTTATGCAAAGCCCAAAGATTGAACATTTTCAAGGGGTAAAAAAGATTCTCATGAATATCAAAGATACTTTACACTTTGGACTCAAAATTATTTCACAATCACCATGTAGGTTGTATGACTACTCAGATGCTGATTGGGGAGGTTGTACCACCACTAGGAGATCAAGTACGGGCTATAACATCTATCGAAGTGCAAATTGTATTTCTTGGACCTCCAAGAAACAAACCATAGTAGCCCGATCGAGTGTTGAAGTCGAGTGTAGAGCACTAGCCTCCATTGTCGCAGAATTGACTTGAATTTTATATATTTTGCATGACTTTGGAGTGTTCCTTCGATTTGTTTCTACGTTGTATTGTGATAACATGAGTGTCGTGTACATAATGGTTACTCCAGTTATGCATGCTAGAACCAAACATGTACTATCATTTTGTTTGTGAGAAAGTGCCCAGGGGACAACTTCTTACTCAATTTGTGAAGTCTAAGGATCAACTAGTTGATATTCACACAAAGTCTTGACAAAACAGGTTTTCTCAGGTATTTGCAGCAAGCTAGAAGTTACAGTTCCTCCACTCACTAGATTAAGGGGAAGTGTTGAAGGAAACTTGAAGACTAATGGAACATGTCGAAGGAACAAACAAAGCAGGCTGACGAGTTAGAGTTAGCGTCATACTAAGATTAGACTACTAAATCCTAAGTTATGTACGACTAAGCTACTGTAACTAGGATAAGGTATTTAAGTTATAATACGACACTAATCCTGTAAATAATTGTGTTGTACGATTCCTAATATAACTAAATAGAACTTTTCTCTTATATAAGTAGTTTGTAACTCAATATTATTTTCTTCCATACATCCTTAATTTTTTCATACTTACGTGAGATTTCTATAATCCAAAATAGTATAGAGAACAATTATTATTTGACGATGAGAATATTTATTTGTGATATACTATGCTAAATTTATTAACTCAAAACGCATGAAACATTATTTAGTTTTAAAACTTGAGTAATGTACATTAGTTTGGTGTCTTACCTATTATTGTAATGTACATTAGTTTGGTGTCTTACCTATTATAGGTTCAAATTCAAAGGTATAATTGTTAGATATGAAACACTTTTTTTGAGTGAGATTTTGTGTTGTATGAATTTAAAATTAATTAGATTTTAATATTAATATATCGAGTAAAATGAAAAAAAGAAGAAGATAATTTGGTATCTTTGTAAGATGTGCCAACTTATTGATCCATGTGATTTACTAAATCAAATGTATGTGCTTGCAACTTGCAAAACTATTGGCACCGTTAGTTTGGTAACCAGTTTTAGGCCTCCTGAGTCCTAATAAATGATTTTAGACCAATCGGGAACCGAGGGGCATAAAGGTAATTAAACTGATTATTGAGTTTTATTATATCTCAAATTATTTGTTTATTTTTAAATTGACATGCTTATTAAAAAAGTAATTATGAACACAATGAAGTTATAATTTTATCTATATTAATTATTAAAAAAATGAATTAAGAATTTGAGATTTTTTTTAAAAAAAAAAATTCAAATAATTAATTGAGATTATAATAGATAAACTTATTTTGTTTTAAAAAAAAAAAATAATTAGAGAGAGGGAGTAATTAATTAAAGTAAATATAGGAACTATTTTTAAAAATATAGAACGAGTGGTTCGCGAAGGTTCACGTGACACGTGCTGAATTCCGCGGCATCCCAAAAGCCACGACTCGACTAAATAATTGCCACGTTACCATATTAATTGATTTTTAAATAAATAGACTCTCTATGTCCAATTTATTTGATTTACTTAAAAACGTCTATCACTTATTTTATTTTTGAGAGATTTGTAAAAGAAAATTTATAAAACTTTCTATCCAGTAAAATTTAATCATCATATCATATCACGTAGATAGAAAAAATCGAACGAATCATATAAAATGAGACAGAAAAAATAACACCAAAAGGAGATATACTAGAAATATCTAGAGAAGACTTATAAATACTCGAGTAGCTCTGTTGCTAACAGATTTCTGATTCTAATAATCCTCTACAAAGCTTTTTGTTAAGAGACCAAAAAAAAACTTGAAAAACTCACCAATTTGATCAATTCATTTATTTAAAAAAAAAAACAGAGAAGAAAAGAGGTATGTAGCCTAATCTCATTCATTCAATTTCATCTATATGTGATTTAGTTTGGTTAGATCAATCTTTTCTTTTCTTGCTTCTTCTTAATGTTATCTAAACTTATCTTTAAGTACTTCTCTTATCTTTAGAGTCTTCTGTTTTTTGAAATGGATTGTGATATTGTTCTTAATGATGAGAAATTTTATGATTGTATAATTAATTATAGTTGTGGGGAGTAAAATGATATGTTTTGTCTACTTACAGAAATGGCTATTATGGATGAAGCTGCTAATATGGTTTCTGTGCCGTTGGATTATAGTAGAAAGAGGAAATCAAGGAGTAGAAGGGACAGAACAAAAAATGTGCAAGAGACACTAGCTAAATGGAAGGAGTATAATGAGAAACTAGATAATGAAGGGAAAGGGAAGCCAGTGCGTAAAGTTCCTGCTAAAGGTTCAAAGAAGGGGTGTATGAGAGGTAAAGGGGGACCAGAGAATTCGCGGTGTAAATACAGAGGTGTTAGACAGAGGATATGGGGTAAATGGGTTGCTGAGATTAGGGAACCTAAAAGAGGTAGTAGGTTATGGTTGGGTACATTTGGTAAAGCAATTGAAGCTGCTTTAGCATATGATGAAGCTGCAAGAGCTATGTATGGTCCTTGTGCAAGGCTTAATTTGCCAAATTACGCTTCGTCGAAAGAGTGTGATTCTGTTTCCTGGGCAACTACATCTGCATCTGATTGCACCGTTGCTTCTGGTTTCGGCGAGGTATGTCCGGCTGATGGTGCTCTTCATGAAGCTGACACACCATTGAGCTCAGATATTGTTGAACCTACGAGTATTGATGAAGATACGCTCAAGTCTGGATGGGATTGTCTAGATAACTTAAATATGGATGAGATGTTTGATGTAGATGAGCTATTGGCTATGTTAGATTCTACTCCAGTTTTGACCAAGGACTACAATTCAGATGGAAAGCACAACAATATGGTATCAGATTCGCAATGTCAGGAGCAGAATGCAGTGGTAGATCCTATGACTGCTGTTGACTATGGCTTTGATTTTCTGAAACCAGGCAGGCAAGAAGATCTTAATTTCAGTTCGGATGACCTTGCATTCATAGACTTGGATTCTGAACTTGTCGTTTGAGAGTTTTCGCAGTTGAAAGGTGCAATGCAAGATAACATGTATCGTCATTGATTGAGATATAGGACGCGAGGAAGAGAATAACTAGAGATGTTGAGTTTGGACAATGTTTTCGTATCGTTCAATTTTTTTTATTTCATGTTGGGCAGCATTGGTTGCCCTTTTCCCAGACCAGCTGATTCTCGATAAGTTTTTGCATCGAAGATTATGCATTTGGTGTTCTGGAGGACTAATCTTGTACAGATCTAACCTGCCTAGTGAGTCAACAATTGTTCGTTTTGGTGTGTTGATATGACGAATAAAGATGTTTCTGGGTTTTATAGTTTGTTGTAAAGTTTGCTTGACAAGTTGAGGTACTGATTTTTGTGCTTTCATTGGAACAATATAGAATGCATTGCCGGCATTTACAGTTCATCCATAACTTGAACAATAAGTTTTGCAGTGTGTATTTGTGTTACTTTGTGAAGTTTTTCCAGGGGATTCGTGTTGTGTGTTAACGTGTTTCGAGTAGATCAGAGAAGTACTGGAAGCAGTGGTGCTATAGTGTTTTTATGTTAGCCCTAATTGTGGTTTGGTAGATTTGTGTAGTTCTGTTTTGCACTTAGGCTTTTTTATCTCTATCAGAAGTTGTAGTCAGGATGTAATAGTAGACGTTTTGAGACGTTTCAAAATGTTCCAGTTCATGTTCTCTTCCTCATTGTAATTCAATAAATTCTGCGGATTGTAATCTTAAGATGTGGAATGTAGTTGTTATATCAAACTAACTCTTCAATAAGAAGCAGAACTCAAGCTTTAACTGCTCTACTTCAGCATTTCTCTTCTGTTTTCAGTCTCTCACTATTCTAATTTGAACTATCAATATGGCCGAGTCCTGTTAAGCTGCGATTTGATAGGATTGAATTGATTTACGGAGATAAGAACAAAATATTGGAGAAAAATGTCAAAATAGCAATCTTCTAACATTTAATAGAGTGAGTTGTTAATAATTTTAGTATTTATTTAAAATGTCAATATTTTAAAATTTGTTATAATGTGACTGTATTTATTTATTTGAGAGAACACAAAACTTTTAATAACATAATGGAGAGAATTATGGAAGAAAATATTTAAAAGAGGTAAAAATATTTCTTTTTATTTTTTATTCTTACTTAATTTAATTTTTTAAAATATAATTTTGTCTGAAATGTATTTGGATAAACTTCTTTAAATATGGTTTTGTGTAATCGGATGAATTTCATTAAATATGATTTTGTGTATTAGAATTTTCGGGTGATTTTTTTTTACAAACTGAGCACGATAAATACTTATTTTAATTGAAGAATTAGACCATACAATTCAAAACCTGATTGTATACCATTAGGACGAATTCAAATTTAAATGTGATTACAAACTAATTGATATATAAAGTAATATTGAAAATACAAAATGAATTGTATAAAATACAAAAATCTATTTTACTATTGCAATTAGTATGGATGCTTGTATAATGTATTCGCAAATAAATTGTATTTTGATTATTCAAAATTAAAAATGAATACAACATCAAATCTAAGTATAAACTATATGCTATACAAAAGGGATATTGAAGATACAAAATAAGTAAAATGAAATACAAAATTTATTTTACTAATACAATTAGGTTGAATGCATATATAACATAAATAAATTGTATTTTGGTTATTTAGAATTGGAAATGAATACAAAATCAAATATAAATACAAAATTGGATGACATAACATTAGGACAAATACGAAATCAAATCTAAATATAAGCTCTTTGGTATACAAATTAATATTGTAAATACAAAATAAACAAGATAAATAAAAAGTTTGTTTTACATATACAATTAGGATGAATACTTAATAATGAATACATATTTTGGTTATATAAACTTGAGAATGATGGACAATTAAGAACTTCGATCTGACAATTGATTCATCAAGTTCCATCGATTTAGTCTTTTCAGAATCATCCATAAAGCGACGACACAGATCTAGAGCCCGACAAGGAAATCGTATGAACCCAATAAGCATAGAAGTTAAGGAGTAGGTCTCACTCTTGATCAGATGTATGAGAGAGCAATCAAATTTATACCCCAATTTGCTCGAAAATTTGCCAGATGTTGAAATCGTACAAGCCGAAGAAATTTCTTAAATAAGGAGATAACAATGGTGAAAACAGTAGAGAGAGTGGAGAGATTTGGGATAAAAATACTAAAGAGAATATTAGAACGTGGATCTTTTTTATTTGACTTTTTGTGTTCCATTATAATCATTAGAAAATAATTAGGTTAATATTTCTACTTAACTATTTATATTTTTACTTGAAATCAAACTTAATAAATATTGCATATATAATTTTATTTGTAGAATTGATTAACAAGTAGTATAACTAACAGTCTAACACCATTCATGTAATATTGTCTTGTTGATATTTATAATAATATTTTTAAATTATAATTTGATTTAAAAAAATTATAAAAAAAAATATACTTTTGAAAAAAGATAAATTACCTATATGCACAACTTCCCAAATTCATATTTATCATTTCCTGATTTTACTTCACAAATCTCTCCAAATTTTTATTTTCATGATCTTTTCATTATGTTTAAAATTAATATCTTTCCTGTCAAAATAATTTTTCTCGACCACTTCAATTGCCCATATCCCCTCTTTTAAGCAATCAGATTGTTGTTTCAATGGATACCAATGCTAGCTCAATTGGAATGCGATAGCCCAACTTGTGCTGCTATTGGAGATTGGGTTCGAACCTAACATTGGTTATGTTTTTTGATACGAAGATATTGATTGGATCGAAAATAGATCTTAGAAATTGTTAGATCCTTTAGTAATGTAAATGTAAACATTGAGAAGTTGAAGTTGTTAAAAAACTCAAGAAGAGGGATCAAAAATTTGCTCTTGCAATTTCTCGGTCATCCTTACCCAAGGCTAGTATGTTGATCTTCTTCTATCACTTGTTGAATCCGTTTTGGTTAGTTAATCAAATGATGATACATCAAAGAAAAAAGGCATAATACATAAATATGTCTTTTAACTTGGCTTCGAATCATATTTATGTCCTTCAACTTTGGGTATGCACAAGTAGACACCTAAACTTGTATAAAGTTGAACAAATAGACACATGTGTCTTACATGTCATCCTACATGTCATTTTTTGTCCTACATGGTGTCCTACGTGTATTTTACCACTTTTGTGTTTATTTATTTAAAAGTATGATAGTTAAAGTATCTGTTTGTGCATTATGAAGTTGGAGGTCAAAGTTAAAATTTGAAGCCAAGTATAGGGTCCAATATATGTATTATGCCAAGAAAAAATATGTTTCATATTTTAGTGTACCAATATTCAAGTATAATTAGCTGGTACACTTAATTCTACTTTTGTTCATTATTTGAAGAGTTTATGTAATCTTCTAAAAAAATTTACACAAAAATAATGTTCAATAATAGTGGTCATTTCAATATCATGTGTGGAGTTGTTGTAGTTAAGTGAAATTGCTGATACAAAAATAATGTCCATTGTAATATTATTCAAAAACCTATACTATTTGATGTGTATCAGATACACACAATTTAATAAAATGTATCAGATATACACATAAGATACATTGCAAGTTAACTGTACTCCATTACTTGTTTCATGTATAAGTATTGAGAAATTTTTATGTCATGTTCAACAAAACATTAAAATACTTTATAGTTACAATTACGTATCATATGATTAACTTGTTATGGTTATGAAAAACAATTGGAGATTTGTAGGTGTAAAGTCAAAATTTGGCATGTTTAAGAAAACATTTTTATTGAGGTAATTAGTATATAAAACTTTTTAATTTTTTTCTTTATAGTTTGCGACACATTATTTTTGTTTCTCATGATAATTTGTTTTTTGTAGTTGCCTTTGATGAGTTCCTTAGTGAAAAACTCAACATCCCATCAAATGGTTTCTGAGTTGATTATCTTCGCACAAGATATGAAGTATTATTATGGAGATATGGTATTGAAAAGATAAAATCATGTTATGTTAGCGATAAAGATGATCCTTCAAAGCACAAAGGGTTTCTTCACTCTACTACAACATAATATTGAATTGTGATTATGTATCAATGAATAAAGTCTTTTGATGTTTTGTTTCTTTTTCGGGTGAAGGGTCATACCTCTCAACTTTATTTTATTGGTTGACTATGTCCTTGTTGAAAAGTTATTTTTATTCATGCGTCATTATTTGTACCCCTCAATTGGAAAAAAATCCTCAAATTGACTTAAATTAACCTGATTTCAATTGAATTACCAAATTATCTATTTTAACCCTAACCCAACCCACTAAACCAAATGAATTCATACGAAGTTAAAACCTCAAACCTATATCTTTCTTTGATACAACATTCAGTGAAATTTTACTATAAAATGACAATAAATAAGATAAATAATTCTTTAATTGAAGCTAATAAATTCCATATAAAAATACTACTTTGTTTATTTACCTAATCAAACAAAAATACTACTTACTTATGTCACGAAACTTTAGAATAACTTTTACTAAGTCAGGACAACAATTTGCGATGAATGAAATGATTGTTCGGAGGGGTTTTGGTGAATTTTTAACCAAACTAACCTATTATATAAAATAATTTACCAAAGTAATACATTTTTCTAAAATTTTACAAAACTAGTATAAACGTATTTCACGGTAACGTTTTAGGGTATATTTTTTTTTAAAAAAATAACAGCATTAGATTGATATACGTTACTGTAAGTAACGTTTTACTCCTAAAACGTTATTTTCAGTAACGTTTTAGGAGTAAAACGTTACTGTGAGTAACGTATATCAATCTGACGCCATCAACTTTTAAAAAATAAAATATATCCTAAAACGTTACTGTGGAATACGTTTATACTAGTTCTGTAAAATTTTAGAAAAACATATTATTTTGGTGAATGACTTTATATAATGGCTTAGTTTGGTTAAAACCTCGGTTTTGGTTGCTCTTGTTTGCCTGAGATTCGAGCTAAAGGTTGTTTTGTTCCCTGAGATTGAATCTATGGCATAATGTAGGAGCAAAGATATTGATGACTTTTGATTGATTTTTTCTCCGGCTTGGAGCTCTGCTAGAGATGGTAAAAGGAAAAGAAGAATAGCGGTGTTGGGTTCTTCTTTGGCGGCTCTTTCTGGTTGGACTGGGTAATGTGGATTTGGTTTACAGTGACAGGTTGCGTATTATATGTTGGTGAAAGAGTTCGGAAAAGAGGGGGTTTAGTGATTTGCCGCTTGGAGGAGAAAATGGAGAAAAAAGGAAGCGTACAGAAATGAAGATGAATGAATGAGTTATATTATTAGGTGGGTTGGATCGATTTAAAATTGGGTAATTTCAAATGATTTTGGCTTTCCATTCAATTGAGGGGCAAAAATGATGATATTAATAGCGATGACGGGTAAAAATAACTTTATTTCAACGGTAAGAGCATAGTCAACCAATAAAATAAAGTTGATGGGGGATATTTTTGACCATTTTCCCTTCTTTTCTTTTAAAAGACAATCCTACTTAGGTTTTAGAGTGTTAATCTAAAAGTTGTTCATATTATATCTCAATTGAATATATTTTGTTCTTAATTAAATCATGTAAATTCTTATATTTTGTGTTTTAATTATAGTGATCTTGATACATAACACATCATCTGATACTTAAAACATTTACATTATATAATTAGATATCATAAAAGATAATTATCAAATTCATAACCTTTTTGATTAAAAATGTCATTATGAAGAACTTATTAGTTATCGCATAATGCATATATGATAAACTAAATAGACATAATACATATATTGGACCCTAAATTTGGTTTCAAATTTTAACTTTGACCTCTAACTTTTATAGTGTACAAATAGACACTTTAACTATCCTACCTTTAAATAAATAAACATGCGATTTTTACAGACAAAGAGCGTGAAAGGCAAACGCTCCAACGTGTATTAGTGAGCCACTTAATGACTGCCAACTAGTTGAATATTTTACACGTCGATTTTAGAACTAAAAAAATCAAAATTAATTTTAATTTATGATTTTTAGATATTGGAGCTCATTGTTTGACAAAGCTTAAAGGTTTGTTGCTGGCTTCTTGGTTTGGGTTTTTGTGATTGTTGGGTCTGTTTTCATGATTGTAAAAGGTATTTCTCAACTGCTGTGGATGATCATTCATGATATATGTGGGTATTTCTCTTGCATACTAAAGTTGATGTCATTGTTACATTTACTCTTTTTTTCTTATTGGTAAATAATGTGTATTGAACCTCTGTTAGGTGTCTCAGAGCTAACCATTTGTGAATTCTTCAAATCATCCATAAAGAGGTTATTACGATGCTTAGGTATTTTTCATCAGAGTACGTGTGTCTTTACTCCTCAATAAAATGGAGTCGCTGAAAGGAGACATAGATAAATTCTAGAAGTTGTCAGAACGCTCAGGTTTTAAGCTCGTCTTCCACTGAGGTGTTGACACCCAATTTTGGCCTAACATTTTCAAAATTCGTAACTTTAAAATTTTATTTATTTAATAGCTCAAAATGATTTTATTATAATTTTAAATAAGTTTATTGATAACTATCTTTATTTATCAAAATTTAGGAATTTTTATTAGTTTATTTTAAAATTGCATTTTTACATGTCGTTAGTTACGTTCATTAAGTTTTTTTATTTAATATTATGCACAATCTAAATATTTTATTCAAATACGGATAAAATTTGCACCGATAATTTTGGGTCACAATTCCAAACCCACACATTTAGGCCCATTGCATTTTTTTTCTTCTATTTAGGTTTAGATTAGGTTCATATTATTTATTTTGTTAAAATTGGCCAATAAAAAAATCTCACATTCTAGTTTCTAAACTTATATGAGTTGATTTTCTTAGATCTCTATTTATTTAAATTTGCTTGATTATATTTATCATAGTTTGATTACATTGCTTTTATTTAATTCTACTTCCGATGATTATATTACTTTCTTTATTTAATTTTGATGATATTATTATTGTTGGTTTTCCATTTGACTTCATTGTTTCATAATATTAATTTTGTCATTTCATATTCTGAAAGTAATGTGCTCTTTATTCGTTTAAGTTAGTTGTAATTTTTGCACTTTTGATACTATGTGATATGTTTATATATATATATATATATATATACATATATATATATATTTATTAGTTTGTTCACTTTTCAATAACTTTATATTTGTTTTGCTGCTCCATTTGACTCACATATAGTTATTCTTAATTAATTTATTTTGATCGATTACATTGACCATTTAAGAAGGTACTAGCAAATCTTGTTTTGTTAATTTCATGTGACTACCTTTTGTTGTGTTTCTTTTTAATTTATTACTTTTTGTTGTTTGAGTTAAAATTGGCCGATGAAGAAATTATCGTTGATTTTCAAGGTTTTCCATGTTAGTTAGACGGATTTTTATTTTTAAGTTATTATCTGGGTTAATTCATACTTGTTTATCACTAACTCTTTTACTAAATGTGTAAAACCCGGAGTTGCTTCTCATAGAAGTTGTTCCAATGGAATTTAAATATATTTTATATTCACTATTATGTATATTATGACGTTAGGCAAATCTTAGGCCGTGTCTTATATTATAATTTTATTTTTTTCATTTGTTTGTGTTGCATGTTATTATATTTGTATATTATTTTTATCTCCTCAATTTAAAAGAATGAATTCAGTCGGGTCCCACAATTGTGGATTTCGAAGGGTGCCTAACACAATCCCTTCGGAATCACTTGAACCCTTACGTAGATCAAATGGTTTTGTAGACTATCTTTTAAGTTAATTTGTTAATTTATTCCTAGTTCCCTAAAAATTAGGTGGCCACTCCCTTTAATCCCTTTGAACTCAGTTTACATTTTTTTAACCCTTTTTAAATCGTTTCAAAATTTTTCAAACTAAATTCTTTTTTAATTGAGTCACGGCGACGTCGCTCCCATTCAAAGGATGTCAACAATGGCGACTCTGCTAGGGACGTAGAGGTTCTAACTAATATGAATCACTTTTCAAATTGAGAAAAATGTTCTTTTATTGTGTTATACTTTGTATTTTGTATATTTATTGTGATTATTTACATATTATATTTGTTGTTCATTTATTATTTATTTTATTGTATGTATATTGTTATTACATTTCATGGCATTTTTCCGGGTTTATGTATAGTATATTAAAAGACGGTTTTGCGGAAACGCAACCGAACCGAACTTTTTTAATACTCAACCCTTTTTCAAAATGATCGATAATTTATTTTTTTTGTTGTTTGAGTTAAAATTGACCGATGAAAAAATTACCATCGATTTCCAAGTTCTCCCATGTTAATAAGACGAATTTTTATTTTTAAGTTATTATCTGAGTTAATTCATACTTATTTATCACTAACTCTTTTACTAAGTGTGTTGACATGTACCCTGGAGTTGCTTCTCATAGAAGCTATTCCAATGGAATTCAAATATATTTTATATTCACTATTATGTATAGTATCACGTTAGGCAAATCTTAGGCCGTATCATATATTATTATTTTATTTTTTATTTGTGTGTGTTGAATGATATTATATCTGTTTATTATTTTTATCTTCTCAATTTGAAAGAATGAATTCAGTCGGGATCCACAATTGTGGATTTCGAAGGGTGTATAACACCTTCTCTTCGGAATCACTTGAACCCCTTACCTAGATCAATTGGTTTCGTAGACTATTTTTTAAGTTAATTTGTTAATTGGTTTCCTAGTTTCCCTAAAAATTAGGTAGCGACTCCCTTTAATCCCTTGAAATCATTCTACCCCTTTTAACCCTTTTTAAATCGTTTCAAAAATTTTCAAACTAAATTCTTTTTTAATTGAGTTATTGCGACGTTGCTCCCATTTGCAAGATGTCAACATGAGGTTCCTGGGAAAATGTGTTACCACTACCACATACATAATTAATCGATACCCTCTGTAGTTCTTATGGGAAAATCTCCTTTTCAGGTTCTTATCAGCACGCTCCTGTCACGATCAGAATCTAGACTCCAAACGAGACCGGCGTCGTTAACCTCTCAGAGATCGTAAACAAGCCTACTTACGTCATTCTTACTCTACATAGGTTAATTTTAGCGGAAAATTTGAAATTTTTAATTCTTTAAATATACTTGCTAAACATTTCTTTATATTTCGTAATCGTTCATCATCTACTATCTAATATTTAAGAGATAAGCAACTGAAAGAAATAATTCATTAAGTATTAATTGTATATCGGCCAAAATAGCACTAATACAAAGTCTGAACCAAAACAGGAAAGAAACGCTAGTGGAACATGATCCACTAGCTCAACTCTAAAACTACGCTAGAATAAACACAGTAGCATCCTCGAAAGTGTGAGGACCTACCAAACTCCGGATGAATGCTGACGTCCGGATAGCTGCAACAACAAACCTGTAGCTCTACTGTCCACCTGTGCCTGCACCTAAATGTAGATGTTTGTATGGAATTAGTACACACTTGTACTAAGTATGGGTATATGCAAGCATACACCAGGGACATGCATGAGAAAGAATAGCTCTTTCCTAACGACATGATTTTTGGAAGTCAAGTCAGTGGACTTGCCAATTTGAGATCGGGAAAGTTATGCCATGAGAGTGACATGCATCATTATAATTATTGTACTACAACAACACATAACATCTTGATATAGCACATAACATATAATACATAGTTTCTTTCATATTATTCGTTCATATGCCATAAGACCTTGTTATCATGGACTTGACCTTAAGACTTTCCAAAATGAGGACACAACATATGGGACCTCAACTAGGGAGTCTTCCTTAGCAAACACAGAGTCTGCTTCATTCATTCGTACGTACCTCATTTTAGTTCATTCATAAGACAGTGTGAACACCAACTATACCTAGGATGTAGTTTAAGACTTTCATCGGGTTTGCTCTGCAATGATCAGGAATAACCTAATGTCATTATCTTGATCTAGCTCACCTCTTGATTATCCTATTCTAACACCTTCAATATCATTCATTTCTTTATATGATTCATTTGAGGCTGACCTCATTCATTCATTGGGAACTTTAACTTTAATCGACATAGATCATGTGAGCATCATGAAATTCAGTGTCTCCCCCACACCGAAAAGAGGTAGAATCACCGGCCAAAGTGACTCAATAACATGCTAGCGTATATGGGAATTTAACCCCGCCAGATCCCTATAGTGGCAATATAGGTTCAAAGACTAGGAGATGTATGGAGGCCCATACCCGACAAGTCGGACAGTCTCATCTCATTAAGCTCAAACATATGTCAATGTGATTACTCACTCGAAGCTATTAACGACAGGAAAATGTCTATTTCTTTTGGTTTTCAATTTATAATTTATTTTTCATTTTAATCGACCTCAAAAAATATATTTATATTTAATAAAATATATTTATATTTAATAATATTAAGTAAAATAATTTATTGTCACATAAATATTTATTACTCATTTAAAATCAAATCAATTCCTTTCTTAAATACAACATATAAAATAAAATGAAGTAACTCCCACCCCCACCTCCCATATTATATATGATATTTCATAAAAAATATTTTTATTTCATATTATCTGATCTCTTACTAAATCAAGATAGAATCAATTAATTATTTTTTATTTTATCAATATAATAAATATGACCTTTAAAAGTTTAAACAAAATTTGAATGTCCAAAATTTCATTTTATGAAGTTGGCTAAATTAGTATGAATAAAAACAAAATAGTAGTCTGTCCATTTTATATTAAATGGATACTTTTTATTTTACGCGACTATCAAGAAATCATTAATATATTTATTAATTTTATGATTTTGCTATTTATTTATATTAATTAGCCTCTTAAAAAAAATTGCATCTTAATTTTTTTGTCTAAACATTTAAAGTTATACTCACTCTGTCCGATATTATTTGTTATGTTGCATTTTTTGAAAGTCAATTTGACTAATTTCCAAAGTTACATTTATTTAATATTTACACAAAAAAATTAGATATTCTAAAACTATATGAAAAGTACTATAAATTGCAAATTTTTTCATATTAATATGATGGAAAAATAAATATTAAAATGTTAATCAAAATTTTCATAGATTGACTCTAAATATAGAAATCATGACAAACAATACCTGAAGAAGAAAATATTAATGGTAACGCTAAAAAGAAAATTATTACTCCCTCCGTCCGGTATTATTTGTCATGGTTTATATTTTTAGAGTCAAATTATAAAAACTTTGACTAATATTTTAAAATATATTTTTTCATCATATAAATATGCAAAAAATTGTAATTTATAGTACGTCTCATTTAGTTTTAGAATATCTAATTTTTTTCTTTAAAATATCGAATTAATGTGATCTAATTTACTTTAAAAATGAGAAAATGCACAAGTACCCCCTCAACTTATGCCCGAAATCTCAGAGACACACTTATACTATACTAAGGTCCTATTACCCCTGAACTTATTTTATAAGTAATTTTCTACCCCTTTTTAGCCTACGTGGTACTAGTTTGAAAAAAAAAGTCAACCATAAGTATAAATGTGTCTCTGAGATTTCGGGCATAGGTTGAAGGATACTTGAGCATTATCCCTTTAAAAATTAATTAAATTAACTTTTGATAAATATAATATGACAAATATTTCTAAATAAAAAAAATAGTAATTAATTCTATTTTAATTTAGCAAGTAATGTCCAACAATATTAATCCACTTGCGTTTTAAGAGTGCGTGGATTCCAAAGTATTTACCTAAAATTTATCGTAAAGGGTCATGGAAAAAGGCAGACATGGACTTGTAATGCACAAAAATCTATTATATGAGCTGACAATAAGCACAAACCCCAATGAGAGAATCGCTTTTCTCCCCTCCTCAGTCAATTTTACCCTCTGGACCTTTCCCTTATTCGCTCTCCACTCACTCCACTTGCCGAATTCCGCCGGACTATCAAATTTCCATTTTCCGACAGCTCAATTCTACTTGCAGGTTTTAACATTTCTCTATTTGCTATATTTATTCCTTTTTTGAGTATTTTTCCCCCTTTTTGGCGATTTTTTTGCAGCTTTTTCATGGCTACGAGATGATTCCTGCTGACTTTAGACAGAACTGCGTTTTGTTATTGCATTTGGAAAATTAACCGTGTTTCTTAAGTTCTTCTCCTTTTATCTCTGTTTTTGTATCGATGCTCTAGTTTAGTGGTTATGGACAATTCGGTACTGAACAAGTCCAAATATCAACATATATAGCAAAGTTGCATTATGAGAACACTTCTCCTAAGGTTTGTTTTGCTTTCTGATGTCTTTTTCCTCGAAGGAGAAACTTTTCTGACCTTAGTGAACGTAACCACTTAAGATACGCTCAAAATTTCACTTTTTAGTGCAACTTTGTTTCTTGGTCCAGTGGCGGAGCACAAAAATTGAAGTTAATTAGTTCTAAATTAAGGGTTTATACATATTCATTACATTTCTTAAGACAAATATAGAATTTGGATCAAAACTACTGAGAATTTATCTTCAGAAAAGGAAGTTTTTCAGTTTTATGATTATGATTTTGTAAAGTCCAAATGGTGTGGCTGTTCCAGAAATGCATTTTTTATTGATTAATCTTGTTGTGTTAGATATATGAATAAGAGATCAAAGAAAAAACAAAAAACAATTGAATAAGAAAATTTGACCATTTCTTGGGAGGAACAAAAACAAAAAGGAATGAGAGAGAATAACATTATTTCTATTTTTGTCATCTTACAAAAATGTTGTGATTTTTTTTCATTATCCAGGAATTGAAACATTGGGTTAAACTGGAAAATTTTTGCAGCAATAGATGGAAATATTGTACATAGCAAGTTGCTTTAGTGCTACTTCATATCCGGCTCCGTCAGTATCCGTTGCAGCTATTGGGCACAACTAAACTGATTCTTTCTTCTGATTACTGACAAGGTTGGTCTTGAAGCGTTAGGTGGTGATGAAGAGGCATATACATTACAATGCTCATCCAATTGATCCACACCGTAAGCAACGACCTATGAACTTAGTCTCCTCGTCACTTTTTGATTAATTTCATCAGCAGAAGCTGTCTGGGAGAATGTTGATTTAAGTTGGATGTGGTTTTGAAAGTTGAATCATCAAATCATCATGAAATTGTCAGAACACTTTTGCAATATATTCTGATTATTGAAGCAATAAATTATTGGAGTGGAATCTTGTGATGACATTGATATTTTAATTGTTGTATGCTATTGTGGATAGTAAGGAATCAAACGTCATCTAAACTAACTTATTTATGTTTCTGAAGGCCTTGGCCTGATGGTCTATTCTCTGGTGACATTTATTAATTTCTATAATCAAAGTAACCACATCTAACATTGCTGAAGTGTATCCTTTAGACAAGGCTTCACTCTTTCTCCTACTTCATATTTGTCATATACCAGTTCTATTCTTTTTCCTGCACGAGTACATACATACTTTGTAGCTATAAGTGATATAGAAAGATAAGCAGAAACTTGTTAGTGTAAATTGTTCACACTGTCATTCAGTCATAAGAAAAGATGTCAAACTGTTGCAATATTGCTGCCTCTTGTTGAAGCATTCAGTATTACCTCCATTTGCTTGATGCTCAGTCTCCTTCAAAAGTTAGATGTTAGTCATTCTTGATTCAAAATGAATTGACTTGCTATTCTTTTCTGAAGCAAACTATCTACTTGCATCGATGGATATGAGAAACAAGAGAACTGAATATGGATCACTTCTTTTCTGTAGAAGTGAGGATGTAAATTATATGTCTGACATAGGACTACATCTTCATTTTAACTGTGCACATTGATTGTTCCTGTATTGTTTGACAGCTTTTGAGGCATTCTGGTACGGATCTTGGCAAGCTGTGGAGCGCCTAAGGATCAATATGGGGACCATCACTACTCATGTTCTAGTTGATGGGGAGGTGATTGAGGAGAATATTCCGGTAACAAATCTTCGAATGAGGTCTAGAAAAGCTACTTTATCTGATTGTGCCTGCTTCTTACGACCTGGACTTGAGGTTTGTGTGCTTTCAATCCCTTACCAAGGAGAAGATTCAAGGGGTGAGAAAGATGTCAAGCCTGTAAGTAGAAGCATTGGATAATTGTACTGCCTTCTTTATATTCCATTTAAGAGGATATTTTTCACCAATTGTTGTAGCTAAGTTGGTTCTTCCTGACTTCGCTGGAGTAGCCCATACTGCTTCGTCCATTTGTTTGTTGGGAGGTTGGTTTCCTGTGAAGTTTACCATCTTATTGTGCTTATTTACCTTTGGTTCTTCCATATAGGTGTGGATTGATGGAAAAATAAGATCTATAGAGAGGAAGCCTCATGAGCTCACTTGCACTTGCAAATTTCATGTCAGCGTTTATGTCACTCAAGGCCCTCCTCCCATTTTGAAGAAAACCCTAAGTAAAGAGATAAAGATGTTGCCCATTGATCAGATTGCAGTTCTCCAAAAACTTGAACCTAAACCTTGTGAAGACAAACGCTACCGTTGGAGTTCTTCTGAGGACTGCAATTCGTTGCAGACTTTTAAACTATTCATAGGAAAATTCTCCTCTGACTTGACATGGTTAATGACTGCATCTGTCCTGAAAGAAGCTACATTTGATGTGAGATCGATACATAACCAGATTGTCTATGAGATTGTGGATGATGATCTAGTCAGAAAAGAAACAAATTCTAACCAACATTCTTACTCAGTGAATTTCAAGTTAGAAAACGGAGTTCAAACAACCACTGTTTTTCAATTCAATAGGGATATCCCAGATATAAATTCTACCAGTGACCTTAGTGACTCCGGGCCTCTAGTTCTGTATGATCTAATGGGCCCACGAAGGTCAAAGCGTCGATTTGTACAGCCAGAGCGTTATTATGGATGTGATGATGATATGGCAGAATTTGATGTTGAGATGACAAGGTTAGTTGGGGGTAGGAGAAAAGTGGAGTATGAAGAACTACCACTTGCACTTTCTATTCAGGCTGATCATGCTTATCGAACTGGTGAAATTGAAGAAATTGCCAGCTCTTACAAGAGAGAGTTGTTTGGAGGAAATATCAGACCTCATGAGAAAAGGTCCTCTGAAAGTTCATCTGGATGGAGAAATGCACTCAAATCAGATGTAAATAAGCTTGCAGACAAGAAATCAGTTACAGCTGACCGTCAACATCAACTTGCTATTGTTCCCCTGCATCCTCCTTCAGGAACTGCTTTAACTGTCCATGAACAGGTTCCACTTGATGTTGCTGTTCCTGAACATTTGTCTGCAGAGATTGGTGAAATAGTTTCCAGATATATTCATTTCAATAGTTCTTCAACATCGCATGATAGGAAAGCTTCCAAAATGAACTTCACAAAACCAGAAGCTAGACGCTGGGGTCAAGTCAAAATTTCAAAGTTAAAGTTCATGGGACTTGATCGAAGAGGTGGGACATTAGGTTCACATAAGAAATACAAAAGAAATACTACAAAGAAGGATAGTATTTATGATATAAGATCATTCAAAAAGGGTTCTGTAGCGGCTAATGTGTACAAGGAATTGATCAGAAGGTGCATGGCGAACATTGATGCCACACTTAATAAAGAACAACCACCAATAATTGATCAGTGGAAAGAGTTTCAGTCAACAAAATCTAGCCAGAGAGAGTCGGGTGATCATCTCGCAATGAATAGGGACGAAGAGGTTTCAGAAATTGATATGTTATGGAAGGAGATGGAACTAGCCTTGGCATCATGTTATCTTCTAGATGACAGTGAGGTATGTTATGTTTATAATTACTGGCATTGGTAATGTTAACAAAGACATATTGTTCATGGAATGTGCTTTTTGCTGGAAATCATTGAACTGGTCACTGTTTTATGTTTTGATATTGTCTTGATCAACGGTGAATGTTTTTTCCTTTTGTCTATCGATTATATAACTGCTGTGCTACCTTATGTTTGATGTTGTCCTTATCAAATGTGATTCAGGATTCCCATGCTCAATATGCAAGTAATGTCAGGATAGGAGCTGAAATACGTGGAGAAGTTTGTCGACATGATTATCGACTGAATGAAGAAATCGGAATTATTTGCCGGCTATGTGGATTCGTTAGCACCGAAATAAAGGATGTTCCACCACCTTTTGTAAGTCAAAAGTCTCGAACTTATTTCAGTTTCTCTTATTCTGATGCACCTGCTTAAGAGGTCTGAGGGATTTCCCAGGAAGAAGGTTTGAAGAAACAGTGGCACTTCCCAAATGTTTTTGACATACAAATGAGCTTTGTGATGGTCCATGTCATCATTTTATCCTACACGTAATAGGAAGTATATTCGGCATGTAATTTAGTACACATGTAGAAACGGATCTAGACTAGATTATGATTATTGCTTTTTAGGCTTTTATTGCTACACTCTTTCGCTTATTTTCTTCACCATGCTTGCTAACCATTCGTTCATATCTATAGATGCCTTCGTCAAACCACAATTCCAGCAAGGAGCAAAGAACTGAAGAAGCTACAGATCACAAGCAGGATGATGATGGCCTTGATACTTTGTCCATTCCTGTTTCTTCCAGAGCACCCTCATCATCAGGAGGAGGGGAAGGAAATGTCTGGGCATTGATACCTGATCTAGGAAATAAATTACGGGTACACCAAAAGAGAGCCTTTGAGTTTCTGTGGAAAAATATTGCTGGATCCATAGTACCTGCAGAAATGCAACCAGAGAGCAAAGAGAGAGGTGGCTGTGTTATTTCTCATACTCCAGGAGCTGGGAAAACCTTACTTATTATTTCCTTCCTTGTAAGCTACCTGAAGTTATTTCCTGGGTCACGACCGTTGGTCCTTGCTCCCAAGACAACACTCTACACCTGGTACAAAGAAGTACTGAAGTGGAAGATTCCTGTGCCAGTCTACCAAATTCATGGTGGTCAAACCTTTAAGGGAGAGGTTCTAAGGGAAAAGGTGAAATTATGTCCTGGTCTTCCTCGCAACCAAGATGTCATGCATGTCTTGGACTGCCTTGAGAAAATGCAGATGTGGCTTTCGCAACCAAGTGTTCTCCTCATGGGTTACACCTCTTTCTTAACACTGACACGGGAAGATTCACCTTATGCGCATAGGAAATATATGGCTCAGGTGTTGCGGCAGTGTCCAGGGCTACTAATACTTGATGAAGGGCACAACCCAAGAAGTACAAAATCCCGGTTAAGAAAGGGTCTAATGAAGGTCAATACACGGCTTAGGATTTTACTTTCTGGTACATTATTTCAGAATAACTTTGGAGAGTATTTCAATACACTTACCTTAGCAAGGCCAACTTTTGTTGATGAGGTCTTGAAGGAGCTTGATCCCAAGTACAAGAAGAAAAACAAAGGTGCATCGCGCTTTTCATTGGAAAATCGAGCAAGAAAGATGTTTATTGATAAAATTTCAACTGTCATTGATTCAGACATCCCCAAGAAAAGGAAAGAAGGCCTAAACATATTGAAGAAACTAACAGGTGGATTCATAGATGTGCATGATGGTGGAACATCTGATAACCTTCCTGGTTTACAATGTTACACCTTGATGATGAAATCAACTACTCTTCAACAAGAGATCTTGGTGAAGCTTCAAAATCAAAGGCCCATCTACAAAGGATTTCCTCTGGAGTTAGAGCTGTTGATTACCCTTGGTGCAATCCATCCTTGGTTGATCAGAACGACAGCATGTTCTAGCCAGTACTTCAAGGAAGAGGAGCTGGAGGCTCTCCAGAAATTCAAGTTTGATCTGAAGCTGGGTTCGAAAGTCAAATTTGTGATGAGCCTAATTCCTCGTTGTCTCCTCAGGAGAGAAAAGGTTTTGATATTTTGCCACAATATTGCTCCAATTAATCTTTTTCTGGAGATATTTGAGAGGTTCTATGGGTGGAGAAAGGGCATTGAAGTACTGGTGCTTCAAGGTGACATTGAGCTTTTTCAAAGAGGAAGGATAATGGATCTATTTGAGGAGCCAGGTGGACCATCAAAGGTTATGTTGGCATCCATTACAACTTGTGCAGAAGGCATTAGCTTGACCGCAGCATCACGTGTAATATTACTGGATTCGGAGTGGAATCCTTCCAAGAGCAAGCAAGCCATTGCACGGGCTTTTCGTCCTGGTCAGGACAAAGTTGTCTATGTCTACCAGCTTCTGGCAACGGGCACACTGGAAGAGGAGAAATACAAAAGAACAACATGGAAAGAATGGGTATCAAGCATGATATTCAGTGAAGACCTTGTGGAGGACCCTTCTCACTGGCAAGCACCAAAAATTGAAGATGAATTATTGAGAGAAATCGTTGAGGAGGATCGAGCTACATTATTCCATGCCATTATGAAAAATGAGAAGGCTTCTAACATGGGAAGTCTGCAGGAATGAAGTGCTCTGCCTAACAAGGAACTGCCATAAGCCAGACATTAGCTGGTGAAGGAAAAATGTGTTCCAGCACATTTGGAGGCGGATTCAGGATTTTAAAGTTGGTTCGTGTGAAATAGTAATGTATTAGTGCTCCTTTATGCCAATGTGCAAGGAGTCGGTATAAATAAGTGTGTTTTAAGTATCTTGAGATATATCTGCAACTTCAGCTGAGCATCAACAAGCTGCGGATTCAGGATTTTAAGCAAATAAGTGTGAAGTAGTATTTGTATTATGCTTCTTTGTGGCAATGTGTAAGGACTTGGTATAAATAAGTTGTGTGTTTCAGTTTGAATAATATATATGCAACTCGAGCTGAATAGCTGGTGCTTGCATACTGTGAAATACTATTTGGTGTATGGAGTTTTGAATTGGTTCAACTTGTTGGTTTAGGCTAGGCACTGATTCTTATGATCCAAATTAGGGTTTAGGTTTAGACCACTCAAGAACTTTTCCGTGCCTTCATCCTCTATTTCATTTGAGTCCAATCCCTGAGGTTTGTATACTAGTAGAGTTGAGTTGAGTATGCAATTGAACCTGAACTTGACGGTTAACTGATTACTCTAATTTTATATACGTGAAAACATTTTCTTGTTTACGGGGAACAGCTAGAGTACATGGATTAGACCATGTAGTAAGTGATTTTTTAAGCCAAAATAGCTTTTAGTGCTGACAGTGAAATGCTGATTTAACAACCATAAAAGCCGTCATCTATGTAAGATTGGTGCCATACCGTTAAGAAGGCTATATATGAAACGCCAGATGTTGGGGTGCGTATAGATGGCAGTGTGCACTCAAAGAAAAGTGCATGTATATATACATATATATAGTTTTGGGCATTCAAATCCACTTAATTCTACCATTTATCAAGGTCTAATCTATAACCCAAGGGTTAACTCATCATGCAATAGTTTTGCCAATAGCCTAATTCACAGAGTTTTAACTTTATCCACTGCCTCAGAGCACTATTTTTCCTTGAGCTATACTGATGAAATAGGGGTTTGTATCGTGAAAAATTTATTCGTACTGGGTTTTTACATTCAATAAATAAATGACAGTTGTCATTTTTTTAAAATTACAAGTATCCATTGTTATATATTTATACATATCATAATTAATAAAGTAATATTTTAATAACTTAACTGTCTTTTTAACAGTAACTTGAAATACAATCGTTGCTTTCGTACCCAAAAATTCTTTTAACATCAACCTGAATTGTATCTCTTTGATGGATGCTCAATACATTAACAGGTCAACTTGTGCACCTGGTAAATCACATGCTTTTACAAATACACAAGATATTTTATTTCCACTTTTTGTGTGGTCCTATTACATACTACTCAAGTTACACGTACTAATTAAGGCGAACTTAGTTACTAACTCTAAATTTTGAATTCACCTCTGTCTAGCACTATCTAGTACTATGATAAAAAGAGATAAAAATGGTGTTTGGATTGATTTAATTTAGTGTTTCTCTTTTAATATTTTTAAAGTAGCTTCTTTCAAGAAAAAAACTTCGTAAAAAATATATCGCATGCACACAAACATCAACCTAATGCACTTAATTTGTATGTATAAAGCTACACAAACTATGCATATTTCTGGACGTCAATATGCATGATAACAACACAAAATATACAGTACTTTTCTATGCATGAAAACTACAAATTATGTACATTTATCCAGCTCAATATGCATAAGAACTATACAAAATCTGCATCATTACCTCAAGCTAATTTTGTATCTTTCTCCATAAAAACTACACATATTCTTGAAATTTTAAATAGAAAATTGTGAATGAAAAAGAGTTTACTCAAGCGTTACATTCATGTAAATGCTACTAGCTAAAAAGCAAACAAAACTAATTTGCTATGTTCGCCAAACAACTATCTCATAACATTTAATACCATATTATTTTCTACACAAAGAATTCAAAATTTTAAACTAAAGGATCCCACTAGCTTGCCAAAACTGCGTAGTAATGCAACTATCATCAAAGTCATCTGCACTCCAGTGCCTCAATTGTACTTGTTTTCCAACGTATTTGTAGAGTATAATTGCTGTACAAAATTAAAATAAATAAAATAATAAAAATCTTATAATTGGTGTATAATCTTATAAATTTTACGTAATTTCTATATAAGAATATATTGATACATACCCTTGATGTGTTCTCAACACTCGGTAACAAAATTAAGAGTGAAACATTAGATTCATTCATACCAAAATCAAAAGTATCATCCTTGCAAACAAAAAGAAAATTAAGACTAGTCAATAATATGAAATAATTATTTGACATAAGAGAATATACATTAAAAATAAAAAAAGAACAAGAAGAAAACAAACATGTCGATTGACTTTCAGTAATGAGCAGTTTTCCTAGCTAGATAGTCATCCAACTCAAGCTAAGCATTTTCGAGAGGTCTTTGAATAATTTCTCGACTCTTCTCATTAGATTTGCTAAGATGAACAAGATTGTAACAAGTTTGCTTACACTGTTAGTATAAACTATCTCAGATTCTGAACTTTCATTGATGGTACAACTCTTACTTGATAGGTTTTTTATTCTTTTCCTCACATCCTTGGTCCATTTTTTCAAAATGTATTCATCAGGGATTGCACATACTTTATTGAAAGTAATAATTACTACACAGTGCACACATAAGATACACATATATTCAAACTTCTTGCAAGTACATGTCACATGTAAGGTTAGGAGATTCAACTCAACAAATCAACTCTTTCTTGAACTATGCATTTTTACTTCATATTTAGAAACTTGATCATCACAACATATTTGTGTTTCAATAAAACATGCCCCAGCTCCTTTGAGAAATCCTTCTCAAATATGTTATAAATCTTCTGACTGTAGATTGTAGATGCTTGAGCTAAAATTAGACTATGTTTAACAGAGTCCGAAACTCAAAGGGTACAAATTTTTTACAAAAATTCCAAAACGGTATATAAAATTTTATATTAACCAAAACGGTAAAATCGCTGCAGGAGCAGCGATTTACAAAGGTAAATCGCTGCTCCGGCAGCGATTTAGCAAAAAATTTTTTTTTTAATAAAAAAAT
The DNA here is from genome assembly GCA_032847665.1 of Solanum chilense. Classification (NCBI taxonomy): domain Eukaryota; kingdom Viridiplantae; phylum Streptophyta; class Magnoliopsida; order Solanales; family Solanaceae; genus Solanum; species Solanum chilense. Next base: position 38,798,073 of record CM064968.1, on the reverse strand, counting down.
GAAATCGCTGCCCAAGCAGCGATTTCAAAAAAAAAAAATTTTTTTTTTTTAATAAATCGCTGCCGGGGCAGCGATTTATAAGGAAAAAAAATATATATTACATAAATCGCTGCCCCGGGCAGCGATTTATTTATAAAAAAAATTTCCAGCAATTTATTTTAAAATTTTTTTTTTTTTTTTATTAAAACGCTGCTAGGGGCACGATTTATTTAAATAAAAAAAATTTCCTTATTAAATCGCTGCACGAAGCTTTTTTTTTAAAAAAATATTAAAATTTTTTAATACAGCGATTTTATATTAAAAAAATTATAATATTTTTTAAAATTTAAATATATAACTTATAAGAAAAATTTTATTAAATCACAAAAATGTTAATACCGTTTTGATTAATATAAAATAAAAAAAATTATTAAATCGCAAAAATGTTAATACAGCGATTTTATAATTTTTTTATATATAAAAATTATAAAATCGCTGTATTAACATTTTTGCGATTTAATAATTTTTTTTTATTTTATATTAATCAAAACGGTATTAACATTTTTGTGATTTAATAAAATTTTTCTTATAAGTTATATATTTAAATTTTAAAAAATATTATAATTTTTTTAATATAAAATCGCTGTATTAAAAAATTTTAATATTTTTTTTTTAAAAAAAGCTTCGTGCAGCGATTTAATAAGGAAATTTTTTTTATTTAAATAAATCGTGCCCCTAGCAGCGTTTTAATAAAAAAAATTTTTTTTTTTAAAAATAAATTGCTGGAAATTTTTTTTATAAATAAATCGCTGCCCGGGGCAGCGATTTATGTAATATTCTTTTTTTTTTTTGAAATCGCTGCCCAAAAAATTTTGCTAAATCGCTGCCGGAGCAGCGATTTACCTTTGTAAATCGCTGCTCCTGCAGCGATTTTACCGTTTTGGTTAATATAAAATTTTATATACCGTTTTGGAATTTTTGTAAAAAATTTGTACCCTTTGAGTTTCGGACTCATGTTTAACAGCTAGAGTCGGCTTACCTTGTTTACGGTTGAAATCTTCATGTTCTTCATTCATCCGCCACTTAGTCACTACATTTTTTTCATAATTAGTCATAAAAATATATAAATAAGTGCTTAAATCTCCAACCCCATTTAGGACATTATTAGTACTTTCACTTCAACATTTCGCTTTCAATCCAACACTAAACACATCATTATTAAAAGTTGTAGACCACATATGTCGAATATTGTAAAGATTATTCAACCATCTATTTTCTTCTACATTGTACGTTGTGAGCATTATCTTCCACGATTTTGTAAATTTAACAATAAAATCACATTCAGACATACACTTATTAAAAAGTTTTAAAAAACCTTTATTATTCTTAAGTAAACCCATATGAGATGAGGCATTCTGAGCGATGTGCCACTGACATAATCTATGTCTAGTGCCTGATATCACTTCTCTAATGGCAACAGCCATTGCTTGAGCTTGGTTAGTTATAAAAGTCAGGGGCATAATACCTCCCATTGACTTTAAGAATGTTGAGAATAACCATTTGAAGGATTCTACCGATCATCGGATAAAAAAGCACAATCAAAGATCATATTTTGCCACAAATAAATTTAATAAAATAGTCATGTGTTATGAAAGCCTGATTTTTTTTTATTTTTTTTAATAGTGAAAAGGAATTACGATATACATTTGTTAATTTTATTTTTTTGGTAGTGCTAAATATATTCCTCGAATGTATTTGGTGTGCAATATAATCCATTTTGTTCTGAGTGTAAACCAAAACCATGGGCTGACTTAAAGCCTAAATTTAAGCTTTGAAACTTTTAGAATTTGAATATATTTAGTCTGAATATGATTTAAAACTTCAATTTCTAAAAAAAAAAATCACTTAACTTGACTAACTTAACTATGTGTATATATTTCATTCGACTTGATACATTTAAATTTTTGTTGATGGCGTGAGTTTTTTTTTTTTAAAAAAATAGACTGAAGGATGAATCTTACAACTTTTTGAATAATTCAAGGATGTTTTTTGTTCACTTATATAACATAAGGATGTACTTTTAAGTTTAGGTCATATTTCAGGAACGGTTTTAGCCAAAAACTCAAACTTTTGGTCCATCTCTTGTTGATTAAGTTGCTTAACAAATAAATATATAACTAAGGGGTGTTTGGTACAAAAGCTTTTTCTTTTTTTAATATATATATAAGTAGGTTTTCTAAATATATATATTTTAATGTTTGATAAATAACGAAAAATGATTAACTCAAATAATCTAGCAAAATATTGTGGGGGTGAGATAGGTAAGGAGTGGGGGTACATAGGTACAGAAGGGTGTGAGGGGTTGGATAGAGCGCAATAAAGATAATAAACTTATTGGAATGTTACATATAAATTTTGATTTTCCTACTATCATTAAGAAAGTTATTTCCTCGTTTTTAAGCAACTTATTTTCACAAAGGAAGTGGTTAATCAAATATGAAAAAAATAAAAAATATTTTAATTTTGTACCAGACACATCCCTAAATAAACTCATGTTGTTGAAGAGTGCACATCTCATACAAGGTGCTAGTGTTTTTTTTTTTTTTTTTTTTTTTTTTTTTTTTTATATAAGAATATATAATTAGCAAATTCCTCCATAGAATCTTCCTCAATCTAATCAAATACTACTTTTAATGTCAAGTGGATCATAATAACTTGAAAATTTTAGATCCCAACTTAGAAGAAAGCGTGGAGTGTTTCATTAAATCTCATTAACCTTTTTACGTTCACGATTATTTTTATTTACAGATAAATTAAAAATTTAAAATTAATAGATAAAAATAAGTGTGATCGTATCACACTATGTATATCAAGTACACGCATAGTTCGTGCCAGATGAAATGAATCAAGTTGAATTCATAATGCCCATCATAAAGCGGAGTACGGAGCATAAAGGGTACAAAATATTAACAAAAATTCCAAAACGGTATATAAAATTTTATATTAACCAAAACGGCAAAATCGCTGCATCAACAGCGATTTACTTCCCCGGAAAAAGCAAAATCGCTGCAGAGGCTCCGTACTCTCATAAAGCGTATTCTATTTATATGATGTCCCTTTTGGTTAATTAGCTTCTGAAGATCATTAGATACCTCAAATGCTTAATCATTGGGATACATTTATTATTTGTCAAATATCCATTTAAAATCAAGGTTTCATTTTTTAAAATAATTTTGTGGTGGTTTAATAGCTTAAAGCAAATATTAATACTAGTATATACAAGTCATTGGTGTGGAAAATAGTTTGCATGTATTACACCAACTATCGTTTACATAGGAGCTAATAATTAATAGTTCAAATATTTCGTAATTTTAGTTTAGCGGTGGGAAATAAAAGTTAAAAGTTTTTTTGTCTTAGAAGATTAAAGTGGACTAAGACCATTTTAATTAATTCATAATTTACTAAATCCATGTTTTATTTAAATTCATATAAGTGAATTCTAATCCAATTCATTTTAACTTAAATTAATTTTCGCTCGTTCACCACCAAGTAGATACAATGTACATTGATCTTCCTTATAATTAAATATAGGATCATAATTTAGGGGCATTGTTAATTTCAAATTGCTATCAATCTCCAAGAAAAATACAATAATAATACAAAGTTGTTAGACTTTTATCTACGAATTGCAATAACTTTAATCATCATCTCAAATAATTTGTTTAAATATGAAAGAAATTAGCAAGTTGTTTGTGCAAGTGCACTCTCACCAGCCTCCTCAAGAAAAGTAAAAGGGAAAAAGTGGAGAAGAAATACGAGACCCCAACAAGTTGATAATCTCAAGAAACGAACCATATTGTAAGTATATAATTCTTGATTTAATTTTTTGTTATATTTTGATACGATAAGAAATTTAATAAATATATAAAAGAAAATTAAAATTGTGATTCTATAAAAGCTTTAAATTAATCAAAAATAAAGTAAAAAATTTAAAATGAATTAATTTTAAAACTAAAACTCGATCGCATAAACTAAAAAGAAGAAAGGTATATAATATGTGTGTTTTTATCTTCAAAATATTCCATTCCTCACGTTGAAATGTATATATAAAGATAAATTTGGACAAATTAGATGGTTGCCCTTTCGACAAGGTTATGACCTGTGCGGAGTTAAAAGGATAAAAAAAATTGTCAAAAATTCCAAAAGGGCATATTAATTTTTTTTAAAAATCAAAACAGTAAAAAGCGAAATCGCTGCAATAGCAGCAATTTCTTAAACTTGCTTTTTTTTAAAAAAAAAATAAAAATTAAACAAATCGCTCCACACAGAGCGATTTTCAAAATTAAAAAAAAAAATTGTTTTATAAGTCGCTGCTTCTGCAGCGACTTCCCCTATTTTTTTTTATTTTTTTTTATTTTTTGCTTTATTTAAAAAAAAATTTGATTCAATTTTTTTAAAAAAAAAAAATCATTGCCAGCGATTTTTAATTAGTTTTTTTAAAAAAAAAAAAATCAAATCGCTGTAAAGGCAGCGATTTACACTTAATTTATTTTTTTTTGAAAATTGAATTAAATCGCTGTAAAAAAAAATTAGCCGATTAAATTAAATTTTCAAAAAAAATAAAAATTTAAGTGTAAAGCAAAAAATGTGTTAATTAAGAATTCAATTTATAAACACATATAAAGATCAGTCCCAAAAAATGTGTTAATTAAGAATTCATTTTATTTTATTTTTGAAAACTTAATTTAATCGGCTAATTTTTTTTTGCAGCGATTTAATTAAATTTTCAAAAAAAAAAATATAAATTAAGTGTAAATCGCTGCCTTTACAGCGATTTGATTTTTTTTTTTAAAAAAACTAATTAAAAATCGCTGTCAATAATTTTTTTTTTTAAAAAAAATTGAATCAAATTTTTTTTTAAATAAAGAAAAAAATAAAAAACTTAATGTAAGTCGCTGCAGAAGCAGCGACTTATAAAAAAAAGTAATTTTTTTTATTTTGAAAATCGCTCCGTGTGGAGCGATTTATTTAATTTTTTTTAAAAAAAGCAAATTTAAGAAATCGCTGCTATTGCAGCGATTTCGCTTTTTCAGAAGGCAAAAGTCGCTACATCGTGAGCGATTTTACCGTTTTGGTTTTTAAAAAAATTGATATGCCCTTTTGAAATTTTTGACAATTTTTTTTACCCTTTTAACTCCGCACTTCTGTTTTCACAAAATAATTACTCTTACTGTGGTTATTACGTAATTTGAATCGACATAAAATTTAAGAAATGTAAAGACTTTTTGTAATATTTAAAAATTATTTTTTAAATTAATAAATTTTTAAAATAGAATAGAATATTTTTATAGATTTTTTATTAAATAAACAAGATTCAACATAGGTAAAATATTGATAATATTATCATGGAAGTGTTTGAAATATGTCTTATTATTTATTAAATAAAAAAGAAAGTATGTCATATAATTGGTGGATTCACATTTTCACAAAGTAAGTTTGCAAACTTATAATATATCTCGTGAAGTTTGAAATTTTAAACTTTGAACCTCAGGGTAAAGTTTAAATCTATAAATGCCTAAATCAACCTCTAGTCCTATATTAAGAAAAATAAAATCGTTATCTATACATAAAACAAATACCTTATAAATATAACATAATTTTATCATAAAATTCTAATAAACACCCAAATCCTAATCGCGTGCAGCGTCGTATATATATAAATATATATGGGAATAGAAGAAGCAATGATTTTACCTACATAGAAAGACATTCGTGTTTGACTTTAGTATATGTTCTTAGCTTCACTTGAAAGAAAATTTACCTAGCGACGTCACTTCATGCAAATATATATATATATATATATATATATATATATATATATATATATATATATCATGTCCCTGCGCCAGTGCAGATTCAATGTATGCTAATTTTTTCTTTTTAATTTATGTGACACAAATGAAATTTGAAAAGGTGAACTAAATTTTTTATGTGTTTTCTAAAAATATATTTTAAATTGTTAATTTATGGAATACCTTTTATGTTATTTTCAAATAATATATGTTACTCTATCTGTTTTATTTTATGTGATACAAGTGATTTTAGGAAAGTAAACGAGATTTCTTATGTGATTCATGTACTTTTTGGTTCTTATGTTATTTTTAAACAATATATGGAACTTTTTTTGTTTCAATAAAAATAAGGGAGTCAGCCAAATTTCATTATGTTTTTTAACTATGTTTTTCTAAAAATATCTTAAATTGTTACATTGCGTTTGTAAGCTTCTTTTTATGTAATTTTTAAATATATATCAAATTTAAAATTAAAACGAAGAATTAAAGTTTTCAAATCATTATATTTCTATATTAAAATGTTCAAATCTTTAAAACTCCACATATATTCACAAATTAATAGAAGGAAGTCAAACAATTTTTTTTTAAAATAATAATATATGAAAGCTCAATTCAATAATAACACATGTATAATTCATTTTTAATATATCACTTCCACCTTTTTGATTTTATATGAACATATTTTTTATTTCATTTAAAAAAGAAAATAACTTCTGAATTTTAATTTTTATATATAGCATATTAAAGATCACAAAATTAAAAAATATTTTTCAATACACAAAATTTAATATACACATAAATTTTAATTTTAATTTTGATTGGTTTCACCTAATATTATACTTGATATATAATTATCAAGAGCTAAGCGTAATCATTATTTATTAACTTTCATGTGATAAATAAGTATCACAATAACTCATAAATAAAATGAAGAAATAACAAAAATGAGGTAATACCAATAATAATACCTAAAGATGTTTCTAGAATCTACTTAATTTTCTTGTTATCATTCTTGGTAGACTTTTGCTTGCATGAGTTACATTTTTACCTTTGATCATCATTCACTTCATATACAGAAAGATGTTTCTAAAATTATTTATTCTTGATAGATTTTTGTTAGAATGAAATTACATTTTTATTCTTGGTCATTTTTAATGCAAACATATCATCTCATTCATTTTTATTTGTAAAGTTACTTTTAACATCTTTTTCTTTAATTTCAATCTAATATATATTATTAATTTTATCACACTAATTTATTTTCAAGTATATTAATTAGAGCCAAAATAAAGATTTAAATAATTAATTCATGATTTTTTTAAATATAAAAAATAGGCTTTTTTATAAGCATAATGAATAGAAAAAATGTTAAGAATTAAATTTAAGTAATAGTAAAATAAAGTAATAATAAAATAGATATCACAATAACTCACAAAAGAAATAAAAAGGAAATGAAGTAATAACAAAATAAGTTAATGGTAATAACAATAACTTAAGATTTTTCTAGAACCATTCAATTTTTTTGTTGTCATTCTTAGTAGCTTTTTGTTAGCGTGAAATTACAATTTTTCCTTGATCATTATTCACTTCATATATAAAAAAATAATTCTAGAAGATATGTGAGACTTTCATAACGTCGGATTTGTTCACTCACGTGCCAAGCATGTTTGATTTAGCGCGAATTCGTTCAAAAAGATTGGAATTTGAATGTTCTTGATAGTCATTCTTGAATTGCTTTCGTACTACAACATAAGTTGAGATTAATGAGTTTCTTGATATTAAAGTGTTGTTTCCTTGAATTCTTTGAGTTATATCCTTGTGTATATGATTTGGGTACATGAATCTAAAGTGAATTTAAGAAAAAGAATCGAATTAAATTGATATAGGATATATTAAATGTGACCAAAAATTTGTCAATTTTTGCCTGAAGGGAGGCTGGCACGACACACCCCCATAACGCTAGGAAGGCTGGGGCATTACGCCAGTTGTGCACCATTTTAGAGCCCCAGTAAGCTGGGGCTGGCGCGGCGTGCCCAGGATGGGCCCAAATCATCGATTTTCACCAATTTTTTGTCATTTAACCCATTTAAGTCCTTCTAAAGGGTACTAACACTTTCTACTGATTCTAACTACTCTAAATGACTTCTAAACACCTAGAAATCATCCAAAAACATGAATCATAACCTTGAATCCATAAATTCAAATTCAAGGAAAGTTAAGAGACAAGTTTAGGAAGTTCTTAGAGTCTTTTCAAGAAGTCTTTCACAAACGTTTTAACATTAATTTAAGACTTAAGTTCAAGTTAAGCAAAGAGTAAAGAGTTGACTTCATTTCTCCAAAAGTTATACGGGTAAATATTCTCAAGAGTTTAAAAAATGTTTTCACATTTGATCATGAAAGGGAAACACCGATTTTCATCAAGAGAGCTTTTAAGCTAAAATTTTGAGTAATTATCTCAAACCAAAGAAAGAAGTTTTTTTTTAAAACAAATGAGCTCAGTATATTTTGGGAGTAGTATTGAGCACCAATATAGATATGCGAGTTCATATTAACTCAAGTCTACATAAATCATGTAGCCATCGTGGACAGTAAAGGATCATACTTTTTAGATGACTCCTAAAGTTGCTTTTGTGTTGCTCTTAGCTTATATTGAAAAAACATTGATAATACTATTTATAATAAATTATTATAAAGTCATTTTGTAAAATTAAATTTTGTTTGGGAAATTTTGACTATTATCAACAATACTAGTAAATGAAGCCTGCGCGTCGCCCGAGCCCAATAGGATTAAAGTTAATTATTGTTACTATTATTAAAATATATATTAGTAAGATTGTTATAATATATTTTGCTCATAAGTGAGCTAATATAAAAACTTATTTGTCATTGTTTTTTAAATTTAAATTTCAAATAGCAAATGAACTTTCGGAATTTAGGTAAAAATAAACTGAAGAGAAGTGACATTAGGGCTATCAACAGGATGATTTAGTCGGTTATTTTTAATGGTTATAGCATTTCAATTATTCGGTCAATTTATATTGTATAACCAAAATTAAATATTTTAAAGCCGTCGCAATCCTAAATTCTAAACCCTTTATTTTTTTTTTGAGATATTTTGAGTTATTAATTAATGTAACTTATAGTATCTTTTATTTATTTTTGTAATAAAAAATGTTACTTTTTGTGTTTCAGAGTCAAACAATTTTTTAATGTCTTTTAAATATTTCAAGTTGATAATTGTTGTGATTTTTAGAAATGTTAGGCCATTTGCAAATAATAGATGTTACTTTTTAAGTTCCATTTTATGAGGCACAATAGAATTTTGAAAGTTTTTATTAGCAAATAAAGATTGACATTCACAAAAATGTTATTTAAAAAATTTACGATATGAGGTATTAATTGAAATGGGCCACATATAATTGTATCAATTAATACTTCTTCCGTCCACTTTACATTGTCATGTTACGCTTTTTAAAAGTCAATTTAACTAAATTATAAGTTAAATTAGATTACATTAATTGAATATTTTAAATAAAAAATTAGATAGTCAAAAACTATATAAAGAGTATTATAAATTGTAACTTTTTACATATCAATACAATGAAAAATTATATTGTAAAATTTTAATCAAAATCCTTATCATTTGAGTCTAAACAGAATGAATTGAAGTGACTATAATATAAATAAGTAATAACATACATTATTAGTATCTAATAAATGAAATAAATTATTTTATAAGAACTAAATAAAGTAAAGGCATGAAAAAGATGGAAAAGAAGTATGTTGGCCAGATTTGAACTTAGGACTTTTCTACCTGAAATGTCTAACTTTGGCCAATAAGCCAAGTAGTAATTATAATGAAAGCATATAATTGAAGCATGCATGTTAGACGTCTAGTTATGTGCTTATTTCTATTTATATGATAGTAGTAGATTCATGAAAAATTGTATATGTTGATGTCTAGTTATGTGCTTATTTTCATTGATATGATCGTAGTAGATTTATGAAAATTTGTATATATACACATGAGACGTGTTTTTATTTGTTCTTTTAGATATTATTATATTACTTCTGTGGTTGAATTACACCATATATATAAGATAATTATTTTTATATTTATCTAGATATATTAATTTTGAATTCCTCATGAATAAGAAAGAATTTTTAGCACAGTAATAAGTCTCCTTATAGTTAACTTTTGTGTCTAGTGTTCCATTATCGGTGCGAGCATTTCAACTTCTTTTTTTAGTTTCAGTTCCTAATTTTCTCATTTTTTTTAATTATAGATTTGAATCCCAAAAAAGTTCAAGATCTCATTTTTAAAAGCTTAGTCACTTTTCACTTTTCACTTTCTTAATCCCTATTTCTTTGAATTCCTAAATGAAAAACTCTAAATTCGTTACTTATAACTGAATAGATGATGAATTTTTGTGCTAGATCTTAATTTATATACAAAAAAAAAATATGCATAAAATACTTTTTATAACAAATTATTATAAAACATTTTACAAAGTTTTAGGAAATTTTGTCTGTTGTCAAGTATCAACACCATTTATGAAAATTTGTACATACACACGTGAGGCGTGTATTATTTGTTCTTTGAGATATTATCATAGTACCTCGGTTGATTAAAAAAAAAGTTGATAATTAATCAAGAAAAATCAATAGAGTTTCTGAGTTTTTATTGATTCTCTTATCAGTAGTGTTTTAAAAAAATAAATATATATATATATATATCCACGTGATATCTCTTGAAAAAGACAGGTGGCAGATGAATCAAAGGGCAAACCATTGGCTGGGCATATCACCGCCATGGGCTGGGACGTCGGTTGTATTTATTGGAGAAATGAAGGGCTATTTAGTAATTTCCGTATAGGAAACCTGGGATTACATAGAGTGTGGCAGATGAGGTAATAAACGAGAAAGGAGAAGGGCAAAATGCAAGTAGACTCCGTCCAAATGAGTTTTAAGCAAGTTGATGATCCACTTGCAGAAGCCAGCGTAAGCGATGTGCTAAACATCTCTCTTTAATAGTATTTACAAAGTAAGTATTATACATATATATTCATTTCTTAATTTCTTTTGTAATGGTATATGTGTTATCTCTCTAATCTCTATCTCTTTTTTTTTTTTCGAAAGAGAAAGAAGAGTAGAGAATTAAAAAAAAAAAAAAGATGCCTTCTTCCCTTCAACTGCATCGAATTAATCCAACCACCGCCACACTAGCGGTTAAACAACCGCAACTATCACAGGCTACAACATGGTTCAGTCCGGTTTCCACTTCTGTCCCTGATAACGTATTGCATCACCACACCCATGTTGTGGGTCCCAACCAGTGCTGCTCCGCGGTGTTGCAGTCCATTTCCGCCCCAATCGACACCGTCTGGTCCCTCGTCCGCCGATTCGATAATCCGCAAGCGTACAAACACTTTCTCAAGAGCTGCCACGTCATCGTCGGTGACGGTGACGTCGGTACGCTTAGGGAAGTCCGGGTTGTATCCGGACTACCCGCGGGTTCTAGTACGGAGAGGCTGGAGATTTTGGATGACGAGAAACACGTGTTGAGTTTTAGCGTTGTGGGAGGAGATCATCGGCTGAATAATTACCGATCGGTGACGACGCTGCACCGGGCGGCGGAAGAAGGATCGACGGTGGTGGTAGAGTCGTATGTAGTGGATGTACCACAAGGGAATACGAAGGAAGAAACGTGTGTATTTGTGGATACGATTGTGCGGTGCAATTTGCAGTCGCTGGCCCAAATCGCACAGAACTTGGCTAAAACGTCGAAGAGTAATAAATTATCTATGGATCATGATTTTAATTAATTTTTAAAAAAATAATCTTTTTTGTACATTTCTATGATCATTTCTGGATCTTTTTTTTTTAAAAAAAAAAAAACTTAGGTGTTACTACTTTTAATTTGTTGTTATGAATGATGGATAGAGTACTTTTTGTTATTGTAGATCATGATGAAGACCCACAACTGAAAATTCATAGATTGGTAGATTTCGTGGACTGTAAGGTTGGTTCTTGGAATTGTTTAAACGTGTTACTATGGTATATAAATGTGTGCTGTGTATTTTGTATAACTACTAATCACTTTGTCACCATCACATATATTCTTCTCAATATAATACAAAGTATTAACAGTCAAAGATATTTTTCTTTCATCCTAATCTTTTCAGTTTGTTAATTATTGGAAAAAAATACTTTTTCGTATTAATAATTATGGTAACTTATTACAATATTTCATGTAGTTTTTAAATATTTAGTTTTATATCTAAACTTAATATATTAACATTAGTTAGTTTGACTCTTTTTTATTTTGAATAGAAGTCAATAGAGTGATCAACGCCAAATTGAAACGGAGGGAGTATATTTTGTTTATTTCCTCCCTCCTCTTTAATAGTTTGGTTAGGAAGGGTTCAACTTAGAGGCCTCCTAATAAGTTGGTAGCTTTGGTACCAATATGTCTCCATCGTGCCATTTTTACACATTTACAAGTGTTGGTGATTACCAATTCTAATAAAAGCAATTGTTCTAGATTTTGGATTTCCTTTTGTGACTTATTGTATTACTTGAAATAATACACTAAAAAAATCAAATTCAAGGAGTCAACAATATAGTTGAGATTAATATCTAGTAATTAAGTAGTATTGTTCTTCCCTTCATCTTTGCTTTAATTATCTTTGCTTTAATTAAGTTTGAAACATTTTATACTATTAAGTTGAAATTGGAATTTGGGCATTACTAGTTTTCTTTGGTAATTTTTTTTCTTTTCCCTTGACGGTCGGAATGTGGCAAATTTGTGGTGCTCACTTCCTCTAAACCTCAAATTAGGAAACAATTTTACTATTAAAAATGTAAAATCTAGGATTAATATATTATCAAAAATAAAATCAACCGTTTAAATATCGAAAAGTATTACTAAGTAGGAAAAAAAATCTAAAATAATTAGTACATATTTACTTCAATGATAACCTCTAGTTTGTGATATGAAAAAAATTCTTTATTAGAAGTGTCATTCCATAATAGGCTCAAAAGTGGATGATCATAACGTGGGGTGGGGGGGAGGGTTATGTAGGACATTTAATGAACCTATGTCTGTTTTTGTTGGGAATTAAACACACAACACACACAAATAATCTAGAGAAAAGAGAAACGGAACGCAAACGGGACACACAAGAATTTAACGTGGTTCGGTTTCCCTACTCCACGACTGTAACAGGAGGATTTTATTTCACTTGTGCTGCTCAAGAATTACAAATACAAGGATCATATTTATAGGAAAACCAAATAGTTAACCTAGGGTTTCAGTAATGGGTCGGGCCGGCTCACAAGCCTCCACAAAGCCCAACAATCTCCCACTTGGAGGCTTGAAGAATTTCAACTGCCATCCACTTAGAACACTTGTATGTCTAGTAATCTTTTTCAACTCTCTCCTGCTACAGCGGCCTTCTCATCAGTCAACTGAAAGGCCCGTTGAAGCTCCCCGAAGCTTCAACACATCAGTCACGGCTGAAACTGCCCTTGACTCGTCCTCGGTCCCTACCGGCTCCCACTTGAGACACGAACTGCCGGATCCTAGAACTCCCTGAGAACAAACACTCTCCATACTCAGCAAGATATTTTCTGGAGACGTATCAACAGCTGGAATACTGGTTCTCTTGACCCACTGTCTTCTAGGAGCCTTGGCTGAAGCACGGCCGGTGCTCCCACTGCCACAAACGCCTCTGACTGGTCTTCCTGAACCTTTCCTTGCTCGTTCATCCTGAATCTGACCTGTGGCTCTGGGTTTCTTTCTTGCAAAGACAACCTTCTTCTGCCCACGAGATTCTGTGAACCGGACTTTGTTTTTCTTCTGAACTGGGACGGTCACTCCCTCAGACGGTAATCCGACAATATACAACGATCCTCTTTTTGTTCCACGAGCCATGACAAGATTGCCCCTCACGACCTTCCACTGCCCATTTCCGAACTTCACATGATGTCCCTGTTCATCCAACTGCCTAACAGAAATCAAACTTTTCGTCAAGCTTGGAACAACTCTGACATCCTTCAAGGTCCAGAAACCGACTGGCGTCTTCAGCACCATGTCACCCATGCCCGTAACATCAAGAGCTCTATCGTCTGCAAGCCTTACCTTTCCAAAGTCTCCAATAACCAGATTCTGCAATGCTTCACTGCTGTGGGTAGCGTGAAAAGAAGCACCAGAATCCATGACCCAGGAATCCACATTGCTCTCCGCGCAACAGATAAACAAATCCTCGTTGGCGCTGTCTTCTGCAATGTTGACTTGTTTGTCTTTCTGGCATTGATTCCTGAAATGCCCCACCTCCTTGCAGTTCCAACATGTTACACCTGAGCCATCCCGAGCCTTCGACTGACTCCTTCTTCGGTTCCTGCTCCCACTACCTCTGTTATTTCCTCTGTCTCTGACGACGTTTAGCATATCACCTGATGATTCTCCAGAACTCCTTCTTCTGACATCCTCGCCAAGAACGAGATCACGAATCTTCTCAAAGGTGAATCCATTAGGTCCCACTGAACTGGCAACTGCTGTAACCGTTCCGGACCAACTGTCAGGCAATGATGATAACAGTAGTAAAGCTTGAACTTCATCATCGAACTTAATGCCAACTGACAAAAGTCTGGCTAAGATCGAATTCAATGAGTTGATGTGCTCGGTAACTGAACTGCCTTCCTTCATCTTTGTGTTCACCAACTCTCTAATCAGAAAAATTTTGTTTGCTGCAGATGGCTTCTCGTACATGTTAGACAAGGCTTCCAAGATGCCTTTCGCTGTCTTCTCCTTAAGAATGTTGAACGCAACATTCTTGGTCAACGAGAGTCGGATAACTGACATAGCTTTCCGATCCAAAACTGCCCACTCTGCATCAGACAATTTTCCTTGCTTGTCACCCAACACTACGTCCAAATCTTTCTGAACCAGCAAATCTTCAATCTGCATCTTCCACCAACTGAAATCTGTACCATCGAACTTCTCAATTCGGAACTTCCCATCTTCTGTCATCTCAAAGGACTAAATGAGATACTCGGTACAACTAATTTCAGATCTTGGTAATTTCGTCAGAAATATTGCACCACAAAAAAAATCGCACACACCTTCGGCAATTCCCTTAACGGCGTCTTGCACGGCTGTAGCTTGCGAACGGCGGCGGCACACTCCTTCCTGCACACAATTCTTCACACAAGAACCCTAGGTGACAATTTCTCACAATTTGTGTTACAGTGTTGTTGAAACCTCGCTCTGATACCAATTGTTGGGAATTAAACACACAACACACACAAATAATCTAGAGAAAAGAGAAACGGAACGCAAACGGGACACACAAGAATTTAACGTGGTTCGGTTTCCCTACTCCACGACTGTAACAGGAGGATTTTATTTCACTTGTGCTGCTCAAGAATTACAAATACAAGGATCATATTTATAGGAAAACCAAATAGTTAACCTAGGGTTTCAGTAATGGGTCGGGCCGGCTCACAAGCCTCCACAAAGCCCAACAGTTTTTTAATTCCAAATTGTCTAGTTAAGCTTTAATTCCTTTAATAATTATTATATAGTGAACGGGTTCACCATTTGTGAATAAATTATTTATTATAATAATAATTGACGATAAATGAAGTTGATGGCTTTTGAACAATGAATCTGCTGGCGAAATGGAAATTAACCATTTAAATACTCTACTGTTCTTTATTATAACAACAAATGGTATCGCAAGGGGTTTAAACTTCCGTATTGGAGCATGTTCGAGAAAAGTTGAATTAATGCATTCGTTGATTAAAGAAATTGAAATAAAGAAAAAAGAAAATATAAATTATTCTTATATTAAAAAATAAATAAATAGTACTAGTCGAAGTTAAAATAGTACTAATATAGGTGGTTGTGATCAAAGAATCAAACAAAGTTGATATTTTAAACCAAGTTGGTGTTCAAATAAAAGGTAACTTGTGGTTTTGTTTTTCCTAATTTTCTTTCGGGATTAGGAAGGAAGCAAGTTGGTTTGCAAGTGGGCACGGAGGGCTTTATTCAAATACTTCATATATATATATATATTTTATTTGGATCGGTTTGTCTTATTATTTTTATGTTATATTTAAAAATTATAATTTTTAAAAATAATTATTTAGTTATAATTTTTTATATGATACGTTTAGAGTTATAATGTTAAAAAATATTTTATTATATTTTGAATTTTGAATTTTAAAAATTAAATTTTAAAATTTCATGTTAAATTAAAACGGATAGAATATAAGTATTATTTAAATAGAGGTTTCAAAGTGTTGTTGATACTATTCCGCCCCTGTATATCACGAGAAGTCAGTTTCTACACCTGACTCTGATGCTTTAATGTGCCCTCTTCGCTTTTAGTCTTCGCTAAATATATTAAATTCAACTTAGGGGGCGTTCGGTAATTGATTAGTACACTGTTAAATAGTCTTGCGATAATGTCATCCTCGGATTAAATTATGGTTTCATTATACTATTTAATTAACACGTGTTTCTAAAGTTCTGATCATAATCTAGGTGGATATTTGTATCTTATATCACCGTTAATTTTGTATATTTTTTTGATTTATGTGACACATATGTGACTCCACTTAGTAAAAGTGCGTGAGAGATATTTGGAGTTTCAAGTAGGTCGAAAAGTTGTATAAAATTATATATAAAAAAATTAATTTGAATTTATGGATATTATAATTTAGTTAAAGTATGTTTTTAAAATTTCGATCATAGTGTTGAGCGTACTTGTGTCTCATCCCACTATTTGGTTGACAAGTTCGACATATCTTGTCTAAAAATTAAGTAATGAATATTGAATTATCCCTCTCCTTAGGGGGAATAGTAATGACGATAACTTATCCAGAAATAAAATAGGTTGAAATGACAAAAATATTCCCTTAAATTCTTTTTATACCTCCCTTTTTACATCCATATATATTCATATTATTTTAGTAACATTCACGGTTTTCACTACTCTTTATTTTTATGACAATTCATATTTTTTCATTAAAAAATTATATGATATAATATAATTTTTATTTATGAATTTGTTTGACTAATTTTTACGTTTATTTATATTTTACAACTTATGGGTGATATAAATAATAATGAAAAAATTACTTTGACAAACTTAAGAGGAAACTTTTATTTTTAAACAAAATTAGATGAAGGTTTTATTTCAAACACGCGGTATAATCAAGAAAATGCACACATAAAAATATTAAAGTTAAATAAGATGAGAATATTATTTTAGTAATAAATAATTAAAGCTTGTAATTTTTTTTAAAAATAAATATATATTAAGTGGGTTTAGTTACTTAATGCAAAATTATTGACAGTTTTAAAAGCACGTCTCTACTTGACTAACTAAACTTAGATACACCCCTGTTATGCAACATGAAATAACAAGTAATCTCAAACTCTTCTAGGAGCATGAGACTCTAAGTAAGCGTTTGGTCATGCGATACCGTATCACGATATGGAATCGTGAGATGGAATCGTCTGGATATGCGATTATACGCTGATTCCATCTCATGAGATGTAATTCCATATTCTCCAAAAAGCATGATATGGAATTACATGGTGATTTTATACCATGATTTGAGATATTTCAATACAAAAATTGATCAACAAGTTTAAATTTTGTTAAAACAACCCCACATTTATATCTACTAAGCATTTATTTCATATGTAAATAAAATTTATAATCACATTATTAATTTTTAAAATTTATTATTCTTACCAACATAAAATTTATTATTCTCACCAACATATAATCACTTTAACTCACATCAATAGATTGTTAAAGTGATGAAATATTTATGGTCTATAAACATGAAATACAGTTGCGGATGATATTAACCAACAAATGGCTCAAAGTAACAATGTTGGTTCATTTTCTCAATCAAATGATCGAGAAATGCAAGTTTAACTTGAAGAAATTGTTCGTAGTATGTGGGAGAAGTATATTAAAAACTAGAGCACTATTTTTTTTATTAAATTAAAGCTAGATGAAACAATTACTTTAATGGAGAAAAATACCTTTGTAATAATTTATTATACGATTTTATAATTTTTTTTTATTTGATAAGATTGAATAAACAATTGAGGCTATTTTAATAATTTTACAACTTATGAAATTTTTATGTTTATAAGAAAATATACAACATAAAAATTCAATATCGCATGGCCAAACAAAACTTCAATTTCATCTTATGATTCCATATCATGATACCATATCATGATACCATATCGTATGGCCAAACGGGCCCTAAATAAAAAACTGAGTGAGGTGCTGAAAAAACACCCTTAACCATGAATAAAAGATGTATTTAAGTTTAATTAGTCAAGTAAAGAAGTATTTTTAAGGATATCAATACTTCAAAAATAAAATTAATAATTAGCATCGAGTTTAGAGATATTTTCAATATTTCTCTCGAAAAATATGTATTAATTTTCTCATAATTTACGTATGCATTTGTTCTCTTCTATTCATTGGGCTAAGTTACAAATCAAAACAACGTATTAAGTGTGTTAAGTATATTATATATAATAAAAATATAATACAAAATAAAATACTATTTATACAAAATTTAATAACGTTATCCTAACCGACTATCAAATCATTCTCCAAGTGTTTTCACCCGTTTTTGTATTACTCAAGCTGCTGTCTTCTCTTTTGTTCATTGGCGCTTGCAGCGTAGAACATATTCCTAAAATTAAAATTGTCTATAATGATTTAATACATTTCTTAAGAAAATATATATTTTATGAAATTGATTTAAGTAATGAAGCTTTTTACTCTAAATTCAATTATAATTACTTTATTGAGTCACTTAATGTCAATAGTAAAAAACAAATACATAATAAAACTCTCATAATCTATATCTATATATAAAATTGAATCTAAATCAGCTAACGTGACACCCTCTAATGAATAGTATTTGCAATTATCTATTTTTAACTTTTATATACTTTATTTTCTGAATTCATAAAATATCTTAAGAAAATTTACTAATAACTTTTATAACCACGTTAAGTATGAACAAGTTTATTAGTTTATTAATATAGACAAAAAGAAATTCATTTTCTTAATATAGAGTCGAACTAAAATGTAACCGGGAATATAATACATATTCACTGGTCTAGCTTTAATTGTATGCATACATGTGTTGAAAATTATAGTATGTATTACATATTATAAGTAGTGTATCAATTTAAGTGTTCTATTTATTTACTCTGTCTCAAAAGAGTTTGTATTTCTATAATTAATAAGTTCTCAATTTCAACATTTGGCATATCTTTGAAATTACAAAATTTAAAAGAATGAACATATCTTTAATATAAGATTACGAAATTTAAAATTTTTCATTTATCATTTCTTATGTGTCCAATAAAACTAACCCTTAAATTAAGATATGTGAGTCTCGTCTCTGTCCCATAAAGCTTAAAAACCTCAATAACAATATCATTAAGGCGAAATGACCTGGATAACACTTAGGGTGTGTTTGGTATGAAGGAAAATGTTTTCCATGGAAAATATTTTCCTAGAAAATGTTTTCTTGGAAAACAAGTAGATTTTGGACTTATTTTCTCATGTTTGGTTGGTGGTGAGTAGAAAATATTTTCCGAAAATGATTTTGTGTTTGATTTATGAATGAAAAATATTTTTAAGGAATATCTTTTTTTTTTACTAGAATAAAAAATAAATTATGAAATTGAAAATATTTTTTAAAAATAATTTTTTTGGGTGGTGATGATAGGGGTGGGGGTAGTAGGGGGGGCAGAGGGAGGGGGTAAGAGTGAAAAATAAAAATTTGAAGTTAATAGTATTTTTAAAAAATAAAATTAATTTTTTTGGGGGGTTGGTGGTGGGGGTGAGGTGCTGATAGGGGTGGGTAGTGGGCTGGCCGGGGGGGAGGTAGGAGTTTAAAAATAAAAATTTGGAGTTGAAAATATTATTAAAAAGAAAAATTAATTTTTTAGGGAGGGGGTGGTGTTGGGGGAGGGGGGAGGGGGGAGGGTGGTCAGAGATCGGGTGAAAAAATTAAATTTTGAAATTGAAAATAATTTTAAAAAAAAATTAATGTTTGTTTTCCCAAAAAAAATGTAATTTGAAATTGGAAGAGAACTTTGGAAAATGTTTTCCTTAATTTTTGAAGAGAAGTCATTTTCCTTAATTTTGAGGAAAATGAGTTGATTTGGAAAACATTTTGCAAAACTTTTATCCCAACCAAACATGAGAAAATTGGAAAACATTTTCCAGAAAATGTTTTCCTTCATACCAAACACACTCTTATACTTGACTTCATTTGTCACATAAACCCTTTTACTCATGATTTTGCTAATTGAACACTTAAAGTTATTATAAAATACTATTTTGAACTCATCTAATTATAGATGTCTCCCTATTGCGGTGGTGTGGATAACACCTTACTGTCCACATCAGATTTGTATTGCCAATTCATTTTTTTTATTACAAATAATATCTTTTAAAATTAAATCTCAAACTAATCTTCAAAATCCTTTCTTTCTTGATTTTTTCATTTTTTCTTCTCTTCTCGTATTTTTATCTATTTTGCTACATGACATTCATTTTTTTTCTTTACTAGTGAAATTTTTTTACGTTGAAGAGGAATTAGTGATAAGCAGAGCTTTGTTATTTTTCTTAATTATAATTTTATTATTTTAATGGTGGTGATAAATAAAGTGACTAAAATGAAAAATGAGAGAAATAAGAGAAGGAGATAAAAATGGGTCATTATAGAAAATTCTTCTAAAATGCTCTCTATAAAATTGTCTTACATTTAGAAATAATCAAACATATACTTTTCAAAAACCATCTAAAATCTGCATCTATTTCACAATTTAGGACCTCCTTTTCCCTCCTCTCTTTTATCTAAATCTAAATATATATATTTTTCCCCAATCATTATAGAACTCCCAAATGACAGGTAGCATACGAGAAGAGAAAGAGGAAGGATTGTGTGTAAGAGTATTGGAAGAGATTGAATACGATGTGTGTGGTGATGGTGGGGGTTGGGTAAAATTATGAGGATAAAGGAATAAATGTACATCATATTTGGAATGGGGTTTTTTTTAAATTTCTTTTTAAAATTGTTATATTTTTCTTTTAATTCTTTTATAAAGAAATTTAAAAAATTGTCTTCACTTGATTTTAAATGCGTGTAATCATTCTCTTAATCTGATTCAGCAAAAACAAAACACCACATAATCCTATTCAACGGTCAAAAGAGTTTAAAATAGTCTTTTAATAACTTTAAGAATTCAATTAACATAATTTTGAGTAGAAGGGTTCAGGTGACAATTGGAGCCAAATACAAGGTCTTCGGGTCATTCCGCCTATCATTAGTATAGCAAACTTTAGACATGAATCTGAAATACATACTATTGTTAACAGACATTATCAAAAGATAACCAATCCAAAAAGAAGATAGGTAAAACATAGAGAACATTTTGTGGAAGCTTTTTTCATATATTTCAAAACTATCAATTAATCTACAAGGCTAATGCTTATACACACCACATTAAGCTAGCCGACTAAAACTGCTAACTAATTAACAAATTTTTAACTAACAAACAACTTGGAACCAACTTAATTAATAATGCAATGTGCAATCATCTTCAAGGCACTGTTGTGAACTTGGTTAATTCCAACAACATCTCCCCTCAAGCTAGGAGCCATAAAGATTTTCTTCATGCCTAGCTTGGACACCAAAGTGTTGACCAATACCAAGGCCTTTGATATTGCAAATGCAATGTAAGTCGAGTCATGGTCAAGTATAAGAGTCTTCCTATCTTCCTTTGATACTCACCATGATAACTCAAACAACTGATCAGTCTCATTCTGCATATATTGATCAAATTCAAGTGAATTCAATTTCTTGTTGACTTCAAATGGTGTTTGAAATGGCTTAGCACCTGTAAAGCCTAAATCACTGATCACTCAAATAGCATATTTCCTTTTTTGCATCAAAACCCTTGTTTGCTTCTAGAAAACTCAATGCCAAGAAAATGTTTTAAGCTTCCTAGATCCTTTAATCTTGGAAATAGTTTTGTTAGTGGTCTTTTGTCTCTCAAATCAGTTTTGTATTGCTTCAGAAAAAAATCGCTTTGACAGTAGCCCTTTTGGTTTACAAAAATATGATGATTTGAAATTTTTGATAATTTTTTTTATCCTTTTAATTCCGAATTTCGATAAAAAGCTAGAAAGTGAAAGATAGTCATTGACTAAGAAGGGAAGTTAAAATTTATAACGAATATCTATATTTTTATAAATGGCTCGTCATTTTTAAAGTGTGATAGAACTAATAAATTCGTGGAGACATGAAAAATGAATTTGCTGAAGGTGTTAGAGGATTTGTCAATCATGCAATGTTACTTGATCCTTTTCAAAGTCATGGGTTAATAATTATTGTCTTTGTGACAGATGCAACCATATGCAGTTTTTTTAAATCGAAAACAATGAAGGATCATGTTTGTTGTTATGAATTTAAGCTTGAATATTTGGTGTATATATGATGGAGAGATTGTCGAGGTGAATGGTATATTTTATAACTTAATCGTGGTCAAGTGAGTAATAGGTCTCTATATAAAAATAATGTTCAATATAATAGCGCACATGAAATGGTCATTGATATTTTTGAGGTATTACTTAGGATGGAACCTGAACAATATTTTGAGGAAACTTTCGATGAAAAAGCAACGTGCTTCAATAAACAATTAATCAGTCATCAATAAAAGGGGAAACTAAAAAATTATACTATAATTACAAACACATACCCCTTTACATTCATACCTACTAAATACTTATACTATATATGCCAAACTAATTTCACTTAATAAATCTTTATATTATGATTTATGATATGATATTCCTACCTATTTTCTCGCTAGTTAAAGGAATCTGATAAGAGTTTAGTGCTTCTCGATGTTTTGATGATCTCATTTTCCACAGAAAGAACTCCAAGTCTCCAACTTCAAGTCAAGAATCTAGAAAAATCATCATTGTCAAAGTTTAAGGTAATTCTTTTTAAAGATTTGTCTTTTAATAAATGAACTAACAAAATAATTTTTTTTTAAATATATCATTTGATTATTGTTACAATAAATTTTTGATCTCTCTCTCTCTTATTTTACCATAAATAAATAAGATGGCCCGTGTGGCCAAACCAAAAAAGTCTTGCCTCCATCAATGATTTCCAAGTGTTTGGCTCATAAGAAAGAATTTAGATCGAGAGCTAAGGGTGTATTGAAAATAATATATATATATATATATATATATATATATAAAATCATATGGTCATCCACTTCAACATTGTATCAAAATATATTGTATTATTCTATGGCTCGAGTGTGAACTGTCGCTCTTCATTAAAAAAGAATTTTCATATGTTTGGACCGACCATGATAAAACAATGAGGTCAGAATGTAAGGAACCGTAAGTCATGTGTTTCTCCATAACTTAAATTTTATAAATGAGATGGTTACATACTTCAACATTGATCATCATAGGCTGTTCTAATCCTAATTTCGAGTCTCGCTCCCGCTCCCACCAATTATTTTCAAGTGTTGGAACCATAATAGGAAATTAGGCCAAGATGAAAAGATCGGTATATTATGTTGAAGATATAATTAAATAAATAAATAAAAACGTAGTTTCCATAATATCTTAAGCATTAGAATAAGATAGTGCAATTTATAACTCTGTTGAAATATTTCTATCTCCAAAACTAATCATGCCACATGAGTGAAATGTCCAATTTGAAAACATGATTAAGTAATTAATTATAATTATGTGCTATTTAATCAGTCAAACATAATATAAATAACAATGTCACACGCTTCAACATTTTCAAAGAAAACATATAAAATTTTAATTAGGAATTAAGAATTTAAAGTAAGCAAATTTCATCATAAAATAAATTAAAGATATGTTTAACATATATACATAAAACTAAGCATGATCATTCCATAAAACCCCTTTTGAACTAGCACTATTGGTGGAAAATGAAAATGTTAAAATTTCTTTACCTTTCACACTATATATATAATCCTTCTCTAAGTTTTTTATTACACCAAATCCCCGTTTCTCACTTTATGTATGTGTGTGTGTGTGTGTGTATATATATATATATATATATATATATATATATATATATATATATATATATATATATATATATATATATATATATATATATATATATATATATATATATATATATAAAAGAGATTCCTAACAAGGAGCTGAAATTATATGTATATTAGTTTTACAATATATTCTCAGCCATGAACTTCAAAGAGTTTAAGTTAGAAGTCTCTTGCACTTATTATTTCTTTGCAAGAATTATCTAGTAACGCTAAGAAAAGAAGTAAGTTTACACTGTAAAGCACAATCTATTAACATCTTGACATAGCGAACAATGTAAGAAATTAGTCCAAAGAGTTTTACAACATCCAAGAATAGTTGAATTTCCACTCTGTTATTTAGAAAGGATTACACTACTACTGAAGTATGCAAAAGTCTGCACTAGTAACCGTAATATCAAGGGATTTAGAGAAATATTTTTACCTTAAACGAGAACTATAACTGACTTGTTCACCAAACATTTGATCTGAAACGTGAAAATGAGTGGACAACTTCTTTTGGAGAAGAAATAATAACCCAACCAGAAAAGGTTTTTTTCTTTAAAATAGGTAAAAGCCAACAACATATTATTTCAACCAAAAAACACATATAGAACTAATTCGATGTCGTTCATATAGAATTTGAAGCACACAATAAAAATCATAAAAAACAAAGCAAAAGTCAAAATTTGTAGATTAAATATCGCCAATAAGGATATCAAGCAAAGAAAGTACCTGAAATCAGATAAACAAAGTAAGAATTCAAGCAATTGAAGTTCACTTTCAAAACTACCTACATTAATACACAACTTCCTGATGACATACACTATTTCGAAATCTCTGTTGGATAGTTTATTGCAATAGTGAATGCTCAAAGAATTATAAATATTTCACATCTTTAGAGACATCCAATCGAATATATCAAAAGACAAGAACTTGAGTTTAAATATCAAGTAAAAAAAAACAAACAACAAACTTCATCATGTATATATGGCTTCAGACATGTGATCACAATTAACCTTGAAACTTGAGAGGGAACTTGAGAGGGCATGGAAAAGATAGCCCTGCTAGGACTGAGCTCGGACTGAAAGAGTGGGTAACATATAACACATTTTTTATGTGATTCATAAACATACAGGAATCAGTAAAATCGAAGAAGAACATAATATATTATATAATATGATTTGTTACTTTCTATGACCACACCCCTTGAGCAACCAACACATATATAAAAAGAAAAAAAAGTACCAATAGTGTGACACAATTGAGTATTCAAAGTGAGAAAAGAACTCAATTAGGTATTCAAAATGAGATAAGAGGAATCTGGAAAAACTACTAAATTGATAATTGAATTTCATAAATCTAAGATCATCAAATAAGTGAAACTGAAAATGACCCCCATTTCGTTGATTACTACGGTTGTTCAGAGACAACTGTAATCTTCTTCGTCATATTGAAAGAGAATCACTTGAAGGTGGGTTAATCATGAAGGGAAGGAAATTAGCTTCATTGGTTTCTTAATTTTGTGCTATCAAATAAATTTTGAGGTTGGTGATGCTGGAAAAGGCAACTTTAGTCAACGGATATGAACAAAAGAGGTGTATTCAATGTAGGAAAACTTGAAGGTGGGCATATTAGGGTTTAGGGATTTTACAATTTCCCAAAAAGATAAAGTAATATATTTTAATTTAGTGATGAATGGTGCCTTTTAACCCACTAAATTTTATTTTGGGGACCAGTTATTCATTACTGTAGAGACCAGATTTAATCTCTTCGTTGTAACAAAAAATAAAGAGACGAGAAGGAAAATGTGTCCCTATAGGTATACTTTTGAGGAACACATTTTCAACTCCTCCCTAAATGTTGGTCTCTCAAAATTCTTTTTCATGTAGTGGGTCCCCCTCGCCATTCTCCCTCTCCCTTTTCCCCTGCCCCTTTCCCTCATCGTGCTCACGAGAAGGCTACACCAATTGATGACACTGCGATCTTAGGGGTTTATGGGAGTAATGCCCCCATCCACTCAATCAATGCTCCCCCTAGAAAGAAGGCAAACATGTCGAATATTGGGAGGGAACATTTGAGGTTCGGTCCAAAAGGCCAAATGTTGAACTTGATACACATGTATTCTGCGCTTGTGCCAGCACTAGCACCAGAATAACCAGAGTTGTCAAAGAGCATGAGAACCTGTTATGTATGTGAAATTGTGTTTGATATGCTGACATCATTGAGAATTCACATGAAGTCTCATCAGGAGGTGATTTCATATGTTTCTGACTGGGACGAGGATTCTCATAGGTCATCATGTTCACCACTATTTGAAGCACTTACACCGAATAAAAACTTCAGCAATCTCAATGTTGATGCGTTCGTCGCTGCTGCTGCTCCAAAAGCTTCAACATTGGGTCTTTTTTCCCGAACCACAAACATTCCTTCCCATGCATTCATTAGCTTCCCCTATAGATGCTGAATGTTGGGGAAGGAATACATGTGGTTCGGGAAAAAAGGCCTAATGTTGAAGCTTTTGGAGCAGCAACAGCAGCGGATGCATCATCATTGAGATTGTTGGAGTTTTCATCAAGTGTAAGTGGTTCAAATGATGGTGAACGTGATGACCAGTCAAAATCTATGTCCCGGTCAGGAACATACAACTCACTTCCGAATGAGAATGCATGTGGATGATTAACAATGTTAGTGTATCAAACACAATTGCACATACATGGCGGGTTCTCATTCTCCCTAACAACTATGATGATTCTAGTATTGGTGTTGGTATAGGTGTAGGTTGAGGCACAAGAGCAAACGCATGTGCAACACATTCAATATTGTGACTTTTGGACCGAACCCACATATGTTACTTCCCAGCATTCAACATGTTTTCTCTTTTTTCTAGGAGGTTTATTGACTAAGTGTATGGGGGCGCTACTCCCATAAACCCCTAAGATCTCAGTGTCAGTAGTTTGTGTAGCCTTCTCGCAAACACGATGAGGAGAAGGGGCAGGGGAAGAGGGAGGGGGAGATTTGTAATGGGGATAAGTAAGAGGGGGAGGGTACATTCTTAACATGATGGTTAGATATATGAAGAGAAAAAAAAAAAATAGAGAAAGCAAATCAAAATAGAGAAATGGGGATTTGGTGAAATAAAAGACTTAGAGAAGGATATTACATATAGTGTGAAAGGTAGAGAAAAAGTTAACATTTGAATTTTTTTCATTTCCCACCAATAGTGTTGGTTCGCAAAGGGCTTTTACGAAATTACTATGTCTAGTTTTATGTATATATGTTGACCACTTCTTTAATTTATTTTCTCATGATATTTGTTGAATTTAAACACATATTTTAGTTATTTACTTAATAATGTTTTCAACTCACTTATTTCTCACATGTGGCTTGATTCGTTTTGGAGATACAAAGATTTTAACATAATTATAATGTTCTCCATCTCTAATACCATGTTGAAAAGTTTGGGTGTTTCAAGTCTTCTGCCCCTTCTAGGAAGGCAAAGGGTTAGGAATGAACTATTCATAACCTTAAGCTAAACTCATGATAAAAATATTGAAATTAGCACAATTATATTGGTGAGAAGTGGGAAGCCAGAAAATTCATGAAGGGTGTCCAATATAAAGCCAACATAAAAAAAAATGTGGCCATGGGGAACTGAACCTTAATGGCAAACAACCTTGACCAAACTATTTTCACTAAGCTACCACTTTATATACAACATAGTATTTCATTTTTCATTTAATTAATCGTTTTATAGCAGACCACACTAAACAAAATATACAAAACACTATTGCAACTAAGTTACCACTCAATATACAACAAAGTATTTCATTTTTCATTTAATTAACTGTTTTACAGCAGACCACATTAAACAAAATATACAAAACATAGATGGAGTGATTCGAACTTGGGTATTATGTACATTGGACACACTTTTTCCACTGAGCTATGGATCATTGTTGTAGTTAAGGGTGTTCAAAATACTTAATATATCAATATCAAGTAATACTTGACCCGACAACAATACTAAGAGGGATAATTTACTACATAAAAAACAAGCTCAAGAAAGTTATTGTATAAAAATATCACTTATAATCATGAAAATGATACTTAGGGTGTAAAAAACATCATG
Organism: Solanum chilense; assembly: GCA_032847665.1. Lineage (NCBI taxonomy): Eukaryota > Viridiplantae > Streptophyta > Magnoliopsida > Solanales > Solanaceae > Solanum > Solanum chilense. The sequence goes on along the minus strand of CM064968.1, from coordinate 38,769,932 downwards.
GGAGATACTAGACATTGCGGAAGAAGCAAGATAAATTATGGAATAAAATAACTTTAAAGTTCAGTATTTCTATTGGGTAGGAAATCAGCTAGTAGATGTCATTGTTAATAGTGCTTATAGTAATTCGAAGGTACAAGAATACAAGCAGTTTGAACAATTACCAGCTATAGAAGAGTTATAAACATTTAATAAAGCACAAATCTCAAGTTTGAGAATCAAAACAAGAAAGATAAAGGACATAAACAATCAATATAGACAACATTTACATTAATCAAGATGTGGTGAGTATCACAAGATTTTATATGTACACCTCAAAATTTTTCCAATACCAGTGCTTAAAATCGAAGAGTACTAAAGAGTTACCTGCTCTAACTTATGATCTTAGAAAAGATAAAATCGCCAAACTCGAGGACTATACATCCAAAGCACATACTCCATTGTCATAAAGAGGAAGATCGAGAGCAACATATTTGGCTCCACAACTAGCAACGATATTTGCTCCAAAAATCAGAATATTCTAAACCAAGCTAAAGAAACATAATAGATTAGGAAGATAAGGAGGAGAAGTACCTATTGAAGCTGTTGAATATGCGTAGAGGTACACCACCATGGTTGAATGCTGATAAACTAAAGGAGACAAAGGACAATCATGAAGGCGGCGCAGAGAAGAATATGAAAGAGGAGGATTCAGAAACAAATAGGGAAAATGTTAAAACTAGGGTAAGAAATACAAAAGGTATTGATATATTTGGGCTAACTTTCTTTTTTTATATTGTGCTAGAAATACAAGTATTTCTTATATTTATGATTGAGTAAACGAGCTTCGAGCTCAAATTTGATTTTAAAAAAGTAATATTTGACCTACATATATATCATGTAATTTTTTGGTGAAGGTTGTTCAATTCATAGCTCCCCCTGTTGGTGAGATCAATTTAAACAATTAAAACTAGAGTACTATTAAAAAAAAGAGGTTAACACAATAATTATCGACTATTGGAGATTGCAATGTTAGTAATTTCTATTTTGTGCACTCACATATTAATATATTATATGTAGATATGTTATTAATGAAGTAGTTCATTGTATGATCTAATAAAGTATTAAAGTTTGGAGCCTTAAAAAGAATTTTCTATTCATGAGTTTATTTTTGCAACACCTTGATATTTGAAATAACTAAAACTTGAAATAACTAAATTGGAAATAACAAAATCTAAAATATTGCAAGTCATACTTAAGTTGTGAGTTTTGAGTCAATTTCAAATGATCATAATTTTCAGTACATGATGAGTCAGGTGAACCATAAGATATCAAATGAAAGGTCTGGGGAATCTTCTTTTTAACTCCATCGAGTTTGCTACATTTCGAGCTCGTATGAGAAAGATATGCCCATTTGTAGTTAGTTTGTCCAGTAAGAAAAGTTACCCGAAATTATGAGGAGTAATTTTTTTCTTACCCAATAAAATTTAAAAAGAGTTAGTAATACTTAAGGTCAAATATAATTTGAGTCAGTTTTCGTTATCTCAAAATACGCTTTTGGTTTTAGAAGAAAGTTCAATAAGCGAAAAAAGGAGAAAAGAGGGAAAGGTTCAAGGTGTACATCAAGATTTCTTATGGATCGAGGTTGTTTCTCCAAGGGTTTGATCCCTAACAGGTATGTGAGTTCTCATAGTGATGGTTCGTTAACCCACACACCAATCATGTTATTTTAATGCATTTTCATTCTTGAGTTTGAAGGATTTAAGTTCGTGATGAGTTTTCTTGAAATTTCATTTGTAATCTTGATTTCTTGGGGTTTTGATGAATTTTTGAGATGAGTATTCATAATTGAAGGTTGTTTTGAGTAGATTATCGTTACATATGTTGGGTTATTGAATCTAAGTGAGTGTGGAAGAAACCAGTTGATTCTAGGCTAGTTAGGATTAGAAAACGAGAAAGAAATTCTAGGCAAGGGTTAGAGCGCCACCTTTGCACTAGGGTCGCATGTCCCAACCCTTTCTCTGATGTTCAGCCCGTCTGAGTTCTTTCAAAGGATACATTTACTCTACTTTGATTCTAACTATCTACGTTACTTCGAAACATCTAGAAATCATTCATTACATGAATCATCATCTTGAATTCATCATTCAAATTAAAGGTATAGTCAAGAGTCAAGTCTTGAGAGTTCTTTCTAGTTTTTTGAGAAGTCTTTTGCAAAACATTAAGCCAAAAAAGTTTGTTTTATTTCGTACTTCAAGGAAAATTCAGCAATGCCTAAGGCTAATTTTATTTTGTACCTTAATGTGAGAAAGTTCGTTTTGAAGGGGTGCATCTATCTCTTAGTTAGAGTTAATGATTCTAGTATTGAGACACCATACATTCAGTAAGTTCCAGTTCAAGTATTAATTAGAAATGATGGAGTATTAGATAAATTATAGTGTAGAATAATTTTAAATTTGAATAAATGTGATCTTTACAAACCAATCTTAATTAAATTAATTGTCTTATATTTCCTTCATTGAAATATATTTGTATAGTAAGTATCCTCTGTTTTTTTCACCTTGTATAAATAAATATTAGAATCGTAATTATTATTAATAAAATTAATTTTCTCATTATGCGAACTTACTTCAATATTGGACATCATTAGATAATATATTGAAATAAATAATTATTTACGTCTAAAAAATAATATTTATGTTCTTATGAAAAAATTGTGACATGAAATAAAAAAAGGGAAAAGGGTCAAAAATGCCCCTCAATTTGTTTATTGTTTGATTTTGCTCATGACGTTAAAATGAAACTAAATTTACCTCTACCATTACTAATTTCACTATATATACCCCTCATTTGATCAAATTAACCAATTTTTATTTAAATTACTCAATTTTAATTCGAACCGACCCGACCCAATAATATAAATAATTTTGTTCTATCTTGTTCATCATCTAAATCTTTGAACTTGGGCTCCTTTAAAAAAAACACATAAACAATTGATTCGAAAATGCCTATAAAAAAATTAGCAAAATCCACGAACTGTAGCGAAGAGCGACTGCCTCCATTCACCTCCCTTTTCCCCTCTTACGTTTTATTGTTTATGTGTTTTGGCTCCAACTCCTGTGAAGAACGACCATCAATTCCGGGGAGGTTCTGCAAATCAGCAACCACCACCACCTCTCTACCAATGCCAAAATCAACAAACTCATTTCTCGAACAAATTAACAACACCAACATAGCTTCACAATCGAGCTTCATCCCATTCTCCGGTGACCCTCTATTTGCTTTCCATTCTTACATTTTGTTATGATTTATTTTTCTTTTACATTTTTCATTCTTTTCTATGTGTTTAAGATTTGGTTAGAGAGTTCAAGCTCTAATAATTTTTCATTTTTTTCATATTCCTTGTTCAAGTTTGTCAATGATTGTATGCTATTAAATTTTGTTATGGATTATTTTAATTTTTCGCTTGATATTATTGTTTTTTGGCACTGTACAGCTGGGTTAGAATATTTCCGGGGATCTTTTTGCTTTAATTTGCTAATAAAAATTCAAACATGTAAAAAGTTCAGTAATAATATGTTCTGTAATCCAAAAATCAAAAGAGAGTAAGAGTTTGTAAAGTATGAACTCCATTAATGTTTGAATTTGTGTTAGCGACTACATTTTTTTTAAAAAATAATTTTAAAGATGAAGATGAACTGTTATAAAGGTAAACAAAAATGGGTGATACTTAGGTGGGTCGGGTCGGGTTAAAATTGGATAATTTAAGTAAAATTGGCTAATTTGAGTCAATTTGGGGCTTTCCGTCAAATGAGGGGTATATATGGTGAAATTAGTAATGGTAGGGGTAAACCTAACTTCATTTTAACGGCAAGGGCAAAGTCAAACAATAAAACAAACTTGGGGTTATTTTTGACCCTATTCCTTTTTAAAAAATGAAAACATGATGATTTTTAAAGAAGTAAAAAAAGTTGATAATGAATGAATAAAATAGGCATTAAAAAAGGGGAAACTTTCACATGTTGTCACTTAAAAACAATTAATTACTATCCACAGATATATGCTGATAATTACAATTTGTAGCTACATGTCATATGGAGGAGAGAGGCGAGCGAGACAAAGAGAGATAGAGGAGAGAGGTGAGAGAGGGGGGGGAAGAGTGGGAGAAAGGTGAATTGTCTATGTATATTGGTTAGATAATTGTATATTATACATATGTATTTGTATATATTGCAAGAATATTGGGAGAGGGAGGAGAGAGGCGAGTGAGACTGGGAGAGATAGGAGAGAGGCGAGCGAGAGAGGACAAAGAGTGGGAGAGAGGATTTGTATATGTATATAGTTGTATATTATACATATACATTTGTATATAGGGCGAGCGAGATTGGGAGAGGGAGGACAGAGGTGAGCAAGAGATGGCAGAGAGTGAGAGAGAGGTGAATTGTATATATATATAGGTAAAATAATTGTATATTATACATACATATTTGTATACTCTGGCGAATTATACATATACAAACATGACTAATTATACAAATTCGAAGTCAGCCCACGTAATTAATGTATAATGTTATTTTCAAACTATAGCTATGATGAGTAATTAAATAGTATAAGTTTGCTTTGTTGCGTAATTTTCCCTTGTAAGATTGGGAATTATTTAGTGGACTGATATTTGGTGTAACGACCTGTTTAGTCGTTTCGAACAGCAGAATTACTTCTGATAAAAACTGACTGTGTCGACGGATCACACGACGGACCGTCATGGTCACGACGGATCGTCGAGGGTCTCCTTCCCAAAACACGTAAACTCTGAAAGTTGGGTACGGGGATTAACTCTCTGAAGTTCACGACAGAACTGCAGCACGGACCGTCGTAGCCACGACGGACCGTCACAAGCCCTTTACTAAAATCAACTCTCTGAACTCTGTGACGACCCTGCAGGACGAACCGTCGCAGGCACGACGGGCCGTCACGAGTGGCGTAACCTTGACTGGGTCGGATTTCTGCTAAAAATTTTTAAGGGGCGTTTTGGACTATTCATGCTTATAATTATAAAGTTAGTGGGTTAATGTTAATAATTCAGTTGCTTGGGGGTTAAAGGAGATAACCTTGAAATAAATAGTGGTTTACTTTTATCATCTTTTATACTTAATTATATGATGATTAGGGTAAAAGAAAAAGAGTTTGAATAAGGAAAAATAGAAAGAACAGAGAGAAGAGGGGAGAACGAACGACAGAGGGAGAAGTTAAGAGGAAAGCAAAGGCATTGAGAAGTAGCTTGCTTGATCACGAATTCTTCGGTGGAGGTAGGTTATGGTTTATGATATTCCATAGTAAACTCTAAATAGCGATTGATTTGTATTGGGTGGTGTTGTAAAGTTTTCTATATGCTTAATTGTGTTGTTGCATGTTGTGATTATGTAAATGGTGATGGATTATAATGATGATACTGTGGAATCTTAAAAACCTTAAATCCACTCTATTAATGATGATACCTTTACATAAAAGAAGGCTTGATGAACTAAAGGAATGAGGTTAATGGATCGGGTGTCACGAACCGACACGTAGTATTAGGGGATCGGGTGTTACGAACCGACACGTAGAAATAGGGGATCGGGTGTCACGAACCGACACGTAGAATTAGGGGATCGGGTGTCACGAACCGACACGTAGAATTAGGGGATCGGGTGTCACGAACCGACACGTAGAATTAGGGGACCGGGTGTCACAAACCGACACGCAGTATTAGGAGATCGGAGTGTCACGTACCGACACGTAGTAGTAGGGGATCGGAGTGTCACGTTCCGACACAAAAAGAATAAAGAGAATGAATCTTGAATTATGTTAATATACTCAAATGTAAAGAACCTATTTCCCAAATGAGTATGGTGTGGAGGCTTGAGTCCTCATAGATGTGCTTGGGTTGTGGCCAATGGTTATGATACTTGTTGTTGTCACCTGTTGAGTATGGTAGTCGATTTTATGTTATTATCTGATATATATTGCTTTCTATTTTGAGTTGGCCGATGATACCTACTCAGTACGTGTTCCTTGTACTGACCCCTACTTGTATTTTTTTTCTTTGTTATTTGTGGAGTGCAGCAAACGTGCCATCGACTTCGACTCGCCCTCAACTCTAGCCAGTCTTCATCAAGTCAGATTTCAGGGTGAGCTACTATTCCTAGCTCGGACTGGATTCTTTCCTTCACGTCTTGATGTCTTAAAGTTCGGACATGGACTATCTCTTTTACTTATTTTAGCTTCTTAAACACTCTTAGATTTAGAAATTGACGATAGATGTTCTTGGTGTGATGACTTCCAGATTTTGGGGATAATAGTTGATAAACTTTAGAAGCTTATGTATTTGTTTTATTAATAAGATTTTGAGTCTTCCGCATTTCATTTTGTTCATTATGGTTGAAATATTGGTGAATGTTGGAGTTTAGAATTGTTGGTTCGCTCACATAGTAGGATAAGTGTGGGTGCCACTCGCGGCTCGTTTTGGGTCGTGACAGGCGAGCAAGAGAGGGTAGAGAGTAGGAGAGAGGTAAATTGTATATGTATATAGGTAAAATAATTGTATATTATACATATGTATTTGTATACTCTGGTAAATTATACATATACAAACATGACTAATTATACAAATTCGAAGTAAGGCCACATAATTAATGTCTAATGTTAGTTGCCAGTGATAATTATAACAAACTATAGCTATGATGAGTAATTAAATATTATAAGTTTGCTTTGTTGCATAATTTTTCCTTGTTAGAGTGGGATTTCTTAGTGGACTGAGATTTGGGTCTGGAAATTGGATGAAACTGGGCTTTGAAAATTAATTCAAGAATGTGGTCTATTTGACTTAACAAAATAATCACATAAACAGAAATTTCGATCAAGTTCAAGCAATTAGCTGAATTCAGCCAAAATTAAAAGAAGATGAATTAATATAATTAACTAACAAGCTTTTTAATCTTAATGAAGATAAAATAATTAATTTAATTGTAAACTAATTAACTATTATATATATATATATATATATATATATATACACACACACACATATATATATATATATATATGTGTGTATATATACATATATATATATATATCTGTGTGTGTATATATATGTGTGTGTGTGTATATATATATATATATATATATATATATATATATATATATATATATAAGGTTCTAGTTTTAACTTCCCCCTTTTTTTTTTATGGACTCTGTCCATTCATGAATCTATTATTACTGTTCATCTCTTTCTCTTAGCCTTTGTTCTTAAAAGTAACCTTCTTTAACCACACCCTGGATTTGGTTATTCATAGTTATTTTTTCTCAGAACATTTAACCTGACAATGTCCTAGGAATTTACAGGTTAATCCATCGATACTAATAAGAAGCTAAGAGACTAATCATATACTAAGTAATATAGATTCATGATGATATTCATAAATTTACATGAATTTACAAGATTTTAAATAATTAATATTTTATAAACACACAAAATTTACATATATGGGAAGTTTACCAGAAACTTAAATATGAAAACTTACATTATTTAGAACAGAGTGAAGTTTCCCTTTCGGGAAACCCAAAAAGCTTCCAAGCTTTTACATAAAACAAACTTTAGAATAAAGAGCTGAAAACTTTTCTACAATCTTTTAAAGATAATTTTAAAGAAAAAGAGATTTTCTTGAGGATTTTGGGAGAGTGTTTATAGTGGTTGTCTTTGCCTTTTTTCGCCTTCTTCTTCTTCTTGTCTTGATAAAGCTTTCTTTTATGGAGGTCTTCGGACTTCAAACTTCGGATTTCAAATGGAAGAAAGAATCTTATCATTTCAGCCGGGTACACATTTGGGCCCCATCGTCACGTGAAATAATATTGCTTTTTTTGCATTATTATCCTTTCGTCTGATATCTGTCATTCTTTGTCTGCCAATACCTATCTATATATTAAAAAGACGCGTCCCAACAATTTTTCCACATGTGTGGTAGTGAGTAAAGTGGGACTCACATTTGACAAAAGAGGCATTCCTCTTAAAAACTATAATATATATATATATATATATACATATATATATATATATATATATATATATATATATATATATATATATATATATATATATATATATATATATATATATATATATATATATATATATATATATATATATATATATATATATATATATATATATCTAAATTATGTAATGTAATTGAATCAAAACTCATACCCGAGTCATCATCATTTGGGTCTTGAGCAAATTGCATTGTGTCTGACATATTATCTGAATTATTTGGGCTTGGAGTAGAAACCTGTCTTGGGCTTTGTATTGGACTGGGTTTATATGTTTATCTTTTTCTTGTTTTTCTTTAAGTAATTTTTCTACGGTTTGGGTTATAAGGGATTCTAAATCTTTATTTTTTTGGAATTTTTTAACTTTTTGTCTAATAGTCTTGTTAAATGAAAGTGGTAGTCTTCTTCTTGAAGATGAACCTTCATCTTTTTCACTTTTTGGCAAAGTGACAGCCATTAACGGATTTGAGAAGTCTTTACCGGCTACCATTTGAACCGGACTAGCTGTATCTTCATCCGATACAGTGGATTTCTTAGCATTCAGTGGGGAATGAACACCCATCTCATCCATTTTTATGTGGGATGGAAAACCCTGTATATTTGTCTGAGTTTGTACATCTTCTTTGCCTTTGTTTTCCATTTTTTGGATTTTTCCTATGAGCTTGACATTTTCTTGCATTAAGGCATCATTTCTCAAATTTAGCCTCTTGAATGCTTCGGTCATGGATGAACAATGGTCACAAAATATTATTTTATCTGTGTCTTTTTGGATATTGTATTGTGGAGTTTTTTCTGGGTTTTGTCTAAGGGCTGGAGAAATATAATAATTTGGTCCTAATATTCCTCTAGCATAGTCTAAGGCTTCTGTAAAATCATTAAAACCTTTAAAAAGAGGTTTTTGAAAATCTTTAATGGAGTCTAAAACTTCTATCCATGTCTGAAAAACAATATTAGTTTTACCATGAATTACCACATAATATTTAAATCTATTTTCTTTATTTTTATTAGTAAAATAATATCCTAAGACATTTAAAACAGCAATTACATATTTAGTGTCTTTTTTATTATGAGCTATCCATATATTGTCTATGAGGCATTTTTGCTGTTTGTCTAGCTGACAGTTAGATAAATGTCTGAATGTCAAGTTGGACGGCTCGTAAGCTATTAAATTTTGTTGTCCGAGTTGTAGTCTTTCTATTCTAACATCATCTATTTTATCTAGAGGTTTAAAATGCAAATTTGCTAGCATTGCATGTTTATAAGAGTCTGCCAAACCTGAGGTTGAAGGTTGAACCTTTTTACCTTTGTCTGATAGTAGAGGTCTCATTCTGTAAAGTTTAAACTTTGATTAATAATCTACTTAGTTGATCTGCAATACTATTATCATTCCCTTTTATATGCTCAAAAATTAAAGAATGATAAATTGATATTGTGTCTAAAAAATTTAACCATCTTCTTCTACTACTAGTTTTATCATTAATTTTTTGATGAAATTTTACTATAGCCTCACAATCTGTTCTTATTAATATTTCAGGTTTGTTTAAAATATAAATTCTAAAACTATTTAAACCATATATTATAGCTAAAATTTCAACATCTATACTAGCTTTATTACCCTTCTCTTTGAATTTTCCACTCTGATAAGCACATATTTTTTCTTCTTGTTTAGAACTATATTTATTTGGTCTTGATTTTAGTACTTCACCCCATCCTTCAAAACTTCCATCCGTCTCTATTATTAAATAGTCTGATTCCAATGGCATATTAAGGTCAGGAATATTTTTTATTTTTTCTTTTATTTTTTGTACTAATTTTATGTCTTCAATATTAAATTTCTTTGTCCCTTATTTCCTGTCTTAGAGTATAATGGTCCTGCTATTCCTAAATCTTTAATAAAAGGTCTTGCGTAATTAACTATTCCTAGAAATTTTTGTAAATTTTTTAAATTATTTAATTTATCTGGCATATCTAGAGCTTTTTTAGCTATATGAGGTTGTAGCTTAACTTTTCCTTCTCCTAAAGTTATTCCTAAAAAGTTTATATTGTTTTTACATAATTCTATTTTCTTTTTGCTAATTATTATTCCATTATTAACAAATAGTCTAAAAACTGTTTGTAAATGTCCTAAATGTTCTTTTATGTTTTTACTAAACACTAGAATATCATCTACATACACTAATACAAATTTTTTATATTCTCCAAATATTTGATCCATTTTTCTTTGAAATATTGGAGGTGCTGTTTTTAACCCGAATGGCATAACTAACCATTCAAAATGTCCTTCAGGACAGGTGAAAGCTGTCCATTCTATGCTATCTGGGTGCAATTTTATCTGCCAATATCCTGATTTACAATCAAATTTACTAAAAACTGTTTTTCCTTGGATTCTATTTATTAGTTCTGTTTTGTATGGCAATTTATAACCATCGGTTCTAGTATTATCATTTAGTTTTTTATAGTTTATAACCATTCTAGCTTTTCCTCTAACTATTTCACTATGATTTCTTACCATAAATGCTGCAGATCTATGTTTTGAAGTAGATCTTTTTATTACTCCTAATTCTAATAATTCTTTAATTTGTATTTTAAAGTCATCTTGATCTTGATTTGTAGCTTCTATTGAGGCTGTTTTATCATATATTCTGGGTTTATTATATCTAGCTTGCATACTATTTGGTTATTCTCCCAATGTTTTAAAGATTTTTCTCCTATTATTTCTATTTGATCTAATATTTTTACTATATTATCAAGATCCTGTTGATTCTTTATTTGTCCTATTTGCTGAATTCCTATCTTAAAATTGTATAATTCTGTTTCCATTTCTATTAGAACATAGTTTTTATTAACTATCTCATCTTCTTCCTCTATTTCTAGTATACTTTCATGTAATGTATTACATTCCATTTTAGTACATTGTATATTATTTTCACAATTGTCGCAATATTTTTCTTTATGTCTTACTTTAGTGTCAATTTTCTTAGTTATGACTGAGGCATAATTAGTATTTTTCATGAAAAGTATCCATCTTTAGTTATTAAAGTTCCTCCTTTATTATGTAGTATAAAGTCTAGTCCTAACACAAAATCTACTCTTATATCTAAATCTCTTACCCATATTTTATCCATCTTATAGGTAGGTTTATAGAATTCTGAACAAGTATTTATGAAGCTTATTTGAGCTTTATCTATATAATATCTATATATATTATGTGTTCCATCCATTTGCATAGCTGCAAGTGGTTTTTCTAAAGTTTTTATTAGTTCTAGAGGTACAATTTTTTTGTTTAAAATACTTTTAGTACATCCTGAATCTATTAATGCTAATGTCTCTATCTCATATTTTCCAATTTGGAGTTTTGCTAATATTTTAACAGTATTTATATTTTTATCTTCATTACATATTAAAGTATTAGATTCTTCATTCATTAACTCTTGATTGTCTAGTTGTAGTTCTTGTTCAACATCTTTCCTTTTTCTAATCTTACTATTCTTTCTTCTAATTCTTTAACTTTTGTTTCTAATACTAATATTTTTAAATTTATTAACGGTTCGTTTGTATGTAGCTCTTTCTTTTTCTGAGTTATTATTCCTAATCTCTATACAACTTATACATCCTTCTATAAAACATTTATTACATTTAGCTCTTTTGTATTTACTTGGATACCATTTACACCAATTACATGGATTACTATCTAATCCTGTATCTTTTTCAAAATTATGTTCACATTCTATTATATTCATAAAATTTATTTTTATGTCATCTATGTCTAAGTTTTCTATTCCTATTTCATTAATTAATTCTTCTCCTTCTGAATTAGAAGAGTCTTCTTCTTTGTTACTTTCATCTATATCAATACTTACTATAGAATAAATACTTTCATTATCTGACATATATTCATCTACATTTAATAATGCTTCATTGAATTCTTATACTAATTGAGCGTTTCTAGTCTTAGCATTATATCTTTTAGGACAAGTATTTGCTAAATGTTCTATACTTCCACTTGTAAAACATTCTAATTTGTTTTTGTAATTTCTATGTGTTCTATATTTTCTAACATGTCTATCCCTATTCAAATACGGTTTTCTGGCTGAAGATTTTCTAAGAAAATATCCTTTTTTATTATATCTCTTATTATTTTGTGGGTTATATTTCTTATACTTCTTCTTTTTATATTGACTTTTATCATAATTTTGGGTTGTATATATTATGTCTTTACAGAAATTCATTTCATTCTGCTTTAATTGTTTTTGTATTTGTAGATTAGTACATTTTTCCTGTAATATTTTCATTATATGTTGTATTCTATGTCCTATTGACCATTTAGCTTGAGGGTTTTGTGCTACTCCTTCTCTTTTAATCCATCTTTCTTCTATTTCTCTTCCTAAGGCTCCTGGTAGTTTGTTAAATAATTTTTTACCTAAGTCTTGGTCAAAGGCATTTCCACTAATTGTACAATAATAGAAATAATCATTTAAAATTTTCTTTATATAATACCAATTACTTATACTTAATTGTTTTAATTTTATTACTGCATTTCATTGTAGATCTACTAATCCACTATTTGGGTCTTCTCCTGTTATTAATGTATGTATTTTATTTGTAAAATTATATGAATTTGGTCCTAAAGATACTAAATACTGAAATTCTGATGGGAATTCTACTTTATAAGCTTCCCATAGAGCTTTGGTTGATTCTCCTAAGAATGTCTCTAAGTATTTATACATAGTTTCAGCATCAGTCTCTGTATAATTTTTTATAAAGTCTGCTACTACTATTCCTTTCCATAAGTCTATTACTGAATTGCATCTTTGTGGATCATGTGCTGCTATATTTAGAATTTTTCCTTTACTTCCTCCTTCTTGGAGCATTATTGGTTCTTCTATAGGCATTCTTTTTCCCATAGGTTTAACTTCTGTCATTGGAGTATCTCCTTGTCTATATACTCTTCTACGTGGTATATTTCCTGTACTATTGTCTGCAGTATATCCCTGTTCATTTGTTCTTTGGAATGGGCTACTAGAACTTGCTGTTTCCATTAATTCCTTTTGACTTAGTATAGATTCTAACTCAGATATTTCACTATCATTGTCTTGTATTTGTGTCATTATAGTATTACTTTTTTCTAACTTATCTTGTAAACTTTTTTCTAATTTATATCCTTTGTTATCAGTTCTTTGTCCACATATTTTAAAATGAGATATTGTTTGTTCTAGATTTAAGTCTTTTAATTTACATCCTTTACATGTAAATAGTCTATTCTTATTATCTTTACTTATTTCTTTAGCTTTTTCTATAGCTAAATCTACTGCAAAATCTTCTTCTAATATTATTTCTATATTCATTCCTTCTAAAGGCATTTCTTCTACAACACTTTCTTCTTCAAAGTCTTTTTGAGCTTCACAATTATAATCTGTAAATCTAATTGAAGGTTCTCCCTTGGAATTTGTATATATTAAATGAGCATCTGGTATTAATGCTTCATTTTCTTTAAAATCTCCTAATTTCCATTCTAATCCTGCATATTCTTCAGGACTTATTTTTATAGGTTTTATTAGTTTTATCCCTTTATTTCCCATTACTTCTACTACATCTTTTATTTTTAATTTAAATCTAGTATTACTGTTATCTGTCATTTTTCCTAAAAATCCTACACACATTAATAAATTCTTTCCACTATGCATTTCTTCGTATCCTTTAGTTTGTATTCCTATTCTTATTTGGTTTCCGAATTCATTTAAATTCATCATAAAATCTGGACTTATATAGAAAATTCCTCCATTATTAGTCATATCTACTTCTGTTAATCCTATAATTTCCTTTTTAATGTCTGACCATCTATTATCATATATTGTAATTAATGTTTTTGTTCCTAAGTTTTTTCTAGTTAATCCTTTAATTCCTATAACTATTAATCCTATATGCATTAAGTCTTTTTTAATATATTTTATTTCTTTTACAGATTCAGAGTTTATAAGTGGTAGAGATACAGAGGTTTTTCCTAATACTGATACTTGTTCCTCTCTATAATGTCTATATAGTTGAGATTTTGAGTTTGTATTATGTAAAACTTTTGGATTTAATAAATTTAATTGATTTTGTTGAAAGATTTGTATATCTTTATCTGTATCTATTATTTCTTCTAGTTGTTGATTATTTTCTTCTTTTGTCTTTCTATTTAGTATTCTTGATAGAAAATTATTACTTATCATATTCTGAGAGTAACTTGGTCTTGGTCTTTCTTCTCTTGCTCTAGTTGGAAAAATGTCCATTTTTTCTGTTTTTTAATTATTTTTTCTTTTTGAGGAGTAATTTCTATTTTATTTAATTTTTCTATTAATTCTTCTATTCCGGTTGTATCTGTATTCTTATTTTCTATTTTTTCTTTAATGTTTTTATTTATCTTATTATTTAGTTGTAATAAAAGTGCTATTATTATATTATTCTGTTGTATAATAATTTGATCTGATTTTGAAGGTGGATTAAATTCTTTATAGTATAATGGGAGGACTATTCTTTTTTCTATTAGTTTTATTGCTTCTCTATGTGTTTCTGATTCTACTAAATCTATCATGAAAGAACTATCTCTTTTATTGATGCTAATTCTCTCTTTATTTCTTTGATTTTTATTATTAATGTATTACTAATTTCTGTAACGACCTGTTTAGTCGTTTTGAGCAGTAGAGTTTATTTCTGGTAATAACTGTCTGGGTCGACGGATCCCACAACGGACCGTCATGGGCACGACGGACCGTCGAGGGGGTCTCGTTCCAAAACACTTAGAATTCTGAAATTTGGGTACTGAGATCGACTCTCTGAACTTCATGACAGAATGGCAGGACGGACCGTCGTTGGCACGACGGACCGTCACAGATCTTTCCACAGAATTAACTCTCTGAACTTTATGACGGACCTGCAGGACGGACCGTCACAGTCATGACGGACCGTCACAGGTTGCGTAACCCTGACTGGGTCGGATTTCTGTTAAAAGTTTTTAAGGGGCGTTTTGGACTATTCATGCTTATGATTATAAAGTTAGTGGGTTAATGTTAATAATTCAATTACTTGGGGGTTAAAGGAGATAACCTTGAAATAAATAGTGGGTTATTTTATCATCTTTTATACTTAATTATATGCTAATTAGGGTAAAAGAAGAGGAGTTTGAATAAGGAAAAATAGAAAGAACAGAGAGAAAAAGAGAGAAACGTTCGAGAGGAAGAGGAGAACGCAAGGAAAGCAAAGGTTTGGGAAGATAGCTTGTTTGATCGCGATTCTTCGGTGGAGGTAGGTTATGGTTTATACTATCTTATAGTAAACTCTTAATAGCGAATGATATGTGTTGGGTAGTATTGTAAAGTCTTCTATATGCTTAATTGGGTAGTCGATTTTATGTTATTATCTGATATATATTGCTTTCTATTTTGAGTTGGCCGATGATATCTACTCATTACTTGTGCCTTGTACTGACCCCTACTTGTATTTGTTTTTCTTCTTATTTGTGGAGTGCAGCAAACGTGCCAACAACTTCAACTCGTCCTCAACTCTAGACAGTCTTCATCACGCCAAATTTCAGGGTGAGTTAATGCTTCTAGCTTGGACTGGATCTTCTTTTTCATGTCTTGATGCCTCGAAATTCCGGCATGGACTAGCTGTTTATTTATTTTAGCTTCTTAGACATTCTTAGATATAGTAATTTGAGGATAGATGTTCTTGTGGTGATGACTTCCAGATTTTGGGAATAATAAGTGTTTGAGTTTTTAGAAGTTATTAATCTATTTTCATTAATGAGTTTTAAGTCTTCCGCATTATATTCTGTTTATTATGGTTGAAATGTTGGGGTTTAGATTGGTTGGTTCGCTCACATAGTAGGATAAGTGTGGGTGCCACTCGCGGCTCGTTTTGGGTCGTGACAATTTCTTCTTTAGATTTGTTTTTTAACTCGGTTAATTTTTTGTTTAAATCTATTCCTTGTTCCTTAAGGTAGTCTAAGTTATTTTCTATCTTACTAAAAAGTTGTTTTTGTTTAATTTGTGTTTCTTCTTTTTCACTTAATATTTTTATAATTCTATTGTTTGATTCTTTTATTTTTTCACTAAGATTGATTATCAAATCTATTAGAGTATTATATTGAGCGTCTTCTGTATGTAAGCTATGATTTCCGTTCTCAAAATTACACTTAATAATATTGTCTGGTTTTACTCTTTGAAATCTTTTTGCTATATGGATTTGTAAGTCTAAGTATTCTATACTTTTTAATGAAGCTATTTTTACTGTTGTTATTTTACCCTAAAGTAGTTGGTTTATACCATTCGTAATAAAATTTTATTCTTTCAGTATAGTTATCTATAGTTCTCTCAAGTCCTTGTAATTCCCACTTTAAACCGTCTATATATTCGTCGTTATTTCTTCCAACATGAATATTTTGTGGTACAAAAAATTCGTTTTCGTATATGTATATATATGCTTCTATTGCTTTTTTTATTCTTTGTAATCTTTTCTTTTTTTCTATATCTCTGTATCTTATCCAATTTTTAAATCTTATACTCCAGGCAAATGGATGTTTTCTCATAAAGTATTTTTTATTGAAATATTTCTTGATCTAAAATGTTTTATTAATTTTTGTTGTAAAATTCTAGCTAGGAAAAATATATAATCCAACTTATTAGTTATTTCCTTTTTAAAGCTTGTAGTTTTTAGGTCTTTTAATAATATATCTGCTTTTACATATAACTCTTGTAATTCTTTTTTAACCTTTTTATATTCTCTAGTATTTTTATATGGTCTTCTCATATATTATCCTACAGTATTATAATAATAAGGATTATTTTTAATTATTTTAATTCTTTGTATTACATCTTTTATTTCAAACTCTACCTGATTTATTTCTTCACTAATTTGTAGTTGAGATTGTCTAATAGTTTCTCTAAGTGTCTTTACTGAATTTTTTTTGTATGTATAAGTTAAAGATAATCTTAATTTTAATGTAAATAAATGACTTTCTAAGGATTTTTAATATATTAAATGTTGTCTATTATAAAACAAAGTTCCATGGTAAGCAAAAGTTTTTCTAAAATAATAATCTTTTTTCATATAAGGTCTTTTAAGACTAAGGCTCTGATACCAAAATAGGGTGATATTTCGATGATGGTAGATATTTCAATAAAATAAGTGTTTTTTCAATAAATTCGTTAAATTGTTAGAGTTGTACAATCCTACTCAGTAGTCCTTCACTCTCTTGTTCTATTATGTAATTATCATATTAAGTTCTAGTTTTAACTTCCCTTTTTTTTTATGGACTCTGTGCATTCAGAAATTTCATCAATGTTAGACTCATACAGATATGATCCGAGTTCATCCCAACAAACTCCCTCTTACTAGTTCACCTTGTCCATTTGCAGCTTGGGGCATGTAATATCATTGGTCCAGTCGAAGAAGTAACATCCAATAAACATAGATTCATTCTTGTTGCAATTGAATACTTCACAAAGTGGGTCGAAACCACCTCTCACAAGTCAGAAATGAATGAAGTTGTAGATGATTTTGTCAAAAATCACATTATTTGTAGATTTAGAATTTTTGAGTTAATCATTACTAACAATGAAACCAACTAAATATTGATTTGATGAGAGCATTGTGTGAGAAGTTTAAGATTAATCATCGAAACTTGACAAAGTATAGACCACAAATGAGTGGAGCGGTTGAGGCTGAAAATTAATCATCAAGATGATGTTGCGCATGATGATCGATAATTACAAGCATTTGCATGAAAACCTACCCTTCGTTTTATTGAGGTATTGTACTACCATCAGAACTTTTACCGTGGCTAAACCTTATTTTCTGGTATATGGTAACAAAGTTGTCATACCTATTGAATTAGACATACCATATCTTAGAATTATTCAAGAGGTAGAGCTAAGCGATGCTAAATGGGTGCAAATGCGGTCTGAGAATTTAGCATTAATAACGGAATAAGCGATGATAAATGGGTGAAAATGCGGTCTGAGAATTTGGAATTAATTAACGGAAGAAGAATTAACGTTGTCTATCATGGTCAACTCTATCAAAATAGAATGGTCATAGTTTTCAACAGGAAGGTCATACCTTGACATTTCTCACCCGGATTGATTTTGAAGTGGATCTTCCCAAATCAAGATGAAGAAAATGGGAAATTTTCACCAAACTGACAATGTTAAAATGTAGTCTCTCAGATGTTGACAGGTGGAGCACTCATATTGGCATAAATGGAAGGGGAAATTTGGCCCAAATCTATCAATTTAGATGTTGTGGAGAGAAACTACATCTAAGTCTGTTTCATGTTCTATTTTTTGGTAACTTGGGACTACGTTAGACCTAATTTCCATTTCAGAGGAGATAAGTAGGTGCCCCTATGGAGTTTAATGTAATCCTAATAAAAATTATCACTATCCCTTATTCATTAAACTGGGCAGAACTTCTTAAAGTCTCAAAAATTCTATCAAAGAGTATTTCCGCAAAAATCAAGAATGGACCTCTCAAAAATTCATGACAATCAAGCTACAATATACAAGAGCATATCAGAATAACAGAAGTTTTATATGGGACATAAATCTTTTGAATGATTTTCCAAAATTTTATGATGCGTGTCAGAATCGGAAGGACCGTTCCCTTGTAAAGTCTCAAATTGTGCCATGCTCAAAGGTTCAATAAAATTTTATACAACCTAAATAATTTTATTCTTTCAAAAAAAAAATTCAAACCCTATTTTTTCTATTTACACTTTTGGTCAAAGCAAATGCCCAGAAAAGTTCTCGATGTCAAGTCAAATAGAGCACATCAATCAAAATAGATCAACCTCCCCCATTTATAAACTCACAATTTTTCTTTGAATGAAGAAAATACAATTACATATACAAGAATTAATTTCACATTGCTTGAAGAATCAAGCTACCTTACACAGAGCCCAACAATCACCAACAATTGGCACACTATCCTTCAGATAAGACGAAAGGTCAAGCAACATTATTTTAAGCGAAATAATCACCAAAAAAAGCATATCCGCCCCTCCAAAAAGATGAGGACCAAGATACTCTGTACTACAATTGCTAATAATGGCAATCGATCCTTACAACACAAGGTGGAGGTCTAAACTACTTTATGATCTCAACTATCATATCATGCCCAAAAAATTCACAAGTCTGAGATTGCATATGCCCCAGAATTGCATGTGTCAAAATATGGCATTGCGCCCAAGAACTGTGTGTGCCCGAGAATCACATTGTGCCCGGATATTGCATTGTGCCTAAGTTTTCATTGTGCCAGAGATTGCATGTTCCCTAGAATTACATGAGCCCGAGATTCGCATCAGGCTAGAAAATTGTGTTGTGCCCAAGATTGTGTGTGCCTAAAATTGCATTGTGATCGTGATTGAATGTAACTAGAGAACTGCATAATCTTGAGAATTTCACGTTCCCGAGAAATGCATATCCCCGAAGAATGCATTGAGCCCGAGATTTACATGAGACCAAGATATTGCAGTTGCCCCAAAAATAAATGAGATCGAGATATTACATGTGCTTTGAGATTTCATTGTGCCCAGAACTTCACGCGTCCAAGAGTTGCATAAACATTGAGCTCGGAAATTATATTGAGCCCGAGAACTATTGGATCTACTGTTGATTCAAGTCACATGGATCTGAAAAAGGAATAAATCTACAGGGAGTTTCTATCAAATCAAGTCACAAGTATCACTAAATGCCCGAAGTACATCAGAAAAAATATATTCTCTTTACTCACTTTTTATACTCTGAAGGCTTCATCGTCCAAAAATATTATATTTCATGGCCTGCAGACATCATTTCATGGCCTAATTTGTTTATCATGATCCGAATGTGTCATAATCTAAGACATCATCTTCACAATTAAGGCAAATATCATGATCGATCTGAGAAATTCTATCATGTTTACATTTTCCGTCTACTTGATATATATTCCCAAATCACTTTGTTTAGTGATATTACAAGCTACATATTAGCATAGCTGGTATATTGTAGACAAGATCAATGGCCCTTTCAGATATGATTAGTGACTAATATAGACCGCATTAAAGGTCTTCTCAACTCTTTTATACACGTACGGTCTTTTCTCTTACGATCCTTTGTGTTATTCATTCCACCTTGCTGCTCTAATCTTATCCATTCAAGTCGTTATTGTTTCCATTTGAATCTTGTACCGTTATTTCACTTGTAAGATCTTCATTTGTTCCTAAATCTAAACACAAAGTACCTGTTGATTCTCGTAACAACGAAGATATGTAGGCGAATTAATATCAAAGTATACACCATATATTTTTCAACTGTATATAATTTCAATTGATCCCACCGACACCTTTTGTGGGTCCAATAAAATCGGTTACTTAGTCAACATTGGTTACCCGACAATTTATCATTCATTCCCAAGCAACCAAAGGGCAGCTGTTGACACCCAATTTAGACCGACTTAGAAACATTCCTAAATTGCTATTTGATTAAATATTTATTGCAAAATCTTTTTGCTTCATTTTACGGGTTTAAAATTAAAAGTAATTTTATGTAAATAATTATATTTTACTATTCATAATTTACAAAGTTTGTTGTAATTATTTTCCTTACCAAAATAATAATTATACTTATCAGCTGTCAAAACTTTGAAAAAATTATTTTAGTTATCAGTTTAAGGTCTTAAAAAGTATGTTAATATATATAAAAAAAATTATTTATGTGTAGTACTTTATTAATTCGATAGCAGTTCAATTGATCTTCCCTTAAATTATTTAAATTCTAACTCTTTTTATCCAATTTGATTTCAATTCTAGCCTCCTCAAGTTAGATTTCATTTCAAATCTAGCCAAATTCCATACAAGTCATTTCAATTATAGTCATATTTGATCCCCATAAAAAAATTCCATCTTTCCATCTCACTCGATCATCTATCCGATCATCCCCAACGTTAAATCATGGTCGTCCATCAAATTCCATTCAATGTGAAAAATCAATCAACACTTTATCTTTTTATTCAAATCCCAAAAGACCAACCCTAACTTGTTTCACCTCATTTCTCCTCTCTCTTTGAGATAGAAGCCGCACCCCTTGGCTTTTTTCTCAACGCCGCTGCTCTCCTCTATCAATGAGAGCCGGTGAGAGCTCCACCGCCAAAACTCGAGCCTCTTTCTTCTCCCTCTCCTCGTGAACCGACGAGAACCATCAAGGCAACCACCGACGAGAAAAGAGTTATCGGGAAGCCCCTTTTGCCTTATTTTCTCGAACAAGAAGCGAATCCCGTCTTTTGCCATGCTGCTGGCAAAAGCGATCCAGAAGCACCGAATGGAGCCTTCACGCACAAAGACGGTGAGGACCACCGGCAAAACCAAATTGTACCACGCCTCCTCTTTTTCTTCTCTCTACTCTGGCGATGTCGAGGAAAACAACAAAAAATCTAAGAACCACGAAGCTTCGAGAAGTAGCGATTGCTCCAACGAGCGACCTCGACTCCATCTCCAGTGATGAACGTCGTAACCGACAATATATATTAACATCAAGTATAACTTTTTGAGAGACATAGTAGCAAGTGGAAAAATAATTTTGTAATACATTCCTTCTCGTGAAATGATAGTTGATCCTATACAAGCGCAATATCGAGAGACTTGTATGAGAAACATTTTAAAGCTATAGGTCTACGTATAATATGATAATATTTATGTACGGTAATATAACTCAATAGTTCCAATAATGTCATCAATATATGACTATTTTGAATTTATATTCATATCTTATATGCACGTGATATTGATTTAGAAATAAAGTAAGCTAAACAAGTCAGAAGATTGACTCTCTCACACTAGCAATCGCCTCTTACGTCAAGGAGTATAAAGAGAAGAGTTTCACCACCATGTTATGACTTGTTTTGTCATCCAGATTAGAGTCTCTCTAAGAAGATGAATTTGAGGATCATTGAAAAGAAAATATCGAGTTAGACATCTAGAGATGTGCAAACCAAGATTTGTACGATTTTTGGATGATTAAAAGAATGAGACACACACTAATATAATATGAGAACATCGTAGCACGTGTTTCATACCATGTGTATAAAGTGATCAAAGGATTAATGAAAGAATGTTCTTCATTGCATGAGATCCCAAAAAGTGAAAATAACTTTTCATTGGAATAACCATCAGTGATTCAACAATGCATCGTATGTATAGGAATGCAATTGATATATAACCAATACATTCGAGTGGAAAGGGAAGAGGATTGAAAATGAACAATATAACTTGTATACACAAGTCACTATTACAATTGAATGTTATTGTGTATATAAAATTAAACATGAACTCGAGTTCATTTGTCGAAGAGGATGAGGGATCGAATAAGTATATACTGAAGTACTGAAAGAAGTATAGTGCATTGTGAGTAATAGTGCCCTCATATTACTAGTGAATTATTTCCATATGCGATTGAATTCTTGTACGGAACATGTACAATCTAATAGGTAAGCTCTTGATACTCATCGACCGCACGAACTGTTTATCATACGAAACTGGGTGACGAGATGATGCCCAAATGGCTCAGATTCTACAGGACAATTGGAATCGCCATTAATGGGACCCAAATTAAACTAACATGCGCCTCAGGTTTAGGATAATTTTCTTAAAGATTATGAAGTAATTAAGGGGTCACGTTTATTAAAAAAAATTTAAAAACTTTGAGTAGGAAGCAAAATTCCCCCTCCAAATAAAAAGATAATTTTTAGGCTGCCAAGGCAGCGAATGCAAAAAACAAATAATTAAAAAAAATGTTGCGAGGGCAGCAATTCCATCGAGATTTTTTTTTTTTAAAAAAAATCTACGAAAAGGCTGCCACAGTAGCGATATTAGGGGGAAAGGAGAATGTATTTTATTTTGAAGAAAATTGCTGCTCGGGCTGCAATTTTTAATTTTAACGGAGGAAAACATTCTTATGTGTTAGAAGAAAATCGCGTTGACAGTAGCCCTTTTGGTTTAAAAAAATATGATGATTTGAAATGTTTGATAAGTTCTTTTATCCTTTTAACTCCGAACTTCGATAAAAAGCTAGAAAGTGAAAGTTAGTCATTGACTAAGAAGGGAAGTTAAAATTTATAACGAATATCTATATTTTTATAAATGGCTCGTCGTTTTTAAAGTGTGATAGAACTAATAAATTCGTGGAGACATGAAAAATGAATTTGCTGAAGGTGTTAGAGGATTTGTCAATTATGCAATGTTACTTGATCCTTTTCAAAGTCATGGGTTAATAAGTATCGTCCTTGTGATCGATGCAACCATATACATTTTTTTCAAATCGAAAACAATGAAGGATCATGTTTATTGTGATGAATTTAAGTTTGAATATTTGGTGTTCATATCATGGAGAGATTGTCGAGGTGAATGGTATATTTTATAACTTAATCGTGGTCAAGTGAGTAATAGGTCTCTATATGAAAATAATGTTCAATATAATAGTGCGCATAAAATGGTCATTGATATTTTTGAGGTATACTCACGGTGGAACCTAAACAATATTTTGAGGAAACTTTCAATGAAGAAGCAATGTGCTTCTATAAACCATTAATCAGTCATCCATAAAAGGGGAAACTAAAAAATTATACTATAATTACAAACACATACCCCTTTACATTCATACGGCCTACTAATTATACTATATACCCCTAACTAATTTCATTTAACAAATCTTTATATTATGATTTATGATATGATATTCCAACCTATTTTCTCGCTAGTGAAAGTAATATGATTGGAGCTTAGTGCTTCTCGATGTTTTGATGATCTCATTTTCCACTGAAAGAACTCCAAGTCTCCAAATTCAAGTCAAGAATCTAAAAAAATCATCATTGTTAAAGTTTAAGGTAAATTTTTTTAAAGATTTCTCTTTTTAATAAATGAACTAACAAAATAAATTTTTTTAAATATATCGTTTGACTATTGTTACAATAAATTTTTTGATCTCTCTCTCTCTCTCTCTCTCTCTCTCTCTCTCTCTTATTTTAACATAAATAAATAAGATGACCCGTGTGGCCATATATATATATATATATATATTTCTAGGGCTCGAGTCGAACTGTCGCTCTTCATTAAAAAAAAATTTTCATATGTTTGGACCGACCATGATAAAAAAAAAAGAGGTTAGAATGTAAGGAACCGTAAGTCATGTGTTTCTCTATGACTTAAATTTTTTAAATGAGATGTTTACATACTTCAACATTGATCATCATAGGCTGTTCTAATCCTAATTTCGAGTCTCGCTCCCGCTCCCACCAATTATTTTCAAGTGTTGGAACCATAATAGGAAATTAGGCCGAGATGAAAAGATCGGTAGATTATGTTGGAGATACAATTAAATAAATAAATAAAAACGTAGTTTTCATAATATATTAAGCTTAAAATAAGATAGTGCAATTTATAACTACGTTGAAATATTTATATCTCCAAAACGAATCATGCCACAAGAGTGAGATGTCCGAGTTGAAAACATGATTCAGTAATTAATTAAAATTATGTGCTATTTAATTAGTCAACATAATATAAATGACATTGTCACAGGCTTCAACATTTTCAAAGAAAATATATAAAATTTTAATTAGGAAGTAAGAATTTAAATTAAGCAAATCTCATCATAAAATAAATTAAAGATGTGGTCAACATATATACATAAAACTAAGCATCATCATTCCATAAAAACCCTTTTTGGACTTACACTATTGGTGGGAAGTGAAAATGTTAAGATTTCTTTACCTTTCACACTATATATATAATCCTTCTCTAAGTCTTTTACTACACCAAATCCCCATTTCTCACTTTCATTTGTTTTCTCTATCATTATTTTTCTCTCTTCAGATGGCCGAATCTCCTGCTAAGAATGTCCCCCCTTTACAAGAAAAATAGCCATTAACAAAGGGAGATCGTGTCCCCTAAAGGCTTATTCTAGTACCTAAAAGTCAATGGTGACCAAAAAATATGGTTGCTTTTCGTCCCTCTATGTCTCTTTGCTAAAAGACAATAGGGATGAGTTATTGTTACTCATCCCTAAAAGTATTTGGGGACCAAGTTTTGTACCATCTTTTATGGTATTTACAAACTTATAGCGTCAACTTTTGCTGGTCCTAAAAGACCTATTAGGACAAGGCATCTTCAATACAAGTTTTATATTGTAGAAATATATGTTTATAATATAAAACTTCAATTGTATAAAGACAGAAGATCAATCATGGAATGCCTTTATAATATATATATATATATATATATATATATATATAGCAGTTATAAAAATCAGATTAACATCCAATCGGTAGCAATATAGCATTCTACAATCCAATATTTAGTCATTACATTCACCATACAAAATCTGAAAGTTGTCCAACTATCTCGGTAGAATGATAATTTCATCTTCTCTTTTGGTCGGAGACTAGTAAATTCATCAAATCATTAAACCCTGTAAAAGACATAATAATATTGTTCATGACTACTAAATGTTTCAATAGAGAACTAAAATTAGACATAGTTTAAATCTAAATTTCAACTTACCAATTTAAAGGTTGCACTCAATTCTAAAGCAAAGCTCTAAGAAATACATAATCTTTCATCTATAGATGAGCGTGTAGCTGCAAATTTATGGAGAAAATATCAATGATAAAGCTAGAGTATATACTTTCTAAGTTGTTAAGTCATACAAAAAACATACGACAACAAGAAGTAAATAGTAACATCTACCACGTCTAACTATAATAGAAAGAGAAGGGCAGGCACAACTTGATATTGCTTCCTCATCCAAGCCCACTTCGACTTGAAGGGAAAAGAAACAAATTTTCTAGATAAGAAAATAAACGCAGATCTCTAACTTTTGGAGGTTTTTATACATTCCCTCGTGAAACTTAGCCTCATTGTACTTAAATCCATAGGTTATTTAATGATTTCATAGTAATCGTACACTCTAAATAAAATAGGAGATGTAATTTGTTATGAATACATGGCCTTCAAAAATCAAAGAAAATCATAAGACCAATAGAACCTCAGCGTGATCAACTGGTTCTGCAAAAATTTAATGGGTATTCGTCCCTCCTAACATCAAAAAACACACCAACAAAGTAGTAAGTTGTTAAATTTATTTCTTATTGTACACGTAATATGCTAAATATCAAACTCAATCTACTATGAGGATTGTGTCCTTTGTAAAATGTCAAGATTAAGTTCTAGTATACGCTTTTTTGGAAATTTTGTTGGTTTACTTAATAGTATCAAAAGTATGAATTAAAACTTTGAAGTTGGTGCTTTTAAATAAATAAAATACAACAAGAAAGATCATTAAGTTCATACAACATACAAAGCCTATCCTTTAACACCATTTTAATCTAAGGTAAAATATTATGCATCGATACTTTTTCCTATCGAGAACACATTTGTAAGTTTTGTCCCCCTTTTTTGTTCTGCAAAAGTATACACTTGGACAACATGCAAAGAAATAAAATGTAGCTGAATAAAATAGATAAATATTGGTTAAGTTTTGGATGATTTTTAAAACTCAATTGAAAGCTGAAACAGGAACAAAGTGGACATAAACCTCATTCCTTAAATTTGTATTATAATTCTTGCTTGATAATTGTATTGAGCGCTATATTTAACATACAAATTGTCTAACTGAGCTCAAAATATAGTAAATCTTGTAATAATTCTCCCATAGGTAACTAGAGTTTTTCATTATTCTTTATTTTCATTTAGAAAATCTGGCGATGCTCCTTATGTTTTCACTATGGAAGAGGAGTCCTAGGAATTCAGATTGCATTCCTCAGGACCCAGTATAACTTCATCAAGCATGAACGGTATGCAAGGGTAGGTACTAGGACGCTCAACTGTTAGTTATACTTGTAAAATACATGTCCTATCTTTCCAGTTGTCTAGCATCTCTCCACGAGACTATCTTAACACTTGCCCATAAGTATTTCAAAGAGAGCAGTAGTGTCCTCAAACTTCTCTACTTAATAGATTTACATTTGACATGCATTTTCTCTGTTGAATTTTAAAATTGGTCCAAATGCAGTCATGTATTTGATCTAAACCATTCCTATAGTGTACTTTATGATATATATATATATATATACAACTCCATGAGGCAAGGTGTATACCAATGAGATTCCTAACAAGGAGCTGAAATTAATATGTATATTAGTTTTACAGTATATTCTCAGCCATGAACTTCAAAGAGTTTAAGTTAGAAGTCTCTTGCACTTATTATTTCTTCGCAAGAGTTATCTAGTAACGCTAAGAAAAGAAGTAAGTTTACACTGTAAAGCACAATCTATTAATATCTTGACAAAACAAACAATGTAAGAAATTAGTCCAAAGATTTTTACAACATTTAAGAATAGTTGAATTTTCACTCTATTATTTAGAATGGATTGCACTATTACTGAAGTATGCAAAAGTCTGCACTAGTAACCGTAATATCAAGGGATTTAGAGAAATATTTTTACCTTAAACGAGAACTATAACTGACTTGTTCACCAAACCTTTGATCTGAAATGTGAAAATGAGTGGACAACTGTTTTTGGAGAAGAAATAATAACACAACCAAAAAAGGTTTTTTTAAAAAAAATTGGTAAAAGCCAACAACATATTATTTCAACAAAAAACACATATAGAACGAATTCAATGTCGTACGTACAGAATTTGAAGCACACAATAAAAATCATAAAAAAAAACAAGCAAAAGTCAAAATTTGTAGATTGAATATCGCCAATATGGAAATCAAGTGAAGAAAGTACATGAAATCAGATAAACAAAGTAAGAATTCAAGCAATTGAAGTTCACTTTCAAAACTACCTACATTAATACACAACTTCTTGATGACATCCACTATTTCGAAATCTCTGTTGGATAGTTGATTGCAATAGTGAATGTTCAAAGAATTAGAAATATTTCACATCTTTAGAGGAATTCAATCGAATATATCAAAAGACAAGAACATGAGTTTAAATATAAAGTTAAAGAAACAAACAACAAAGTTAATCCTATATATATGGCTTCAGACATGTGATCACAATTAACCTTGAAACTTGAGAGGGCATGGAAAAGATAGCCCTGCTAGGACTGAGCTCGAAAAGAAAGAGTGGGTAACATATAACACATTTTTATGTGATTCACAAACATACAGGAATCAGTACAATCGAATAAGTACATAATATATTATATAATATGATTTGTTACTTTCTCTAACCACACCCCTTGAGCAACCAACACATATATAAAAAGGAAAAAGTACCAATAGTGTGACAGAATTGAGTATTCAAAGTGAGAAAAGAACTCAATTAAGTATTCAAAACGACATAAGAGGAATCTGAAAAACTACAAAATTGATAATTGAATTTCATAAATCTAAGATCATCAAATAAGTGAAACAGAAAAATTACCCCCATTTCGTTGATTATTACGGTTGTTGCAGAGACCAACTGTAATCTTCTTCGTCATATCGAAAGATCATCACTTGAACGTGGGTTAATCATGAAGGGAAGGAAATTAGCTTCATTGGTTTCTTAATTTTGCGCTATCAAACAATTTTCAGGTTGGTGATGCTGGAAGAGGCAACTTTAGTCAACGGATATGAACAAGAAGAGGTGTATTCAATGTAGGGAAACTTGAAAGTGAGCATATTAGAGTTTAGGGAATTTACTATATCCCAAAAAGAAAGAGTAATATATTTTAATTTAGTGAGGATTCGTGCCTTTTAACCCACTAAATTTTATTTTGGGGACCAGTTATTCATTACTGTAGAGAACAGATTTAATCTCTTCGTTGTCACAAAAAATAAAGAGACGAGAAGGAAAACTTGTCCCAATAAGGATACTTTTGAGGACCAAATTTTCAACTCCTCCCAAAATGTTGGTCTCTAAAAATGCTTTTTCTAGTAGTGGGACCCCCTCCCCATCCTCCCTCTTTTCCCCTGTCCCTTTCCCTCATTGTGCTCACGAGAAGGCTACACCAACTGATGACACTGAAATCTTAGGGGTTTATGGGATTAATTCCCCCATCCAATCAGTCAATGCTCCCCCTAGAAAGAAAGCAATCATGTCGAATATTGGGGAAGGAACATTTGAGGTTCGGTCCAAAAGGCCCAATGTTGAACTTGTTACACGTACATTCTGTGCTTGTACCAGCACCAGCACCAGAATAGCCAGAGTTGTCAAAGCGCATGAGAACCTGTTATGCATGTGATATTGTGTTTGATACGCTGACATCATTGAGCATTCACATGCAGTATCATCAGGAGGTGAGTTCATATGTATTAGATTGGGACGGGGATTTTGACAGGTCATCATGTTCACCACTATTTGAACCATATACACCAAATAAAAACTTCAGCGATCTCAATGTTGATGCGTTAGTCGTTGTTGCTGCTCCAAAAGCTTCAACATTGGGTCTTTTTTACAAAACCGCAAACGTTCCTTCCCATGCATTAATCAGCTTCCCCTATACATGTTGAATGTTGGGGAAGGAATACATGTGGTTCGGGAAAAAAAGGCCTAATGTTGAAGCTTTTGGAGCAGCACCAGCAGCGGATGCATCATCATTGAGATTGTTGGAGTTTTCATCAAGTGTAAGTGGTTCAAATGATGGTGAACGTGATGACCAGCCAAAATCTATGTCCCAGTCAGGAACATACAACTCACTTTCGAATGAGAATATATGTGGATGATTAACGATGTTAGTGCATCAAACACAATTGCACATACATGACGGGTTATCATTCTCTCAGACATCTCTGATGATTCTAGTATAGGTGTTGGTATAGGTGAAGGTTGAGGCACAAGCGCAAACGCATGTGCAACACATTCAATATTGAGCCTTTTGGACCGAACCCACATATGTTACTTCCGAGAATTCAACATGTTTTCCCTTTTCTCTAGGAGGGTCATTGACTAACTGTATAGGGACGCTACTCCCATAAACCCCTAAGATCGCAGTGTCAGTATTTTGTGTAGCCTTCTCGCAAACACGATGAGGAGAAGGGGAAGGGGAAGAGGGAGGGGGAGATTGGTAATAGGGAGTGGTAAAAGGGGGAGGGTACATTTTTAGCATGATGGTTAGCCATATGAAGAGAACAAAAAAATAGAGAAAGCAAATTAAAGAGAGAAATGGGGATTGGGTGAAATAAAAGACTTAGAGAAGGATATTACATATAGTGTGAAAGGTAGAGAAAAAGTTAATATTTGAATTTTTTTTCACTTCCTACCAATAGTGTTGGTTCGCAATGGGCTTTTACAAAATTACCAAGTCTAGTTTTATGTATATATGTTGACCACATCTTTAATTTATTTTCTCATGAGATTTGTTGTATTTAAATTCTTACTTCCTAATTAAAACTTTATGTTATCTTTTGAAAATGTTGAAGCGTATGCCAATGTCATTTAAAATTATGTTTGAATGATTAAACAACACATATTTTAGTTATTTACTTAATAATGTTTTCAACTCACATATTTCTCACATGTGGATTGATTCGTTTTGGAGATAGAAAGATTTCAACACAATTATAATGTTCTCCATCTCTAATACCATGTTGAAAAGTTTGGGTATTCGGAGTCTTCTCCCCCTTCTAAGAAGGAAAAGGGTTAGGAATTATTCATAACCTTAAGCTAAACTCATGATAAAAATACTGAAATTAGCACTATTATATTGGTGTGAAGCGGGTAGGCATAAAATTCATGAAGGGTGTCCAAAATAAAGCCAACATAGAAAAAAATGTGGCCATGGAGAACTGAACCTTAATGGCAAACAACCTTGACCACACTATTGTCACTAAGCTACCACTCTATATACAACAAAAAATTTCATTTTTCATTTAATTAATCGTTTTACAGCAGACAACATTAAATAAAATATACAAAACACTAATGCAACTAAGTTACCATTCAATATACAACAAAGTATTTCGTTTTTCATTTAATTAATTGTTTTACAGCAGACCACATTAAACAAAATATACAAAACATAGATGGAGTGATTCGAACTTGGGTATTATGTACATTGGACACACTTTTTCCACTGAGCTATGGCTCATTGTTGTAGTTTAAGGTGTTCAAAATACTTAATATATAAATATCAAGTAATATTTTACCCGACAACAGTACTAAGAGGGATAATTTACTACATAAAAAACAAGCTCAAGAAAGTTATTCAATAAACATATCACTAGGAGTCATGAAGATGATACTTAGGGTGTAGAAAACATCATGGGAGATACTAGACATTGCGGAAGTAGAAACATAAATTATGGAACAAAAAAACTTAAAAGTTCAGTATTTATACAGGGAAGGAAATCAGCTAGTAGATGTCATTGTTAATAGTGCTTATAGTAATTCGAAGGTACAAGAATACAAGCAGTTTGAACAATTACCAGCTAATTGCAGAAGAGTTCTAAACATGAACAAAGCACAAACCTCAAGTTTGAGAATCAAAACAAGAAAGATAAAGGACATAAACAGTCAATATAGACAACATTTACATTAATCAAGATGTGGTGAGTCTCACAAGATTTTATATGTACACCTCAATTTTTTTCCAGTACCAGTGCTTAAAATCTGAGAGGAATAAAGAGTTACCTGTTCTAACTTATGATCTTACAAAAGAGAAAATCGCCAAACTCGAGGACTATACATCCAAATCACATACTCCATTTTCATAAAGAGGAAGATCGAAAGCAGCACATTTGGCTCCACAACTAGCAACGATATTTGCTCCAGAAATCAGAATATTCTAAACCAAGATAAAGAAACATAATAGATTAGGAAGATAAGGAGGAGAAGTACCTACTGAAGCTGTTGAAGATGTGTAGTGGTACGCCACCATGGTTGAATGTTGATAATCTAAAGAAGACAAAGCAGAATCATGAAGGCGGCGCAGAGAAGAATATGAAAGAAAGGATTCGAAAAAAAATAGGGAAAATGTTAAAACTAGGGTAAGAAATACAAATCGTATTGATATATTTGGGCTAACTTTCTTTTTTAAGTTGGGCCATAAATACAAGTATTTCTTATATTTATGATTGAATAAACGAGCTTCGAGCTCAAATTTGATATTAAAAAAGTAATTTTGACCTACATGTATATCATATAATTTTTTGGTGAAGGTTGTTCAATTCATAGCTCCGGCCATGTTGGTGAGATCAATTTAAACAATTAAAATTAGAGAACTATTAAAAAAAGGTCAACACAATAATTATCGACTATTGGAGATTGCAATGTTAGTAATTTATATTTTGTGCACTCACATATTAATATATTATATGTAGATATGTTATTAATGAAGTAGTTCATTGTATGATCTGATAAAGTATTAAAGTTTGTAGCCTTAAAAATAATTTTCTATTCATATGAGTTTATTTTTGTAACACCTTGGTATTTGAAAGAACTAATATTAGAAATAACTAAATTGGAAATAACAAAATCTAAAATATTCCAAGTCATACTTAAGTTGTGAGTTTTGAATCAATTTAAAAAGATCATAATTTTCAGTACATGATGAGTCAGGTGAACCATAAGATATGAAATGAAAGGTCTGGGAATCCTCTTTCCAATTCCATCGAGTTTGCTCGTATGAGAAAGATATGCCCATTTGTAGTTAGTTTGTCCAGTAATAAAAGTTACCCGAAATAATGATTTGAGTCAATTTTCATTATCCCACTATGCGCTTATGGTTTTAGAAGAAAACTTAAGAAGAGAAAAAAGGAGAAGAGAGGGAAAGGTTAAAGATGTAAATCAAGATTTCTTATGGATCGAGGGTTGTTTCTCCAAGGGTTGGATCCCTAACAGGTATGTAAGTTCTCATAGTGATGGTTAATTAACCCACACACCAATCATGTGATTTTAATGCAATTTCATTCTTGAGTTTGAAGGATTTGAGTTCTTGATGAGTTCTCTTGAAATTTCATTTGTAATCTTGATTTGTTGGGGTTTTGATGAATTCTTGAGATGAGTATTCATAATGAAGGTTGTTTTGAGTAGATTATTGTTACATATGTTGGGTTATTGAATCTAAGTGAGTGTGAAAGAGACCATTCGATTCTAGGCTAGTTAGGATTAGAAAACGAGAAAGAAATCTGTCGGGGGTTTTATAGTCAAGGTCTAGAGCGCCACCTATGCACTAGGGTCGCGTGTCCCAACCATTTGTCTGTCGTTTAGCCCGTCTGAGTTCTTTCAAAGGATACATTTACTCCACTTTGATTCTAACTAATCTACATTACTTCGAAACATCTAGAAATCATTCATTACATGAATCATCATCTTGAATTCATCATTCACATTAAAGGTATAGTTAAGAGTCAAGTCTTTAGAGTTCATTCTAGTGTTTTGAGAAGTCTTTTGCATAACATTAAGCCGAAAAATTTAGTTTTATTTCATACTTCAAGGAAAATTCAGCAATGCCTAAGGGTCATTTTATTTCGTACCTTAATGTGAGAAAGTTCGTTTTCAACGGGTGCATCTATCACTTAGTTAGAGTTAATGATTCTAGTATTGAGACACCATATATTCAGTAAGTTCCAGTTATGAGTGAGCTTCCATATGTCTTTCCAGATGAACTTCCCGTAGTCCCTCTTGATACTTGTCCATCTTCTCTCTTTTTCATCACCTAAGATGAAGATGAACCGTTATAAATATAAACAAAAATGGGTGATACTTAGTTGGGTTGGGTCGGGTTAAAATTGGATAATTAAAGAAAAATGGGTTAATTTGAGTCAATTTGGGGCTTTCCGTCAAATGAGGTATGGTGAAATATATTTGTATAGTAAGTATCCTCTGTGGTTTTCACCTTGTATAAATACATATTAGAATCTTAATTATTAGTAATAAAATTAATTTTCTGATTATGTGAACTTACTTTATTGCACGACATCATTAGATTATATATTGAAATTAATTATTTTTTTACGTCCAAAAAATAATGTTTATGTTCTTATGAAAAAATTGTTACACGAAATAAAAAAAGGAAAAAGGGTTAAAAATGCCTCTAAATTTTGTTTATTGTTTGATTTTGCCCTTGCCGTTAAAATGAAACTAAATTTACCCCTACCATTACTAATCACACCCCTCATTTGATCAAATTAACCAATTTTTTATTTAAATTACTCATTTTTAATTCGAACTGACCCGACCCAATAATATAACTCATTTTTCTTCTCTCTTTTTCATCATCTAGAAAAATCATCATTGTCAAAGTTTAAGGTAAATTTTTTTAAAGATTTCTCTTTTTAATAAATGAACTAACAAAATAAAATTTTTTAAATATATCGTTTGACTATTGTTACAATAAATTTTTTGATCTCTCTCTCTCTCTCTCTCTCTCTCTCTCTCTCTCTTATTTTAACATAAATAAATAAGATGACCCGTGTGGCCATATATATATATATATATATATATATATATATATATATATATATATATATATATATATATATATATATATATATATATTTCTAGGGCTCGAGTCGAACTGTCGCTCTTCATTAAAAAAGAATTTTCATATGTTTGGACCGACCATGATAATAAAAAATGAGGTTAGAATGTAAGGAACCGTAAGTCATGTGTTTCTCTATGACTTAAATTTTTTAAATGAGATGTTTACATACTTCAACATTGATCATCATAGGCTGTTCTAATCCTAATTTCGAGTCTCGCTCCCGCTCCCACCAATTATTTTCAAGTGTTGGAACCATAATAGGAAATTAGGCCGAGATGAAAAGATCGGTAGATTATGTTGGAGATACAATTAAATAAATAAATAAAAACGTAGTTTTCATAATATATTAAGCTTAAAATAAGATAGTGCAATTTATAACTACGTTGAAATATTTATATCTCCAAAACGAATCATGCCACAAGAGTGAGATGTCCGAGTTGAAAACATGATTCAGTAATTAATTAAAATTATGTGCTATTTAATTAGTCAACATAATATAAATGACATTGTCACAGGCTTCAACATTTTCAAAGAAAATATATAAAATTTTAATTAGGAAGTAAGAATTTAAATTAAGCAAATCTCATCATAAAATAAATTAAAGATGTGGTCAACATATATACATAAAACTAAGCATGATCATTCCATAAAAACCCTTTTTGGACTTACACTATTGGTGGGAAGTGAAAATGTTAAGATTTCTTTACCTTTCACACTATATATATAATCCTTCTCTAAGTCTTTTACTACACCAAATCCCCATTTCTCACTTTCATTTGTTTTCTCTATCATTATTTTTCTCTCTTCAGATGGCCGAATCTCCTGCTAAGAATGTCCCCCCTTTACAAGAAAAATAGCAATTAACAAAGAGAGATCGTGTCCCCTAAAGGCTTATTCTAGTACCTAAAAGTCAATGGCGACCAAAAAAATATGGTAGCTTTTCGTCCCTCTATGTCTCTTTGCTAAAAGACAATAGGGATGAGTTATTGTTACTCGTCCCTAAAAGTATTTGGGGACCAAGTTTTGTACCACTTTTTATGGTATTTAAAAACTTATAGCGTCAACTTTTGCTGGTCCTAAAAGACCTATTAGGACAAGGCATCTTCAGTACAAGTTTTATATTGTAGAAATATATGTTTATAATATAAAACTTCAATTGTATAAAGACAGAAGATCAATCATGGAATGCCTTTATAATATATATATATATATATATATATATATATATATATATATATATATATATATATAAAGCAGTTATAAAAATCAGATTAACATCCAATCGGTAGCAATGTAGCATTCTACAATCCAATATTTAGTCATTACATTCACCATACAAAATCTGAAAGTTGTCCAACTATATCGGTAGAATGATAATTTCATCTTCTCTTTTGGTCGGAGACTAGTAAATTCATCAAATCATTAAACCCTGTAAAAGACATAATAATATTGTTCATGACTACTAAAAGTTTCACTAGAGAACTAAAATTAGACATAGTTTAAATCTAAATTTCAACTTACCAATTTAAAGGTTGCACTCAATTCTAAAGCAAAGCTCTAAGAAATACATAATCTTTCATCTATAGATGAGCGTGTAGCTGCAAATTTATGGAGAAAATATCAATGATAAAACTAGAGTATATACTTTCTAAATTGTTAAGTCATACAAAAAACATACGACAACAAGAAGTAAATAGTAACATCTACCACGTCTAACTATAATAGAAAGAGAAGGGCAGGCACAACTTGATATTGCTTCCTCATCAAAGCCCACTTCGACTTGAAGGGAAAAGAAACAAATTTTCTAGATAAGAAAATAAACGCAGATCTCTAACTTTTGGAGGTTTTTATACATTCCCTCGTGAAACTTAACCTCATTGTACTTAAATCCATAGGTTATTTAATGATTTCATAGTAATCTTACACTGTAAAAGAAATAGGAGATGTAATTTGTTAAGAATATCTGGCCTTCATAAATCAAAGAAAATCATAAGACCAATAGAACCTCAGCGCGATCAACTGGTTCTGCAAAAATTTAATGGGTATTCGTCCCTCCTAACATCGAAAAACACACCAACAAAGTAGTAAGTTGTTAAATTTATTTCTTATTTTACACGTAATATGCTAAATATCAAACTCAATCTACTATGAGGATTGTGTCCTTTGTAAAATGTCAAAAATAAGTTCTAGTATACGCTTTTTAGGAAATTTTGGTGGTTTACCTAATAGTATCAAAAGTATGAATTAAAACTTTGAAGTTGGTGCTTTTAAATAAATAAAATATAACAAGAAATATCATTAAGTTCATACAACATAAAAAGCCTATCCTTTAACACCATTTTAATCTAAGGTAAAATATTATTCATCGATATTTTTTCCTATCGAGAACACATTTGTAACTTTTGTCCCCCTTTTTTGTTCTGCAAAAGTATACACTTGGACAACATGCAAAGAAATAAAATGTAGCTGACTAAAATAGATAAATATTGGTCAAGTTTTGGATGATTTTTAAAACTCAATTGAAAGCTGAAACAGGAACAAAGTGGACACAAACCTCATTCCTTAAATTTGTATTATAATTCTTGCTTGATAATTGTATTGAGCGCTATATTTAACATACAAATTGTCTAACTGAGCTCAAAATATAGTAAATCTTGTAATAATTCTCTTATAGGTAACTAGAGTTTTTCATTATTCTTTATTTTCATTTAGAAAATCTGGCGATGCTCCTTATGTTTTCACTATGGAAGAGGAGTCCTAGGAATTCAGATTGCATTCCTCAGGACCCAGTATAACTTCATCAAGCATGAACGGTATGCAAGGGTAGGTACTAGGATGCTCAACTGTTAGTTATACTTGTAAAATACATGTCCTATCTTTCCCGTTGTCTAGCATCTCTCCACGAGACTATCTTAATACTTGCCCATAAGTATTTCAAAGAGAGCAGTAGTGTCCTCAAACTTCTCTAAATAATAGATTTACATTTGACATGCATTTTCTCTGTTGAATTTTAAAATTGGTCCAAATGCAGTCATGTATTTGATTAAACCATTCCTATAGTGTACTTTATGATATATATATATATATATACAACTCCATGAGGCAAGGTGTGTACCAAAGAGATTCCTAACAAGGAGCTGAAATTAATATGTATATTAGTTTTACAATATATTCTCAGCCATGAACTTCAAAGAGTTTAAGTTAGATGTCTC
This sequence comes from Solanum chilense, assembly GCA_032847665.1. Taxonomy (NCBI): domain Eukaryota; kingdom Viridiplantae; phylum Streptophyta; class Magnoliopsida; order Solanales; family Solanaceae; genus Solanum; species Solanum chilense. The sequence continues at coordinate 38,732,165 of CM064968.1, read as the reverse complement.
TTGCACTTATTATTTCTTCGCAAGAGTTATCTAGTAACGCTAAGAAAATAAGTAAGTTTACACTGTAAAGCACAATCTATTAATATCTTGACAAAACAAACAATGTAAGAAATTAGTCCAAAGATTTTTACAACATTTAAGAATAGTTGAATTTTCACTCTATTATTTAGAATGGATTGCACTATTACTGAAGTATGAAAAAGTCTGCACTAGTAACCGTAATATCAAGGGATTTAGAGAAATATTTTTACCTTAAACGAGAACTATAACTGACTTGTTCACCAAACCTTTGATCTGAAATGTGAAAATGAGTGGACAACTGTTTTTGGAGAAGAAATAATAACACAACCAAAAAAGGTTTTTTTAAAAAAAATTGGTAAAAGCCAACAACATATTATTTCAACAAAAAACACATATAGAACGAATTCAATGTCGTACGTACAGAATTTGAAGCACACAATAAAAATCATAAAAAAAAACAAGCAAAAGTCAAAATTTGTAGATTGAATATCGCCAATATGGAAATCAAGTGAAGAAAGTACATGAAATCAGATAAACAAAGTAAGAATTCAAGCAATTGAAGTTCACTTTCAAAACTACCTACATTAATACACAACTTCTTGATGACATCCACTATTTCGAAATCTCTGTTGGATAGTTGATTGCACTAGTGAATGTTCAAAGAATTAGAAATATTTCACATCTTTAGAGGAATTCAATCGAATATATCAAAAGACAAGAACATGAGTTTAAATATAAAGTTAAAGAAACAAACAACAAAGTTAATCCTATATATATGGCTTCAGACATGTGATCACAATTAACCTTAAAACTTGAGAGGGCATGGAAAAGATAGCACTGCTAGGACAGAGCTCGAATTGAAAGAGTGGGTAACATATAACACATTTTTATGTGATTCACAAACATACAGGAATCAGTACAATCGAATAAGTACATAATATATTATATAATGTGATTTGTTATTTTCTCTAACCACACCCCTTGAGCAACCAACACATATATAAAAAGGAAAAAAAGTACCAATAGTGTGACACAATTGAGTATTCAAAGTGAGAAAAGAACTCAATTAAGTATTCAAAACGACATAAGAGGAATCTGAAAAACTACAAAATTGATAATTGGATTTCATAAATCTAAGATCATCAAATAAGTGAAACAGAAAATTACCCCTATTTCATTGATTATTACGGTTGTTGCAGAGACCAACTGTAATCTTCTTCGTCATATCGAAAGAGCATCACTTGAACGTGGGTTAATCATGAAGAGAAGGAAATTAGCTTTATTGGTTTCTTAATTTTGTGCTATCAAACAATTTTCAGGTTGGTGATGCTGGAAGAGGCAACTTTAGTCAACGGATATGAACAAGAAGAGGTGTATTCAATGTAGGGAAACTTGAAGGTGAGCATATTAGAGTTTAGGGATTTTACTATGTCCCAAAAAGAAAGAGTAATATATTTTAATTTAGTGAGGAATCGTGCCTTTTAACCCACTAAATTTTATTTTGGGGACTAGTTATTCATTACTGTAGAGACCAGATTTAATCTCTTCGTTTTCAAAAAAAATAAAGAGACGAGAAGGAAAAATTGTCCCTATAAGGATACTTTTGAGGACCACATTTTCAACTCCTCCCAAAATGTTGGTCTCTAAAAATGTTTTTTTGAGTAGTGGGCCCCCCTCCCCATCCTCCCTCTCTCTTTTCCCCTGCCCCTTTCCCTCATCGTGCTCACGAGAAGGCTACACCAACTGATGACACTGAGATCTTAGGGGTTTATGGGATTAATTCCCCCATCCAATCAGTCAATGCTCCACCTAGAAAGAAAGCAATCATGTCAAATATTGGGGAAGGAACATTTGAGGTTCGGTCCAAAAGGCCAATGTTGAACTTGTTACACGTACATTCTGTGCTTGTGCCAGCACCAGCACCAGAATAGCCAGAGTGGTCAAAGAGCATGACAACCTGTTATGCATGTGATATTGTGTTTGATAGGCTGACATCATTGAGCATTCACATGCAGTCTCATCAGGAGGTGAGTTCATATGTATTAGACTGGGACGGGGATTTTGAGAGGTCATCATGTTCACCACTATTTGAACCACTTACACCTAATAAAAACTTCAGCGATCTCAATGTTGATGTGTTAGTCGTTGTTGCTGCTCCAAAAGCTTCAACATTGGGTCTTTTTTACAAAACCACAAACGTTCCTTCCCATGCATTAATCAGCTTCCCTTATACATGTTGAATGTTGGGGAAGGAATACATGTGGTTCGGGAAAAAAAGGCCTAATATTGAAGCTTTTGGAGCAGCAACAGCAGCGGATGCATCATCATTGAGATTGTTGGAGTTTTCATCAAGTGTAAGTGGTTCAAGTGATGGTGAACGTGATGACCAGCAAAAATCGATGTCCCAGTCAGGAACATACAACTCACTTCCGAATGAGAATACATGTGGATGATTAACGATGTAAGTGCATCAAACACAATTGCACATACATGACGGGTTATCATTCTCTCAGACAACTCTGATGATTCTAGTATAGGTGTTGGTATAGGTGCATGTTGAGGCACAAGCACAAAAAAGGCTTTTGGACACACTAAACTTAAGGAAAAAGTATTAATTATACCGTGAAACCACGGTATATCAATGAGTAATTAAATATTATAAGTTTGCTTAGTTGCATAATTTTCCTTTGTTAGACTGGGATTACTTAGTGGACTGGGATTTGGGTCTGGAAATTGGATGAAAACGGGCTTTGAAAATTAATTCAAGAATGTGGTCTATTTGACTTAACAAAATAATCACATAAAACAAAATAATCACATAAATTAAAATTTCGATCAAGTTCAAGCAATTAGTTGAATTCAGCCAAAATTTAAAGTATATGAATTAATATAATTAATTAATAAGCTTTTTAATCTTAATGAAGATAAAATAATTAATTTAATTGTAAACGAATTTACACAAAAATATAAAGTACAAATTAGCTAAACTAGTTAACCAAATATTTAGGTAAAACTAAAATCTTTTTTAGACGGTTTTTTGAATATTTATCTTTAAAATATTAAAAATGAAAAAATTACTTCAAATGATTTGAAAAGTATAATTTTATAAAGTCGGATATTTTAAATCGTTTGGAATTTACTCTCCATATGAAGAAGTAGCTTTTGTGGGGGAAAGATATCTCTGGAGAATACGGTGGTTGAAGGTGTTCTTTGATGGAGCTAAAAATCTAAGAGGATGTGGCATGAAAGTTGTTCTAATCTCACAAATGGGCAAACTATTCGGTAACAACAAAACTCAGATTCCTTTGCTCAAATAATATGGCTGATATGAAGATTGCATTTTGGGACTCCGACAAGCAATTGACCTCGATGTCCTAGAAATGTTGATAATAGGAGATTCAAACCTATTAATTCATCAAGTTTGAGGCGAGTGGGTGACCAAGAATCAGAATTTCTTTGCATATTTGGAGTGCGTGCATAAGTTATAAAAAGGGTTCATCAAGACGGAATTCAAGCATGTCTCAAAGATCCAAAACAAATTTCGCAGATTTGTTAGCCACTTTATCTATGATTCAGCATCCTGATCATATATATATATATGAGCAATCACCATATTGCTTTCATGTTGATAAGGAGCCTGATGGAAAGCCTTGGTACCATGATATTCAAGAATAGTTAAAGAACAGTGAATATCCAGAAGATGCAACTAGTGCACAAAGATGCATGGTTCGAAGGTTAAACAAATCATTTTTTTCTAAGTGGAGAAGTCATTTATAGAAGGACTCTCGATTTGGGTTTGCTGTGGTGCGTTGATGCTGGAGAACTAGTAGGTTGGTTGAAAAGATACTTGCAGGATAATGTGATCCTCACATGAAGGGTTATACTCTAAAAAATGATTCTGAGATTAGGATAATCCTGGTTAACCATCGAGACAAACTTTATTCGCTATGTTCAGAAACTTTATCAATGTCAGACTTATACAGATATACTTCGAGTTCATCCCAACAAACTCCGTCTTACTAGTTCACCTTGTCCATTTGCATCTTGGGGCATGGACATCATTGGTCTAGTCGAACAAGTAACATCCAATGAACGTAGATTCATTCTAGTTGCAATTGACTACTTCACAAAGTGGGTTGAATCCACCTCTCACGTCTGCGATAAAGGAAGTTGTAGATGATTTTGTCAAAAATCACATTATTTGTAGGTTTAGAATTTTTGAGTCAATCATTACTAACAACGAAACCAACCTAAATATTTATTTGATGAGAGCATTGTGTGAGAAGTTTAAGATCAATCATCGAAACTTGACAACGTATTGACCACAAATGAGTGGAGTCTTTGAGGCTAAAAAAATATAAACATCAAGATGATATTGCGCATGATGATCAATAATTACAAACATTTGCATGAAAAGCTACCCTTCGCTTTGTTGAGGTATTGTACTACCATCAGAACTTTTATCGTGGTTAAACCTTATTTTCTGGTATATGGTGACAAAGTTGTCATACCTGCTGAAGTACAGATACCATATCTTAGAATTTTTCAAGAGGTAGATCTAAGCGATGCTAAATGGGTGCAAATGCGGTCTGAGAATTTGGCATTAATTGACGGAACAAGAATTAGCGTCGTCTATCATGGTCAACTCTATCAAAATAGAATGGTAATAGTTTTCAACAAGAATGTCATACCTTGACAATTCTCACCCGAATTGATTTTGAAATGGATATTCCCAAATCAAGATGAAGAAAATGGTAAATTTTCACCAAACTGACAATGTTAAAATGTAGTCTCTCGGGTGTTGACAGGAGGAGCACTCATATTGGCATAAATGGACGGGGAAAATTGGCCCAAATCTATCAATTTAGATGTTGCGAAGAGATACTACATCTAAGTTTGTTTCATGCTCTTTCTTTTGTAATTTGGAACTACGTTAGACCTAATTTCCATTTCAGAGGAGATAAGTAGGTGATCCTATGGATTTTAATCTAATCCTAACAAAATTATCATTATCCCTTGATCATGAAAGTGGGCAAAAACTTTTAGAGTCCCAAAAAATCTATCAAAGAGTATTTCCATAAAAATCAAGACTATGCCTCTCAAAAATTCATAAAAATCAAGCTAAAATCTATAAAAACATATCAGAATAACAGAAGTTTTATGAATGACAGAAATCTTTTGAATGATTTTCCAAAATTTTATAATGCGTATCAGAATCGGAAGGACCTTTCCTTGTAAAGTCTCAAATTGTGCCATGCTCAAAGGTTCAACAAAATTTTATACAACCTAAATAATTTTATGCTTTCAAAAACTTTTTCAAACTTCATTTTTTTCTATTTACACTTTTCGACAAAACAAATTCCTGGAGAAGTTCTGGATGTCAAGTCAAATAGAGCACATCGATCTAAGTAGATCAACCTCCCCTATTTATAAACTCACAATTTTTCTTTGAATGAAAAAAATACAAGTACATATACAAGAATTGATTTCAACATCGCTTGAAGAATCATCTACCTTATACACAACCCGATAATCACCACAAGTGGCACACTATCCTTCATATAAGACGAAAGGTCAAGTTACATTATTTTGAGCTAAATAATCACCAAAAAAAGCATATAGCCCCTCCAATAAGATTAGGATCAAGATACTCTATATTACAATTGATAATAATGGCAATCGATCCTTCCAACACAAGGCGGAGGTCTAAACTACTTAATGCTCTCAACTATCATATCGTGCCCAAAAACTTCATGAGTCCGAGATTGAATATGCCCCAGAATTGCATGTGCCCGAAGATTGCATTGCGCCCAAGAACTGCGTGTGCTAAAGAATCGCATTGTGCTCGGATATTGCATTGCACCTAAGTTTGCATTGTGCTCGAGATCGCATGTTCCCGAGAATTACATGCGCTTGAGATTTGCATCAACCTAGAAATTATATTGTGTCTGCCTAAGATTGCATTGTGCTCATGATTGAATGTGCCAGAGAACTGCATGTTCTTCAGAATTTCACATGCCCGAGAAATTCATATCCCCGAAGAATGCATTAAGCCCGAGATATACATGAGAAAAGATATTGCATTTTCCCCAAGAAGAAGTGAGATCGAGATATTATATGTGCCTGGAGATTGCATTGTGCCCAGAACTTCACGCACCCAAGAGTTGCATCTACATTGAGCTCGAAAATTATATTGAGCCCGAGAACTATTGGATCTATTGTTGATTCAAGTCACATGGAGCTCAAAAAGGAGTACATCCACAAGGAGTTTCTATGAATCAAGTCACAAGTATCACTAAATTTCTGAAGTACATCAGAACAGATACACTCTCTTTACTCACTATTTATATTTTGAAGGCTTCCTCGTCCAAAGACATTATATTTCATATCCTGCAGACATCATTTCATGGCCTAAAGATTTAATTTTGTTTATCATGATTCGAATGTGTCATAATTGAAGACATCATCTTCATAGTTTTAAGGCAAATATTGAAATTCTATCATGTTTACAATTTCTGTTTACTTGATATATATTCCCAAATCACTTTGTTTAGTGACATTACAAGCTACATGTTAGCATAGTGTCACGGACCTAGAGTTCTGACAATACTCCGTGCGGCACCTGACGGATTTGCTCACGATTCTTTCACGATCTCGCAAACTCAGGTCAGCCTTAAACGATTTTTGGATCGCTAAGAGAAATAGAAGGGAAGACACAAAGAGAGAGTTTGGAAGAATGGACTAGTATCTTTATTAGTCAAGTTTGTGGATGATTTACAATGAGCTTGACCCTTCTATTTATACTACTCTAAGCACTAAGAGTAAATAAATAAATATATACAAGTCCCTACACATCTTCATGGCACATGAAGATGTCTCCTCTTTCTTCCAAAAGGACTCCTAGATTCCTCTAGTCTGCCCCACGTTGTGGCCGACAAAGGCTCCTCAACGGCAGCCTTGACCAGGCTGGAAAGCTGCCTGCCACGTTCCTCTGCTTTACAGCCTGTCCGCATGTGGGCTGTCCCTCTTCTGTCCGTTGCACATGGACTGGACAGCCTTTCCCGTTGGCATGTTAGGCGGCCAGCCTTGGCCCCTCTGCATTTGCCCGTTGGAATGTGTCTGCCGACACCAGGCTGGACAACTTTCGGCTGAAAAGGTGGCGGGGCGTCACAGTCTCCCCCACCCGATGATGCGACGACCGCGTCGCACTGCGACTGTATCGGCGTTGAGCTTTGCCGGGTGACCATCAACTTGCGTACTCGATCAATTCCTTCGAGCAGCCTCTTCATCGATGTCCCGTACTTCCTCGACCCGATCTTACGTACTTCCTCCTTCAACGGAGGCAAGTGCACCGGCGGCTTCTTGATCACGTCAGAGTCCCTGCTCGGAACCCTCTTCCTTCGCGGTGGCAAGGATCTTTCAACACCATTGTCTTCTCTCGAACTTGCAATGGATGCTGCTGGTATCAACCTTCTCTTCACGTCGACCCTCTCGAGCTTTATGGCTGTCAGTCTAGCCTGTCCCTCCGTCGCCTGCACCTTCATCATGGGAACTGCGCATTCCCTTCCTCCCTCCATAATTGTCAATTTTTGGAGATGAGGATCGATTACTGCATGGCACTGCTGGAAGAACTTCTGCCCAAGAATAACATCAAACAAGCTGATGGGGGCGACGATGAACTTGGTTTTCCCTTGACAATCGCCTACCGTGATGTTCACCCCGTGCGCAACTCCAATAATAGGAGTCGGTGATGCGCTGACAGACCTGATTTGGGCGTTGCATGCACTATATCGCAACCCCAACTTTGCTGCCGCAGCCTTGGTCACAACATTGACCTCAGCACCTGTGTCGACCAGCGCACGAACAATCTTACCATTGATCGTCATGTCGACCGTTTGAGCCCACGCCACGGACTTCGCAAGTCCCTTGTCAGCATGCTCCGGCTCTGCTTGCCCAGGCTTATCTTGCCTTGGCCCCGTCGATGGTTGCTCCATCACAGCTCCGCATAGGCTTATTATACCCAACTGCTTAGTCTCTCCGACTTCATCGTCCTCTTGTGCTCTCTTTTCCTTCTTCTCACGAAGGATAGCACCAAGACTTTTCAGTTCAGGGCATCTCTTGTAACTATGCAGCCCATGGCATATGTAGCAACCGTCTTTGGAATCCCCTACCGTGTTGCCACGATCTCCGGAATTCTTGCCATTGGACTTGTAGGTATCACGCCTCTGAGGTCGCTGCTCCTCGCCTCGCCTCCTGGGTTGTGGCCTTTGCTCTTCGCCTTCGCCACGGTCTTCCCCACTATCATCGTGATTGCCTACCTCTTCGTCCTCGTTGGCACTACGAGACTTCTCTCGCCCGAAGTTTGTCAAGGCTTCGGCCTGTGTAATGGCGTCGTCTATAGTCCCGACCTGCCGCCGTTCCAACTCCGTTCTGGCCCAGTTCTGCAGCCCATCTAAGAAGTAGAACAATGCGTCGTCGTCGTTGAGGTTGGGAACCTGAAATGTAAGGGTGGTAAACTCCCGCACATACGCGCGTATGCTGCCCTTCTGTCTCAACTCCCTCAACTTGCGCTTTGCCTCATAGATAACGTTGCTAGGGAAGAACGCCTTCTTGAACTCGACACGGAATTGCTCCCATGTGTTCATCGCGCATGTCCCCTTGGCGATGTCAGACTCTTTACGCTTCCACCATAACATGGCCAACTCTGAAAGATACAACACAGCCGTGTTGATCTTGTTCTCATCGCTTCGGACCCGCATGCATTTGAAATAATTTTCCAAATGCCAAAGGAAATTATCCACCGCTTGTGCGTCACGGACGCCTTTGAAGACAGGTGGCTTGGGCGCCTCAACTCTGGCTTCCCTCTCCCGGTCATATGATGAGGATCCACTAACCCCTCTATCTTCCTCGAGTGCTGCCAATTTGGCCTTAAGCGACTCGACTGCGCCAAGTGCTTCCCCAAGTCTGAACTCCAAGGAAGTAATGGCCTCTCTTGCCTCGTACTCGGCTCGCTGGCGAACCTCCAACTCCTTACGGATGCTACTAACTTCCTCAAGGGAGTAGTCTTCAAGGGCTTTGAGATTTCTGTCCGTCCCGTTCAAGCGCTGACCTAAGATCTCAACGGCTTGCCTCGCCATTTCTACCCTTGCAACCCAATCATGTCCGATAGAGATGTCCACGGGCTCCTCGCCGGTGTCTTCATCACTTCCGTCGACAATAGAGGGCGGGTGCGATATTTGTCCTTCGCTTGGTGTGGCCTGGGGCAGAATCTCCTCATTTCCCTTCAACTGCTTCTTCCCTTTCCTGGACTTTTTGCCTCCGACTGTGGGAACGTTGGTGGTGGTGCTAGTGCCGGCCAAGTCTCCTTCGTTCGTCATTCTCTTATGATGAACCTGCTCTGATACCAATTGTCACGGACCTAGAGTTCTGACAATACTCCGTGCGGCACCTGACGGATTTGCTCACGATTCTTTCACGATCTCGCAAACTCAGGTCAGCCTTAAACGATTTTTGGATCGCTAAGAGAAATAGAAGGGAAGACACAAAGAGAGAGTTTGGAAGAATGGACTAGTATCTTTATTAGTCAAGTTTGTGGATGATTTACAATGAGCTTGACCCTTCTATTTATACTACTCTAAGCACTAAGAGTAAATAAATAAATATATACAAGTCCCTACACATCTTCATGGCACATGAAGATGTCTCCTCTTTCTTCCAAAAGGACTCCTAGATTCCTCTAGTCTGCCCCACGTTGTGGCCGACAAAGGCTCCTCAACGGCAGCCTTGACCAGGCTGGAAAGCTGCCTGCCACGTTCCTCTGCTTTACAGCCTGTCCGCATGTGGGCTGTCCCTCTTCTGTCCGTTGCACATGGACTGGACAGCCTTTCCCGTTGGCATGTTAGGCGGCCAGCCTTGGCCCCTCTGCATTTGCCCGTTGGAATGTGTCTGCCGACACCAGGCTGGACAACTTTCGGCTGAAAAGGTGGCGGGGCGTCACAATAGGCTGGTATATTATAGACAAGGTCAATGGCCCTTTCAGATATGACTACTGACTAATATAGATCGCAATAAAGGTCTTCTCAACTCTTTTCTACTCGTACAATCTCTTCTCTTACAATCCTTTGAGTTATTCATTCCACCTCGCTGCTCTAATCTTATCCATTCAAGCCGTTATCGTTTACATTCGAATCTTGTACCGTTATTTCAGTTTTAAGAGCTTCATTTATTCCTAAATCTAGAATACAAACTACATGTTGATTCTCGTAATAACGAAGTTATGTAGGCGAATTAATATTAAAGTCTACGACATATATTTTTAAACTCTATATAATTTCAATTGATCCCACCGACACCTTTAGTTGGTCAGATAAAATCAGTTACTCGGTCAACATTGCTTACCCGGCAATTCATCATTCATTACCAAGCAACCAAAGAGCAGCTGTTGACACCCATTTTTGACCGACTTAGAGACATTCCTGAATTGCTATTTGATTGAATATCTATTGCAAAATCTTTTCTTCATTTTACGGGTTCAAAATTGAAAGTAATTTTATGTAATTATTTTACTTATCAATATAATAATTATACTTATCAGCTGTCAAAACTTTGAAAACATTATTTTAGTTATCGGTTTAAGGCTTAAAAAGTATGTTTATATTAAAAAATATTATTTGTGTAGTACATTATTAATTCAATAGCAGTTCAATTGATCTTCCCTTAAATCATTTAAATTCTAATCCTTTTTATCCAATTTGATTTCAATTCTAGCCTCCTCAAGTTAGATTTCATTTCAAATCTAGCCAAATTCCATACAAGTCAATTTCAAATATAGCCATATTTGATCCCCATAAAAAGTTTCCATCTTTCAATCTCACTCGTTCCTCTATCCGATCAGCCCCAACCTTTAATCATGATCGTCCATTAAATTCCATTCAATGTCAAAGATCGATCAACACTTCATCTTTTTATTTAAATCCCAAAAGACCAACCCTAACTTGTTTCACCTCATTTCTCCTCTCTCTTTGAGATAGCAACCGCACCCCTTGGCTTTTTTCTTGACGCCGCTGCTCTCCTCTATCAATGAGAGCCGGTGAGAGCTCCACCGCCAAAACTCGAGCCCCTTTCTTCTCCCTCTCCTTGTGAACCGACGAGAACCATCAAGGCAACCACCGACGAGAAGAGATTTTTCGGGAAGCCTCTTGCCTCATTTTCTTAAAATCGGCAAATCCCGTCTTTTGCCATGCTACTGGCAAGAACGATCCAGCAAACACCAAAGGAGCCCTCACGCACAAAGACATAGCAACCGACAAAATACCTTAACATCAAGTACAACTTTTTGAGAGACATAGTTGCAACTGGAAAAATAAATTTGTAATACATTCCTTCTCGTGAAATGATAGTTGATCCTTTACAAACGCAATATCAAGAGACTTATATGAGAAACATGTTAAAGCTATAGGTTTACGTATAATATGATAATATTTATGTACTGTAATCTAACTCGATATTATAATAATTTCATCAATATATGACTATTTTGAATTTAGAATGCATGTGATATTGATTTTAGAAATAAAGTACGCTGAGCAAGTCAGAAGATTGACTCTCTCACACTAGCAATCGCCTCTTACGTCGAGGAACATAGAGAGAAGTGTTTGACCACCATGTTATGACTTGTTTTGTTATCAAGATTAGAGTCTCTCTAAGAAGATGAATTTGAGGATCATTGAAAAGAAAATATCTAGTTAGACATCTACAGATGTACAAACCAAGATTTGTACGATGTTTGGATGATTAAAAGAATGAGACACACACCAATATAAGATGAGAACATCGTAGCACGTGTTTCATACCACGTGTATTAAGTGATCAATGGACTAATGAAAGAATGGTTCAGCTTTTTCATTGCATGAGATCCCAAAAAGTGAAATTAACTTTTCATTGGAGTAGCCATGAGTGATTCAACAATGCATCGTATGCATAGGAAAGCAATTGATATAGAACCAAAAGATTCGAGTAGACAGGGAAGAGGATTGAAAATGAATAATATAACTTGTATACTCAAGTCACTATTACATTTGAATGTTATTGTGTATATAAAATTAAACATGAACTCGAATTTATTTTTCTAAGAGGATGAGGGATCGAATAAGTAACTAGTAAAGTAGTGAAAGAAGTATGGGGCATTGTGAGTAATAATGCCTCATATTAGCAGTGAATTATTTCCATATGCCATTAAATTCTTGTACGAAACATGAAAAATCTAATAGATAAGCTCTTGATACTCACCGACTGCACGAACTGTTTATCATATGAAATTGGGTGGCTTGGATTCTACTAGACAATTGGAATCTCCATTAATGGGACCCAAATTAAACTAAGATGCGCCTAACGTTTAGGATAATGTGTTTAAAGATTATAAAGTAATTAAGGAGTCACATTCTATTAAAAAAATTAAAAATCTTTGACTAGGCAGCAAAATTCCCCCTCCAAATAAAAGAATAATTTTCAGGCTTCCAAGGCAGCGAATGCAAAAAAATAAATAATCAAAATAAAAAAAACGTTGCGAGGGCAGCTATTCCCTGAGAATTTATTTTTTAAAAAACAATCCATGAAAACCTGCCATAGTAGCGATATTAGGGGGAAAGGAGAATGTAACTTTTTGAAGAAAATGCTGCTTGGGCAGTAATTTTTAATTTTAAGGGAGGAAACGACGTTCTTATGTGTCAGAGGAAAATCGCTTTGACAGTAGCCCTTTTGGTTTAAAAAAACATGATGATTTGAAATTTTTGATAACTTTTTTTATCCTTTTAACTCCGAACTTCGATAAAAAGTTAGAAAGTGAAAGTTAGTCATTAACTAAGAAGGGAAGTTAAAATTTATAACGAATATCTATATTTTTATAAATGGCTCGTCATTTGTAAAGTTTGATAGAACTAATAAATTCGTGGAGACATGAAAAATGAATTTGCTGAAGGTGTTAGAGGATTTGTCAATCATGCAATGTTACTTGATCCTTTTCAAAGTCATGGGTTAATAAGTATTGTCCTTGTGACCGATGCAACCGTGTGCAGTTTTTTTAAATCGAATAAAATGAAGGATCATGTTTATTGTGATGAATTTAAGCTTGAATATTTGGTGTACATATCATGGAGAGATTGTCGAGGTGAATGATATATTTTATAACTTGATCGTGGACAACTGAGTAATAGGTCCCTATATGAAAATAATGTTCAATATAATAGCGCACATGAAATTGTCATTGATATTTTTGAAGTATACTATAGAATGGAACCTGAACAATATTTAAGGAAACTTTTAATGAAGAAGCAATGTACTTCTATAAACAATTAAAAGTGGCCAGTCATCCATAAAAGAGGAAACTAAAATATTATATACTATAATATATATATATATATATATATATATATATATATATATATACTAATATACTAATATACTAATATATATATATAAACATCAATTTATTAAGCAACACATAATTTATATGTATATATTAAGTGATTAACGGAGGCCATAATTCCAACACTCAAAGATCAACCATGATGCATGATGAAGCATAGGCGGAAAGGAAGTAGATTCAGATCTCATTTTTGTACTATTTTAAAGAACTTTTTTAAAAGTATTGTTTTTAACTTCAATTTCATTAACTATTAACACCCATTGGCTTAAAGGAGAAAAATAACACATTTAACTTAATTGAAGGTCTAATATCCTAGCCAAATAACACAAGGATCAAGATCAGAATAAGACAATAATTCAGGGGCCAAAAATGTCATTGGCCCTATTTTAGCATATCCTTTCTAAAGTACATTCTAGTATATTAATTTAAATTTAAGAGTAACTTTCATATATAACAAACATAAAAATCATATTTGTATGTAAAAATTATAGTCTGCATAATTGCCACCCATAGCAAACATAAGTATATTTCGTTATACATATACAAAAGAAAGCAGTTAAATATTCTATTTCTGTTTCGGCATATATATACAAAAGATCAATTGTATACTCTGTTATTGTATAAAGCGACAAAGAGAGAAGACAAAAAAAAAAATTGGGCAGGGTAATATCATATTTGTATAATCGTAAATGTATAGGACGAAATATATGCATTCGTATTTGTATATACAATTTTCGCTCACTTTATACAAACACAAATGCGTTTTATATACAAAATTTTAAGATTTTCTTCACCTTCCACACTATATGTATAATCCTTCTCTAAATCTTTTATTACACCAAATCCCCATTTCTCACTTTCATTTGCTTTCTCTATCATTATTTTTTTTCTCTCTTCAGATGGCCAAATATCCTGCTAAGAATGTCCCCCCTTTAAAAGAAAAATAATTATTAACAAAGAGAAATATGGTCCATAAAAGGCTGATTCTAGTCCCTAAAAGTCAATGGCGACCAAAAAAATCTGGTCGCTTTCCGTCCCTATACGTCTCTTCGCTAAAAGACAATAGGGACGAGTTATTGTTACCATTTTTTATGGTATTTACAGACTTATAGCGTCCACATTTTCTGATCCTAAAAGACCTATTAGGACAAGGCATCAGGTAAGTACAAGTTTTATATTGTAGAAATATATGTTTATAATGTACAACTTCAATTGTATAATGACAGAAGATCAATCATGGAATGCCTTTATATATATATATATATATATATATATATATATATATATATATATATATATATATATATATATATATATATATATATATTAGCAGTAACAAAAATAAGATTAACATCCCATCTGTAGCAATGTAGCGTTCTACAATCCAGTATTTAGTCATTACATTCACCATACGAAATTTGAAAAGTTGTCCAACTGTCTCGGTAGAATGATAATTTCATCTTCTCTTTTGGTCGGAGACTTGTAAATTCATCAAATCATTAAACCCTGTAACAGACATAATAAATATTATTCATAATTATTAAAAATTTCACTAGAGAAATAAAATTAAATATAGTTTAGATCTAAATTTCAGCTTACCAATTTAAACGTTGCACTCAATTCTAAAGCAAAGCTCTAAGAAATACATAATCTTACATCTATAGATGAGCATGTAGCTGCAAATTTATGGAGAAAATATCAATGATAAAACTAGAGTATATACTATCTAAGTTGTTTAGTCGTACAAAAAACATACGTACAACAAGTAGTAAGATAGTAACATCTACCAAGTCTAACTATAATAGAAAGCGAAAGGGCTGGCACAACTTGATATTGCTTCCTCAAATTTCATCCAAGCCCACTTTGACTAGAAGGGAAAAGAAACAAATTTTCTAGATAAGAAAATAAACGCAGATCTCTATCTTTTGGAGGTTTTCATACATTCACTCGTGAAGCTTAGCCTCATTGTACAAAAATACATAGTTTTTTTAATGATTTCATAGTAATCTTACACTGTAAAATAAATAGAAGATGTAATTTATTAAGAATATCTGGCCTTCAAAAATCAAAGCAAATCATAAGACCAATAGAACCTCAGCGCGATCAACTGGTTCTGCAAAGATTTAATAGGTGTTCGTCCCTCCTAACATCAAAAAACACACGAACAAAGTAATAAGATGTTAAATTTATTTCTTATTGTACACGTAATGTGATAAATATTAAACTCGATCAAATATGAGGACTGTGTCCTTTGCAGAATATCAAGAATAAGTTCTAGTATACGCTTTTTTTGGAAATTTTGTTGGTTTACCTGATAGTGTCCAAAGTATGAATTAAAACTTTGAAGTTGATTCTTCTAAATAAATAAAATACAACAAGAAATATCATTATGTTCATACTGCATACAATGGCCTGTCCTTTAACTGTAACGACCTGTTTAGTCGTTTTGAGCAGCAGATTTTATTTCTGGAAAAACTGTCGGAGACGACGGATACCACGACGGACCGTCATGTGCACGACGGACCGTCGAGGGTGTCTCGTTCCAAAACACTTAGGAATTCTGATATTTGAGTGCTAAAATCGACTCTCTGAACTCTGTGACGGACCTGCAGGATGGACTGTCACAGATACGACGAACCATTGTGAGGTTCCGTTTCAAAACACTTCAACTCTTGAGAATTTGGTACTGGGAACAACTCTCTGAATGTCGTGACGGAAGTGCAGGACGGACCGTCGTAGGTACGACGGACCATCACAGACTCTTCAGGGAAATTGGGTCTCTGAAGTTTGTGACGAACCTGCAGGACGGACCGTCGCAGGCACGACGGGCCATCACAGGTTGCGTAATCCCAGGCGGGATCGGATTTCTGTTAAGTTTTAAAGGGGCATTTTGGACTATTCCTGCTATAATTATATATTTCGTGGGTTTATATTAATAACTCAATTTCTTGGGAGATAAAAGAGGTAACCTTGAGTTAATTAGTGGGTTATTATTGTCATCTTTTACACTTAATTATATGTTAATTAGGGTAAAAGAAAGAGGGTTTGAATAAAGAAAAATAAAAAGAACAAAGAGAGAGAGAGGATCGATAGAAGAGGAGAAATGAAAAGGAAACAAAGCTTGGGAATTTGCTTGCTTGATCACTAATCTTCGGTGGAGGTAGGTTATGGTTTTATGCTATTCGTAGTAAACTCTTAATAGCGAATGATATGTATTGGTAGTGTTGTAAACTCTTCTATATGCTTAATTGTATGCTTGCATGAATATGATTATATAATTGTGATAAACTAAGCATGATAAAGTTATTGAATCCAAAACCTTGAAAGAAACCCTAATTCACTGGTTAATGATAATGCCTTGGTATAAAAGAAGGCTTGATGAATTACATAATGAGATTGATGATGCCTTGGTATAAAAGAAGGCTTGATGAATTAGGGGATCGGGTGCCACGTTCCGGTACTAGGATAGAAATAGAGGATCGGGTGCCACGTTCCGGTACCAGGATAGAATGAGGATCAGAGTGTCACGTTCCGACACCAGGATAGTATATGGATCGGGTGCCACGTTCCGGTACCAGGATAGAATGAGGATCAGAGTGTCACGTTCCGACACCAGGATAGAATATGGATCGGATGCCACGTTTCAATACCAGGATGGTATATGAGGATCGGAGTGTCACGTTCCGACACCAGGATAGTATATGAGGATCGGAGTGTCACGTACCGACACATGAGGAATAAAGATAATGAATCTTTAAAGATGTTAATATACTCAAACTAATGAACTAATTCCCAAATGAGTATGGTATTGAGGCTTGAGTCCTCATGGATGAACTTGGTGGTACTTATTGATGATTATAGTACTTGTTGTTGCTACATGTTGAGTATTGTAGTTGATTTATGATATTAACTGATATATGATGTTTTCTATTTTGAGTTGGCCGATGATACTTACTCAGTACCCGTGTTTTGTACTGACCCCTACTTGTGTGTTTCTTTCTTTGTTATATGTGGAGTGTAGCAAACGTACCGTCGTCTTCAACTCAATCGCAACTCTAGCCAATTTTCATTACACCGGACTTCAGGGTGAGCTAATGCTTCTAGCTTGGACTGGATCTTCTTCTTCAAGTCTTGATGCCTTGAATTTCCGGCATGGACTAGCTTTTTATGTATTTTAGTTTCTTAGACACTCTTAGATTAGAAATTATAGGATAGATGTTCTTGTGATGATGACTTCCAAATTTTTGGGAATAACAGATGTTAAATTTTAGAAGTTATTTAATTGATTTTGTTAATGAGTTTAAGTCTTCCGCATTGTATTTTGTTCAATATGTTTGGGTTTAGATTGGTTGGTTCGCTCACATAGTAGGTTAAGTGTGGGTGCCACTCGCGGCTCGGTTTTGGGTCGTGACATACACGTGGGATCGTTTGCATTTCACACACTTTGGCTCCAAAAATCACGTGTTTATATATTGAAAGATAGGATAGTTAAAGTGCCTATTTGTGCACTATGAAAGTTTGAGGTCAAAGTTAAAATTTGAAGCCATGTTTAGGGCCCAATTTATGTATTATGTCATTTTATATAAAATACCGACCTCTCGATGTCAATATTATTTAGTTAATATGATTCCTTTTATTTTTCTTAAAATTTAATGGAGACTGACCTCATAAGATCGATATTTTTTTAATTATATCTAATTCATTTCACTAAAAGCGACATCCGGAGGTCGGTTTGTTTAAAATATTTCTATCAATTATAGTTTTTGTTATTTAGAATAATACTAAAATTTCCTTTGGAACTTACAATTTATTGTTAAAGTGTACTAATTTTGTATAATTTTATAAAAAAAAAATAAGACTTCGTGGAAAAAAAAATATCCATATTCCATATTTAAAGTATGAAACTATATTTATATGAATTAGGATAATTATACTTATATTTATAGAGTAATGTACTAAATTATCAGTACATCGTCTTATCATGAACTTAATATCTAATGGTATGATGTAGAGGTGAAGAGCTAACATATACTCTATTTTAGTATGAAATGAGTGAAAATATAAATATATAGTTTCAATCTTGAATGTATGTAAAATGTAGTGATAACTATCTAATTATAATGACATGTAAAAAATACTTCATATGAGTATGAAATAAACTAATTTATTATATACGAAATACATTAACAATTGAATAAATATCGATCATCAATTTAAAGAGATTTATTTATTAGATTTGATATTGATAAAATTTCACTGATCAATAAAATTGAATTTATATAATAAAGAAGTATATATATATACCTCTTGATGTCAACATTATTTATTTAACATGATTACTTTTATGTGTCTTAAAATTTAATGTGATACCGAGCTCATGAGGTCGGTTTTTCTATTATATCTAATTCGTTTTAATAAAAGCGACATCCGGAGGTCGGTTTGTATAAAATATTTCTATTAATCATAATTTTTACTATTTAGCATACTATTAAAATTTAATATAAAACTGTCAAATAATTGTTCAAAAAGTGTAACAATTTTGTATATATATATATATATATATATATATATATATATATATATATATATATATATATATATATATATATATATATATATATATATATATATATATATATATATTTATATATATATATATAATTCATATTTAGAGTATAAAACTACGTCGCAATAAATTAGGATATAATTAGAGTTATATTTCTAGAGTAATGTACAAATTTATTAGTCCGTCGTATGATCTTGAACTTATTATCTCATGTTATGATGTAGAGGTGAAGAGCTATCATATAATCTATACGAGTATGAAATGCGAGATAATATTATTATATACTTTCGATCTTGAACGTATGTCAAGAATAGTATTCAATTCTTACTTATGAGGACATGTAAAATATACTTCATCTGAGTATAAAAATATGTTGATTAATTATGTATAAAATACATCATCATTTAAAAAAATATTGATGATAAATTTAAGGTAAGATTTATATATTAGATTTAAATTTATATAATTAGGAGGAATATAATTTAAATTTAAAAAATTAACTTGATTCATAAATTAAATTTATCAAATTAAACTTCTATTCATTATATATATATATATATATATATATATATATATATATATATATATATATATATATATATATATATATATATATATTAAGTTCTTCAAATAAGTTAATGTGATTTAGTTGGTGAATGTGATTTAGTTGGTGAATATAGTTTTGTAATTAAGTTAAAACTAAACTAGTTAGACTTATAAAGTTGCTAAGTTCTTCAAATAAGTAAATGTGATTTAGTTAGTGAATATTATGTTTGAATTAAGTTAAAACTAAACTAGTTATACTTAGAAAGATGTAAAGTTCTTCAAATAAGAAATGCGAATTATTTGCTGAATATTGTGTTTGAATTTAGTTAAAACTAAATTAATGAGACTTAGAAAGTTGTGAAGTTCTTCATATAAGTTAATGCGATTTTGTTTGTGAATATAGTGTTGGACTTAAGATAAAACTAAACTAATTAGACATAGAAAGTTGTAAGTTCTATAAATAAGTTAATGTGATTTAACTGGTGAATATAGTGTTCGAATTATGTTAAAATAAAATTAATTAGACTTAGAAAGTTGTAAAGCTCTTTAAATAAGTTGATATGATTTAGTTGGTGAATATAGTGTTGGAATTAAGTTAAAATTAAACTAATTAGACTTGGAAAGAATTTTAGGTCTTCAAATAGGCTAATGTGATTTAGTTGGTAAATATAGTGGTGGAATTATTTGAAAACTTAACTTATTAAACATAGAAAGATGTTAAGTTATTAAATTAAGTAAATGTGATTTAGTTGGTGAATATATTGTTAGAATTAAGTTAAAACTAAACTAATTACCCTTAGAAAGATGTTAAGTTCTTCAATAAAGAAATATGATTTATTTGGTGAATATAGTGTTTAAATTAAGTTAAAACTAAACTAATTAGACTTAGAAAGATGTTAAGTGCCTAAAATGAGTAATGTGATTTAATTAGTGAATATAGTGATTGAATTAAGCTAAAACTAAACTAATTAGACTTTGAAAATTGTTCAGTTCTTTAAATAAGTTAATGTCATTTATTTGGTGAATATAGTGTTTGAATTAAGTTAAAATTAAACTACTTTGACTTAGAAAATTATTCAGTTCTTTAAATAAGTTAATGTCATTTAGTTGGTGAATATAGTGTTGGAATTAAGTTAAAACTAAACTACTTAGAGTTAGAAAATTGTTATGTTCTTTAAATAAGTTAATGTGATTTAGTTGGTGAATATAGTGTTGTAACTAAGTTAAACTAAACTAATTAGACTTATATATATGTAAGTTCTTTAAAATAGGTTAATGTGACTTAGTTTGTGAATATGGTGTTGGAATTATTTCAAAACGAGCATCAGTTTACCTACTCACTATGCACACCAGGCACATAATGCCTCTACTAATTTGGCTCCACAATCTGCTTATACTATATGTACACCTATTGTTGTACCTAGATCTGGGTACTAAAGATTGCAGCGCTATTCACATCTTGTTCCTGAGTCTACCATACCATCAGCTAATGCTAGTCAGTGCAATAATTTGAACACTAATAGTGGATCGATTTGATTTTCAAATCTTCATCTTGAATCCAATTGCTCGGAGCATAATACTCCCACCACCATCACTCAGATGCACGTGGTCCTCAAGAAGGCGATAGACACAATTTTTGTAGACTTATCATCGAGCCTTTAGAATAAAAGGTTGATTTAACTATGTTTCATCTTTTATTTGTCTTTTTAGATTTGAATTAATTGATTTATTATTTTTTGTTTACCATTCTTTGTCAATGACCTCATATTTCAGCTTACCTCCGGATGTGGGTATGTCAAGATTATTTTGAAGTGCAACGGTACTCACTATAATGGTGTGTACCTAACTTGGGGTTCGAGTCCAACTAAAAACAGGGGGCAGATGTTTAATGAATTTAAGGTAAGAATGTGTATCAATTAAATTCACATCATATAAATTCAAATTCGCTATTCATTTGAATAATAAATATTTAGTCATTTTTCATTCAATAAATATTATGTCTGGGTTCCCGAACATGAGGAAGAGGTTCAAGAAAACATCAAGGTTAAAATTTCAAAGTTTCTTTCTAGTACATTTAGTGAATGTGGAAAAAATAATTGAATTCCTAAGTTTATGGTAACAACACGACAGGATGTGTTACTGCAACATTGGGGTACTGTTTTAAAGTGTAAGGAGAGGAGTGAGATTGGGAAGATTGCTCGCGCATCAAAAAAGGAGGCTCTTTGCACAACACTGGAGCTATTAGCCTAGTTACTAGGAACGAAAGAATGGTATACTTTCTTATTTTTGTAAAATATTTCCTTTTCTTTTTTGATAAGTAGTTTTTGGAAACTGAATAATACTTGTGTTATTTGCAGGAAAAAGAGGTGGGTAGGTCGGTAGTTGTAGAAGAGATGTTGAAGGCTACTAATGTCAAGAAGAGTACAAGCCCCGATGAAAAAGAAAGATCAATTGATCCACGCGCTCAAGAAACATATGAAAGAACTCTATTCAAGTTAATCTTTTTTTTTTCTTGTATATATTACATTCTTATTAGTAGAGTTCATTGTTTAAATTACAGGATAGGTTTATACGAATGTCTCAGGAATATACTAGTACTCTACCTCTTGAGAGCTGGGACAAATCACTTATACAAGAAGAAAATGAGAATCTTTGGAAACAAAGTGCAGGTGAACCGATTAGAGCTACGACTATCCAGAAAGGACATATAAAAAGAAGCAGGCTTGGTATTTTGGTTCATCATCATATAGCTTCAATGGCAGGGATAAAGAGACAATATCTGCAATGGAGGGTTACATAGCTTTTCTCAAAGCGGAGCTTGTTGTTTTAGTCGATAGAGAGAAGAAGATATAGGTGGAGATTGTGGCATTAAAGGAAGCAGAGAAAAGGAGGTATGCTGCACTTCCGGACCAACAAACTTTTCTTTTAATCAGGAAAGATACTTCCTACATGTCCTGCAAGCAGTGAAGATGGAGCTGATCATGAATGTGATGATAATGATAAGGGTGATAAGGAGAGTGACGGTGATATGGAGTACAGATATTTGTTTGACATTTTAGACTTCCATATTTTTGGAATTATTTTGATCGTTTTTTAGTTTATTTTGAAGTTGAATGAAGTTTATTTTTAAATAGTTTAATGCATATGTTGAAAATATTGTGTCGTTTTGGTAGGATGAAGTTTATTTTAAAATAGCTCATTTGGAATTCTTTTACTTGGATGAAGATTATTTTGAAATAGCTTATGTTGAATTCTTTAGGTTGTTTTGATATAAATATGCAAGTGGGACACTAAAATTGTAACTCAATGCTGCCAATTCTGTAGCACAAATACCGACCTCCAGAGATCAAAATCTTAAAAATAAAAAATAAAAATACCGACCACCGGAGGTCGAAATCTAAAAATTATAAATAAAAAAAACAACCTCCGGAGGTTGGAATCTCAACAATAAAAATAAATTAAAAAATCGACCTCCATAGGTTTGAATTTAAAAAATAAGAAACAAAAATATAGACCTAAGAAGGTCGGAATCTAAAAAATAAGAAATAAAAATACCTACCTCCGGATTTCGGAATCTAGCAAATAAGAAAAAAAATATCGACCTCCGAAGGTTGGAATCTAAAAAATTACAAATAGAAATACCGACCTCCGGAGGTCGGAATCTAAAAATAAGAAATAGAAATACTGGCCTCCAGAGGTCGAAAACAAAAAAAAAAACAAATGAAAATACCGACCTCCGGAGGTTGGAATCTCAAAAATATGAAATAACGACTTTCGGAGGTCTCAATCTCAAAAACTAGAAATAAAAATATTGACCTCCAGATTTCGGTTTTCTAAAATTTTAGAATTAAATATGCTGACCTCCGAAAGATGGAAATAATAAAAATAAGAAAGAACAAATTTATTAAAGAGACCTCTGGAAGTCGGAAAATAAAATAATAAATTTTACCAACTTAAATTGAAACTGACCTCGAGAGGTCAGTAGTAGAGGTCTGAATTTAATACTGACCTAGATTCTTTCGGCCTCTGGAGGTCGATATTTTTAGGTAGGTATTCACTATTATTTAGTAGTAAAACTATCTTTCTGTTCATCTTTTAATCCATGTCTTTTCGAGATGCATCAGTTTCAAGACACGTGGTGGACTCATTGGGTTACAAAAGGCTTTGCCCTTTTCTAGTCGAAACTTCTTAATCAAATCCTTATTGTACTTTTCTTGACTAATGAATGTTCTATTAGTTGACTGGTTAATTTCATGTTCGAGAAGGAATGTGAGTTCTCCCATCAGACTCATTTCGAGTTCTCCTTTCATTAGAGTTGCAAAATTCTCGCACAAAGAAGGATTAGAACTTCCAAAATAATATCATCAACATAGATATGAGCTATAAAAATGTATTCATAAGATCTTTCAATGAAAAAAGTTGTGTAAATTTTCCCCAAATCATTTTGCAGAATGAACGAACTCAATCTTTCATACCAAGCTTTTGTAGATTATTTAAGTATGCAAAGAGCATTGGAATGTTTGTAAACAAAATTAAGACAAGAAGGATTTAAAACCGTGGGGTTGAAATCAACTTCTTTTATAAAACCGTTTAAAAACGTACGTTTCACATCCATTTGAAATAGTATAAAATGCTTGAAAGAGGCATAAGAAAGTAAAATTCGAATAGATTATAAGCTTGCTACATTTGCAAAGGTTTCATTGTAACCAATACCTTCTTGTTGTGAGTTTCCTTGCGAGGATAACCATACATTGTTTCGAGTAACTTTTAAATTTTCATCTAGTGTGTTTCAAACTACCCACTTCATTCCAATAATAGAGCAATTTTTTTGTCTCTCTATTTGAGTCCATACTTGATTTTTTTCAAATTGATCGAATTCTTCCTTCATTGCTTGCACCCATGATTACTCTACAATTGCTTTATACCATTAGGTTCCATTTGAGATATCAATGCAACAGATTCTTATTTTCTTAGAGAAGATCACTTCTGATTTTTCCTTCATGTTTATCGAGAATGAAACTTTCAGGATAATTAGTATTATGTCGCCATTCTCTTAGAATATTTGATCTATCAGCTAGATTAGTCTACTTTCCTTCTGCAGTAGTTGACTTCAATATGAATTTTGGAACTTATATCTGCAGTAGTTTCCACTATTTTAATGGGGGGTGATTTCCTCGCCACCTCCATTAATTTCCTACATTCTTGGGTCAGTCTCATCAAATACAACATGCACATACTTTTCAACACTTAAAGTTCATTTATTAAAAACATGAAAGACTCTATTTATAGGATCATAATCTAAGAAAATACCTTTGTCACTCCATGTATCAAACTTACCAAGATTGTTCTTATCATTGTTTTGGATGAAGCACTTGCATCTATAGGGATGAAAGTAGCTTATGTTTGGTTTCTTACCTCTCCACAGTTCATAGGGAGTCTTCTTCATTATCAGTCTAATTAAGCACCTATTAAGAATGTGGCCTGTAGTGCTCACTGCGTCTGCCCAAAAGTGATCTAGTAAACTTCTATGCAAAAGCATTGTTCATGATGACCTAAGAGTGTTGGTTTTGACTCAAGTAACTTCTCCTTTAGCATTACCTCCAAATCTAACACATCATTCATCTACTCTTTTTATTGTTTTGAACTTTTCCTTCTTTACGCACACACGTATGGAGAATCCTCTATGAAGTACCATATTCCCTTTTTGTAGGTTTTCTTGAATTGCTCCTGCAAGACAAAAAGATAAGTTTCTTTTAGGAACCCAAGTTTTTTTGGACCATTGATGATTAAAAAATTTTGGTCTCCAAATCCATTTTCCTGAAGAATATTTGTACATCTGAAGGATTTATGACCTATATCGCCATAAGTAAAACACACAATAGTCAGAATTATGTCTTGGAGAGTTTCTCCAGTAGAGCGTAGTTCTGTTTGATCTAATAGAACTATGTCTTGATTTTTTTTGATACTATTTAACTGCATTTTTACTTTCTCCAATTCTTCTGATAGTAGATCAACATCAATATGACTTGCTTCAAGGAGAATCTGCCAAACTTACTTTTCTTGTAGAAGTTAGTTGTATTCGTCAATTAATTTCTATAATTCATCACTAACCATATCCAAAGAGTTTTGTAAGTAATTACAATTTGGACAATTATAAGATCTTACCTCGTTTGTTTCTCCTAGAGACACGAAACACGAGTTTTCCATTTCATCGTTGTCATCATCGTTGTTTCTCCTTGTTCCCATGCTCCGAGACTTTTTGGATCTTCATTTCGTCGATTGGTTCTTCTTCTTCATTTTGGACAAGTTTTCTTGATATGTATTGGTTCTCAGAAGTATTACCATCGATCATTGTTTCTTTTAAAGTCCTTTGTTTTTTAATCATTTTGAGGTCGCTGTCTCCTTTGTCTGAGCATTTGTCTTACTCTACGATTAATGAGGGTCATTCCTTAATCATCGTATTCATTGGCTTCCTCCTCAGTTTCTAATGTTACACCAATAAAAGCTACTATTTTCTTTTCGTCGTCCTTGTTGTACCTTTTAATGTAATTATATTCATAAGCCATTAAATTACCTCGAAGTTTATCATATGTCATGTTCTGTAGATCTCCGTCTTTAAGAATAAAAACTTTTGTTTCCCAGGCTTTGTGAAGACTGTTGACAAGTTTACCGACTCTTAACGAGTTTGAATACACCATTCCAAGATATTTTAGTTCAATGACAATTTTTGATGAATCTTGATAACATAGATTCAACATTTTCATCGTCAACCATTTTGTACAGTTCGTATTCATTTACAAGGGAGCTGATTTGGGCTTCCTTGACTTTCGTCGTTCCTTCATAGGTCACATCATGATTATCCCACATTTCTTTCGCAGCTACGTCATTTGAAATTTTGTAATATTCTGCTCCTCTTACAGAACCATACAACAAACTCATACCTCTAGCGTTATTTTGAATTACCTCTTGTTGTTCCTTAGTAATATCAAACAATTTAGGATCAAAAGGTTTTTCAGTTCCATCCTTTTCAATTAATCCAATGAATGCCTTTGTGCCTTCCTTGATGAATACTCAAGCTTCATGTTCATTTGCGGAGACAAAGATTCTGAATCTATCTTTCCTGTGAAGGTAATCTTTCCCATTGAAGTAAGGTGTTCTATGTGAAAAGTGTCTGTCTTAAAGTAAAGCACCGGGTATTTGGTAATGTGACATTTGATCTTTAATCTTGTGTGGTTAAACACTAAATCTATTAGACCTTCTCTTATACCAATTCATTTTCAAGAGGGAGGGGGTTAATTTAAAATTCACTTAGTCAACTAACAGTAGTCGATAATTGACTCACCTGCAAGTTAGTAGGAAGATAAAAAATAAGAGAAAGTTGCAGTAAATAATTGACACAAAAGGTTTTATCCTAGTTCAGATCACCAATGCAGTGCCTAATCCTTTCCCTTCTGAGTTTCAAGGGGTTTCCTTAAGAGCTTTGAAGAGATCTTCGTGCTACAACAATTTGAAACTTTATCATGAGTGATATAAAATTAAGATTTCTACCTTGACAGTGCCTCAACTTGTATACCTACACTGAAATTCTTTCTTTTCTCTTTTCTTTTCATTTGTATATTGTTAGCTAAGCTCAAGTGAAGTTGCGTACTTCACAATACAAATCTGGGTCGGTTTATGTAGATGATTATTTGTGCTCTTGTAAGGAAAAAACCAAAAGATATCTCAATCAAGGAATAATTTAGGGAGTCTTTGATTGATGCGATTTAGTTGATCTATTTCCATGAAGTGAATTGCGTCGTCCACTTTCATTTTGCTGGTTTGATCTTTTCGTTGTATGATCAACAGACTTGTTATCGTGTCGCTTGATTTATGACTCTTTCCTTTCTTGATGATTCAGTTGTGATCTTTGCCAAGTGTGCGAGTATTCTTCTTCATTTATATTTTCCTTTATGTGCTGATAAGCCATATATTTCTTTTCTTCTTTTGTCCCATTAATTTGAGGCTTGCCTTTCCAATGTTTCTCTAAAGTTTCAAGCAAACATTCTTTTCCTTCTTGAAGTCATTTTCGTTGATGATTTCCTTTTTGAAATAAGGACCTACGAAAATTGAGATAAATGCGTTAAGTGTATTTTAAAAATCAACTAACTCTAACGAGTTAACATATCGGTGCACCAGAAGTCTTTAATTATTAGGTTCGGTTTGCTTGTTGTAGACGCAAATTTTTATGTTCTACTACAACATAAGATTTTAGACAACCACCATTAAGATTGAAGAAAGAAAAAGTTGTTAAAATGGCCATTTAATAAAATACAACAATGTTTTTTTGATAGATTTAATTCATCACGATAGAAGTCTAACTAGAAGAAAGAAAATGATTCTTATTTAGTCCTAGAACCCACAAATTCCAAAAAGAAAAAGTTATGGAAAAACAATTTTAATTTTTTAATATTTATTTTGTTTTATTTTACCAAAAAAGTCATAAGTACTCCCTTTGAACTATGGTGGAAATTTGAAGGACACACATTTTCATTAAATGTCCTAATACCTCCTATAAGTAATTTGAAATGTAATAAATATACTTTTTTGTTGTTGAGGTGGCAAAGAGAGTGTTCAAAGCAAATACATAGTAAAAAATATTAAGAAAAGAAATTATAATTCGTTGTACCATAGTTAAATTTACAGTCAAACATTGTACCAAAATTTAATACAAATACTATTTTTATACATACTACCAAATGACTCCTTTAGTGTTGAATGATATGTCAAGTGTTATCTATTTATTTATAATGTTATGATAAAGACATGTCATTCATATGATGTGTTGATGTAATCATTAAGTACTATAAATATCTACTACAATAAGTATAACATCACTAATTTAAACTTCTAAGTTCTCTTCAATTTCTATACAAAAATACTTAATATGTATTTGATTCAATCAAAGCCAGACAATTTTACATCAACAGTTGCAAATTAAGGAAATTAAAACAAATTTCATCTACAAATTATGCACCTTTTTCTTTTATTGTAAGAGTTGTGACATGTTAATTGAATAAGGTTAAGATCATTTGTTTGTTGTTCCTGTAGCGTATACCCTAACCTTACCAGTAGTATTGTGTTTAATTTCTACAGATTATCATGCGTACAAATGAACAAAGACTACATTTACCTTCTTCTGATCGACTAAGAAACCTTGCCATTCATTTAATCGATGACATTTTAAATAGGTTGTCTTTTCGAGATGCTGTAAGAACTATTACAGTTTTTATGGATTGTCAATATACTTGCCGTAATATTCAAAAGGGAGGAAACACCAGAGGACTTGATATCCCCTACCATTGGATTTATAATTCTCATTCTCGATTGTTTCTTCAGTTATCATATAGGAAAAACATTGAATGTTATCCTTGATATTAATAGTTTAAAAGTGTGTCCTAATATTGATCTTTTGATAGATTTGATCACCAAAAATTTCATTCAACATTTCGTTCTTAAACTTCCATTTACATATCCACCATACAAGATCCCTTACTTCTTTTTTTATTGTTCAGCATTGAGACATTTGTATCTCATGGAATGTGAAATACACCTTCTATGCTTCTTTAGGGATTTAATAAGTTGATTAGCCTAATATTAAAATTTGTAACATTATCTTCTAATACGCTTGAAATTTTGATCTCTAATTGCCCATTGCTTGAGGATTTGGTTCTAAAAGACATAGACAATTCGTACCTCCTGAGTATTGATTCTCCTAAGCTAAGGTAATTTGTCTTTTTTGACGATATACAATTGATATATCTAGAAAATGTAACTCTTCTTTAAAATGTTCTGTATGAGCCTGCAGAATTAGTTCTAGAGGAAAAATTATTTTGATAATATTTTTTTTGTTTATTCATGCTCTTGAGTATTTCAGCCTATCATTTTGAGGTAATGTTGTTGCATTTTACTTGTATTTTAATCATGGAAAAGATAGAGAGAAAAATAAATATAAGTGACAACTTGAATTCCAATTTCTTCAAAAATACAAGTGAAATGCAACAACATTACCTCAAAATGATACAAGGCGAAATACTCAAGAGCATGAATAAACGAAAAAAATATTATCAAAATCATTTTTCCTGTAGAACTAATTCTGCAGGCTAATACAGAATTTTGGAAAGGAGAGGTACATTTTCTAGATATATCAATTGTATATCGCCACAAAAGACAAATGACTTTAGCTTAGGAGAATCAATAATCAGGAGGTACGAATAGTCTATGTCTTTTACAACCAATTCCTCAAGAAATGGGCAATTAGAGATAAGAATTTCAAACGTATTAGAAGATAATGTTACAAATTTTAATATTAGGCTAACCAACTTATTAAATCCCTGAAGAAGCATAGAAGGTGTATTTCACGTTCCATGAGATACAAATGTCTTAATGCTGAACAATAAAAAAAGAATTAAGGGATCTTGTATGGTGGATAAGTAAATGGAAGTGTAAGGACGAAATGTTGAATGAAATTTTTGGTGAGCAAATGTATCAGACAATCAATATTAAGACATACTTCTAGACTAGTTATATCAAGGATAACATTCAATGTTGTTCCTATATGAAAACTGAAGAAACAATCGAGAATGAGAATTATAAATCTAATGGTAGGGGATATCAAGTCCTCTGGTGTTTCCTACCTTTGGAATTGTACGGCAAGTATATGGACAATCCATAAAAAGTGTACTAGTTCTTACAACATCTCGAAAAGAAAACCTATTTAGAACGTCATCGATTAAATGATGACGAGGTTTCTTTGTCGATCAGGAGAAGGTAAATGTAGTCTTTGTTCGTTTGGATGCATGATAATCTGTAGAAATTAAACACAATACTATTGGTAAGGTCAGAGTATACGCTACATGAACAACAAACAAACATATCACAACTTTAAAAATAAAATAAAAGGTGTATAATTTGTAGATGACATTTTCATTGATTTCATTAATTTACAACCCTTGTTGTAAAATTGACTGGCTTAGGTTAAATTAGACACATATAAAGTATTTTTGTATAGAATTTGAAGAGAACTTAGAAGTTTAAATTAGTGATGTTATACTTATTGTACTAGAAATTTATAGTAATGAGTTCTTACATCAAAACACTTTATGAATAACATGTGCTTATCGCAATATTATAAATCAATAGATAACACTTGAAACTTCCTTCAACACTAAAGAAGTCGTTTGGTAGTACATATCAAAATAGGATTTATGTTAAATTTTAGTACAACTTTTTCACTATAAATTTAACTCTTGTACAAATAATAGTACTATTTCAATTAACCTTTTTAGGGATATATGACCCAAAAATTTATGCTCAATATGAATGACTATGTATCCTTCGTGAAGGGGATTATTTCGAACCTCTGCCCCAGGAATGTGTTGATGAGATTCTTGCAAGGTTCTCAGATATTACTTTTAATCACCTGAGGATAGTTAAGTTTTATGATGTACTATTAGTAATCCCTTAAAAGGCAAGAATATTCTACTAACCATACAAAAAGTAAGTTTCCATTCAATACTTCAACCTAGACTAAGAGAATTTGACACACAACCTAACTTCGATACTAACATAAACTCAAGAATCCCAAATTGGGTGATGCTTCTTCCTAAGGAACGAACATGTCCAATATACTTCTCGTTCTAACTTGGACTAATCCCTTAACAAGAAAGAACTCTCTACTAAGCTGACAGAAAGTAAGTTCCACTCAAATTATCAATCTCGCCTAAGGTAATTCAACACATAACATAAATTCAAAATACATATCAACTCATGAACGCCAAATTGGGTGATGCTTTTCGAGTTTATTCTTCATACTTGAGGAAGGATCATGTCCAACATATATACATGTTGGTCTATCTTGGACTAATTCCTTATGAAAGAAGAGATTTCTACTAGCCAGACAGAAAGTAAGTTTTCAGAGGTCTAGAAAGGATAGCATGTAGACAACATTGTACTCCTAACTTTGTTTCCGGGGTTTGAGAGTTGATTTTCGATAGACCCTCGACTCAAAAGAAATGTCATTGCGTTAAAACCATCTAAAAAAGACCAAAAAAAAAAAGAGAAAGGAAAATAGGGTTTTTTCTACATTCCAGAATCCCAAGAAAACCAACATCTACCCCAAAGAAAGTACAAAGAGGAAAATAGGGCTTCTACTTAACAAAATTGACAACACCCAAATGAGAAAGATTTTATTTTTTAAAAAGATCAAGGAATGAAATTTTAAGCTTATCAAGATCTAAAACTATAACTCATACTATTAACATCCAATTTTTTTTTAGAAAAGTATCAAATACCCTTTTGAGAACACGTTATCCTTCAGCTGCTGATCACAAATTTGTATGATTTTGAAGTCTTCAAATTCATCACCCCGGAGTGAAAGAGGGAACTGAAGAAGGGAGAGAGGTTTTCTTCTTAAATTAAATTTAATGAGGGAACTTAAGAATGGGGAGATGTTTTCTTCCTAAAATAAATTTTACAAAAATGTAATACGAAGTGGGGTGAGTGGGGGAAATTACTATTGGAGGTTTCTTAGTTGTATTGTCGTGTCCGTATCAATTTATGTGACACGATTTAATTTGAGATAAAAAACTTAAAAGGAAATTGAAATGTGACATGTAGTATAATTTTAGAGCTTAATGTGATTATAAATTGTTTTGTTAATATTTAGAGTTAAAATATGTCATTTTTATTTTTATTTAGATATTTATTTTTCTTATTATAAGAAATCATAAATAAAAATGATAAATTTCATTAATTTGTACTTTCAGAATTTTTTTCTAAAGGTTTACAAACATGATTAATTTACAAAAATAAAAAAGGAATAATCTTAAGGATCAATGAGATAAAAATGATTGGAACAATTATCTATAATAGAGTGAACAATTAATATAGGACTATGAAAGACTTTTTTTTTCGAAATAACCTAAAAAGGTAAATATTACATAACTTAAGAGAAAAAGAGAGTAAAAAAATGTGATTATTTAATTAGATAAATTGGCAGATATATTTAGTTACTAATAATATACTTTGACATGTTTAATTTTGTTCACTTAATTATTTTTTGCATGTGATATTTAATACTTCAAAATTGTTAAATTTGATTGTATAGGTCATGTAACATGTAGTAAATTGAAATAACTAAGAATAATCTAGCAAATCAAGGAATAATTGTTTTTGGAAATAAAAAGAGAAATGTGGAAAATTTCCAAATTTTAAAAGTGCGTTTTTGGCCATTTTTTTAGACGGCCATAACTTTCATCTCAGGAGAAACTGATGTGAGTTATTTATACGGTTGGAATCCCATGCTAAGATCTTTCTAACGCTGCAGAGTTTGAGAAATTTTTATATCGTATGAATGAGATATGCCTTATGGATGTTAGGTTGTTGTATTGAGGAGAATCCGATCAGAATTTTAGTAAGGGTAAAGTAGTATTTTCAGCCTACAATTTCCTAATTTGTTTTAAGGGTTTATCAAAGGAAAATTTAAGCGTTAAGTCAGTTTTTAGAATATTGAATACTCTTAGGGCTTGGAAAAAGAGAAGAGAAGAGGGGAAAGAAGAAAGAGAAGAAAGAACGCCAAGAATCGTTGTAGATTTCGTCGGAGGTGATCCCTTTAAGGTATGTCAGCCCATTTTATGTAGTGTCCTTTCACCCACACCCCAATTTGATTTAATTCAGCAAGTAAGAGTTTATTGATGATGAACATGGAACTTCTTAACGAAAAATATGAATTTCTTGTTGGTTGAATTGTAATTTATCTCTAGTAGATTGTTTTTTGGTCTAATATATTGGGTAATGAGGTATTTAGTGATCCTAAGTGTTTGTGGTGAGATCCATGGAAGTTTAGGAGGTTTAGACATGAAACATGGAGAAGAAAAGTCGGAGGTTCCCTCTAACAACCCCTTGAGAGCGCGCTTAGAAGAGACCATCAGGGAAGGCTCTGTACGACAGGTCCTGGCGTGGCGCACCAGCTAGAGCACCTCTTACTAGAGTCTGTAGGATAGGCTCTGGCGCTCCGTGCCTCTCAGAGCGCCAAGGTCACATAGAGACCTCGTTCTTTCCCTATCTTTTCGAACTAGTTCCTAAGTGATGTACCTATCATTCCTAGTTAAGTCCAACACTCTAAAGTACATCTAAACATCATTAAATCATCCATAAACATGAGATCATGATCCTTGATCCAAAATCAAATTCAAGGGAAGCTAAGATCAAGGTCAAAGAAGTTAAGAGTCAAGTCTAAAAATTATGAAGTAAGTAAAGGCAAGTTCTTAAAGTATTCAAAATTTCTTAAACAATAACTTTAACTTTGTTTTAAGGCTCAAGTTACAGGTTGACCAAAGAGTAAAAAGTTGAGTTAAATTTTAAAAAAGCGATATGGGAACTAAGTATTCCCTAATATTTAAGTTCAAGTAAAGTAAATAGTAAGAGTTGAGTTCATCTGTCAAAAAGTTATAAGGGAACACAATATTGCCAAAAGGTTACATTTAAGTTACAAGGAAACTAATAGTTCCAAAACAATTTTGAGTAAGAAAAGGGGAAAACTGATTCCAAGATTGTTTTTAAGGGAAAAAAGGGTTGAGCAAACTATCTCAACCCAAAGGAAGTAAGTTATGTTAAAAGCATGAGCTAAAGTATATATAGGGAGTAGTATTGAGCACCGATGTGGGGATGAGAGTTCATATTAACTCAAGTTTCCATTACACCATGTAGCTACTGTGGGTATTAAGAGGTCATACTTTCTAGATATCGGATTTGCATATCAAGACAGGATAAAATTTCAAATTTCTTTAACATTAGGATGTCTTCAAATATCTTAAAGAAAACCCTTGAAACCCAAGGGGGATTGACTGCCCACCGCATTGGTAATCCGAACAAGGATAAAACCTTTTGTGTGAATTATTACTGCAACTTTCTATTATTGTTTATCTTACTACTAACTAGCATGTGAGACTACTATCGATTGATGGTAGTTTACTAAGTGAATTTTAAATTTACCCCCCCCCCCCCCC